>CM067486.1:26549356-26654610 GCA_034552555.1 Semaprochilodus insignis | reverse complement strand
CTCTCTCTCTCTCTCTCTCTCTCTCTCTCTCTCTCTCTCTCTCCTCCCCCTCGTGGTGCTTTCTACCCTTTCCGCCTCTTTTTCTCTTCTCATTCTTGGTCTATCCCTTTGTCCCCCTTTTCTTTCTCTTTTATCTCTCTGTCTCTTTCTCAGTCTCTGTGTATCTCTTGTATTCACCCTTTTCCCCCCCCTCCTTTATTCCCTCTTTCCTTTCTCTTCTTTCTCTCCTGTCTCTCTGCCTCCCTCTCATATTCTTTTTCCCTTCCTCTCTCTTTTTTCTTGCTCTGTTGTTGCTATTCTCCTGCTCACCCACCCTTTCTCCTTCTCTCTTCTGTCTCTCTCATAGCTTTCTTTTTCTCCATTTCTCCCTCCTCCTTTTTCTTTCTTTCTTGCTTTTCTTCTCTCCCATCCTGTCTCTTTCTCTCCTATGTCTCCTTCATTATGTCTTTCTCTTCCTTTTTACCTCCCAGTCCCTCCCTCTCTCACACTCTTTTTCCTTCTCCTACTGTTCCTTCTCCCTTCCTTTCTGTTTGTCTCCCTCTCTCTCTCTCAGTTCTCAGTTTGTCCTTGTTCTTTCGCTCCTGCTGGACTGAGTAAGCTGTTTCTCAGCTGTAGTGAGTGAGTTGTATGTGCTGGAGTAGTGTTCTCTGTTCTCAGTGAAGACCAGGGCACCTGTCACTTATCTGTGTTCACTGGTTTCATGTTTACTGGGACTCGCATTCAATTTGAGCAGAGCTCCTTCCACTCATAGGTCATTTCCTGCGTGAAAGCTCTTAAGAACTGTGTTCACACAATACTGCTTGATTACTTTTGTTGGTTATTTTAAGATAATTGCTGTTCAGATGAGAGATGATGCTGAAGCATGTTGTTCAGCTGCATGCTGAGTTCTGATTACTACTTTAGATGTGATTCTCCTCATATCACCCAACATGCCTCAGTCTGTTTATTAAGGGTGCACAATGTAATTGACATTGTATCAGTGTTGGCAGATAATTGCTTTAAAAAACAAAAAAAAAACCCCACTAATTTCATTTCTAGTCAAAGTTCAATAAGTAGAAGCTATTCAGGAGTTTAGATATAGGATAATCCACTTCCATATGGAAGAGAAGAGTCAAAAGTTTCCAAAACTGAAGTTGAAAAAGTAAGGATGTGTAGCTGTCTGGAAGCCCTTACAGAGAAAATAAATAAAAGGATAAAAAAAGAAGGAAATATGTAATTCAAAACAAAGTTGTTGATGTTGAAACGTTGACTGTGTCCACCACCCCAAAGTCCAGACTCCAACAACATGTGAATGTGTTTGGGATTACTTGGATCATCAGAAGCATAAAGTGCCACCAACTTCTAAGAGTGACCTTTGGAGGTGTAGAAAAATACCCCCGGAGATTTCTTTGAAGAAATGGAAGCAAGTCTTCCAAAACTAATATAAACTGTAATGAAATGGACACAGTAAATACTGAAAAGTAAACTTAGATTTAATTGTTGAGCCAAATAACTTGTACTTTGTTTATGTTGGTCTCTGGAAAATAAATAACAAAAGGGTAACTTTTGTACAGTACTGTGTCCCTCACCATCGGCAAATCCTGTAAAAATACCCCAAAAAGTATTCAGACACTTCAGGCTTTGGTAAAATTGAATGAGTTCTAGGTTACTGCATAAACTGTGTAAAGTTGCCCTAGAATAAAATACTGTATTTGTATGTATTTGTTCATGGTATAAGTGAATAAAAAGTGTTTGGTACGTGCTGTGAACCTCAAACACTGTTGCTCCTCTCTCAAATACAAATCCCACATTAACAAAAGAGGGCAGTAAAACAGGCCAATTCCAAAATCCTAGACTGTTACATAACAGTCCTCTCTCATTCATATTTATGCCCCCAAAATGTACATGACAACGGAGCAACAGCAACGAAAATGGTGGACCATGTGGTCCTACTGTTCCAGGCTTTGAAGGGGATGTCTGGTCTTTTTATTCCCTTTCCAAGGAACCAGACTGTCAATAGACATGACTGCTGTTCATCTATAAATGAAGTCTGAACTTGGTTCTATATTGACCAGCTTCTTAATCGAATGTTCTGTTCCACCTTAAATGTTATAGCTTGTACAGGCACCAGAATGCAACTGCAGCACAGTTTTAAAAAAAAAATGTTTAAAAAACAGGTTCAGGCAGATTAACTTAAATGTTTCATACTGAGTAACTGTAAGATCAAAAGCAAGTAGCTAGTATAGGTAAAGTTAGCTACTAGCCAAGCCTCAAGTAATTTATGTTAGCATAGCTAACTAAATAGTCTGATGACCTGACTTATTTACACAGAAATTTGTTTTATTTTCCTACCTGTGGCTGCTTCTACATGTTGTTTCTGTGTAAATACAACCAGCAAATCGGGGCACCACTTATCAAATATTCATAAGCTCATTAAAAAGGGATAACAGCTCATTTCATTCCAGGGCCAAATCACAGGGTTGTTGTAAACGGCATCCGGGCAGTCGCATATATTCTATGTTGACATCAACAAAATCAAGAACAAATCAAAATGATAAATAAATGCAATCTATGGCTCCCTATTTAAGTGAATGTAGACTCTTTGTTTGGTGAAAGCCTGGGAAGAATTCCACCCAGACTATGTTAAGGGTGCAGTAAAGCATAGAGGTGCAACGTCAGATATGGAGCTGCATTTGTTCAATGGTTTCAAGGAGCTTGTGTTCACTGATGGGATCATAAACTCAGAAGGCAAAGAAGCTCAAAATGCTCAAACTATAACAATCTGAAACCCTGCAGGCACGTTTTGAAAGAGTAGTTTGCCACTTATATTGACATTTTGTTTCCTAACACATTGACCATTTTAAATGTGGGGCATATGCACTATATGATAAATGCTTGATATCTGCATCAACCATAATTCAGATACTTGTTTATATCTAATACTTAATGTGTACACCTGGTTTTCTATGTTCCATGTTTTGGTTCATGACCAAATGTAATATTAGAGCTGAACGATTTGGGAAGAATACATAATTTCTTGTGATTTTTCTGATTGGGATTTTTCAGTATTGTGACTGCGATTGAAATTGCAATTATTTCTGGGAGCTGAAGTCCAGACCTGTTATTTAGTCAATAAGAAAGGAGCGTCCCCTTTCTCAGTTAGCGTTGGTTAGTGGTTGTGATGTTACAGCATATAGGTGTTTGGCTGCCTCTGATTGGTCTAACTCCTCTACAGGCAGTTTACAAGCTCTGATATGTTAACATTCCCCATATAAGACACGGATTTGATCAATTACTTTATAATTAAAATTGCAGCTCTTGCAATTTGAATACTGCACTCTTAAATTGCGATTTCAATTTAAAATCGATTAAACCTTTCAGCCCTATGTAATATTATGTTTTATGTTTCTATTTTGAATTAATGTAAAGATAATTATTGGTAGAGATCTTGGATCAGGTGCTATAGTCCATTTAAATGTGTTTGTTAATTCATTCTCCTCTTATATGCTACCCAAAGATGTCTTGGCACATTTTCTGTCCATCCGTTTCATCCACCAATACTTATGGTACTGGGATTATTTCAGGTGTAACACACATTCAGCCAAAGGTATATTTACCAGGTCTGGAAAAATCCATGAAATAGCTAGCTTGGTGCAAAGAATCCTTTAAGTATGTGATGTAGAGCTCAGATTTCCATCAAGTGACCAAGCAGCACCGAAACAGTCATCTGTGTAAATATATAAAATACTTAATGGACTGTAATCATGCAAAGCAAAACACACGTATTATAACCCACATTCAAAACGATGTCAAAACATGCCATTCACCTCGAGACGATTACACCCTCGCTATTCACTTCTAATCACTATAATACTGTAGACCTAAATGGATCACTTTGTATGCAAATGCTTTATAGGTTCTCTTGTGTTAAAGCTTTGTGCTGAATTGGCTACTGTCTGTTCTACAGCTGTATGGCACTTTTATACCTGTAGGTAGGAAATTAAGTATTAAGATTACTCTGCTGTCTCCTGTGGGGTATTCATAAATGTATTCACATTGGCACATTCACCTCAAACGCCTACCTTCTCATGTTCTGCAACTTGCAGCATTGTTAGTGAGCTGCCTAGAGGACACTGTTAAGTGGCTTAAGAAGGAGAAGAGAGCGAGTGCTGATCCTTATTGTGCGCATTAATCACTTAGTTACTGAGGACTTCAAGCTGATCCCGACAGACTTTCCCAAACTGCTTCACATCTATAGCAGGTTTGAAGCTAAAAGTTGTGTGCCCAATGTGTGCAAAAATCGGAGACCATTGTTCTTTTATTAATTCCCAGAGTTATTGACTTGCAGGAGCAATGTTTCTTAGGAGATTAGAACATCCACATGATTAAAGCCGCTGTAGATGAGATCGAGAAGACAGTAGACATAGCTTGAAAATTTGAACGTGGACAAATTCCAGAGCCTGCCCCCGCTTACAAATCTCCTCCTTACAGAGGAGGCTGCCGCGCATGCGCAGGCTAGCAACCATGGCAATTTATGCATGCATATTTCAGCACTTAGATGTTTGTTGGATAACAGAAATAGTTTTAAATAGGGCTAAATAAGTAATAAACCACTTAGTTGAGGCACACATGTCTGCCCTGCAATGGATTGGTGACCTGTCCAGGGTGTTTCCTGTTTTCTGCCCAATGAGCGCTGGGATGGGTTCCAGCACCCACAGCGAACCAGAAGGACAAGCGGTTTAGATAAGTGAGAGTGAGCTCGTGTGTACACTTGTCCGACTCCAAATCAGATCAAACATGAATAAAGTGGGATATCATTATCTGTCAAGCAGAAATGTGGCTCATTTGGTATTGGACTTGAAGTCTTTCAGGCCCCATAACTCCCTCCATCTCTGAAAAGCTGCATCGCTGTTTACTCGCTTCTTTTTAACTTGCCTTTATTCCACTTTATTCTTCTTCTGTTTACTTTGTTGTGTATGCTGTTGTTGGCCAGGGGAGGTATAGGGCATTTTTGTACTTGCTGGTTGCTTATCCGCCTCTCCGCTTTGGCTGTTTCCTGAAGCCAGTGCACGGTGTATGGGCAGCATGCACCATCTGCACAAGAAGTGATTGACACTCTGTCAGACACGCCTCCTGGCTCTGATTCATTGTATTAATTCAGGTATAGTTAATTCTTACAAATGGCTTTACAAAAAGAGCTAGTAGCCAGATTATCTGTCTCTTGTATTACTGTTTTAGCAAATATGACAAAGTTATAATTTTTTTTGTATATGGGTTACATACTGCAGGAAGGAGAAAGAGAAAACCACAGCTGTTGCCACCAGATAAACAGTGGGCTACTTAAAGATTTTACCCATGATGGATAGGAAAAATATCAAGCTCCACTTTTGCTTTAGATCTGACAACACTGTGGGCCTGAAATGTGAGGAATTCATTCTGAGAAATGCAGATTTCTGCTGGTGTTCTCAGAACAATGGACTGGCCACCCCAGAAACCAGACCTCGAAATCAGTGTGTTTTGTGAATATTTGGATCATGAGAAGCAGAAAATGACTGAACTTTAGAGGTGCAGAAGAATATCCCTGGAGATTTATCTGAAAAGACTGAAAGCTGTAATAAAGACAATAGATCCTGAAACATCTGTTATTTTATTTAGTTCTGTTAGTTCTGTTTTTCCTTGATGCTGAAACATGAATGACTTGTATTTATTGGCTGTTTATAGTCCCTGTGAACAGAGTGTAATATATTAAAAATGTTAGAATGATGCTAAACATTAGGGATGCACTGATCCGATATTAGGATCGGATATCAGTTACGATATTAATAAAATTGGCTGGATTGGGTATCGGATAGTTAGGCCGATCCCCACTCTAATTCGTTTGCAATGTGTGCTGTGCCGTCAGTAGCATGTTTGCAAATGCCTGTAGACGAACTGTCGCACCTCAGTGAGGCTCAAACTCACTGTGATCACAGACCAGCGCACTACGAGAAATCTTTTACCGGCTAGTCACGAGAGACATGTGCACATGACACCATGAACTCAAGACTGAGTAACCCAGGGCTGGGAGACTCTCGCTTAAGTAGCGCGAGCTGCAGGTGTTAGCGTTTGCCACTTGATTGCTCATTTTTTGCCCTTTGTCTCCCCCGAGTGGCCGGAGGTAGATCTGCAGGAACCCGAGACCTTACAGTAGACTTGACTTATGAACAGGAACAACAACATGGAGCGAGCCAGAGAGTAAGCTGCATGAGTAAGCTTAGTAAAGTATTGTTTATGTCAACCCTGGTGCCTTACGTCGCTCCAACTTGGTGAAGTATATATCGGGTATCGACAGATATGCAAAGTTTATCGGTGCTGGTATTGGAACTGGAAAAGCTGGATCAGTGCATCCCTACTAAACATGACTGTTATATTAAACATCTAGCAAAGCTTGAATGAAAAATCATATGGTTTAAAAATGATAGAACACGGCTTAAAAACCTCTCAACAGACCTGTCTGAGAACTGAGTGAGCTGCTTGATTGACAGCCCTCTGTTCAACACTCCTAGCTGGCTCCTCCACTCATACAGGACTAAAATTATTAGCCAGCTTTTATGTGACGGTAAGTGGATGAAAAAGGTCACGGCTGAACAGACAAGCAGACCCACAGACAAACAAATGGATGAATGAAGCAGTGCACAAAAGAATGGATGAACAGACCTGCAGCTGGATGGATGAAGCAAGGTACAAAGGAATGAAGAAACAGACACTTGGATGGATGGATTGATGGATGCAATGTGAAGCAATATGTGAATCCAGGAGAAAAATAGAAGTATACTTAGTATACTTACTTGCATTCATGATTAATGTACTGAAAATTTGCTATTTTTGATATACTATTGATTTAGTGTGCTAAATATAATTATTAGTGCTATTAACAATATACTTAAATAGAACTTGTACCTAACTGTACTACACTTATCATCAAAAGAATAGTTGCATGTAGAAGGAATCAACTGACAGGAATGAAACTTGGTGGGTAGGTTTGACATCGTGAGACATGCAAACAATTCAAGTTTCACTTTTGGCCACACGTGACGTAAGCAAGGACGTGCCTTATTGCTGTATCTGAAGCCCTACGAATCCGTTTGTGGAGGCTGTGTGGTCAGCACCAAGATGAATGGTTTGTTGTCACGCGTCACATGTCCAGAAGGCCTGGTCTCACTCCACCTCCAACCCACCACAAAATCTTCACGAACTGTGTGAGAATTTTTTTCAGCTGCATGGGATGGAATATCTGTTGTACATATATATTGTGGCTCAGAGGACTAACTGGAAAGAAACCACAGATTTAGGTTCCCTGGGGCATTAAATACATGAAGGATGCATAGAACTGTATAGTGTACAAGTCCTAGAACACATTTGCCTGTGTTGCTAAAAAAAAAAGGTGTTTCAAACAACCACACACACACACACACACACACACACACACACACACACACATATATATATAAAGCAGCATGCAGGCTTACCTACTCTAGGTTAATATGAGCAGGCAGGAAGAGAGAATAGCAGCTCAGTCAAGACTAGGCAATCCTCAGGAGATGGCTTTGAATGCTGAAAATGCAAGGCAAGCTCTTTTTACACCAAGAGGTCAGAAGGACACGCTTCATGCCACAATTACTGCTTTATAGCTGGAGTCAGCAGTCTGGCTATAAAGAATATTTTATCTGAGGTTTAATTCTTTGTGCATTAGGTGAAGAATGCATATTTCAATATTTTTAAACTACCTTTCTCAACGCAATATTTCCCCAAATGCTAATATAGCGTTAATATAAAACGAATTGATCTGATGAAGCTGACAGTGCTTATGCTTTATATGCAGACATTGATGAATGCTGCTACACTTGGGTAAGAATGGGTATATATCTTAATCTCAATACAAGCACAACATTTACCAACAGGTTTATACGCTTGACAAGCCTTCATTTATGAGAGACTAAAGTTTGTGGATGTGGCTTGGTTCCTCACAGGCTCTAGAAGTTTAGCTTGAACATGTTGCGCTGGGTTTGGATCTGCGCTGCACTGTGAAAGTTCACTTTGATGGAAAATAATTTATGAACCGCACAGTCAAACACAAAGCAGCCTGTGATAATACCAAAGGAAGAGGCTTAAAGCCGGGAAGATACTTGCTCATTATCAGAGGATTACAGCATGCAGGGGCTTCAATCAAGAGTGAATCGCTAGACAAATTTACTGAACTTAGGCATTAAATTTGATCCAAAATGAATAGAGACGCCAAAATTACAGGCAAATGCGCCATATGCTAAATAGGTTAGATCCCATGCTACCTTATTGGCAAGGCAAAAAAAAAAACAATGCATCAAATTATCTATCTTCACAGCATCAAACTGTTGCAAAGCTTTTCTGCTTTTTTGTTGCTGTCAGCAAAGGGCCATGTAAGACCTATATAGCCAAAGTACTGTACTGTATAATTGAAAGAAAGACAGAAAGAAAGAAAGATGATCTTTTTGTTTTCTTTTTCTTTTTTCTTTTTTTTTTTGGCCAAATAAATAAAGTATGGTCTTCTGATGTTTGCACAGTCTTGTAGGTGGGGAAAGTTAACAGTTTGTATCAAACCCTTTGGGCCAGAGCTGTTTTGAAGATTTGCACCTTGCCAATTACAAGACTTTGTGCTATTACCTAATGAGTCATAGTGGCTACTCTGCTCAATTCAAAGCTTTGGTTGCTGATAGAAATAAAGCCCACACTTATACAGATGGCTCCTAGGTCAGCTACTTGATTCAGCACTGCTGCACACCCGCCAGCTACGTTCCTCATGCAGTTAGATAAGGGTTTTTTTTTTGGCATATAATGACAACATTTTTATGGCATTTGGCAGAGGCTATTATCCAAAGTGATGTACTGTTTGAGCATTTCTTATACAGGTAGGCTAGTGTTAGGAATCTTGCCCAAGGACTTTTATTGGTACTATGTTGGTACCACATAAGTATTAGTATGGGAGTCTTTATAGGAAAGCAATTCGCAACCATTATGTGACCCTCCCCAAAATGATCTGTGCCCTGGATTCAGTAGACATTAGACTCAGCCTGCCAATGCCAGCTATTTTGCCAGACCCTTTCTGTAGGACTGGAACAGCTGCAGCTTTCAAAGCTAATTGGCTGTATGTGCAGGTGTCCAGCAGTGGTAGCTCCTAGTCTCACAAGGTACTGGAGGACTGCTGGGTGACTGTTCTTAATGTTCACAGTTGTTATTGTTTGTCTGTCATACATTTGACAAAGGAAAATGTCTTGGTGCGGTCAGAGGCAGTCAGGAATGAAGGGCTAAAGGCTATTCTTAGTGGCCTCATTGTTTAGCTTATGTTGTCCAGTTGAGAAGCCTTGCTCTCCCCTGTGGCTTTAAGTTATTCATTCTTGTTATTTTTGGAATGAAGATGGATTTTTTTCAGTCCAAGAATAAGTGTTGCATTCTTTTGTTTTTCCAGTATTTATGGTCCAGATTCTCACAGCATATAATTTGAACAGTTGAACGGGTTGAAGTGAGGTCACTGGGTTCTGATGTGGTCTGCACTCACTTCACTTTCCCTTATCCATTTTTGTGGAGGGAGGAGCAGATAATTTCTTCTTTGGCAATAGTAGACTGAGAGTTGATACAGAAGCGATGATTCATTTAGGAGTTGTTGAGGTCCCTAAGGGGATTCTGCTACATGTACGCCTAATATTTCATTTCGTTTTTTGCTGTTTTAGAAATGGTTGACGGCTTTGTTTGATTTCTCTAGGCCCTTTCCGGGGAATATTTTCACTCGTCTAGACAAGCCTCTTCCTGCTATGCTTGGTTCATGTCCTTTAGAGGAGTAGGTGGGATCACTGAACCTGATCAAGAATTTCTCATGGGCCAGTTGTCCTCTCATGGCCCCATTGAATTTCATCGAGATGTTTTCTGTTAGATGTTCTGCTCTGTCTGGATCTACCTTTTGCTACTTAAATGAAACCCTGCACTCAAAAATGCCTTTAAACTTCTCTTGGGTGACATTTTCTGATTATGGGTCAATGGCATATAAGGTTTTCAAAATAACAGTTAAAAATCTTTTTGAAAAGGACATGAAATGCATTTTATAATTGTGTATATATATATATTTGTCTGTGATTTTTCTATCTTAAATATAGTTAGTTATAGTTAGGTATAGTTATTTCAGTTACTAAAACTGCACTGGTCTTTTTTCACCAGACTATTTTTAAATTAAACAGGCATCTTCTTAGATCTTTGTCATTGAACTGGAGTTTGTACTCACATTTTCTTTTCAGATAAATAAACATTATTATTTTTATGTTTCAAGGTCGCACCACCTGACACGGTAAACTGAAATTTTCTATCTAAAATGTAACCACACTTTCTTCCAAAATTTGTGAAAGGACTTCGGATCTTGGCATTGCACCATTAAGGCTGCTTGGGATCTTCAAGAGGCAAAACCCCGGCCCCTCATTTAAAATAAAATAAAAGTCTGTTGTTTATAGTTGGGCTGCCTGACAATTGAGGACATAAGAACTTGTGGGCAGTAGTTTTAGTAGTTTGAGTTGCATAATTCGCAGTTATGTGGTAAAAAATTTATTTAAAATTTTAACTTTAACTAAATTTCCTTTTTAATAGTTCACTTAATCAACATGTATGGCTGGATGGTTGTACCAGCTGACACTATTAGTCTACACTATTAAAATTGTATTAAATAAAATAGAAACTGTTGAATTTGATGTATCCATTAAATTATGTTTTGGGAGAGTAATTGACTTGAACACAAAAAATTTAATATGGTTTACAATTGAATGGGTGATGAATTGAAAATATTGCTTCTTTATTTTCCTATATTAATGTTACAGTGAGGGCACACTGCCATTTGTAGCAGTGTTCTGAGCATGATTTTAATACTTTGTATATTTCACATTTGTGCAACATAACTTTAACAAAAGCATTGAATAAAGGTGCTAACTCAGTGCAGCCTTACACTCATTAATACCCGGAGCAGACTTAAACTTATGATTTGACCGATAAATAAAATATTCCTGGTCAGGGTCGACGATTCTCTTTTTTAAAGGTGTGCATTAGGCACAGCAGCAAGAGGCATGGCTGGAGTGGAAATATCCCCAGGAGGAGCCCAGAGATATCAAACACGGCTAGTATATGTTCATGACAGGCAGGTCAGGAGGTGCCAGACTGCCCTGAGCATCTAAAACCAACAGCGAGAGTGCACTTGTTAATCACACATGGTGGAGCTTTCCAACAGGTGCATTGTGGGAGTTATCACAGGGGTTCTTCTGAGACGTGGTTGATTTATTTTTATACGCCTTTTCAACTCCCTGAAGTGCCAGCTTTCAGACTGTTTGCTTGTGTTATCCTGGAACTCTTGTAAATATGAGCTAAATTTCTAGTTTAGAGAAGAGAAAAAAAATAGTTTGTTAATTTATTTCTTTTGAACGAATTTTAGTGACAACAAAAAGTAGAGGAAATTAGCACTCAACAGACTTTGAAATATATATATATATATACACAAACTCAGTTCTATTAAAGGAAGACACCAGCAGGTAGTCAATGACCTAACAAAGCCTATGGGCAAAACATTGTCAATTATTGTGATAGTCCAGACTTTTTCCTTTTCCTTTTTGTGGTCTTAAAGACACCACTTTGGTTGCACTAGGTTGCACATATTCACTGCTGCACAAAACCTAGCAAATCCTCACCTCTCTAAATCAATATGAGTACAACCATGGCTAATTTAAAGGGGACTGTCTGCATAACGTATTCATTAAGATGTCATTCAGAGTGCTTTAATGTGAAATGTGGCAATTATGTATGAGACGCTCAAATCATTTAATGCCTCTTTCTCAGAGACAGCTATTACATTAAAGGTGCCATCCTCATGTCTTTCATGGCTATCATCGTTTTTCCCACACTCTTTCCACTGTCACTCGTAGCTTTCTCTCTGTCGCAGCTGCCGTGTGTGTGTCACGTGACCTGTACAATAATTTTAAACTGCATTCACAGTGGAATAGTACATGCAGAGTGTTGTAAGGTATAATAGATGAATGAGATTTATCAAGATGTACAAAAATATTGCAAATAAAGACTCATTTTGGATGCCACATAAAATGGCTATATTTGTGTTATAGATGTCAGGACCCCTAAATTTTGTCACCACCATTATATAAAAAAAATGTTTTATGAAAAATGAATTTTCTGCAGTATACCATTTCAGATCAAACCAATCTGAATGATTTTGTTTATATCTTAATGGTTTAAATATGCAGAAATGTTGATAACACTGTTCCGTTCCCCTTTAAATGCCCCTGATATTTTACAGGGCAAGTGGATGTTTCTTATAGACGTATATTATAACCAAGTAATGCCATCAGCATTCCACCGCTGGATACTTATTCTCTGAACTTCTATATGCTGCTTCACGGATCGTGTCTAACACACAGCCTACACAGCTGCCACTTAGCACACCAACTGGGACAAACACATGTAAACTCCTATTCTCATTCTCTGTCTCTCTGTCTCTCTCTCTCTAAAACATACATCTAGAACATACACATAGGTGTATAATTTCCTCTCAAATACACATGCACTACTCATACATACTGAAGTTCAAATGTAGGTGAATACAGGGTTGCCAGTTCTCCCAGTTTTGGCGCTCTCATGCTATACAAAGAAATCTTAAGCCAGTGAATGGTTATTTTGCACGCTCAGAGTGAACTTACAGGGGACTGTTTTTATTCTTTCTGCATGATAACGTTCTGATTGGGTCATATTGTAGCCTGCTGAGATTATATTGGCTATATCTCCCACACTGAGCATGGGGTAGCGTGAACAGAGTGGGGTGTTTTTATGGGGTGAGGTGTAGCTTTAGAAAAGCTGAAAGGACATGGATCTCTCTCACTCCTAGACCCGATACCTCTTTATCCCTTACATGTAAAGTGTTCCCAGTTCAGTTTCTGATATTGATCAGCACCTATTTATAGTGATCTGATGAAGAAAGAGTAGTTTAGATTTGGTCCATTGCAAGAAAACACAGATGTAGACTGACTAATGCACTTCTCTTAAAGAGTCTGTCATTGAGGTCTGCTTTCCAATATCTGTGTGTTTTATGTAAAAGTAATAATGAATTTCTGTATGATGAGTTTCTCTTTGTCTTTTTGGTTTTGTTTAGCAGCCTTCAGTATTTATATGAGTAAGCTCTGTTCAGATTGCAGCCACCAGGAAAAAACTGAAAGATGCTGCCCATTCTCACTCCAGAAACCTGAAAATCTCACTCAAGCCAACTGAAAATCTCACTTCAGTCTCACTCCACCTGCCTATTAAATCTCATTCCAGCCTCAATCCACCTGCCTGAAAATCTCAATCCAGTCTTAATCCACCTGCCTGAAAATCTCAATCCAGCCTCAATCCACCTGCCTGAAAATCTCAATCCAGTCTTAATCCACCTGTCTGAAAATCTCAATCCAGTCTTAATCCACCTGTCTGAAAATCTCACTGCAGTCTCACTCTAGCCATCTGAAAATCTCACTCAAGTCACCTGAAATGCTCACTCCAGCCTCACTCCACCTGCCTGAAAATCTCACTCTAGTTTCACCTTTAGTCATTTGAAAAGCTCACTACACCCACAAGAAAATCTAACTATAGTCACCTAAAAATCTTTCAGGCCATCTGACAATTTCACTCCAGTCTCACTCAAGCCACTGGAAAATCTCACTCCAGTCTCACTGTAGTCATGTCACAAAATTTGGCAACCCTGGCAAATGTATGCATATGTACATAAACAGTGCTACTGCATATATGTTTAATCCATCTATATATCCATCTCATAACCAAAACTAAATCTCAGTTTCTCAGTAAATTATTGTGAACATCCTTCCAATGTCGTGGCTAAGAAACAGTGTCTTGTAACAGATTTGACCACTAAAGTGACCTCCATTAACTGCCCGCTGCTGTACAAAAGAGCATGTAATTTCATATTCTTCCGCTTTTTTCTGTGTGCTTTCTCCTGTTAAATAAAGCTTTTGTCTGGCCTAGTAATTTGATTTATTGTGGAGAAAGTGTGTACAATGAGTGATTATCTGCCCTCCCTTGCTCCTAATTTATCAACATTCGCGGATGGATTCACTCCACGATGTTGGCCCTTTGTGCTGGTGCATGTTTCTTTCAGAGCCAGTCAAGTATTTTGTTCTTTAATTTACAGGGACAAAGGACGTTATAACATGCACACAAGCCATGGCATTTGCAGCTAAAGCACATCTACAGGCTGATTAAATCAAATCATTTCATATTTCAAAAAGGAAATGAGCCAATTTTCTACTACTTATTCTCCTCTTGTAAGTGGGTTCATTACGAGATAAAACCACCTGGTCAGTATGGAAATCATTAAAGGGAATCCAAAGTGACCTTAGTGAAGCAGACCACTGAAAGTGCACTGAAACTATATTATGTTTTATATGAAAAGACAGTTGAATTTCTTTTCTTGTTACAGATATGACAAAAAGTCTGGTAAATGACTTCATCCTGCCTATGTTATATAGCTGAAAGAACCTTCTTCTCTTGTGAAGCAAATTTCTAACTTCATTAAGAACCCAGAGCACTTTGCAGGGTATTGTTATTTGTGTATTAATACATCCTAACCTTGTGCAGGTTATGAAAACATGATATTTTCAAGAATAGCACGTGTTCTTAGAACTGTTCTTAATAAAAGAGCTTTTATATATTTGTATTTATATAAACTCTTATTAAGTGTCTGGCACTGATCATGAACTCTATCTCTCTTTAACAGAGAACCTATGGGGTGGTTCTAATATTACATTTACTATCTCCTGGATTAATCAGAATGTTTCTAAAAGACGTTCCAAGATGTTCTTGGATCTTGTCATACAGTCTCATTAGAGGAGGATAGGTTCCCCCCTTGAGATTGGGTTCCTCTCGAGGTTTCTTCCTTGTACTGTAAGGGAGTTTTTCCTTGCCTCTGGCTTGCTCAAGGGGGGCTTGGTTGTCTTCCTTAAGTGTATACATCCTATGTTTTCTTTTCCTTTCCTTTTCTGTAAAGCTGCTTTGAGACAACATTTAGTTATATATATGCACAACATATAAATATATATAATTCCATATAAAAGTCCCTGCATCTTATTCTGACTGGATTCACTTTGTTTAACCCAGACATCTACTGTAAATATCATGTTCATGCTGTGAAGCAAATGTTCTACTCTTCTAATGGAGAAATCCATATCCTACAACATGACTCAGTAATGGATTAATGCTGTTTCCTGTTATTGAAACTTTTTCACGTACAGAACTTTCAGCAACAGTTTTTTATTGGTCAACAGCATCAAACATTCAAATGAAATTTAAAGTACAACTTCACGCAAAAGTTAAACGAAGCAGTGAATTGAATTCTACTCTTTTTTTCTTCCAGTATTTGAGCCAGTGATCTTGGCCAGTATTGGACTGATACTGAGTATCGTTCTGGTGCAACACTAAGTCATTAGTCAAAGTTCTGGAAAACTAGGTAAGTGCAAATTCTTGGACTGATAGGGCTTCATTAGCCAGAATAATGCACAGTTAAAATGTTCAGGAAATTTTGTTGGAAAAATATTAATACTCTAGAAAATCCTTAATTAACCCTATTTATTGCTTAATGAAGTAGTGATGAGCAGCCAGTTAACTACAGGGTACTGGCTTCACAAGGCATTGTATGGACATGTACTATGTATACTGTGCTGCCAAAGTGCGTTTGCATCACTAATGTTTCACCGTCAGACTAGCTGTAAGAGATCCGAATAAAATCATTTCCAAATAACCAACCCACCAAATAAATAATTACAAACAAACCAACAAACATGTTTGCATTGTGATATAAAGAAATTGGCTCATAATGTCCTAATTCTGCGAGCCCATTAACCTGAAGGTCTTATTAAAAAGCTGTATATTGTGATTTGCTTAGCACTGGCAGAATTATCATATCACTCCTATTTGTAAATAGTTGCAGGATTTTAAGCTGGTATCTGCATTTGTTCCATGTGTCTATTCATGCATAATTTGCCCACTCATATCACTGTTTAGTCTCCACACCTTAAAGCTCAATTTAATAGTTTTTATTAAGCTAATTGGATGGTAAGATTTCATGTGCTGTATTAGCTTATACTTCAGTAGGTATAATTTGGGAGCATATGGTGGTGTGATATAAACTTGTTGATAACTTGATGCCGGAGCTATAACTACACTCTGATGCTTGTCCTTGGAGATTTGCAGAGGTCAGTATCTAAAAAGGGATCATATTGCTCCACCTGTGCTAGATTACTTTAGAAACTAAGGCTCTGCTTAATGAATTTTGTCAGTAGAGGAGACCAGGGTGACACTTTATTACCGCAATCCAGAATCCTCCAGGGCAGACTGGACTCCGTTCTGTTCCCATATGAATTCAGTTCAAGTTTAGATTACATTCCCTCTCCACCGGAGCAAAAGGCTTTCTGATCTATGTGCAGTAAAATTGAGCCATTAGATTTAAATATAGCTTTTTATGAGAACTTATTTACCTCCAAGTACATTTTGCAACAAGCTAACTACCTCTTGACCTTCAAGAACGGGGGAAAAAAGTGCTAGGCGTACAGTATTTATGAGCCGTTCTTCAAGGACTTACACGTCTATTATTCCCGGCGGGCCATCGCCAAACGTCTATAGAGCAAATTCATGTACACAAGGTGAAAATCAACATACAGTTTTATTAAGGACATGACTACGAAGTGTGTAAAGATGTAAATGAAGCAGTGGTCCCAGCTTAATACTTTTGAACTTTGCATTATTCAGTCAGTGAGTTCTTATTCACAGTGGCAAAATGATGCATAGCGAATGTTCTTGAATTGGAGGGTGCTCACACTGCAATTAACCTATCCCTGCTCTGTCCACAAATACATTCTTTCATGGGAAGTGGCACCAGGTTGGACAAGCTTTACAGAATGCTGGCAAAAATCCATTCATTTGTATATTGTTGGGATAATGTAATTTGGATTATGTAGCTGAACTAATATCGGGCTGGTGGCAAAATTGCTGTAGTCTTTTTCAACCTATACAGTCTTAATAACTTCATCAGTATAGTCCAGTTCAATAGTGTAGTATTGTCAACATTCTGTAGAGACAGTAAATGTAGATCACTACAATGTCTCACTTAAAGGGACACTCTAAAATGAAACCTGTCACTACATGTGTTGAGAACATGCTTATGACATCCTACAGTCGTGCCACAGTAGTGAGATCTCACGGTTAAGGACTAGTGGTGGGGGGACCCTTCTAATGATGTATCTTGAAGGTGGAAGAAGTTTTAAAGTGGTTTTTGGGGTGGATTTTTGGCAGGTGCAGATCAACAGGATAGTAAGGAGCAGAAGCAGGTACCACCTCCATGGCACTCGCCACCCCATGTGTCACCCTCAGTGTGCAGCTCTTAAATAAGACACAACATAGAAACTTCTAAATACAATGTCTTTATACTCCGGTAGCTAATGAACCAGAGAAGAATATTGTCCAAATCAACTTAATCAATATCAATTTACACAACACATTCAGTGCTGTGAAAAAGTATTTGTCCCCTTACAGTTTTCTTTTGCACATTTGTCACACTGAAATGTTTCAGATTATCAGACAAATTTACATATCAGACAAAGATAACTTGAGTAAATACGAAATGCAGTTTTTTTCAATGAAGATTTCATTTATTAAGGGGGGTAAAAAGCTATCCAAACCAACCTGGCCCTATGTGAAAAAGTAATTGCCCCCTAAACCTAATTAACTGGTTGTGCTACCCTTGGCGACAACAACTGCACTCTTCTTTTCAGAACTGTTTTATTTCAGCCACATTGGAGGGTTTCTGAGCATGAGTGGCCTGTTTAAGGTCATGCCACAGCATCTCAATCGGATTTAAGTCCAGACTTTGACTAGGCCACTCCAAAATCCATTTTGTGTTTTTTCTGAGCCATTCAAAGGTGGACTTGTTGGTGTGCTTTTTTCCTGCTGCAGAAGCCAAGTACACTTGAGCTTAAGGTCAAGAACTNATTCCCTGCATATATAAATGCACTCGCTTGGAAAGGTTTACCATCTGTTTGATCCATTACCTACTGCTTCTCCTGACTAGTTGCTGACAGAGAATAAGGCATGCTGTCATCAATTTTATTTCCTAATATCCCTTTAATAAGAGGCATGCCTCAGTGTTCATTTGCCTACATAATAGCACTGTCATTCCCAGATTTATACACTCACTCATAGCCAAGCACACTCCTCCTTCTAGTCCCATATGACACTCCTCATACTTTGTAGCCATCACTTACTATTAATGGCTCTTTCTCGGCCTGCTCCCAAACAGGGTCTCTGAGTGAACTCTCTGAGTGAACACTCAGAGGCTCCAGACGGCAGCTGCTGTCTGCATGACACTGCCATGCACATGTGAACTATTTCAGACCTGTTTCCTCTAAATACAGTGGTTTTTTTTCTGAGAAGGACAAAAATATGATTGAATAGCATGAGGTAATGCTTGGCTTTTATGGATTATACATTTCAGAAGTTGCAGATACTGGCTCAAGTATTGCTCCCTGTCCAGTGTTTGATCTTTTCACTTCTTCATATGAGATCTGAATTATTTCTGTTTAACAAAGTACAGAGATGTGAAAAGGCTGTGATCATCAAAATGTTTTTTGGTAAATGTGAGACGGGCCTTTGTGTTCTTTTTGGTCAGCAGTGGCTTTCGCCTTGGAACTCTCCCATGGATACCATTTTTGCTCAATCTCTTTTTTACTGTTGAATCATGAACACTGACCTTAACCGAGGCAAGTGAGATCTGCAGCGCTTTAGATGTTGTTCTGGGCTCTTTGTGACCTCCCGGATGAGTCGTCGATGTGCTCTTGGAGTAATTTTGGTAGGCCGGTTCACTGGAATCCCCAAGGCTTAGAAATGGCTTTATAACATCTTCCAGACTTATAGATGTCAATGACTTTGTTTCTCATCTGTTCTTGCATTTTTCAGATTGGTGTGTTGCTTTTGAGATCTTTTAGCCTACTTCTTGTTGTCAGACAGGTTCTATTTAAGGGATTTGTTGATTCTACAGGTCTGGCAGTAATCAGGCCTGGGTGTGGCTAGTGAAATTGATCCAAAAATGTGTTTAATCACAGTTAAGTCATAGCGGGCAATCACTTTTTCACACAGGGCCAGGTTGGTTTGGATAGCTTTTATCCCTTGATAAATGAAAAACTGCAATTTGTATTTACTCTTGTTATCTTTGTCTAATATTCAAATTTGTTTGATAATCTGAAACATTTAAGTGTGACAAACGTGCAAAAACATAATAAATCTGTAAGGGGGCAAATACTTTTTCACAGCACTGTAATAGCAGTTGTTTGTAAGGCTGTTTTAAGCCTGTTATTTGTATAAGAAAATATTCATATAACCTATAACCAATATGTCTCTGCTGTTAAGAGACCCTCTATCCATCCATAAGCTGCAGTGTTAATGAGGAACACGCTGAGAGAATTCCATTTACAGCATTTAGCAGATGCTCTTATCCACAGCGATTTACTGAAGTGCTTTGTGTTCAGTCAGATTCTGTATCCTACAAACAGGTTAGAGTCCAAACTACCCTTGAGCTCAAACACTGCCAGAACAAGGGGCAGTGCTCATACCTAGAGAGAAGATAAAGAGCCCAGCATAAGTGCAAAACAATGCATTTCAATACGTACTTACACTAAGTGGTTCATGAAGAGTCAAGCCGAGCTGTAGCTTGAATGGTTTGTGGTACAGATCAACTTTTGACCATTGCCATAATGTAAGAAGGGTCTGGTGTATTCCTGGCTTTGTAGGCAAGCACCCAAGTTTTAAATATTTTATTTTCAGCTCAGAATAGTAATCATTTTCTGCCAGTTTGGTATCATTATGGACCTCTCCTTTAATGGGTTTAAACCTGTAACAGAACCATAATAATCATATACACACTCATCATCAAACGAATAGTTGCACCCAGAAGGAGTCAACCAGCAGGAATGAAACTTGGTGGGTGGGTTTGACATTTTGAAACATGCAAATGATTCAGTTTTCACCATGTCAGCATTGCCAAAGACTTGCAGTGTCATGCCAGACTGTCATAGAGTGACTCAGAATGGCAGCGGGTCTTCCGAGTCCCATTTTTGTCTTGGTGGAGACCAGCGAATACATGTGTGCATCAAGGCGCCATGGTCAGCATCAACATGAATGGTTTGTTGTACAGGTCCAGAAGGACACCATTAGGAACTTCTACAAGTCTGTCAGGCTGCGTTAGCAAACATGGCAGCCCAACCCCATACTGAGATACACTACTTCTGTATGTGTAGCTCAATAAATATTGCCCATATCAGTCTAAATTTATCAATATTTATTGTTCCTGGTAACCTTTATCTTCCTTCCCAATAGCATTTTAATCTGACACTTCCTTCTGGGTGCAACTATTCTTTTGATGATGGGTGTATAATTCAGAAGTAGCTGACAAATGCACATACAATCTACACAAATGAATGAAATGACAATGAGAATTTAGCTACATTTAGTCTTCAGTTAATGTTAAAAATTTCACTATAGGTAAATTCATCTCAGGGCATGATAAGAAAAAGTAGGTCTGTTGCAGCCTCTTTGTAGCTTTTGGCCTGTAATGTAGCTTCTGTATCATTACAGTATACATACTTTGGAAGGACTGTGCAAAGTATAAAGTTATTAATTTATGTATATTTATTATATATATATGTACATATTTAGCTGACAAATTCAAAAAGAAGCCAGATAGCTAACATATACTAGCTATCCTATTGTACTCCAACTCAAATCACCCGCCAAATGAGGAGGACTACAAGCTGTTTGAGGATGCCCGTTACTTGCAGTCTTTTTTCATGTCCCGTGGTGCGAGGGGACTGTGTAGGCTGTAGCACTCTGTCTTTGGACATTAATGTCTCAGGTATGATGGACTCCAGTGACCATCGTTTAGCTGAGAAAGGGGTTTTGTTGGGGCTCACTGCTGGAGGCCAATAGCACCAGGCTGCATATGGTGGTCATTATCGCAACAGTTGGTGAGTGAACGCAGACCAAACCCTCCTGTATTATATACCTATTTGTTGGGGGAAAAAAGTACATCATAACAGTCAAAGCAAATTTTCATATCTCTCATTTATTTATTTTAGCCAGTGCCATAATTAAATGATGTAAAAAAAAAAAAAAAATGAAGAAAAAAATAAAAAATAAAAAAAGCTGTTCCATCACATCAAGGGTAAAATACTGGCATTGGAAAACAGCTTTAATTTAATGTTATCTTTAACAGTACATTCAAAACAACATTTTTAACAAGTCAAACACATTATCTCTCATGAGCAATGCTTACAACAATATTTAGAAGCATCTGGACTATGGATAAGGTTGGATCTAACCCCTTTAGGCATACCTCCTGTGGATAATGGAAGCTGTCTTGCCAGTCTGCCTCTGTGATATAGGTTTTCCCTGTGTGGTAATAGGATTTTGCAAGGTTCTCAAGTGTATGTGTAAACATGTCAGTTTAAAAGCAGCTTGTGCCATTAGAGCTGCTTTTGGGATGATGAGCCAATTCTGTGCATGGATGGCTTTCTTTGCTCTGTGCGCACGTTGGACACACGCACATAGCCACGCATATGAGGAAGGGATGGCGGGTAAATAATTAAAGAATAAAATGCTGAAATACGAGGGCAAAGAATGCTAATGTAAAAAAGATGAATAAAGAAAGAAAAGAAGAAAAAACACTCTTAAAAACAGTGCATTCAATTTCGTCTCTTTTTTTCTGTTGTTCTGGGTCTAAATGATAGTCTATATTTAACAGTAATGTCTAGTTAGTAATTCAGTTTTATTTTATTTAAAACCCACCCAAACAGGAAACAGCAGAGCTTATTGTTCTAGTCATTTTCCACCTGCTTTGGAGATGGAGCCTCGATAATCAACATGATGTACTGTTTTGTTGTCTTTATGGTGAGTTTATGCCTTTCAAAAGCATCACCTTTGGCTAATTTGCTTGCTAGTTATAGTTAGCTTTAACGTATTGGCTGACATCAAACATATGTACTACACTGTTCTGTGCAAACGCATTAGAAAGTGTCTACAGTTACACAGAACCATATGCAGAATCAAGCAACGTTTATTTTTTTCTTCAAGAACAGCAACCTTCTGGTCACAAAGTTGGTTCCTAAAAATCTGAGCCCCAAGCTAGCTTTCTGTTAGCACCACAAGATTTGTAGGCAGCTTAGATCCCTATAGGCTATGGGGAGGGGGGACTCTGCTTGAGTATTACTGGAGTCAGGTGATGAAGGCCCAAAAAGTCTCCAAAACCTATGCCCCAACCATGCATGATGTAGCATTAGAGTCTTCCTGGTAAAACTTTCGCTAAAGCTTCCATTTCTAAAATTAGGAAATGACACATCAACATGCGTCTACATTTACACTCTGGTGAATCATTGGTCATAAACTAGAGACTCTTGGCATCAGGAAAGGTAAAGAAGGTGTTAACCTGTTGTAGACTTCAACTGCCAAGGTGTGCTAAAGACATTTAAGAACCACCTTAAGCACTATTAGGTCCTGGAAAAAGCACGATTCTGGTTCCTGTGCTTTGTGCAGTGGAAAAATCCTTTTTTTCTTTTCTTTTTTTCTTTCTGGAAGTCCTTTCATGCTCAGCTCAGAAGGGATTTACTTGGACTACGATGTGTCTGACAACCATTACATTTATAAGTGATTTGTAGCTATTTGCCCTATTCTGTGTGAATGAATGTCCAATGTGCATTCTGCACTGAGAGCAAATTTAGGAATACAGTCTCCTTAACCAGAAAATTAGTTTACTGTCATAAAGAAATTAGCTGTAGCCTGATCTTCCAGCTGAGAGCGCTGTAGACTACCTTTAACTTAGTTTTCCACTGTGGTGTCTTTATCAGATTGAGTCGTGTGCTTTCCGCAGCATTTCTTTTTCATGACAGTGTTTTGACGCTCAGTAGAGTAAACTCTCCAGACTGACTAAATTAACAAATTGCCTGTGTAGAGTCATAATACGGTGCTAATAGCCTATATAAATCATTACAGAACCACATTAAATGAATGAAAAAAACACTTATCAAGGAAGAAAATGATTATGCATTACAAATATGAGACTCATGGTTTGGTAAAATATTCATTTGCCTGGGTTCAGAGCTGTGAAATCATTTATGTTAATGATAATGCTGGCAGCTCTGGGTTTTTTCCCCTTGTACACCTCCACAGAGCTCTATACAGCTCTCATCCCATGTTTGCACCACTAGCACTGGGGCAGGGTAAACCTGGACAAAAATGAACAGACGTTTATTGTATTGCAATAAACAGAGACTGTATGTGCCTTGGAGCTGCACAGTAATTATGTTAGGATTGTAGAAATGGATTGTGTTTTGATTGAGTGAGAACTCTCAAGCTATGTGGTGGAGTTCAATATGAATTCCAGCGTTTTTTTTTTTTTTTAATTTGGCATAGTTGAGGTGTAAACAAAGTCATTAAAAGTGTTTTTTTGTGAAATGATGTGTTGTAGAGGAACTCGGTGACTCAGGTTTCTCAAGAACTGTGGTGAAAGGGTTTGTAATGTCTGCTACACAGATACAGGCATTTTATTCACTATCCAAAAGGACCAGTGACATGCTCCTGTGTTGATAGTGGTAAAAACAGCTGTAAATCTGTTTTTAAAAAGTTCATGGATTTATTTTTTTGTCTTCAATATTTTATTAACAAGTAAGAGCACAAGATATGCCCATAAGGTTCTTAGATTAGAGTTAATAGTTACTAATAGATACTGTGGCGGGGGTGCGGTGGAGTTGCTGCCGTTTCCTCCAGAAGTGTGCATATGCTCCCCACTGATCACACACAGGTGTGTCCTTATGAACTGGCCCTCTCTCCTGGAGAGTGAGTGTGGAACAAGGGGCGTGTGGACTCCATGCCGCACACTGGAGCAAGCAAGCCTGAGGGGCAAAAGACTCACTGAGAGGGCTGAGTAAGCCTCACATTTAAGTAACGTTTTGGTTTATTTGGTAAAATGTGTAAGTAGATTAAACATGGTGATGACTCGTGCTGGGTGGTTTGTGTGTGTGTCTTTGAGTCAGGTCAAGGTTTTCTCAGTCAGTGTGCTCGGCCCCTCCCCCCGGCCAAGTGACCCAATACCAATAATAGAACATTAATAATGATAATAATAATGGTCAGTGGTACACTCACATAAGAGGAGAGGACATACATGTAGCTGCAAAACAGAGTAATAATAATAATAATAATAATAATACAATTAATAATAAATTAAGTAATTAGATATATAAGAGTTTGAGAGTTTTACACCCATACCAGTTACAAAACATCACTAAGCTTTCATTAGCTTTTACAGTTTCATCTCAATCTGAGACCAGGACATAATTGTTCTTATTTTGGCTCCATTTATCCTGGCTATTCGACACTTCAGAAGAGTAATATCCCAAAAATAAGTAAGCCAGAGAATATGAGCAGGAACGGAGGCTTCAAACCATATATTCAATATTGTCTTTTTGGCTGCTGTGAAGCTGGCCAAAAAATCCCTTTTTGATGAAGAGAGTGCATTTCTGAAGAGCCATCAAGTAAGAGGGAAGTCTGTGGATCTTGTGTCTCCCAGAATATTAGAGAGAGTACCTTGAACATAGGACCCAAAACATCCACAACCAGACATGCCCAAAACATATGAATTTACGTACAGACTACTGTTGATCTATATTAATGACTATAAGGTTCTTGTCTAACTTTGTCAAAATCTCTCAGGCACTGTACTTGTGACCATTTCACATAATTGTTTCTATGAGTTTTCAGAAGCATTAAACACTTCAGACATCTGGCTCCTATCATCAGTGCTGTGAACAATTCTGACTCTTCTGAGTTTCAGAAGTTTCTATAGAACAGAGCATTTCACATGAAGCTGGTCTAAATTAATTTATTTCTCAGCTATTTTATTGTGACTTTTTAAATCAGTTTAATCCCCTTTTAGTTCCAAAGACTGTATAATTACCCCTGACTAATGGAGTTTAAACAATACCAAAAGATGGATAGACAAACAATCAATGTCCTCCACTGTAAAGCGCCCTGTCAGCATATTTTCAGACATTTAGTGACTTCTTTCTTTCTTTCTTTCTTTTTTTAAGGGTGTGTGAGATGCTTCTTTTTAATATGAAGCATCTCAGAGATCTGGGGCTGTATAACTTCCTATCTTTTTGTCTTTTGACAGCTCAAAAGATGTTGTACAAATTTATATTACAGAGGCATATTTTATTTTAAGATCAGAATTCAATCATATCTTACAGCATCTTATCTAAACGTTAGGATATCTTAAACTACATGATCGATGTTGACCATGAAATGTAATTTCATTTCAACCATACATGCACAGCTGAAATGCAAACAAATAATGAAAATAACAAATGAAGAACATTAGTTAGGCAGCTGCTGTTACTGATGTAAAAAAGGTCAAAACAAGACTAAAGTATGATAACCTGGAACTGGAAGTATTGTGAGAGTGCCTGCGGGTGTTTATTAGAGCCACGCCACTCCCCAGTTTCAGTTTCGATTTTATCAGCATTAACACACAAAGATAAGGTGATGGTGGAGATTATGACTGCAGTGTCGGAGGTTTAAAAAACAAAAATTACAACAAAACTCAAACGAAAGTGACATTTTACAGTGTTGATAAATGTAACATCACTGTGGTAGTTATAGTGACTTTAAGTAATGACTGTTAATATATAATAGCCTTAAATGAATGGTTCATGGTGACTAAACAGATACGATTTCAGAGTTAGGATGTGTAGGACTTGTGTTTAGCAGGACTTGTGTTTAAAGATCCTCCACAAGGACAGGCACTAGATAGTAGATAACACAATTCACAATTTGATATCCTTACAATATTTTCCACAAAACTGGAATAAAACGAAAATGCACCCAAGACACATTTAAAACAGACTTAAATCCAGTCACTCATAGTAAGTATAAAACACAGTTTAGCATTAAATATATACATGTCATGTTTAAGAATGTACATCGAAGACTGAATACAGATGTACAGTATGAATATTGTGAAGTATGCAGATCTATTCTAGTGGACCCCAAAAGTAAAATTATGAACACTGAAAATGAGCATAATAGTCCCCTTTTACAATTTGCAGTTCAGGTGTTTCAAGTCACATAATACAACCAGGTGCAAATGGGGTCATAGAGTTTCTTCGGCCTCTACATAACCTCCATCCTGGTTCTGTGCTTTAATGATAGCTGTGGACATACCGTCCATCATCCTTGTGACGTTGTGCGTCCAGACTGTGGGCTTGTCATGGGAGAAGTGGGACATCTGCTTTGTTAGGGAGCTGCACACAAGAATAAAAATAATGATGTAAAATTCCAGTTTGTGTAATTAACCATCATAAAAAACTAATAATTATAAGATGATAAAGTCAGACATGATTAAGAAGTTTCTTCACATTCAAAGGAGGCAATGAGACCAAGGTGGTTTATCTCCAACCATTTAAACTGGCTTGAATGCGATGTTGGAACAAAGAGATTAGCTGGGAAACTGAGTAATCTGAAATCACTTTGAATGAATAGTGCAAGAATCAATTGCTTTCACATCTCTTTTCGCACATTTCTTGGGCAACTTGCTTTCAAAGCCTTAATTCCTTTCTAATTAAAACACCGTCCGCAGCACTATTTGCTATTGTTAAAATGATGTTTGCAATTAGGTAGCTTCATTTCTTGATCAATAGTTACACAGCGCTATTACGAGCAGCGTGGCTGGAAAGCAGAAACGTTTTCTCTTTTTCTAGTTAAAGTCTGCTCCACCTCGCTTTCATTTCCTCTCTTTAAATTCCCATTAGAATCACGGGTCAGACTGTTCACTTCATGCATGCCAAAATGTCCCCGTTTCACTTTTATACTCATTCATACGGGACTTCAGCACTTGGATTAAAAACATGCTATGACATGTACTGCAGCACCGCGATGCTCGAAAACGAGAAGCTTTAAATATGCATTAGGGGTTGAGATGAAAGCGTCTGCTTCTCCACCACAGTAAGCGGAATGCTTTTGAAAAGTTCATTTGNAGTGCAAGAATCAATTGCTTTCACATCTCTTTTCGCACATTTCTTGGGCAACTTGCTTTCAAAGCCTTAATTCCTTTCTAATTAAAACACCGTCCGCAGCACTATTTGCTATTGTTAAAATGATGTTTGCAATTAGGTAGCTTCATTTCTTGATCAATAGTTACACAGCGCTATTACGAGCAGCGTGGCTGGAAAGCAGAAACGTTTTCTCTTTTTCTAGTTAAAGTCTGCTCCACCTCGCTTTCATTTCCTCTCTTTAAATTCCCATTAGAATCACGGGTCAGACTGTTCACTTCATGCATGCCAAAATGTCCCTGTTTCACTTTTATACTCATTCATACGGGACTTCAGCACTTGGATTAAAAACATGCTATGACATGTACTGCAGCACCGCGATGCTCGAAAACGAGAAGCTTTAAATATGCATTAGGGGTTGAGATGAAAGCGTCTGCTTCTCCACCACAGTAAGCGGAATGCTTTTGAAAAGTTCATTTGTCACAGAAAGCCAAGGTCAGCCACGTGTGTTATGTATGAACCTCACTTGATTCTAATAAAATATCGATCACTGGCCGTTTGTTCGATGTCCCATGTGTGAATATGGCGCACTGCAACTTTTTGATTGCCCCGCTTTTCTATTCAGCACTATAAAGAGCGAGCAAGAGAGAGAGCGTGCGTCAATTGTAATAGATCCTATTGCTACTGAAAAGGAATTTTAAACATTTATGAGCAGAGTGGAATATGAAAACAATAACTCCTACATACGGATAGAAATGACAACTTTCATGACATTCTCTGCTCAGGTTATACCGCATAAACTGTTATGGTGGCAAAAACGATGACCTGCTGTTTATGCATTTAGGTATGTTAAACATAGCTTACCAATGTTTCACTCGCTCTCTGGTTGTTATGAATATCTCTCGTTTCTTTGAATATTTATGAATTTGGCCCAAATCAGACTGGAGAGAATTGTGAAAAGGCAATGTAAAAGTCTGACTTATAAAGTACATAGTCCCAGTTCTAAAAACCAAACTACTTTGGGTTCTCTAAGTAACTTCTCAGTGCACATTCTGTACATAAGAGTGTGAAGAAAAAATTTGCCACAATGTAAATCATAATGCGCGTGTGATATTCATATTAGGCCTTATCAGTCCAGTAGCAGCTAATGAACTGTCTGCTCATTACTACTATAAATCAATGATATGGCTGAATGAAGCTCTTAGATTTGTGCTTTGTACTTTGTAATGATTTGCATTTCATTTAGAAATCTGAATAAATAGTCCTTTGACCCAGATCAATCTGATATTAGATATGATTAAGGTTAGGTGTTGACCAGAAGCTCTTTCAAAAAGCACAATTCATGCAAATCCTGTGTTCAAATAAGGCTTACACAGCAGATGGTAACACCTTAGTACATGTTAAATAGACTGCTTCACTTTAGGTTAAAGAATCAGTTTGTCTCCATTTAGAGCTAAGTAGTTTAGGTAAGTAAGTAAGTAGGTAAATTTCATTTATATAGCACATTTAAAACCTAAGTCAAAGATTCACACCCTCTGTTCACTACTGGCACACCTAACATACACAACATGCACACAGTAACACAGTCCTCCGTATTCAGTTCAACAGTTTAACAGCTGCTGAATGATAACCAATAAAAATGTGTTTTTAGCATTGATTTAAAAACAGTCACAGATGTCTAATGTTACTTGGGAGACCATTCCAGAATTTTGGTGCAGCGACAGCAAAAGCACGACCCCCTTTTAGCTTGAGACGAGATTGTGGAACAGTCAAAAGTGACTGGGATGCAGACATTAAAGATCCCGAGGGCACATACATACAAAGCATGTCCACCACATATGCAGGTGAAAGTCTATTCAAAGCTTTAAAAACCATCAATGAAATTTTATACTGGATTCTGTAATGTGCTGGGAGCCAGGGCAAGGAGTACCGGAGTAATGTGCTTTCTTTTCTTGGTTCCGTTTAATAATCTGGCTGTGCCATTTTGAACTAACTGTAAACGTGTAAGCAATGCTTTGTCTGATACGGTGCATTACAGTAATCCAGTCTAGATGTGATAAAAGCATGGATGACTTTTTCCAAATCTGAACCATTAACAACTATGGGGTTATCAATAAGCATCAAAAGAATTACATGTGTTAGAGACCCAGTGCTTAGGTATAGGTGCAGTTATGATTATGATATACTATATAATGTGTGTTAATTAGCAGCAATTAGCTTAATAGGTTAGTTGCCCACTATTGGTTTGCTGTAATAGTTCGAATTGTCCAACTTAATAAAGGTATGATGGACACCTAACATTTAAATGCCATACGTATAAGAACCATGTAAGAACATTTTTTTTTAAGATATTCAGAAATGAAACATTTTTTTCTTACTCAGACATCTCAGTTATGGTTGTTTGAAGAACCATGCACTGACACATTCTTTGTAGCAATGCTCCAAAAACCCTTTGACCGTGTAGTCCCTCCGTGCTCCAAATAGAACTGCCCTGTTCATACAGGTACAGGTTGTAAGATTTAGCTTGATAAATGACATATTCACCCACCCAATCTTTAATTTCACTATTTATGATGTCATTTGGAGTAGAGCAGAGTTGTTAGTGAGATATATGGGGCAGCAATGTGGCAGGTAGCCTAGCGCTAAGAGAAGCGAGCCAACAACCGGAGGGCTGGCGGCTTGAGTCCCAACTTTGATTGATATTTATGGTTGGCGATTGGGCTGCAAAGAAGAGTTTATATTGCAGGATTTAGAAATGGCTAGTCTTCTGTTGTATCTTTTGGGGATAGTGCTTACCTCTCTTACGTTCCAAAATGGCTTACGAAGTTTTATTTGGAGCATCGACATAGAATAACCTGTTTTGGTTTCCTGAAGGATAGGGCTGGCCAAAATACTTTGCATAGGCAAGTTCTCATTCACTACAGTACATGGAAACACACCCCCACCATATCAGTGTGACATGGCATGGTGGTGTGTTAGTGTGTGTGATTCACCACCCAAATAATACCTGCTCATGATCATTGCTGAAAGGTGGGATAACAAAGTATGCTGAGAAACATATGTAACTGAAGAAACTACAATGTGCATCTCTATGGTATGCGTATCTGAGAAAGCGGTCAGTGAGTGTGTTTATACAGTTAGGCCCAGAAATATTTGGACAGTGACACGAGGTTTGGAATTTTAGCTGTTTACCAAAACACTTTCAAGATACATTTGTATAATCAACATGGGCTTAAAGACTCTCAGCTTTAATTTGAGGGTTTTCACATCCTAATTGGAGGAAGGGTTTAGGAATTACAGCTCTTTAATATATAGCTGCCTCTTTTTCAAGGGACCAAAGGTAAATGGACAATTATCTCAAAAGCTATTTCATGGGCTGCATGGACTATTCTTTCGTTAATCCATTATCAAGTAAGCAGGTAAAAGGTCTGGAGTTGATTCCAGGTGTGGCATTTGCATTTGGAAGCTGTTGCTGTGAACCCACAACATGCGGTCAAAGGAGCTCTCAATGGAAGTGAAACAGACCATCATTAGGCTGAAAAAAGAAGAAATCCATCAGAGTGATGGCAGAAATGTTAGGAGTGGCCAAATCAACAGTTTGGTACATTCTGGGGAAAAAAGAGCGCACTGGTGAGTTCGGGAACTCAAAAAGGTCTCGACATCCACGGGAAACAACAGTGGTGGATGATCGCAGAATCCTTTCCATGGTGAAGAAAAAACCCTTCACAACATCCACCCAAGTGAAGAACACTCTTCAGGAAGTAGGTGTTTCAGTATCTCAGTCGACCATAAAGAAAAGACTTCATGAGAGCAAATAAAGAGGGTTCACCACAGGGTGCAAACCATTAATCAGCCTCAAAAATAGAAAGGCCAGATTAGACTTCAGATTTAGATAAAACATCTAAAGAAGCCAGCCCAGTTCTGGAACAGCATTCTTTGGACAGATGAAACTAAGATCAACCTGTACCAGAATGATGGGAAGAAGAAAGTATGGAGAAGGATTGGAACGACTCATGATCCAAAGCACACCACATCCTCTGTAAAACATGGTGGAGGCAGTGTGATGGCATGGGCATGCATGGCTTCCAGTGGCACTGGGTCAATAGTGTTTATTGATGATGTGACAGAAGACAGAAGCAGCTGTATGAATTCTGAAGTGTACAGGGACATACTTTCTGCTCAGATTCAACCAAATGCAGCAAGGTTGATTGGACGTTGCTTCACAGTACAGATGGACAATGACCTAAAACATACTGCGATGGCAACCCAAGATTTGTTTTAAAGGTAAAGAAGTGGAATATTCTGCAATGGCCAAGTCAATCAAGTCAATAAATTTTATTTATGGTAACGTTAATGTGTCCAATTACTTTTTAGCCCCTGAAATGAGGAGGCTTTGTAGAAAAATGGTTGCAATTCCTAAACATTTCATAGGATATTTTTGTTCAACCCCTTGAATTAAACCAGAAAGTCTACATTTCAGGTACATCTCAGTTGTTTCATTTCAAATCCAATGTGGTGGCATGCAGAGCCCAAATCATGAAGATTGTGTCACTGTCCAATTTTTTTCTGGGCCTAACTGTATATTATCAGCGCTGTTCTTTAGGTAACACACACACACACACGCGCACACACACACACACACACACATATATATATATATATATATACACACGCATACACAAGCTGAAACTTCTCCCCTCATAGTCCCCTGACCTGAACATCACCGAATATCTTTTAAATCGAAACTTGTTCCACATGCAGAATGACAACAATAGGCAGAAAGGGGTGCCCATACGTTTGCACAAACTGCATAAGGGTATTATGATTGTAGCTGGATATGTGGTAAGTATTTAGTGCGTTCACATACAGTTTTTCATGCTAACTAATTCTATGGTAAATTAAGCAGAAAAGTTATTTTATAGTGAACATTTGTTGGAGACCTTTAAGCACAACATTATGGCAGAAATGAATATATAATTCTGACTGAGGTCTAAAGGAGAGCAAAAGTTTCTCTGTTTAACAGCTCTTGTTCAGTTCATTTGAACTGTATTTAAATAGCGCTGTCACAAAGCAGCTTTACCAAAGTCAATGTGCACATAATGAGCAAAGAAAAGCTGCCTGAGATGACATGAGAGAGAAACCTTGAGAGCAGCAAAGACTTAAAAGGAGAAGCCGTCATCATCTGTCTGACCCTGAGAAGCCAAGGATATTTTGAAATTGCTCATGAATTTTACTGCTTAGCAAGTATGATTACAGAAATGACCACACTTCGTTCATATCGCAATTGTGTATGACCAGTGGATTCTAACTGCTTTGTACTCAGATGACCAATGAAATGGACAAAACCCCCTTTTACTGACTGTGTATTTTCATGTACCATAAACATAACCATACTACTTTGGACATTCAATTGTGACTTAATGCTTTTTTTTTTTTTGTCTTTGTCTTTATCATTGCTGACACAAGCTTTCCCAGCTGAACAATCTGTTGTGTCAAACTGGAAGTCTGCATGGGTGTAATAGGTCATAATCACAATGGAGGGAATGGGAAAGCTGGGGTGGCTGTCTCTACGTTGTTTATGGCATTCAGGTGTGGCATATTAATCATTTTAATTAATGATATTGGAGTTGCAGTGGAGGAGGTGTATGCTGGACCTTACATAAGCAGTGGATGTTGATACCACAACTGCATTGTACTTTCATCATGGGGTTTTTATTCTGATAACAAATAATACAGCCTTGCTTCTTCTCCTCTCACCTCATATGAAAAGAATATGAAAAAATAAGCCTAGCTGAATATGACGTGTGTATATATGAAAAACTATATCAGGATTTTTTTTTTAATTTTTTAATTCAGCTGTTTCATTCAGTCCCACTGCCACCGATGTGTAAAATCAAGCACCTGGCATGCAGTCTTTGTGAAAGAATGGGTCGTTCTAAAGAGCTCACTGAATTTGTATTGTGATAGCATGTCACCATTACAACACCAATGTTCTTGAAATGTCTTACCTACTAGATACCTCCTAGATATTCCACAATCAACTGTGAGTGGTATTATTGAGAAGTGGAAAGATTTTAGGAACCACAGCAGCCCAGCCACAAAGTGTCAGACCATGTAAAGTTCCAGAACAGGGTCACTGACTGCTAAGTCACATAGTGTGAAAAAGTCAAGTTCTCCTGACTGAGAGTTCCTATGGCTCCTCTGGCTTTAACATCAGCACTGAAACTGTGTACCGGGAGCCTTATCGCATTGGGTTCCCATTGCTGAGCAGCTACATGTAAGCTATACATCACCAAGCACAATGCCAAGCGTTGGATGGAGCGGTGTAAAGCACGCTACTACTGGATGTTGGATCACGCTTCTCTACTGGCAGTCTGATGGACGAATGTTTCAGTGAATGCCAGGAGAATGTTACCTGCTTGACTGCATTGTGCCAGTTGAAGAGTTTGAGAGAGATAATGGTACAGGTTTGTTTTTCAGGCGTTGGTCTACATGCCCTTTGTTCCAGTAAAGGGAACACTTATAGAGCAAAAGCTAAACAGACCTATCGTATGATATGTTCATTATTATAATGGGCAATTTGTGAAATGACTGTAATACACAGTCATGGGGGACTGAATGATCTTCTGTTCCTCATTCAGCAGTCCATGGATGCTTGGGAACAAAACTATACTCTTGATACTTTGTTATGTTGATTATTATTAATAACATGCTTTTACTGAATATGATTTCTTACTGAAACTGTGTATTATATCATATTTTGTTGTCTGCTGTTTTTTTTAAGCAGTAAGCTATTTGAGGCTGTGGACTAGGGTGATCTTACCCAGGGTAAGGTGATTTAGGCATGACATGAAGCCTTTATCTGTCATAAAATCACTGTAACACACACCCTCTTATGGCATATTTCTTTATAACTGAGAGTGAAGTTTTGGTGGTTTACCAGGTTTTACATGGCTGTTCAGAGTCCCATTTCCTCTTTTTATTAATTTTTTGAACTCCTGTTTTGGGAATCCTCTTATTTTCCTTATGCAAGTGGAATGTCATATACCTTAACTTCCTTAAAAGTATTTCCTGAGAAATGGACAACCCCCATCTTAATGGCTACTGTGTCTGGAAATTAACTAAAGGAATGGTGGTCTTTGGTTTTTGCACAGAGCTGTATCTTTTTCTTTTTAACATGCTTTTTTTTGGCATTTTCAGTATGTCAGGGTGGCATTACTTTCTTTATTTGCTCTGATTGCCCTCAAGTAAGACCCCCTACAGCCACAATCTCATGTTTTACTTGGGAAGAATTCAAATTAGTCTTTGAGCCTATGAATGTCATTAGACATTGCTGAGGGAAGGTACATGGTTGAAAATGTAACCATGGCAATTTCTTACTCATTTAGATTGTGTTTGAAACGATATTACGTTTCATCAGATAAAAGCATCATCTGAACTATTAGATCACATACAGATGATAAACCAGAAAGGGAGCATTATTTCATTTTAATAGATTTGATATTGATTTCTGAGTGATTGTTACAGAACTTGGCCAAAAAAGGATTTTTGGAGTCAGTGTTTGAAATGACAGCAAACTTGGAGAAATGCTGTCACCTCAGCCTTGGCGCCAGCGTGTTGGGAGTACTCTAAGAGCACAGTGCTAACACTTAATCCAGATACTTAAATCTGTTTAAGTCTGTTTAAATCTGTTTAAATAAATCAATGGGTCAATCAGAAATGCTTCCATACATTTGATGTTCATTTTGTAAGTTAATTTTGTAAGTTAATTTTGGTAACATGCAGAACACATATTTAGGGTTATTTAAAGTCTTTTTACTTGTTCTATAAACACATCTAAATGATTTATTCCATATGCATTAAGCTTTACTCATCGTGGCCTGTTTAGGACATACAATGATGCTTGAAAGTTAAAAAAATCTTTCTGATGAGTTTGGATTGTTACCCTTCCCTGGAGTGATCATCCAAGACTAAGGCCTGGAAAATTCTGGGAGATCACAAAGAACCCTCAGGCCTCTCTTACACTGGCTTATGTTAGTGTTCATGAGCCCACAATCAGACTGCTGAGGAAAAATAGTGTGTATGGAATTAAGTCACTATTCTCCAGGAAGAACATTTCTGTTAAAGACTTACACCTGCAGTCTATTAAATACCACCTGGACGAACCACATGAATACTGAAATAGTGCGGATGAATAAGGCAAAAATGAATCTCTATTGAGAGATGTAACGTTTGACAAAAAAAATTCAAAGTAAGAACCTCAGTCCAATTTTGAAACATAGTGGCAGCATCATGGCTTGGTTTTGCTACTGGACCATTACAGTTTGTCATTGTTTGATGGAGCTATACATTTTGGATTGTGTCAAGCAATTCTACCAGGGAATGTTAGGGCATCCACCCACAAACTGAACCTCAACAGAAGAAAGACAATAAACCATTTTTAGAAACCAATAGAAATATTGATGCAGAACCTAGCGTGTGGGGTTCATGCAAGAAAGCCCAGCAGCATAACAGAGTTCTGTACAGAGGAATGCCCATGATTGCTCCAAGTCCACATGCAGAGCTGATCAACAGTTATAGGAATCACTTGTTCATGACATCATTGCTGCTCAAATGGGTCACATCAATACAAATGCTTAGGTACTTTTGACATTTATTGTATTAATTTATAAATGAATAAAAAACGGTATAATTTTATGTTATTTGTTTAACTGTGTTCTCTTTATCTGTTGTTATGAGCTAGATGAAGAACTATTATATGTTAGGCCAAATTTATGTAGGAATTGACAAAATAGGAAAGGGTTCACAAACCAAGCACTGTAACTGGAGGTCTGATTTGTGAAGAACTGAGCATGAATTTATAATCTTATGAGTAGCATTTAAATCATTTGGGTTTTAGGCAATGCCACATGATTCTATAGTCTATTACATCAGAATAAGAGTTTAATAAGTCAATAATGCTTCAAGATTGTTCCATATTCTAAAGTACAATTTTATTCCACTAAATAGAGCCTAAAAAGTGTTAAACTAAGACTCCAAGAAGTCAGTTCACATTCCATATTCTAAAGTAAAGATAATTTCATTTTTTTTTTGTTAGAGAATATTCTCAGTTTTAACCCATTTTAAATAGTCTAATATTGTATTTTTGTGAACCGAATTCCATTAATACGTTTGGATTAAGTGATGTACATTATCTTAGCTTTTTTGTGTGTGTTTAATGTGGTAGAATATGGAATCACTTGCCATTACCTGCACAGCCTACATGAGTGAAAATTTGCCAATTATACACAAATAAGATGTGAATTTGTGCTCACATTTGCATAACAATGGTTTAACAAAACATGACAAAACAGACATCCAATTATGTTAATAAAGCATAATGCATTGCAAATAAACCATTTAGTCTCATTTGGGCTTTATTGAATAAATAACAAGACCCTAAAAAACCCTGAGTAAATGTTCATCGAATTGTTGTTAAAACTGTGTTATTTGTATAGTACATTTAAAAACCAAAGTGCTTTGCAGTTAATAGACAATTTTGCACCACTCTCTGTTCTCCACTTGCATCTTTTAATTACATAGACATTCCATTAATAATCCATTTCTCCATTGCTTGAAGTGTCAGCAATGCTTGATGCCCTCAATGTGATCAAAAGAAGACACAATACCTACCATTAAAGAGTCTTCATAGTTGGTGCTATGTCAGATAACATGACATTCAATTCCTTAACTGATGATTGGTTTGGGTGAATTGGCTGCAGGGTCAAATTTCTAGAGCAAAAATGTCTGACCACTGAAAGGACTGAACGTGTGTGTTTACTCGCTGTGTTCAAATACAGTAGGGGCCTATCAGCACATACTCAGAAATCTTATTACCCAATAAGAGCCTATGGTGTTATATGTCTCAAAAGCCCTTAAAAAGTCTCTAAAGTTCCTTATACGGTTTTATCCTTCACTTAAACTCATGGAGTGACTTAAACCGAACATCCCAGATGCAGTAAAAATTGAATTTGAGTGTGGCCTCATTTTGTCGCTGTCCAAAGGAAAACAAATATCTCCACAATGGCAACTTTACAGGAGAGAATTGAATTTTAATGTAATTTTAATGACTTTTTCCAAACGATTTTTAGCCTTTTCTGTTGGCTCATTCATCATGAATTTTTCACACAGTGTAAACAGCAGCTGCTGTGTTCAAATGAAGCGTATCAGTAAAATCAACAAAAACAGAGATACTTGTTTTTCTTTGGACAGCATTGATTTACAAAATGGCAATGTGCTTTGTTAATGCATGAGACAAACCCAGCTCATTTTAAAAGCTTGTTTTTTTGTATATTAAAGGTCTGTTCCGACCCATTTAACAATTCTAATGCTCTGATGTAACATGTTCTATATTACATACACTCATCATCAAAAGAATACTTGCACCCAGAAGGAAGTGTCAGATTGCAGTGCTATTCAGAAGGAAGATAAAGGTTACCAGGGACAATAAATGATGATAAATTTAGACTGATATGGGCAATATTTATTGAGCTACACATACAGAAGTAGTGTCTCTCAGTATGGCGTTGGGCTGCCATGTTTGCTAAAGCAACATGCCAGACATCTCGGCATGGTGTTGTAGAGGTTCCTAATGGTTTCCTGCAATAATCCTTCCCATGCAGCTTGAATATTCTCACACAGTTCCTGTAGATTTTGCGGTAGGAGTGGAGGTAGAGTGACCCCAGGCCTTCTGGACATGTGACAACAAACCGTTCATCTTGGTGCTGACCATGGTGCCTCCACACATGGATTCATTGGTAATTTCCAACAAGACAAAAGCGGGACTCATCACTGAGGATGTCCTGTTGCCATTCTGAGTCACTCCATGACAGCCTGGCACAACACCGTTGCATTCTTTGGCAATGTTGACGTGGTGTTAGGAGCGATTCTCCCTCTCCATGGTTTGTATAGGCGTCCCAGATCCTTCATGTCGCTGGTCCATGCTGCTTTCTATCCACCGCTGCCAAGAGCGTGCTATGGTAGTATCCGCATGACCGGCATGGTGTGCACTATGTCGATAAGACCGTCCCACTTCCTGTAGCCCTACGATGGGACCCCTCTCTAACTATTCCAACTGCTCAACTTGCTTTGCTACCATCAGAACAACATGAGTCAGAATGGAAAGCATGTGGAACAGGATGACCTTATAAAGTCAGTAAGGTACAGCGATAAGACCTGTCCTTGCTTATATCACATGCACGGCCGAGCGTGAAACTTGAATCATTTGCATGTCCCATAATGTCGAACCTACGCACCATGTTTCATTCCTGTTGGTTGATTCCGAGTGTATAACCTACTCAGACCCGTTCTAGAGCAAAATGGTGAAATGCAAGGTTGTTGAGGCATATATTACTGGTATTTGACTTGAAAACAATTACAGAAGATGCAGTGTGACCTTTTTATCACAATAAGATGCTCTTTTATATTCTTAGAACTGATCCCTCATCATGTTCCTTTATGGGTAAATGGGCCTGGGCTGTTATGGGTTAAACTAGCTGTTTATCAATATTAATGCTAAGGCTGCTGCAGTGTTAAATGGCCTAAAATAGAGCTGGTGAAAGTTTCATGGTTTGTAAAAATAGCAGGTATCTCGCTAATTCTCAAAAAGAATAAGTCTGGACTTAGCCCTGTGGTTCAGTGGTTTGTCCGTCCTCATAAGTGTTCATTGGGCCGAGATGAACATGATTAAGGTCCTCTGCATTTTAACAAAAGGGTTGCCTAGGTAACTCTGCCGCAAAGTTCACTTTTAAACAGGCTTCAAGCTCTGTTGGTCTTTACAGTGATAGATTAGATATCCCCCTATTTACTGACCCTGCACTAACAACAGATACACAGAGAACAGTGAAATGAAACAGTAGCAAAGAGAATGGTTTGATCTCAGACTGCATTTTTGTAAGAAAATCAATATTAAATTCATTACATTTCCATCAGGACTAAAACTAGAAACATTTTTGTTGCTCGATGAATAATAACGAGTCACAAAAGTCAGAGATGGATTACTTTGAATTTGCATTTACCCATTTATGTGCTTTTTGCAAATTATACAGAGTACTGTGCAGAAGTCAGAGACCGCCCTTCATTTATTGAATTTCCAGTCAAAATGGCCATTAAGCACAAATGATTTATTTTTCAGTAGAAGCTTCTGAACAGATTAGATATAAGAACATCCATTTGTGAAAAAAGTGAATAATGTAAAATACAGGAGTTTCCAGAGTTAAAACTGATTAAAAGTTACAGGGAAAGTTCAACTCCTAACAAGTGCGCAGGACCTGGTAGACCACCAGACCACAGTACTTAGAGAGGAGAAGATCAAGCTCCATCTTTGCTTAAGATCTGAAAATTTCCACTTTAAGAAGAAATCTCTATACTATGGTTCTGAATGGATGTGTAGCTACCACAAGGTTAGACCGAGAAAAGGAAATTAACAAAGTCAAACAAGCCGCTGGTGACCTCAGAACAATGAACTGACCACCCCAGTGTCCAGATCTCAACATCATAGAATGTGTAACAGGGATATCTTGGATTGTGAGAAGCATCTAATGCAACCAACTTCTAAGACTTTAGAGGTGTGAAATTATCCATACAGACCTCTTTGAAAACCTGAGAATGAGCATCCTGAAAAGACTGGAAGGCAACAAAGGCAAACAGTGGACACAGTAAATATTAAAAAAACAGATATTATATTTAATTCTTTATTGAGGCTTCTGTATATATCTTAGTCGTTAGTGTGTAGGTTTCTTCCCATAGTCCACAGACATGCCATCAGGCAAGTGGGAGATGCTACCTTTCTCCTAGCTGTGAATGTGTGGGAATTTGTATGTATGTGTGTCTGCCCTGTCCAAGGTGTTTCCTGCCTTCCACCCAAGGAGAACTGGGAAAGGGTCCAGCAAACCCCCCACCCCATATCCCAGAAGGATAAGTAGTGTAGATGATGAGTGAGTGAGTATATTTCTGTTCTATATCTCTGCAACTACATGGAACTAAAATGAAGAAACATATAACTCCAACTAACACTGACAGAACTGGAAAACATTGCTTTAGTTCCTCTTTGCTCCCGTTTTCCACTAGTGACATATATTTGTTTATTTGTTTGTCTGTTTGTTTGTTAGTTCATACAGTGTATTGTTTTGTTGTGGCAAGCAGGGGACATGCAAACGTTTGGGTGCCCATGGTGAAAATTAAGTGTGTAGAAGGTGAACTAATCTTGAAAAGTTCAAGATAAAACATTCTTTTAACATTTTAGGCCAAGGGTTCTCAACCTTTCCGCCTCAAGGCCTACCTGATAATAACCACAAAGCATAGCGGCCCGCCAGAGAACTGAAACTGATGTTTCTAAATACAATTTGATTTTTTTCTTTTTCTAAGTGCTGACACTGAAAACCTGAGACCCTGGGTCTGAAAAAGATCAGATCCATGCAGTCATCATTTTGGTCCAGTCACAGAAACAGAAGTGTAATGTTAAAATGGCGTTAAAATAAAACATGTTTTCAGCGATGTTAATAAAGGGGGAAAAAAGGAATGCAAGTGTAATGTAGGTATGGACTGTGATTTGGAGGTGCAATCCATCAAATGCCCACTGTAAATACTCTACTAGCTTTCCGACAAAAGCAATGGTCATGTGATGTCTCTTTAGTTTTGAGAATTTTTGTCATTCATCTAAAAGAACAAACCACACTCTGACTCCACTCAGTGGGTTTTTGGTTAAAGATATTTGTACATGTGTACTTAATATACTTAAACACTAATATGGTTATATATGATGTTACCAGCCCACTACATACTACTGCCTCCACCTGAATACCAGCCCATGGACCATTAGAAGGTGCTTCATGACCCACTGCTGGTCTGTGGCCCACAAGTTGAGAAACCCTGTTTGAAGCAATATTGTTTGTTTTTAATTCACAATTTTAAATTGAAAAAATCAAATTAAGGAGCATCACATAAAGGTTTGGGCACCCTGAGAGATTTCAGTTCTCGGATAACTGTTACCAAGGTTTCAGACCTTAATTAGCTTGTTAGGGCTATAGTTTGATCACAGTCATGGTCAGGAAAGGCCAGGTGATGCAAATGTCAAAGCTTTATAAATGACTCCTCAAACCATGTCCCAACAATCAGTAACCACGGGCTACTCTAAGCAGCTGCCCAACACTCTGAAGCAGGAGAAGGTTGCAAGGATAAAGCAAAAGGTTTTCTGGTAGCCGTTTCCCCAGATTCATCATAAGGAATTTCATAAAAAGACCACCTCTACGACCGTTAAGCACAGGAGTGGATCAGTCGTGTTTTTGTTGAAGCCAGTGGTATAGGGAACATTTCACAGAGCAAAGTCTGTAACACAGCTAAAGATGACAAGAGGATGACTCCTACAACAAGATAATGATCCTAAACACACCTCAAAATGCACCATAGAATTCCTCAGTGCAAGGTGAAGGTACAGCCTTCATAGTCTTCTGGCCTAAACATAGAAACTCTGTGGACAGACCTCAAAAGAGCAGCCCAAGAATCAGACAGAGCTAGAAGCCTTTTGTGGAGAAGAATGGATGAAAATCCCCTAAACGAGGTGAAAAACGCGCGTTTACAAGCTGTGATACTTGCTAAAAAGGGGGTTGTTAACAGAAGGAAGTTGCACCCAGAAGGAATCAACCAACAAGAATGAAACTTGGTGGTTAGGTTTGACATCATGACACATGCAAATGATTCAAGTTTCATGCTCGGCCGCGCATGTGACGTAAGTAAGCCTGACTGACTATATATATATATATATCTTGTCCTCTTGCGCCTGCTTTCCATTCTGACTCGTGCTGTCGTGTTGGTAGCATCCTTTGTAAGCGAAGTATGCCTCAGAGAAGAGTTCAAAAGCAATCCAAGCAGTTGAAAGAGTTTGCGAAGGGTCGCATCTTAGGGCTACCGGAGGTGGGATGGTCTTATTGATGTACTGCGTGCCATACTGGTCATAGATAGAAGGATGGATAGAATGGATAGAAAGTGGCACCAGTGAAGGATCAGCAAGCAGTGATGCCCTCCATGAGTTATCCTGTTAGTGCCAGCACAATTGGCAGACGGCTGCACCATGCAGAACTATATGAACGAAGACCGTTATGACGAACGGTTAACACCACGTTAGTGTCACCAAAGACTGCAATGGTGTTGTGCCAGATTGTCATTGAGTGACTCAGAATATCAGCAGGTAATCTTCAGTGACAAGTCCATCTTTTATTCTGGTGGAGACCAACAAATCTGTGGGTGGAGGTACCATGGTCAGTGCCAAGATGAACGGTTTGTTGTCACGCATCCATGTCCAGAAGGCCAGTCTTATCAGTGCTGTAAATCCCATATGTAGACATACACTGCTGTCCTAAGTATGACCATTTGTCTGCTGAGAGCGAGCTCCTTTGGCCTGCGCTGCATCTTTCTACTCAACCTGTACCTGCAACATGTACTTTCTATTTCTTTCATTTTGTATGGAAAGCTTACTGTCTCATCTCTTCCATGGCATAACTTCCACAGTAGAATGATACATTTCATTCATGCTATTGCGCATTGCTGAAAACTTAAACAACATGAAGGAATACTGCAGCTACTGTGAGCCAACAGCAAGCATTCAAGTAATTTACAGCTAATACGCGTCACATGCAGCTGCAGTTTAGGTGAATTTAAATAGCATTCATTGCTCACATTCAGTAAAGCTTCGGTGTGTGAACATCCCTTCAATACTAATTAGTTTGTGAGTACTCATGTTCGTTTTCAGAGTTGTGATTAAAGCTGAGCGGCTTCAGTCATTTCAGCTCTCACCCTGTCAGTGCTTGACCCAGACACTAATTATTCACATTCATTTTTTTAAAACTCACTATTGTTCTGCGGCGCGGGAGGAAATTTCCAATAGTTCCAGTGTTGCAGAACAGAGATGATGGTGTACAAACGTTTATATATTAGTTTAACAACCTGCATAATTTGCATAAATCATTCAAAACCATTATCAACAATGGAGTCATTGTTTATATTGTGGACTGTCAGTCAGTACTGTGTATATCCGTCCAGTACTAGAGAGACCCGAACTACCGAAACCAAATTCCTTGTGTGTGTCAACATACTTGGCCAATAAATCTGATTCTGATCTGAATATCAGCCGGTCCAGAGGTTTATGTTATCAGCTCCTTGGTGAGGGATTTTTTTTAATGATGTCACAGTAGGGCTGTGTACACGAGAGCCTTCTGGCTCTCCCTTTTAGTTATGTTGTAATAGCCAGGCCTGTTGGAGTCATGCTGCACTCTGTTAACACCATCTAGTGTTTTTAACTCTTCTATCTAGCTAAATGTCTGTATGTTTTCTTTGCCTGAGCTGAACTACTGCTCAATCTGTGTGATTTGATGAAGAATTACTGCCCATCCTGTGCGGTCTGATACTTCATACTTAAATATGTAACCTTGCCTGCAATTCTGACAAGTTTTACCTACCATGGAGCTTCTTGAGGTCCTATACTAAGTGGAAGCTATGCCTACATGCTGCTGACCCATCTGATGATCCTGCTGTTTAATCACAGACTAATCAGACATTTCTTTCTCTGTTTCACAAAACACTGAACGCTTCTCTTACTCTTCCTAATAAACCATCATCATAGGCTTCTAGCAGCAGTTGATGTTCAAGGTTTTAAGCTTCTTACAGTCGCCACTTTCATTCAGGCTTTCAAGTCTGTTTCTCACTATTGGTTAAATAGTGAGAAATAGTGCAAATCATGATCCTTTTATGTGCTTGTTTTGCTGTCCAGTGTTGATCTGAAGAGACTTCTATATTGAGTCTTGGTTCCTCTTGAGGTTTCTTCTTCTTGCCCTGAGGGAGTTTTCCTTGCCACTGTGGGTCTTGGCTTGCTCACTGGGGGCTTGGACCCGGATTCTCTGTAAAGCTGCTTTGTGACAACATCTGTTGTAAAAGCTGCTATATAAATAAACTCGACTCACCAGTACCACAGTGGCATCACTAACCATGGTGTTGAACACGTGACCATTATAAGTATGTATATGTTTGTAGCACTATTTATGTATTTATTCTTGAATGACTGTTTCTGAATGTTCTTTGTGCTGGCTGCATAACGAAATTCGCGTATTGAGAAGCAATACATATGTCCAAACGTGCTGTGTCACCCTATGGCATCATATGTGGTTATAGCATATTGCTAACAGCAGTACAGTAATCGTCTTGCATAATCCATTATGCTATTGAGTAACACAAACACTTAACAAGATTACCGTCAAATTATTGAGAGCACAATTTAATACACTCACCGGACAAAAAAATGAGTGACTATGTTTTCATCCGGTGAGCTTATAAACCCCACGACCAGTGCCTCTGCTCTTAACAAGCACATTACCCCAATGAAAACGGCATTACCTGACATCAGACAGCTTGACTGACTGGCTTGCTAAGCAACACTGGAGGACATTTGGGAATAAGGTTGAGTCAGCCGCATGGTCTTTCAGCTATTCTGCAAATAAAGTTTGCACTGAAAGTCAAACAGCTGTCTAAATGGTGTCATAAGTTCTAGTGCATGCACCCATAAAACCCATGGGAAGATCTGCTTGTCAACCTGTTGTGGAATGTTTTCCTCTATGACAGGTTTCATGAAAATTCTATAGTTGCATGTCATCTGCAAGTGATTCATCATTCAGTGTTGTACACCATTTTGATGATGCTGTCTACCTATTAAACATTGTATGTTATTTCATATGCTCTTATCCACATTCATTACTATAGAGCATTTATAGGCCAAGATCAGTATATCAGCAGAAGACTATGGATATACTACACCATAATGTAGTGCTTTACTTCTTTTGCATGTATTATAATGCATTTTCATAGACCTACAATTTCAGCTGTTTCTTAGTTTAGTTGAATTTTGGTCCTAGTTGAAATCTTTTTGGTCAGCTGGCAATGACTTATCTAGATTTAGAGTTAATATAACATTTGAATCCTAGTTTGAAAATATATATGGGTGAAAAGTACTGTTCTAAAATGCACTTTACATTTCTTTTAATGGTGTATGTTGCTGGGAGCGGGCTTTATACATATAGGAAATATTGATGCTACATTATGATTAATGCTACTTTTCCGTTATATAACAGCTGCTGTGTGTGTGTGTGTGTGTGTGTGTTTCTTTTCTCCCCTGCAAGTGCAGCAGATGGCTTTGTCATTTATAAAGCATATTGTACATGACAAAATTTAGCTTTAATGAATTGGCTGCCAAAAGTGTCATTATTCTTACAACCTCTAATGAGATAATACCTCTGCACGTTAAATATGCTTTCTACCAAAAACTTAGACTTGTTATATAAGAACCACACCAGCCGACATAATGGGTTTTTTGTTTTTTCCAACTATTCCAATGTAATTTAGGTCAGAACAAGAGTTTTAAACATCAAAGAAGTGAGTGGGCCTTGAAAGCCTGTGAAGTGCACCACTGTTATTTTCCAGCTGCTTATGCATTTAACCATTTAAAGCACCTGCAGGTCATTTGGCAGTTCTCCACATCGTACCGTATCTGCAAATCCATTAGCAAATTAATTGCACATTAATAACATGTAAATTACATGAGTCATATTAATAAGGGTAAAAATAGACACATGACAACTCAAATACATTCAAAACTGTTAAACTAATATCTGCAATGCAAATCACGACAATGAATTAGTTGAAGGATTTGAGTGCTATAAAACTGTGGCACACTCCACCTGTGGATTTAATGAGTTTGTCTCAAAATGCTTGAAGGCTTTCTGGCTTTAGGGTTCGCTTAAGTAAGCACAGTCATTTGTGCAGGTATAAAACTATGTGGTTCCTGGCTTGATGACAACAACAAAGTAGCCCTGCCACCTCAACTTTCTCAGCTTTGATAAATAGCTCTGTAATGCATGCCTAGAAAGCCATTACACCTCATAAATGAGTTGAGCAGTAACCCCTAGTGTGTTTGCTTAAGGTAATTAAATTGACTTCCAGTTATCCGGCAGTGTCTGGCATGTTTTCTCTTCATGAGATGAAGCATATCATCAAAGAGAGGAAATATGTCCCACATTGTGTTGTAAATGACTACACTGCACCAATGTTTCAGTGACAAAACCTCTGAATTCATGTTTCACGCTTAGTTCAGTATTCACCTGTCTATTGTCAATGAAACATTTTCAATGTTAAATGAATACAAACTTCTGCTTCAGGATCTACTGTTATAAGTGCGTCATTCTACCATTGGTGTCAAATGGTATCCCATAACTTTGAAGCCATGAAAATGAGCTTAAAATAAAAATAAATCACACAAAGTTGATGACTGTGTATTCTTGAATTTAGATTTTAGTGCCTTTTAGTCATGTTGTGCTTGCTTTACAGTTTACTTTGTTAAAAAATGCAGTTATAGTCTAATAATGTGCTATTGGTGGTAGTGAAACAAAACATAATTTGAACAAAAAAAAAAAAATACAAAACAGAAAGGTCTTTTTGAATGCCATATTGTATGGATATCTCATAGGAATAATGGCAAACTCTGAAAAGTCTGCACTCTAAAGTCTAAAGGCTAAAATTTGGATAAAATACTGGCAGCCTCATGTGACACACAAAAAAACATTACTCATAAAACATTTTAAAATGTAAATGAAATGAAATTAAAACATTTGTTTTAACATCCAACCCCATTTCCAAAATAGTTGTGCACAATGTTAATAAAATCAAAATTAAAAAAATTATTTAAATGAAAAATACAACTCCAAATCAGCGAAGGCTGCGACAATATGTACAATGCAAAAAAAAAATAAATAAATAAAAAAATAAAAAATAAACCACTTTTTGGCTGCCAATACATATGCAATACATATACACAATACATATTTCCCCTGTCTGATGCTCCATCCCAGATGCCTGTGAATCCAAAGAAGTCAGCGTTGCTTCTGGACATGGTTACCATAAGGCTTCTGTTTTGCACAGTAAAGTTTGAAGTGGCATTTGTGTATTTAATGCCATATTGTAGTGGTTGGCAAAGGTTTGCCAGAGTAATTATTTGTTATTATGTGGTTATATCAGCTATTGTTTAATGACGATTTCTGAGGCATTGTCGTCTGAGAGATCAGAGATCACGGGTGTACAGTTTAGGCTTGCACCCTTTATACACTCCCGAGACCTTGAGTCATTTTATGATCTTATGCACTGTAGAGGGAGAAATCTATCTGCAAATCCCTTCCCATCTTTCTTTGAGGACCATTGTTTTTAAGCATTTGAATCATTTTCTTACATATTTATTGACAGATTCTCTATCCATCTTTGCTTCTCTAAGACTCAACCTTCATGACTCAAGTCATGAAGACAATCGACTGTTGGCATCACCTGTGTGAAATCACATCATTATTTAGTTGTTTACCTCATTACTAGCCCTAAATTGCCCCCGTCACAACTTTTTTAGAATGTGTTGCAGGCCTGAAATGCAGGAATGGATGGTTGACTAATGGTTCACTCTGGTTAGCTCTGGAATGCTTCTGAAAATCATTGTCTGTGAACACAGTTTGTCGCTTCATCCACAAATGCAAGTTAAACCCATTTGCAAAGAAGAAACTATTTATAATCCAGAAACATTGCAGTGTGGCTTTGAAACTAATGTGGCAATAATCTATATTTTCTAAATATTCAGGCTGCAAGTATTCATCCGTTTACTGATGCTGTTTAACAGTACTGACAACATAGCTTGTTTTCCACTGCAATGGTAGAATTATCTGGGTGTGTTTTTTGAGTCAATTTGTTTACTTCTCTTTTACTAAGAACAGGAAAACATGTAGAAATTACTGTCCATGGTAATCAACCATATGCCACTGATGTGACGGTTTAGGTTGAAAAATGCTCTGCTACAATTAAAAAGCAAATCTCACCTTCCAAAAAAGAAGATAATGGCGCTCATTTATGTGCTCTCACATGTGGAGTTGTTAATATGTTTATATTAGTAATTATACAGTACTTGTTCTAGCTAAGTAAACAGATTTAACGCATAATCATACTGGGAAGCTGCTGTTGACTTTAGGATCTCTGTGCCATTTACTGTGTGTGTGTGTGTGTGTGTGCGTGTGTGTGTGTGTGTGTGTGTGTTTTATTGGTCTTCTTTTAAAGTAAGCCAAATGTCTTTTCAGCTTCGTTGAGCGTGCCCGGTGTCTTCTGGGTTTATAAAACTTAACCTTGTATAACTGGTGATGAGAAAACTCTTGATGGTAAAACCGAATGTAAATCAAAGTGGCAAATACTGCTTTAAAATGCATGATGGGAGATTAAGTGGTCATTGGCGGTACCTTGAGGCAATCGATTAACTCAGTGCACTTCTCATTTATTAATTAGGCCAGGTATAGGAAAATTGGAGGGAAAAGTAGATCGAATTGGACAGAGTAGTAGGGTTGCTGCTTGCCTGCAGCTGAAAGAGTTCGAGGAGCAGGTGGCGAAGACTTTGATTATTTGGGGTTTCAGACTAGAGGCTTGGTAACATGTCTATAAAGCTGTGTTCAGTTTATTCAGAGATTATATGGATACCACAAGTTTACACTGAAAGATGCTTTCTTGTCAGGCTTTTCTCATGTAAACAAGGGTATCAAATAATTTTCACATATAACATTTTATGTACCAAAACCAGCTGTCTTTAGAATACGCTCATCATCAAAAGAACAGTTGCACCCAGAAGGAAGTGTCAGATTGCAATGCTATTGGAATGGAAGCTAAAGGTTACCAGGGACAATAAATGATTATACATTTAGACTGATATGGGCAATATTTATTGAGCTACACATACAGAAGTAGTATCTTAACATGCATATGTCTCAGCATGGAGTTGTAGAAGTTCCTAATGGTGTCCTGTGACAATTCATCCCATGCAGCTGGAATATTCTCACACAGTTCCTGCAGAATGTGCGATAGGGGTGGAGGTAAAATGACACCAGGTCTCCTGGACATGTGATGCATGGCGACAAACCGTTCATCTTGGCGCTGACCATGGTGCCTCCACATGCGGACTCGTTGATCATCTCCACCAAGTAGGACTCGTTACTAAAAAGATGACCTGCTGCCATTCTGAGTCCCTCCATGACAGTCTGGTACGACACCATTGGAGTCTTTGCCAACGTTGAAGTGGTGTTGACAGCAGTCGCTGTAACAGTCTGTGCATGTAGTATTGCATTGTGCAGCCATCTACTAATGGTGCTGGCACTAACAGAATGACTCATGAAGGGCATCGTTTCTCGCTGAATGTCCACAATCGTGGCTGTTGCATCAGTCAGGTACAGTGATAAGGCCCATCCTTTCTTATGTCGCATGCGTGACTGAACATGAATCACGGTGTCAAATCTACCCACCCAGTTTCATTCTTGTCAGTTGCAACTATCGGTGCAACAACTCTTTTGATGATGAGTGTATGTAAATGACTTTAATTTGATTGCCTTTCCTGTGTTCAGCCTCTCTCAAAAATATTTCAGACTGAAACACTTCCCAGTGTGAATGGGCAAGGCTAAACTTCTGTAGACTGAATAAATGAATATAGGTAATTTCAAAGAAATAGTGAATTCAAAAGAGGCCACTTGATTTGTATGAACTGACAAGAGAATGAATGGTATGTTAAAACTTTAACCATGTTTACATGCCTCATCAAACTCTATATTGTTTTCCACGATATGGCAGACACAGCTTCTAATCTTCCAGGAAGGCTTTACACTTGATATCGGAACATTTACTTTTCAAGGATTTGATTGCATTCATCCATGCGAGCATTAGTGAAGTCAAGTACTGATGTTGGATGATTAGTTTTAGATCACTCCACTATATGAAGTATTGGGTGGATATTTTGCCTCCAACTGACTCCCTTGTGTTGATGTATTTGCATTTGGTAATCATGTAGTTCTCTTATTTCCGGCAGTATTGCTTACATTCGGTTTTATGAACATCGTGGCAAAATGAGAGTGAAAAGTAATTGTGATAACAATTGAAGAAATATTATGAGGCCCACTGTGTTTCTCATTGCACAGCATCTTCAAAGCCCACTAACATTACCTCCCCAAGTTCCATCTACAGATGAAACAAGCCGTCATATTTAGATATAGCTAAACTCTGCTATTAACTGTTAATCTGTTAAATCAGCTTTCTGCATCACATTAACCAACGATTTCTGTACTCATGTCTTTAAACCCTTTAACATCCTCACCATGTTTGTTTATTTGGGGCAATAATAATTAAACCAATAGTCAATTTAAATTGCATTAGCTTAGCATAGACACCTTTAGCATGAAATAAACATCAATTATTCTGTTTGGTAACACGTTTTTTTAGAAAATTATTTTACCTATAATTCTGTTCTTCAAAACCTCTAAAATTATAACATGCCAATAAAATAAGCCTTCCTTTGAAAAGTCCACCAAAAACAATCCAGGTGTGTGGGGTGATTCACTTGTTGCTTGTTTTCCTCTATGGATGAGAACAGTGAAGGCGTAAGACTCAGTGACCTCTAGTGGATTTTTCCTACCTTAACACACTCCCTACCGATTAGTAGAGATGGCACAATCTAGTTGAGTTAAGCCCAACATATTAAGATATAGTGACTCAAAATGTGCTCTACCAAAATGTTGAGCAGACTGTTAAAGGTTTAGAAAGCTAATGCTACTGTCAGCAAACCATCAACAATGTAATTTCTCTTATTTCATCTTAGCACGAACAAGCAGGTACATTATGTCAAAGACACGGCCTGGTTTTCCGATACCACAAACTACTATTTCAGAAAAGGGAAAAAGCTGGATGTTAACTGAAGTACTGCTGAAGTACTGCAACCATCATCAGGTTTTTACTGTTCAAAAAGAGTTTATTGCTTGTGTGTGTTATGGGTTACAGAGCGTATAAGATCCCCACTGTACATGTAATACTAGCAGAAGAACAAAAATATTAACTTGCAGCATTTATTGCTGGATTTAATCTCATCAATTGTCATATAAGATGAATGTATACTTTCATCCTGGAATTCCTTATTCTAAAGCATTCAGAGCAGTTTTCCTCAGAAACATAGATGTCAAAATAGTTTTTATTACTTGGTGCAACTTCCCCTGAAGACCTAAAGCAGCAAACATTTTTCTTTAATGTTTAATATGACTTTAGAACACATTACTCTGAGTCTTGGATCATTAGTTCATACAGAACCTTCAATAGTTCCTTTGAATTCTTTTTCTCAATTTAGGCCTGTAGACCTCTTATTTGTGGTCAACCATCCATCATTGCAATTGTGATGGTGTTTTGTTGCACAGAATGGTCTATCTCCAACCGTACACACATTCCAGGGACATGAAGCCAACCAGAGTGTTGTCATAGTAGAATTCATGCTGCTTTTGTACTCCTCTCTACAAAAAGCTCCCAGCGCATGTGATAGCAAAACAGCCCCAAAACACTGACATTATCCGACTGTATTTCATATTGGAGCTGACATCCTTTTACTTTTTGTGTATCCCACCTCTGTTGCCAATAAGTACCACTGGTCTAAGTACATTTCTAGTGGCCTTTAGTAAACTTCAGCTCCAATTTCTTCGCCCTGTCAGTACGGGCTCTCTGGTACCTCCTCTCTCAGTAGACAGTTGGTGTGGGTTTTGTCCGCCTGTCATTCCTGTTTCTCTGTGTTTCTGTGTGTCATGTATCTTTCCAAAAAGGAATCTTCTGTTATTTGGGCTGGGCCAAGATCCTTCTCTGAGGATGTCTTTGATGAATGTGAGCTGTTTCCTGATTGACTGATGACAGACGGCATACACTTGAAAGGCTCCCAGCAAAATGAGCCCTTCCCAGATGTTCTTGAGGCTGGTACCACATGGCAGTTGCTTGCTTGCATCCTAAGATGGCATTCAGACAGCAGCGGCATTGCATCCAACACTCTCAGGGGAAAAAAAAGGTACTGTCACTCGGGCGGCACCACTTCTTTTCCTGGGGTGGAGTCCTCAAGGGTACACTTTCAGTATCTTTAGTTAGAGAACATAATTGCACCATAATCTATTGCAATTCTGTTTTTATTTTAGGAGTCCAAACACACCATTGTTGCACCATTAAGGTAACATTTGCAGATTTAGTTGTTCAGCTTCAGCTGCAAAACTGCGCCCATCAAGTATTACATCTCACAAGGTAGCCAATCAAAAAAGAGGGCGGATCAAATTTAACCAGAGAGTCATTTTAGACTAAATTACCAGGACAATTCAAACTGCTCTCCTAAACTGCTCCAGGGCAGGTTGCGTTTGGATTTGGATCGAAAGCAGTTCTTGGATCAATCTTGGATGAGCTTCTGACTAGTCAAATAATGATAGATGGTGATCTCCATATCGTCACTGTCCAAAGAAAAGCATGTATCTCTATTTATGTTGATTTTACTTTCATGCATCATTTGAACACAGCAGCTGTCATTTACATTGTGTGAAAATATGATGATGAATTGACCAACAAAAATGGCCCAACATTGCTTGGAAAAAAGTCTGGTTCCATTGACTTGCATTATAATTAAATTAGGTTTTTGCCCCCTCCTGTAAAGTTGCTTGAAAGTGAGCTGTCTGACTACTCCTCATGTTTTACATAATTGTCATGTACATCGCATATGCACAGGAATTAATTATAGCATGTATCTAAACCTGGATTAACAGATAAAGTCGTTAACCTCCGTTCTAAGGCTGCATATATTGGGTTTTGTGTGAAGCTGAAATTTAGTCCAGAATCCTAAAATGAACATGTTTGTGGGAAACCATAAACATGTCTTGAAATTTGTTTAGGGTTCTTTTTTTATAGCTTAGGATATGTATTGTTATTAGGTTATGTATTATTAGAGTACACCAGTGTTCTGTTTAGTCTAAGGCTGCTTTTGGTACATCTGGTCAAGTGTGAAAGCTATTTTTCAGTGGTCGATTGAACTGGTCTCCTCCTGGTCCTTCAGAAATTGCTGGTATACAAGGACAGTAATATAAAGCCACAGATGGATGAAGTTAGGGACTGTGAGTGCTGTGTTGTTGTAGCAGAGCTAGCGAGAGCTAGAGCCAGCTAACAGTTAGAGTTAGCCAGAGAACTATGTTTTCCCCTTTCTGTGCATTGTTTTCCAAGTTAAGATGAGTTAAAAGTTATGGACCGGAACTTCAAACCATCCAAGTTTCTTCTGAGAACCCCCCACATCACAGTATTCAATGCCCCACTGAAAGGATCATATCATTGACGCTGAGCTGCTTGTTTGATTCACTCAGCGACTCCTTGTTGTCTGTTATTTTGACAAGGATGTTGAGGGACCCAAACAAAGGTTTTCTTCTTGATTGAGTAACCACTGTTTTGTTGGTTTCTATAAGCTGAAGTTGCTAAAAGCCTTCATGCAGCGTGTGCTGTGGTTTGGTTTTTCAGCCATTGTGCATCTGCTATAGAAAGCTAGAAGAATTGATCCTCACATCTTGCTGTTTTTGTTCTTCTTTCACATTTCCCTTTGTTCCTGCTTCACTTTGCAATCATGTTAGTCTTCCAAGTTTTATTTGAAGAAGTTTCAAGAAGCTTCCACACATCTCTCCTTTCAAGGTTCTGTAGACCAGCAGGCTGAACTCTGAAAAAATAATTAAATCTCTGAAACGTCTCCGTTTAGTGCTATAGAGAACTTCATGCCAGAATCCTTCCTTAAAATGTTTCATTGCAGTAATAACGTGCAGGTCAGAGCAGGATAATATGAGGAGGCCTGGTCGTGAAATTACTTCATCTTCTATATCTTTCCCCTTCCTTATGACTCGTTCTTATTTCTGATCCTATCAGAGCAGACAAGAATTTTAATTAAACATCCAGAGAGCATTACACCTTTACTTCCACTAAGCACTGCACCTTTACTTGCCGTTTTCAATTGGTGACGATTAATAATGTAATTGCTTTTCTGCAGTGCAGACCTTTGAGCTGTGGGGAGTATTTATATTTTTAAATAAAGATGATGATGATTATTATTATTTAGTTACTTTGCAAAAGTCTGAGACCATTCGTATCAAAATAGCAATTAGGCACAGCTTACTTTTTATATATATTAGACAAAAAATGAGTCACCTGTGACTGAAACATACCTAATAGCATGTAATACCTCCACGAATACAAATAACAGCTATAACTTGATTTGGCATGGATTGAACAAGTTTCCAGATGTAGTCGACATTAATATTCATCTGCTCTTGCCTAAGAGAGATCACAGTTGGGCCAGATTTGGTGGATGCCTTCCCTGGCACAATTCTGAGGAGAATTTCCTGTAGACTGGGATTTTTGCCACTGCTGGTAGACCTATATGACCATATGCTCCCATACACCTGCAAAATCAGCTACTTACTTCACACTATGGGCTTTGACACGACCATATGCTTTGTGATCTATTTTCCACACATTGAATGAAACATTCACTTAAGGTAACAAATTCTTTGTCTGGTGACATTATACGCTACACCATATATATGTATATATATGTATATATAAAATAGGCATGAGTCAGAATGTAAAACACGCAACAGGACAACGTTATATAGTCATTCGGGTACACCGAGAAGTCCCATCCTTGCTTACATCACATGCGTGGCCGAGTGTGAAACCTGAATCATTTGCATGTCTCATGATGTCAAACATACCCACCAAGTTTCATTCCTGTCAGTTGATTCCTTCTGGGTGCAACTTTTTTGCGATGATGAGTGTATGTGTATACATATAAACAGCTACTATATTTGAAGAGGAATAAATGAAAGTACCTTAGATCTTGGACTCACCTTCACCTACAAAGCTAACAGCAGTCACAATAAAGTCTTATCCAGACACTCGGGCTCTTGATAAAACAATGTATTCGTTTAGCTTCATTACACTCCCCTCCCTTTGCCCTATGTCCTCCCTGTGCAGCAGTCCATGGAGCTGATGACCATCAGCAGATGTTCTGGTCCATAGCGTCAGTGTAACTACTAAGCTCCAATAACAACATACACACACGCTCCAGAGTATGAGCACAGCGCTCTGCCAAGTCTCTAAAGAGCAGCCTTGTTCCTGGAGTAGGATACTGTAAATTGTTTATTTAGTCTCAGGTTGTGTGTTTGCTGCCAGAACAATGTAGTAGCTTAGCTTTATTAAACTTGCAAAGATTCAATTTAACCACCTCTGCAAAAACTGTAATAGAAATTGTTTGCATGTACTGTAGATCTTGCCACCACTGCACTTTTGTCATGCAGTGGGTGGCCTTGTACAAACACATCTGGATGCTTTTTTCCCCTGTTTTAAACAGCAAATCTCTCCATCTACACAAGCAATGCAAAATTGATTTAATAATATGAATTGATTGACCGATTTAAAAAGTAGAGCATCAAGTAGAGATAATATGTAATCAAATTTGAAGGCTATGAATATTACAAGCTGACACACTGTGTGTTTATTTAGCATGAGGCTCTAGATATGGTGTGACGTTGCAAACATTACAGCATGACACTCATTGTCAAAAGAATAGTTTTGAAGAATACGATTGCAATGCTATTCAGAAGGAAGATGTTCACCATGTTTGCTAATGCAACATGTCAGACGTCTCGGCATGGAGTTGTAAAGGTTCCTATTGGTGTCCTGTGATAATCCATCACATGCAGCTTGAATATTCTCACACAGTTCCTGCAGATTTTGTGGTGGAGGTGGAGTGACACCAGGCCTTCTGGACATGTGACGCGTGATGACCAACCGCTCATCTTGGCGCTGACCACAGTGGCTCCACACAGGGATTTGTTGGTCATCTCCAGCAAGACAAAAGCGGGACTCGTCACTGAAGATGACCCGCTGCCATTCTGAGTCCCTCCATGACAGTCTGGCATTACAACATTGCAGTCTTTGGTGTCATTGACCTGGTATTAAGGGAAGTCGTCGTAATGCTCTGCATGCATGTAGTCCTGCGTCGTACAGCCAGCCACCAATGGTGTTGGCACTAACAGGATGACTCATGGAGGGCATCACTGCTCTCTGAATGTCTGCAATCGCATCTGTTGGATCAGTCAGGTACAGCGATAAGGCCTGCCCTTGCATATGTCACAGGCACACCTGAGCGTGAAACTTGATGCATTCGCATGTCTCATGATGTCAAACCTACCCACCAAGTTTCACTCCTGTCGGGTGATTCCTTCTGGGTGCAACTATCTACGCAACTAATTTTTTGATGATGAGTGTATTTAGCTAAAACAATGTCACATCGGTTAATACTGACCACACAGAGGTGTCTTAGTAATCATCAGTGTCAGATAAGCTGAATCTTGAAGCTTTTTTCCAATAAATGCAGACCATTACTGTCTATGTGCCTAGAGGCCATTTCACAGACGAGTCTTAGAAGAGTACTTGCAGCTCAGTGACTTGGCAGTACCTCTGCCTGAAATGCATGTACAGGTAATGAAAATTTAAGTAAATAGTACGTGTTCAAAAATATCAATGTGAGTGGGGCTTAAGACTTCCAGGCGTGCTATATTGCAATCATAGGTGAAAGATTAGCGTAGGTGTCCAGGGAGTAAGAGCCGTGTTTTGCCTGTGCTGATTAGCTCTACACACTGAGACAATGAGCGGAAGGCAACACTCATCGAGAAGAGGCCTGGAAGATATGTGTAATTAAAATAACCTTCGCTGTAGACGTTTGTTTCCCTTCTTTGTGAGAGATCCGCCTGACAGGCTGGAGAGTGAGAGGCGCTGAATTGAAAGCACCTTGTCTGCATGTCAAATCTTAATTAAAACTCTCTCCGGGGAATAGAGGTGGAAACAGAGTGTGTGCACGGACTGCGTTTGTGTGTAGGCCTTGGCAATTAGAGTTCGTTTAGCACAAGGGAGATGGCACAACCATTTTAGAGCCATTACTCGCAGTTGCTGAGGGGAAAATGATGTTTCCCCTCAGGATGTATGGTGAAAGTGATGTGCTGAGCTGTTAAATAGAGGTCAATCAGCGGGATCTGTTCCACAGTCTGTGGCTGAGAGGTTGCACAGTGGGCATACCTGTGGGGTGGAAGGGGTGCAACAGGAGGAGGTCAGTGGCCACAAAGACAGTTATCTCCTGCTGAGACAGATGCTCATTTGTTGCAGAGTGAGCAAGCGCTCAGGGGGGGAAGTAATTTCCACTCTCCTCTTAATGAAGCTGCGGTAGTTACGTACCATGAGATGACCTACCATTGCTGAACTGCAAAGAGAAGTCTTCAAAACTTACAAACTTATTCACTGGCCATATACAGCATGAAGGTGCATTTCATGGAGAATTTATTGTATGCAAAATTTTAGCATTTAATCAATATTACATTTGTGTTCATAAGGAGAAGAGGGGCTATGCTATATCTCCAAAAGTATGCAGCCTTTCTAATTAGTGGATTCAGCTACTTTAGGGTGCGCCCATTGCTGGTGTTCAGTTGCACACATACAGTTTGTATAATCTGTGGCAGTAGGCAGCAAAAGTTAAGAAGTGGCTGCCAGTTGGGGGTTGACCTTTAGTCCAACATGGGCTAAACCTGACCATTGGCCACAATTTTGTTTTGACCTGAAGTGCCTGTGAAGCTGCTTAACTCAGATCAGCTGGTACTGGTTATGTGACCGTCTAATACCAGCCGTGTTTGATGGTCAAAAACACAGTGTATGAGATGCATGTGTGAGACAAATTTCTTGAATTAAATTGGACGTGGCTTCTTATTCAATTTTCCAGGGCCACCTTAGAATGGAACTTCTGCTCTATTTAAGGTGGACTGGAAAATCTGAGCAAAATAATGCTGAAGAAGAATTCTGAATTTAGCCTTGTAGACCTTCATACAGGAAACAGTTTTACTTTTGTTTTAGACAGTATGTAAATATCATAATGTTAAACAAAATCAAAACATAATTATAAAACTTTATCAGCAAACCTTAATTAGCTTGTTAGGCTGTAGAATGTTCTGAAAAGACCACCTCTGTCCAGCTGTTCAGGTCAGGGGTGTATCGATCATGCTTTGGAGCAATCAGGGGCATGGGAACCTTTCACTGAAAGAAGGAAGAATGAATTCAATTAAATAGCAGCAAATTCTAAAAGCAAATTTCACACTGTCTGTAAAAAAGCTACAAATGAAAGAGAATGGACTGTACAACAACATAATGATCCTGGCACAAGCTGAAGGTTTTATCATGGCCCTCACAGCCCCCAACCTAAACATCATAGACTATCAGTGGATAGAGCTCAAAAGAGTAGTGCATGTAAGACGGCCCAAATATCTCACAGAACTAGAAGCCTCTGCAATCCCCCAAACAAGAAGTGAAAAACTCTGAGCTGGCGACAAATAGCTGTGATACTTGCTAAAGGGGGTGTTATTAACTATGCAGGGTACCCAGACCTTTGCTTCAGGCCCCTTTTTTTGTTTTCGTTATTTTGAAAGAGTGAAAGATGGATATAAAACTTCTTGCTTAAAATAATAAGAATGAAAAAAGTTTCATTTTAAACATTATGCCTTACGGAAATCAGTAAATCTTTAACTAACTAACTTAGCAATTCACAATACCAGAATTGGTATTCACCAGCAGTGTCCAAACTTTTGCATGGCATGGCACTGTACTTTTTTGGCTATACTGCTGCCCACTACTAGGCTCAAATGGTAACCGCCCCCAAGCACTGGGCTGTGGAGCATTGGAACTGCATGTTCTACAGTCACTGAGCTCCATCCAGTTCTTTTGTAAGGTGGTGTATTGGCGAACTGTGGATCTAATCATCTAATGCATCCTGACTTTAATAATACAGCTGTGGCTGAATGCAATAAAACCTTCACAAAAGCCCTTCCAGAAGAGTGGGGGACAAACTGCATTGGATAAACAACTGTCTTCAAACTTTTAACATTGACAAGCATTTGCATTGGATGATGAATCAATTGAACTTACTTGGTAAATAGTCTAGTTCTGTAGAAAGCAAAAATAGCCTTCGCATTTTTGCCACATTTTTAGCATTGCTTGACATTGAAATATTAGTAATGACATATTTAATAAAGGTATAACTACACAATTACATATGTAATTGTATGGGGAGAATATGGGGAGAACAGAAGGACAAGCCTCCAGTAGCCTATACCTCCACTTACTATGTTTTCTATGTAGTTAATAGCCTTCAGATAGGAATGTTTTTGGGCTTAACAATATGTTTCAATCATAGTAAAAATATGAGGGAAAACAAGTATTCTCTCCCCATTTTACGATTGCACTGGACTCTTTTTCCCCTTTTCCCAGTGAGGACATAATCAAATTATTCATGAGATGCAGAGGTGATGGAGGGGGCCGGTCATTTGCTGGTCATTTTGTGAGCTGGTGCTGTAGCAGGTAATGGTGGTATGTGGGCTTTAGGACAGAGAGGAAAAAACATCCATCCGTAATTCTGTAATATCTAGCTCTGGATAGCATGGCTTAGATGTAGTGTGCATATAATGAGATGTGAAACATTCATTTGAGAGATTTATTGATTCTCCCGTAGTATTCACAGTAAGAGGGATGAGAATATTTTTCATTACTTGACATTATGCACAAGTTGTACTTTGACTAAAACATTAGATTTGTTGGTAATAAATGCAATGGCTTATGTAAATTGTACTGATTATTGTTTACCTGCAAAAAAGGACAATTTCATTGCTGATTAAGACATCATGCAGACTAAAGGTTCTTTCATTGCCCCTCAGGTAAACAGGAGGAAGCCAAAATGTGTGCTTGGACATGGACATGCTTTATTTTACATGCCTGGCATTTGTAGGTATACCGCACAAACAGTGAGAGAGTGCTATCTTTGTAATGCTAATGCTATACGTCTGAACCGTGAAAAGAGGACTGACTGTTTCAGGGTCTAATTAATTTTACAGCTTTAACACCAGCTTTGCATACAGTCCGTTGTCACTGAGAAGCCGTACTTTGATTCTTCTTTTTTCTTCTTTTTAATTTATTTGAAAATACTTAGCCTTGAGACAATCTCAACTGTTTTTGCTACTCAAATCCCCCTTTCTTTCTTTTCTGCTTTCATCTTTTCTTCCTTCCTTTCTTCCTTCCTTCCTTGCTACCTTATCTTTACTTTACTGTTCTTTCTTTCCCATGTTTTGTTCTTTCCATTTCCAATGCAGGGGTATTCAACACAGCAGGGTTTCTCAGTTAGCCAGATAACTTAAGCTGAAAGTGTGAAATATCCAATATGAATGTGCATGTCCATTAGGTGTTGGCCTCCACTTATCCGGTTAAGTGAGAATCAATCGATCAATCAGTCGATTCATCAGTCAGTCCATTAAGCCATCAATCCATCTGCCCATTTCCAACATTGATTAAAATGATCAACAAAATGTAAAGAAATAACAGTTTTGACATTATGGGATGGATGGATGGAATGGCGCAATGGATAACACCACCGCCTGCCAGAGAGCTACCACCCTATGTGGAACACTGGGGTTCTATTCCCAAGTAACGGCTGAAGTTAGTTAGCACTTTGAACCTCAAAACATGATAGTGAGCCACTGTAGTGACAAATCTGCCATCAGTCTGACATGGGAGTATAAAGAACTATCACTGCCTTGTCGTTGTATACTAACCTCTTGTCAATCATGCTGAACATCCTGCTCCTGGTTAGATAATTTAAGGACAGGTAGCTGATGAAAAGAAGAATATGTGCAATGATTGCTTAAGCTCTTGGCAAGTGGTCATTATTACCACCACTCTCAGCAGGAAACCACGATTCAGCAGTAAACAAAAGAAGTGATAAAAGCAGAAGAAACGTTGGTGCTGCTTCCCACCACTGGAGACGATGTTGGCGTGTAAAGGGAGGGAAAGCCGAACTGCTGAACTCACAACATTGTTTATAGACTGGTGAGAAACAACTGTTAATACTAACATTAAGGAGCAGGAACTTGGCATTATGTCTTATGATAGGGGCAGGCACCACAATTTTCTGCTGATATGTCGCCCACTGTTGTTTGGAGTACGAATTGCACAGGGTGGGTCATCTTACAAATTGCTCCTTCACATGCAGGCTTTTCCAAATAATCTTTTCTTCAAAGCAGTCTTTCCATTAATTATTGCTAGATAAAGAACTTTCTTTCTTTCTTTCTTTCTTTCTATAGGCCATTTGTCGTCCTTGTACATGTAATGACAATGGACAGTCAGTGCCATTTGGAGTAATGTTGCCTGAGCTTCAGTCTGTCAAACCAGCAGGCCGGTGGTCTTTATTTAGCGCAACCCCTTTGTGCTGTGACACACTCAGAGAATGGCTGCAGAATGTGTGTTGACTCTTCATCCATTATGCCGTTCAGTTCCTGTTCTTGCCAGTGGATCAGTGTTGAGACAGACTCCTTCCATTCAGACGCTGATTCATGAGCTGCATCTCAATCTAGCTTGTTTGCTGTGATGGACCTAAATGTGAACTGCTATACATTACCTGAAAGGGAGAGATAGGAGGTGCATAGACACAATGTCATTTGGCTGTTATTGACAGTTATCTTACAGTAATGATAAAGGCTGTGGACAACTTTGTTTTAGGACACTTCATATATTTTAATACAGTGGTCTCATATGCATTCAATTCAATCAAACTTTATTGTCGTTATACCAATACAGGGTTGTACAGTCAGGTTCCTTCTCCAGTGCAGGTATAAGGTATAATTGTGTAAGAGCAATATCTGTATGTCAGAATGTGAATACTAGAACTGAGGTACAGTTAGCATATGCAGGAGACAAAAAGCAGCTTTTCCATGGTGTAAAAAACATAAAAATGAAATGAAAATGTTCTTACGAAGGTTTGATATAGGGGACATCGTAAAATGTGCATTAAATAAATGCAATTACTTTTCTAAATTATGTTTTCACACTAGGAGAATAGAAATGTACGCTGTTTTAATTAACCTGGACATGTTGGCTGTAGTTCAAACATAAGGTCTTTGATTCTGAATAAGAGGTTATTAATTTACTTATTATTTTTTATTTATTAAAGCCACCACACAGAAAGGAAAGTGCATCAGCTTTTAATTGGCGTCAATGGGGAGAACTGAGTGAGTGGGTGATTGTGGAGTAGTTCACCAAGCGAGCGAGTCGGGTTCAAAAAGAGCCTTCTGAGTTTCCAGGCAACTAAATGCTAGGCCGTGCTGCTCTGAGGTTCAGGGAAGCTCTTCTCTTTCTCCTCTGCTCAGACATGCTCATAACCTTGTGTTTTCTCTGATATTCTGCTCTAAAAACAGCAGCTCTGCATTCCCGCTGGTTCACTAGCTACGGCTTCCTCCAGAGACAAAACACTGGCTCAGTGTGTTCAGTTTATCTGCTTGATTGTAGGGTTGCATTCATCTTTTACTTGCTGTTCTTTTCCAAGACCATTGCTGTATGATCTTACTGTATGATCTATATCATTGTCTCTATAATCAAACCATCGTTACAACATTTAGTTTTTAGATTTTTTACACCATGGAAACAACAGTATTTCATGAAGAATGGACAGACAGAAATGCTCCCACATTACAATTATGACAAGTGCACCAGCCAAAAAAATTTGTCACCTTGCGTGGCTCAGGTGGTAGTATCTTCAGGCCCCTGCAGATGGATGTTGCATGAGGTTGATTGGGCTATAAATACCTGTCGGGTGAGTGACAGAATTCACAGATTGAGAAGAGGTGGCATAGCGCAGTGAATGTCTCGTTCCATGTGTGGAAAATGGGCCCAAAGCAGATGTTAATGATTGGCTAAAAGGAGTGATTGCATTTGGGTGTGCCAAAAACCATAGTGTAAAGGAAGTAGCTGAATTTGCAGGTGTATGGAAGCGTATGGTCATATGGGTCTACCAGCAGTGGCTAAAATCCCAGTCTACAGGAAACTTTCCTCAGAATTGTGCCAGGGAAGGCATCCACCAAATCTGCGCAATTATTTGATGCTAGACTGGCTAAATATTGATGTGGCCCACATCCAGAATCTTGCCCAGTCTATGCCAAATCAAATCACGGCTGTTATTCGTATTGGTGGAGGTATTACATGCTATTAGGTATGCTTCAGTCAAGCTATAATATGTAAGTGGTGGGGATTTGGAGACCTCTCTGGTGGAAATATGGAGCTGCATGCAACGTGGGGGCGAGGATGTTTGTAGTATCGGTAGTGCTTCAGACTGCTGGGTTAATTTGATGATTGTTAGGGCTTTGGAAGTGTATCAGTCAAACGTTGATGTCTTCTGAGGATGTAATTGAATTATCTGATATTGTCATAGCTTTATCAGTGTTGTGTCCTTTTATAGTCTTTTATTGCTGTTTTGAGCCTGTGCCTGAGATATTAATATATAAAGATGTCAGCAGCACACATATGCCATATTGTAGCATGTATTTGTTGCTCCTGACTGTAACGCTTCTTTAAAATTTAACAAAAATATGCTGCTTTAACATGCATTTAGGTTTCTTTAAATCTGCCATAGAGTTACCATTTTGCCACAGGAACAATCTGTTTACATGAGTTCTAATACATAGAATATAGTGGTGTTTTGTGACATCACAAACCCAATTTAGCCACTGAAAATTAGGGTAATTTATGGAATAGGTGCAATGGCCCAATAGCACCCATTGTAAGGTCACAAAGTCTGTCACTGCCTTTTATGCTTTTGCCTCATTGCATATTGTTGCTGTCCAAAGGAAAACAATTGTCTCCAAAATGGCAACTTTACAAGAGAGGACAAAAACCTAATGTAATTTTAATGTAAGTCAATGGAACCAGACCCCCCCCTCCTCCCCCCAGGCGATTTTGTGCCTTTTCTACTGGTCCATCCATCATGTAAAGGGCAGCTGCTGCGTTCAAATGATGCATAAAAGTAAAAATGAACAAAAATGGAGATACATGTTTTTCTTTGGACAGCGATGATATGCAATATCAAGTATTTCAGCCATGTTATTGTGTTACGGATGATTATAATCTAGATAGTCTCCAGTTCTTGCCTGAACGCCCACTTTTTTTTATCCTCCACTCTGTGCTCAGCTGTTCCACCATCTGCCATTACATGGGGTCAAGCTTTTCATTTTTAGCATTTATGTAGGTGCACTTTGAATTTACTCCGGATGTCTAAAAGTTGTTCATGGGGGATCAGTAAAAGTCAGATCTGATACCCCAGTAAGTAGAGGACATTCATGTCCATTGTCAGACCGTGATCTGTGACCTCTGGAGCAAAGATAAAAATGGTTCATAAACATTTTCCATGTTTGCTGAGTCAGTGCACTACACAAGATCATTGTTTTGTCTTTCACAATATTTACTATGTCAGATTAGGCAATATATAGTAGTGCCATGACGAGGGTCAAGAAGTTGTAGTTGCTGGTGGTTTGTGTTCTAAAAAGATAAAAAGAGAAGAAAGATGTCACAAAGAAGAGAGTATAGGCTGTCTGACCTTCAAAGAGAACTTGAGGTAATGAATGTGTTAACATGTCAAGAACAGTTTTTCTTTCACTAAGCAGTTTAAGTGTAGTGAGCTTTTATTTTGCTTTGGGCAGTGCTAGCCTTTAGCGTCCTGGTACATGTTTGTCTACATGCTCCTGAGCGGGTGGCTCGTTGTTCCATCTGACAGCGACAAAGGTGGCATCCCCTTTCTCTTCACCACGTTTACATATGTGTGCCAAAGAGCACGCTGCCCTCTATTGGTCAACGTCAAACAACATACTGCAGGACTAGGCATAATTAAATGTCACATCACTCACATTCATATTCATGCAGTGATGCTGGATTTGTGTTGATAAATCTTGTCAAAATTGGGCTGAATTTGATACAATACACTCATATATAGTTTTATATAGTTTTATACATCTCAGATGTTTGTTTTTAATTTATGTTGTCTTCATTCAGGCAAATGCTGTGCTTGTTGGGACTGGACACTTGCTTTACAGAGAACTATTGTATTGGTTGTTGGGTTAATGTGTTAACCTGTGTTCTTGTTCATACATGCATAATCTTGCTATTGAGGATGGAGACTGCATTGCTGTTGCCTGTAGGCTAAAACATCATAGGAAAAACATCATATAGCAGAACACAATGCATGTAAAACACACCCAACACCGCAGTTAGGATGCTGGTAACATGAAGCCTCACAGCCCACATGCTGGGATATCATAAAGACATGTAGGCAGGATGGACCATGGATCTATATTTTAATGGTATGGGACTGACTCCGCTTTACCAAGACTGATATGAAATACTGACTGTGATTTATTTAAGGCTTGTAAAAAGCTTGAAGTATTCATGGCACTTACAAGGTTGCTGTTGTTTGTGCTCTGAAAGTTTTTGCTATTAAAATCACATATTGTAAATCTTGGCTTTGCAAGTCCTGCATTAGTACAGGCACTTCGTTACACGGTGTGTGCTCTGGCTTCTGTTGTAGAAAGCCTTTGATGCATTGCACATATAGCCAAGACACTCACATTCAAGTTCAAAATCATACGGTACCCCAGCAACGAGGATGCACTCAATGAAATTAGACATTGATTTTACAATAAAACATGGTTTCCAAATGCACGGCTTGGAACTCAACTTCAGCTCACCCCCTCTACCTTAAAGCAGACATATATTTCAAACATCAAGTCAAAATAATGTATAGTGTGAAAATAATGCCTTATTTTCTTAAAATAATGTTTTATTATCATTTATTTTACTTTTTAGTGTCATAATCTTGAGAAAGTCATTATTTTGACCTAATGAGTTATAGTTAACCTGAAACAGAAGGATAAACCTTTTTCCTAGCTGGCGAAAACACACTATTGATGATCTTATATTAATCACAAAGCACCTTTGTTCATTTATCTGGAGGTTTTTATTATAACTAAATCTAGTAACTAAGCCTAGTAGTAACTAAATCTAGTACTGCTAAACTGGTCACTCCCAGCAAGTGTCAGTAATCAGTGCCTCTTTTACTAAATCTGCCTTTTTTTCTATTCTGATACTGAATGTCCTTTAAATATTCCAAAAGCTACACTCCTATGTATATTTAATGACCTACAGGTGTCTGGGATCAGGCAGAATAGACACTGAAAAAAATATAGGAAAGAAAATGTGAGCATGAAGGATGAGTGCAGTGTGTATCTCTCTCTTGGTCCAGCTTAACCTCTGACCGAGCCCTGACCACCTTACTGCATTTGTAGTCTTTTGAGGATTTGACTTTGAGCATCACTCTTTGGGGTGAAATTGAAGAGATTAAAACAATGGCCTCATCAGTATTCTCTGCAGCAAGAACTCACTGCTTAAGTGACCATCCACTTGTACAGCCTACCATCCACTGATAAATTCATCGTTTGGTGAGCTTCTCCTCATGACCATTCTGACTGGTTTTATGCAGGGGCACAGGTTTGAGCATGTTCCTGGGATGAGCTTTGTGCTCCTGTTTGGTCTAATGCTGAGTTTGAAGCAGATGGCACTTGAAGCGCTGAAAGGGGGTAAAAGGGCTTTGAACACAGGATGAATATCAATGCTGCTCCTTGAGTTTTTCATGCATGGTCTAATTATCAAGTCCTCATTTGACACAACGGGTCTCTGTTACCATGGAATGGCTTTTTAGGCAGGAGCCTGAACATGATGTCCACAGTTCTAATTAGAACTATTCTCATCTGCTATAAGGAAATCTCCTATTTGAGTGTTATGGGGGGGATAGAGACGTCTGTCCAGTACATAGTGAAATCCAGGGTGCCAAATTTACCAGCTGGACTAGTTGTAGGTCCTAAACATCATCACTGTCCAAAGAAAAGCATGTATGTCCATTTTTGACTATTTTTACTTGTATGCCTGATTTGATTCTATTATATATTTTATATAATATACACGCATTTGTCATCAGAAAAGTAGTTGGACAAATAGTTGCACCCAGAAGGAATCAACAAATAGGAATGAAAATTGGTGGGTAGATTTGACATTGTAAGACATGCGACTACATGCATGGAGACCGTTACAGATGACTGTCCCTAACACCATGTCAACGTCGCCAAAGACTGCTATAGTGATTTAGAATGGCAGCGGGTCATCTTCAGTGATGGATGATGCTTTTGTCTTGGTGGAGACGACCAACAAATTTGTGTGTGGATGCACCGTGGTCAGCACCAAGATGAACGGTTGGTTATCACGCATCACACATCCAGAAGGTCTGGTGTCACTCCACCTCCACCCCTACTGCACAGTCTGCAGGAACTGTGTGAGAATATTGAATCTGCATGGGATGGATTATCACAGGACACCATTGGGAACGTCTGCAACTCCATGCTGAGAAATCTGACATGTTGCGTTAGCAAACATGGTTAGCCAATGTCATACTGAGAGACAATACTTCTATATGTGTAGCTCAATTAATATTGCCCATATCAGTCTAAATTTATCATCATTTATTGTTCCTGGTAACCTTTATCTTCGTTCTGAATAGCACTACAATCTGACACTTCCTTCTGGGTGCAACTGTTCTTTTGATGATGAGTGTATTAATATGCTTTTCTCTGAAGACCGCACCCAACTGCTACAAAAGAATAAATAAACCCGCAGTCAGAACGGCAGTTGCAGTGAATTAGGCTAGGTAAGGTGAAAATGTTAGAGGTCGTGCACAAAGTGCTCTGCATCTCATGCTTAAAAATAGCAGTACAAGCTTCTTAGGAGGGCAGGTTAAAGCAGCGTTATGTCTACAGTTGCAGAGGTTATTTAACTTTTACACCAATGTTATAAATACATGGACAGCTGTACATGTGCATTTGTTGAGGAGCTGACAGATACAGAATCCAACTCTCTTTGTGTGAATGAACATCACGCAGAAATATGGATGCTACAGAATTCAGTTGCGATTGTTAATCTGTAACATTGATTTTAGCTGGGAATTCAGCACAATACCGACAAAGACAACATCAGAAGTAAAAGAACAAGGTCATCTTACAAGGTAGAGTAATATTACAAGATTTCACTAGACAAGGTTCAAACTTTCAAGGCTTATTTGGTGTGAGATTGACAATACTGACCAAACCTTTTGGCATGAGATGAATGTATTTCTTTGCATGCTAGCCTGAAGCGGGACTGAGGTTAGCCGACTTTTGGCATGCAGGAAAACTACAAAACTCATTGAGACAGGAATGACACAGATAAGGTTACAGTCTACGTTGCAGTCTTTCATAAATACCATCGGGGGGAGGGTACACACTCTGCTGTCAGAGTTTAGTTGACTTCCTGTTAGCCGTGAAACTGAAGCCGTGAAGCCGTCTTGCATCCTTTTATCTCTTTTAGCTCTTGCCAAGTCTGTCTTTTACTCTTCTTTGCTCTTCGCTGCCTCTGCCATGATGTCAAATTCGAACCTTTTATCCCATGCTGGGAATACTGAGCTAGCTTCATAGCTGTTTGAGTGTGACGTGGTGCTGTAAAGCGTTACACAGTTATTGTGAAAGGTCTCACGAAGAAAGGTGCCTGCTCTCCCAAAATTATATAGCACTATAGCAGCCATTCTGGGGCTGGAGTGGCAATGACAGAGACTCCGCTCTCTGTATTTTAAGTCAATGTACCATCAAAATGATTTGGCAGTTGTTAAGGTAAAATTGTTACATACAGTAGCTGGGAAAGTGATTTGAGAGAACTGAGATGAGAGTAGAGAAGAGAGTTAAACATCTAGAAATTGGCCTATAAAAAACAAGATAAGAACAATTTTTTTGTATTCAGTTAATGTTCATTTTTGTGTCAGGAACTCTACAGCTGAAAGTATTTGAAAACACTCAAAGCTAGCGTTTTCCTCCATGTTTGTGAGCGGAAAGAAGGTGTCCTTGATATCAACTGGTTAGCTGTCATTACATACGCTACTTTTCTGTGGTGTGCACTGGAAAAGTTAAATACATGGTTTAAGATTGTGATGTGCCTTGCACAGGCTAGAGGCCGGGACATGGGAAGGCTTTTTCTAGTTAGGGGAATTGCTAAAATTCTAGCATATATGTGGTGTAAAAATGACATCATCCAAAAACGATTTGCCCTTTTTTCATTCAAATTTTTTTCCCAGTTTACATAAGAATATGCCATAGAGTGCTATTAAGAAGTCTGAGATGACGGTATTTATACATATAACTGACATATCAAATCACTGATGTACTCGGAGCAGGAGACATAATGGCTGATAAAAAGCATCAGTATTATGTTAGATGATAGTTTTAAAGCTAAAAAACAATATAATGCAGCTTTGGAGCTCAGAATTGGCCTATAAGTCTTTCTCTCTCTAGACTTTCTCTCTCTCTTTCTCAACCTGCGTATATTTTAGCAGCACAGCCAACAGTTGTTGGCTCGGTGTAAAATTCATGTATCCACTCACAAGCAGACACGGGTCTTTACTGTACATATATTATTCTCAAAGTTCTGAACATCGGTTTCATTTCCTTCCTGAAGCTGAAAATATTTGTAAATAAAGGTGCAATTTGTAAGATTTTTTGGTTTAAAATGAATTTGAGAGGATGAAGAAGTAGCACTGCTGCCCCAACATCGTAGTCTAACCTGATCATGGTGAAGGTTCTGGTCGCAGTTAGATTGTTCAAGGAGAAGTAGCCAATGAAATGAACAGTAAATGCAACAATGACTGAAGCTTTTGGTAAGTAACCACCACCATCACCACCACCACCACCACCTGCTCTCAGAAGGAAACCACACTCAAGCCAAGGAGTGAAGCAGTGAAGTTAAATGCAGGACTCACAGTTTCTCCTAGACTGGTAAGGAGTGAAGAGGAAAAGGGCGGGACTGTGCATTTCCTTGTTTCTTACAGTAGAGGTGGATATGGTGATATGTTGCCCCCTGTTTGTTTGAAGTATGAGTTTGACAGAAAGAGTGGGATTGCAATGCTATTGGGAAGGAAGATAAAGGTTACCAGGAACAAAAATGATGATAAATTTAGACTGATATGGGCAATATTTATTGAGCTACACATACAGAAGTAGTGTCTCTTAGTATGGCGTCAGGCCATCATGTTTGCTAACACAACATGCCAGACGTCTCAGCATGGAGTTGCAGAGGTTCCTACTGGTGTCCTGTGATAATCCATCCCATGCAGCTTGAATATTCTCACACAGTTCCTGCAGTGTTTGCGGTAGGGGTGGAGCATCAGCATTGAAAACTTTATGTATGGTTTATTTTCGAATAATTTCTAAAGTACAACAGTACAATTTTTAAAGTAGAAAAAAAAATTTTTTTAGGTTGTACTGCCTTTCAAATATTTTACACATACTGCACACTCCATTTCCTTTTAGGCCCTTGGTATATTTTATCCCATTTGTAGTGCTTAATACCCACCAGACACCACCATCACAGCACAAGCATTTTTTTCCGAAATAAACAGTATATATGAAACAGAGCCAGGATCTGACAAATTCACATAAAACAAACCCATTAAACATCAGTTAAAAAGGACTGGAGAACTTCTTAAAGCCCTCAGCTGTCGTCTCCCTCCCTCCACTGTGAGTAGAAATAACTGCAGATTAAGTTTTCACTCCCCAGCTTCAAACATTTATTATCAGTCATTTTTCTCTGCTGCTTGTCTTACTGGTTCTGGGGAGAGAGAGAGGGAGAGAGGGAGAGAGAGAGAAAGAGGAAACTCGGAGTGTATTACGGTGTAAATCTTACCAGTGATAAATCTAACCAGCGCAGCATCTGCTTTGATGGAGTAAAAGGGGAAGCTCATTCTCGCTGTAGTTCCTTCTGCCTAGCCTTGCGAATAGTCATTTCAAATTAATGATGCCTGGTATTGGAGTTTAGTTTCCAGATGAAACCTTCACTTCTTTTTAAAATTAGAGTTCTGAAATCTGTGCACTGAGAGATGTGACCTTAAAGAAGCTCCCCGCTCCTCAGTCGCAGCAGATTTATTATCACTGGATGAAATGGAGGCTTACAGTGGACTTTCATACAAGAAGTTCTAGCCTTCTGGTAGATACCGACAGCACTTGAGAGTAACGGTGACGGTGGTGGCTTAGCTGTGATGGGAGTGAATGACAAGAACTGGACAGCTGAGGGAGAAACATTTCCCACTTTCAAAGGGTTTGTCTGTCTATTTTTCTCTTATTCGTTCATTCGTTCGTTCATTCTTTTCCTATCTGTGAACACTGCAGCCCTCCTCTTATCTGTATGCAGACTATGCAAGCTCTCAGATTGAGACTATAACTGTCTTTTTTGCCAGGTCTGTGAAATGAATCAAATAATTATTCATGATTAATCCCATTAGTTGTATTTGAATTTGACCCTAAATAAAGTTAATTCCGGTTATCAGGCATTACAGTCTGACATAGCTATATGCTTATACTTCTTTCAATAATTCAATAACTCTGTTTTCAATATGAATGCAGGGTTCACATTAACCTGTACAAGAAAACCACATAAGCTCCCTAAACGTTACATGTGTTTTAACAAGAAGTATTATGATTTCATGTGTGTATGACTGTATTTGCTAGTCATGTAGTGGCCAGCATTTTTTAATAATACATGATAGTTTAATAATAATAATAATAATAATAATAATAAAATAAATGATAGTACACCCAGAAGGAATCAACCAACAGAAATGAAACTTGGTAGGTAGGTTTGACATCATTACGCATGCAAAAGATTCATTTTCATGTTTGGCCACACATGTGACGCAAGCAGCGATGGGCCTTATTGCTGTACCTGCCTGGCCCAACAGCCACAACTATAGAAATTCAGCTAGCAGTGATGCCCTCTGTGAGTCATCCTGGTAATGTGGGCACCATTAACAGACGGCTGCAGGATATAGGACTATATGCACACAGACTGTTACGACAACTCTCCTTAACACCACGTCAACAATGCCCAATGAATCCATGTGTGGAAGCACCGTGGTCAGCACCAAGATGAATGGTTTGTTGTTACGCGTCACATGTCCAGAAGGCCTGGTGTCACTCCACCTCCACTCCTACTGCAAAATCTGCAGGAACTGTGTGAGAATATTCAAGCTGCATGGGATGGATTATCACAGGACACCATTAGGAACCTCTGCAACTCCATGCAGAGATGTATGCATGTTGCATTAGCAACTTCCTTTCAAATAACATTGCAGTCTGATACTTACTTCTGTATGCAACTGTTTTTTGACAATAAGTGTATTTTTAAATTTTGAATTTACATTGTACATATAAAATAAGTTTTACATATACATTTCTGTGTTAATAATTTCAAATGTTAACAGTGTTGTCCTTCCCTGCTTCTGGAGAGCTACCTTCCTGTAGAATGTCGTTCAAACCTGTATCCAATAAGTTGCTCTTTCCCTTACTTAACTTGAATGCCTTCTGATCCAACCAATCAGGGACTTGGGAGGAGGTTGATTAGCTGGAGCAGGTGTGCCAAATTGTTGTTGGAACTATGCTCTGCTGGAAGGTAACTTTCCAGGACCAGGGTTGAAGACCACTGGTTTAACGTCTACATAGGAAACACAGATCTTTTGATACATAGCTTTTTCTAACTTTTTACACTGGGTGGTTGGCTGTTGAGTGGTTTTGCACTCAACTCTGTGTTGTTGCATCATTTAACACTAACACAAAGATTTAAAGTTGCGTCCAATTGTGGTATTTGCATCTGAAGTCTGTTTCCATTGTCTTCTCAAAATGAGGGCCAAGGAAGCGCCAAAACCAGTGAAGCAAGGCATCATTACACTGAAATATCAGAATAAATCAATCATCGATGGAACCAAAACAAACAACTATGGATCACTGAAGACCACAGCAGTAGATTACTTTTAATCATCAGAGAAACTGCAGAACAGATCAAGAACACCATCCAGGGTTTCAGCATACATCTTTCAGCGACTGCAATAAAGAGAAAAATATCCCTGCATGACCTCCAAGTGTAAACCACTGGAATCCTCAAAAGAAAACAAAGGTTTTAGTTTCTTATAAAGTACAAAAAAGCCTGTGGACTTCCCTGACGAATTCTTATACATAGATGAGACATGATCCAAAGCATACTGCTCAATGCTGCCACTGTATGTATAGCTACCAGTGGACTCATTTCACTTGTCTTTACTGATGATGTAACAGCAGGATGAATTCGGAGGGACACAAACATCTGAACTGCTTAGATACAAGCAGCAGATGATACAATGACCTAAAGCAGCTGTGGAGATTTTATGAACACTCCCTCCCAAGAACAAGCATGAACTGGAAATGGCTGCATTACCAGCTTGATAAGCCCTTTTTCCACCAATTGGCCCACCAGACAGTATGTGGAACCAGCAGGTGGGCCCCATAAAGTGGTTTAAGAAACCCTGTGATAGAGCAGGCAAGATATCCAATATCTGAAGAGACTGCAAACTTCAAGCAGTTCGTAACTCAAAATAATGGTTTTATTTATGATAATTCTGTATATACATGCAAAAAGATTTCTTAAACCTAGAAACATCTTGAAATTAAAGGGTTTAATAGCCTTTCAGCCACTGTTTTGTGCCTAACTGCACTACAGTAAAATCAGCTGAACAAAACAATCAGACTGGGGCACAATGACTCTGTTAGATGTAAGCGTTTTAGATCTCAAATTGCTACCATGGAAGAAAGACTTTTTAGTTCCCCTTCCACTGAATACTGCTACAGTGGCCTTGAGTAACGCACCTGTTCTTTCATGTTCATTTTCATGTGCATTATCCCTGAGTTACAAATACATAAATAAATACACAAACAAATAAATCCAGCAAAGCAAGGATATCCATGTTGTCTGTGCAGATGGCCTGCATATATTGCAGTGGTCTCCAACCCTAGTCCTGCAGAGCTATCTTCCTGTAGAGTCTAGTTCCATCCACAAATTGCTACACATGCACAAGCTAATCAACCTTTTCCAACAGCTCTGATTGACTGGTTAAGTAAGGAGGTAGAGACAGCTAACCACACCCTGCATGAAAGTAGTTTTGGGCTAGGGTTGGAGACTCCTGATGTGCTGCATGACATTGAACCCCTCTGTAGAAAAATGCATCTCACATTGCCAGTAGCTTTGCTTAATTTTTTTTCTGTATTGTATTGTTCTGCCAATGCTATAACCAAGCGGTACAAAGTGTTCTGTCAGATCGCATTGACTCTGAAAGTATTAGAGCTGGAAGCACCAGAAAACGGCACATTCCAGAAGTATCAGTGTGGCAGATATGATGCCTCCCAGGTAGCGATACTGACCATGGTTCTAAACTTCCATGGCTAAATTGAGTTACAGCTTCTAGATCTAGTGCATATTAGGAATAATGTAGCTGGTATTGGTTGGTTATTAAGCTGTTTTTTAATTTTGGATAAGATAAATCAGAAGTACATACCTTCTAAATATGAAGACAACCACAGGACACCGGAAAGAAAATGCTAAGACTGATGATGTTAATGAATTCCAGAGAGATACTGAGATCAAGAACAGTTAGAATTGCAAAAGTGTGTATCTTATGTATTAACACAGTAATGAATCCATAAAACCATTCATCTTTCTTCATTTGGGAAATCACACATGATAAAAGTGATACCTTCTCTGTGAAGTATATGTTTAAAGTGTAATTAAAAAGATTAGATACCTTTTTTAATTACCACTGTTGGGAATTATAGGTCTATATTGAATTTGTGATGGATGCTTAAATCTGCAAAAACAAAGCAATCCAAATATCCAGTAACAATTCACAATTCATTAGGAACAAAGTTAGTAGAAGTACTTTTGTCTTAAATAAAAGTGCCAGAAGGAATTCTCTGGAGTGATTGGATTTGGATTCGCATTGCAGAAACTTTGAAGAGACTATTCTTGAAATAATCATTTTTATTTGTAAATAAGATACGATAAGATATTTGTGATACGAGAGTGCCAAGAACCTTTTATATCTTTAGTTCAAAGAACCCCGACAAAATAAAAGGGTCCTGTGCTTTATAGAGGGTGTTTTCTAGAACCATAGCCATGTGCATGTTACATACCATCCATTTAGGAACCTGTTTTTGTGTGCAGCGCTGCTCAGAAGGGTTAGTCTTCTTAAATTTCTTTCAAAAAGTCTTTCAACCGTGTTACAACTTTGAGCAGCCTTGCTTTGTCAATATAACAGAAATAAGTCTTCTCCTATAATGTTTGATCAGATTAGAGAACACACAGGAAGCAATACAAAAGTTCTCAATATAGAAGCTCCCCCGATCCTCCAGGGTCCTTGATCCTCTCTTTTTGACTCAGCTATTCGTCTTACAGTTTTCCATGCTGGTTTAGATCAGGGGACTAGGATAGCCATTTCTAAAGCTTAATCCTCTAGTCCCATTTGGATGCGTATGCTTTGGATCATTGTCCTGGACATTTCAGCCACCACTCCAATTGTAGCTTTTTTGGCAAAGGGAGCTTTGCATTCTACCCATGCATCCTACCAAAGTTCCTAGGGCCCTTGGAGGCAAAAATCAGCTTTAAAATGTTCTTAACATGGCGTGGTATATAGTTTAAGTTTATCCTGCTGAAATAGGAAAGGCATTCTTTGAAAAACACTTCATCTAGATGGCAATGTATGTTGCTCCAAAGCCTGTATATATCCTGTAGCATTAGTGGTGCCTTCTTAGAAGTCACCTATACCACGTGGACTAATGCCACTCCCCCCACTGCCGTCATGTACACTGGGCTTGTGCAACTGTGTATTGACACCAAGAGTTTCGACGGTCCCTCTCCTCTTTAGCCAAAAGAATGTGATGTCCATGATGGTGTCAAAGAAATCAAATTTGTTGGGCCTCAAGACACTCTTTCTGCTTTGCCTCCATTAAGTCCATCTTAAATGAGTTTGCGTCCAGAGAAGGTGGCAACATTTCAGGATCTGGTTATCTCTGGTTTCTTCTTTGCATGTTAGAGTTTTAACTTGCATTTGTGGATGCTCCAATGAAGTGTCTTCACAGCTAATGGTTTTGGGAAGTGTTTCTGAACTCATGCAGTGATTTCCACTACAGAATCAAAATGTCTGGTTTCATTCAGTGCCCTCTGAGGACCTGAAGATTATAGCCATTTGGCACTGGATTTCCCCTACGTACAGAAATTTCTCCTGATTCTCTGAATCTTTTGATGATATTATGTAGGACAGATGATGAAATATACATTTTTTTTGTTGAGAAATGTTGTTTTTGAATTGTTGCACTATTTGCCTGAACACTCTTTCATAGAGTGGTAACCCCTCCCCATCTTTACTTCTGGAAGCCTCTCTAGGATGCCTTTTTATGCAGACATGTTACTGGCTCTTGCCAATTAACCTAATTAGGTGTGAGATGTTCCACAGGTTGTTTTCCTTTATCTATTTTAAGGCAATGCACAACTTTACCAGTTTTTTGTTTCTTCTGGCCCAAATGTGAAATGTGTTGACGGCATCAAATTAAAAAATAATACAAATTGAACTTCAGCTTCCATTGTGTGTGATCTGATGCAGAACTACTGCCCATCCTGTGCGGTCTGATGCTGCTGCGTTATCTACCTTGACTTGATAACCCACTGGTTGACTGCATTTCTGACCAGTTTACCTACCATGGAGCTTCTTACTGTCCTATGCTATGTGGAAACTTCACCTGCATGCTGCTGACCCATCCAATGGTCCTGCTATTTAATCCTCCTCCACAAACTAATGAGACAGTCCTTCCTCTGTCCCATATAACATTAAGCACTTCTCTTATTATTCCTAATAGATCATCACTGTAGGCTGTTAGCAGCAGTAATAGATATTCAAGGCTTTTTACTGTGATTAACTGCTTACACTAGTCACTGGTTTCACTGGTAACAAATGTTTCACATTGTTACTCTCATAGGACTCAGTTATTGGTTATTCCATATTCAGTATTTCATCTAATTGCAAAATCTTTTTGGTGAAGAGTTTTCGTTCCTCTCAGGGCTTCTTCCTTTTGCTCTGAGGGAGTTTTGCCTTGCCACTGTTGCCCATGGCTTACTCATTGGGGGCTTGGACCCAGATTCTCTGTAAAGCTGATTTGTGACAACACCTGTTGTAAAAGGCACTATATAAATAAACCTTTAATTGACTTGAAAAATTCTGAGTGTCTACATATAATATTTTGTATCTGTACAGTTAAATTAATTAAAAACACAATGTATTTGTACAATTAATTAAATATAGGCTTTATATGATTTCTACATCATTGCATTCTGTTGTTACTACATTCTGCACTACATCCTTTTTTGAAAAGCAGGGCTGTAACTTCCAGTAATGTGAATACCCATAATGCTTTTCATATCATCCCTGGCGCCTTTTGAATATAATCACATTGCGGTTTCAGCAGGTGCTTATAAAATTAACATGAACTACAAATCTAATGATCCACATTTCTTCAGGCTGGAAAGGAATACTGCACACCCAGTATGTAGTCGGTTGCCTCCATATGCTTTCTTCCTGCGCGATTTCCTGCCTCGCTGGTTCTAAATTGGATCTGTCCAGAGCTCATTATATCAGCTGATGCCCGCAGATCAGAAACGTATGCTGAGTGAAGTGCCTGTGACACAGCAGGACATTTACCCTCAATTAGCCTGGGAGGTCTGCTCAGCCTCATCTATCTGATCTCCAATCCGCTGACCTCGCCTCCTCCCTCTGCCTCTCCTCCTCATTCTGCCTTTTTCATTTGTAACAGAAGGAGCTCTTCTGAGTGGTAGCCGGTATATTAAACATTTGGAACACGTTTCTCGGGGCAGTAAATGACAGCGTGTTCATTTAATATTTAATATTTTGAAACTTCTTCAAAAGTTTGCGAAATTGCTGAAAGCATGTCTGTATCTTCGTATTCATACTGTATCTTCGTATTCATACAGTGTACATGTTGCCTACAGTAGTAGGGCGCTGAGCAGCTGAAGCAAACAGACTCGTTCTTATTCATTTGAAAAAAATGTGTAATCATTCCTTTCACTCAAGTAGTGCTTAATGCCAGCACATTTGAAAAACATTATCATCTGAGAGCAAATACAATAATAATGTCTTGAAGGGATTATTAGACTGAGGATTACTGAATGGATTTCTAGTTCCTTTTCTGTAGAATGTAATATAATAGAACAGAACACAATAAAATCTTGTTACGGCCAAAGGATTGTGGAGCTTATAAGGTGTGAATAGTAAAAAACAGTTTTTCACACTTTATGAAAATGCTTTATGCTGATTTTTGACTTCACTTGTTATGCGAATAACAGCTTTCACACATTTCTGCAATGTTGTGCACACAAGGAGAAAAAAATATATCTTTAGTTAATTTATTATTTATCAGAATAAGTCAAATGTAGTCTCTTGTGGATTCCAAACTAGTTTTCAAACAGCGGGAAACATTCAAAGCCTTTTAGGCCTTCAGAACTCCTAAGGATTTCTGTGGGGGGTGTAATTTTAGTTTCTTTTTATTGAATAAAATCACCATTCTTTTTGTATTTCACTTATTTCATTGTTACTTTGTGTTTGGAAACTGTTAAATTATCCAATTATCCAAACTAGGATTAGTCTTAGGGTTATGGCAGGATCAGACTACATAATAGTTTTGGCTTTCACAATGGTCACTCTCTGACTTATGTTCTACACTGCTCAATCCTTCTGGGTCGTGGGAGGGTCTGGAGCATATCGCAGCGTTCAATGGGTGGAAGGATGATAACAGCCTGGACAGGCCACCTGTGTTTTTATGAAAAGTGAAAAGAAAGAAAGCAACTATTGTGGACCTTTGTGGGCCATATATAAATAAATGCAACAAACATCAACATTTGTCTTTTTGGACTCATGGTAATGGTACTCCCTTGACTAGCTGTCAAAAATGCATGGGTATTGTAACCACAGCTTTCATCTGTTCAGTTTTTCCACTTGACTGCTGCAACAGCGGCATCCTTCTTTCTCTTCATCAAGTTTACCTATGTGCACTCTGTCATCCTATTGGTCAATGTCAAGTAACATAATATAGGAGATGTCAAACTAAGCAGGAAAATACAAAGAATTCTGACATCCTAGACTTATCATTGAGGTGTTGTGGGGAATCCCAGACATCACATCGCTGTTGTATGATTACGTTGCACTACACAGAATGCTACAGCTATCGGCTACAACTGATCCAGGCATTAGGGTTCAAACTAGCTTTCCCATTGGCTAAGCATTTAGCAACTGAACAGAAGGCCTTACATGTCATATTAACTTCCATCATAATTAGGTACCAAGTAGTGGATTTGGTCATGCTTGTTTTGATTTTGTATTGGTGGGATCAATGTCATGCCAAACAAATCATTCCCTTATAGGCCCTCTGGATGTTTTAGAGGATTCATGACTGCATGTGGTACCGTGTCAGTTGACAGAAATGCAAAACAGGGGCAGCTCTATTCCAGAACTCCTTACTGAGGGTGTTATTGTAAAACTGCTACATATAAGGTCAAATTTGTTCTGAGGTCCAGTGCAATGTTATAAATAAAAAGCTATTCAATGTTTGGGCAAGCTTAATTTGTCCTTTATTAAACTAGAACAACCAAAATATTTTAATGTTCATCAGCATTACCTTAGCACTAAGATACTATTAGGAATCCCATAGGCACGGTAGGAGAAATTAGCATTATCAAGTTTTTGGGTATTTATGGTCTGAAATGAAGGTATAGCTGTAATTGTCATGACTTGTTTTTGGGTTTATACCTTTCATCGAAGAAACTCCAAAGGTGACACTTAAATATTAATTTTGACAGCTAAATTTGACTTTGAGCAAAACCTTCTCATCAGGCAGATACAGCTTCATATTCTCCACATGTTCATTCATATGCCTACACCTCCAGTGCTTTTGTCAGCTCGAGCGGAACTAAGCAGCTGAAATCCGTATTCTAATGTATGCAGGTATACAGAGCCACAATGCTGATCTCTTCATCTGGAACGTCCTCGCCACAGACCTGGTGGATGAGCTGAATTTCCTGTGAGAGTTGGGCAATGAACCTTAATCTTAATTGAAGTCAGAGTAATCATGCATTTAAGGAGGCTAGCAATGGGAATTTCTCATTGTCTTTTGGTGGGTATACCTGCTCACCCATTGTTTACAGAAAAGGAAATATATTGTTGCCACGTAAGCTCTCAATATCAAATTATTTTGACTTTTAAAGTTGACTTTTCTGAAGTCCAGTCAACAATATAAAAGTCAAAAGGTGAGTTTCAGAAAGTAATATAAAATGCCTCGCTGGCCAAGACTAAAGAACCCTATATGACTTTGAAATCCCACTCTACCAGTCAACGTCCAGACGCTCATTAATTCCTCTGTCTATATACTCATGCCTCAGCAATTGCTCTGGTGCACTGCTCAGTATCCATTGTATCTATTGCAATAGTTGGCAGTATGGTCTCAACTTTTTCAGTGGAGACCATTCAAAAAGCATAAATGGGACCCAAGAATGAAAAAGCATAGATCAATAATCTCAGACTCGAGGGAGTTTTTGGATGTTAAGGCTCAAGCTCTTTTCAGACAGTTGAAAGTCAGGGAAGTCAATTTCAGCCTTGTTTTCTTGGTGGAAAAAAGATGTTCAGCCATGCCTCCCATTGACCTAATCTCAACCAGGCTAGGCCAGCAAAGCACTCCTATAGGACTCATTAAAGGCAGTCGCAGAGTCTGCTTCGGACCTAGATCAGAAAGGATGGGTTTACATCTGGGCCACAGGGAGAGCTCAATAGTTTTAACTGGCTCCATAGAGCCAGATAGAGGAGTCGGCTTCAGTGCCTGATCAGAAATCATAAAATCCCAAGACAGGATCTCGGTTAAGACTACCAGTGTCAATGGGAGCTTTTAGTTTTCTATTTGGTCGTAAAATATGGAAGCCTTGTTTTCTATACGAGTTGATATTGCTAATGATTTTAATTGTCCACAGAGGGCCTCACTGTGTAGACTCCCCACCAAGACTCTGCAGTGTTGCAAAGTATTTAGGCACATCCCTGAGACTGCTACAAAAATAATTCAAGGCAAATGAAGAGAAAAAAGAAAACCTGTCCTTCCATACACACACAGCTTCACATCTCTTGAATAACCTTTATTTTTTCTGGCATATTTATATTCTTATTGAGTTGGGAATAAATACAAGCATTAGCAGTGAGACATAATAGCTGTATAAACAGCTGCTTAAGACAGTGTGCCCTGCACAGCTTGCTACTAGTTGCAATTACCAGGGTGCGAAATACCTCCTGGTATTCATGGGGTCCCATTTTGGCTGGCTCCTCCAGTGTTGGCTGGCTGCTTACCCACAATAGTGGCACTGATATTAGCTTTAGTCGCAACATAATGTTTGGTTTAACAGTTCTTCTTATGGAATGGTAGTTGGTAATGCAATCTTCCACCAATCAATCACACGTCTTTAGTTTTAGAAATGAATGATAATTTACTCTATCCATCCATCTCTTGGTGGTATTTATAGTTGCAAGGCTATAAAGGACCAGCTGGGTAAACCAGTTTGTTACAGCGCCACCCTGAGGGAGTTCAGTGCGGTATCTTTAGGTAGTTAAGAATATCACAGACAGAAGCTCACCGATTGACAGCATAATGTCACATTAGGTTTATCTTTATGGACCTCCCAGGATTTTGATTTTGAGATATTCAGGGGGTCCAAGAAGCTGAATAGGATCCCCAGGACCCCCTGTATTTTGCACCATGGCACTTACACAGATTCTTTCTGCTTGCTACTGACCTACTTTAGGTATGTGTTTTTATATGCAAATGCTTGTTGCAAAGCATTTACATTTTTTTTTTTTTTTGGTTTTTGAGTTGTGAGAAATACATTACTGCTAAACCATCACTGTGACAAAGAGAAAATGTCCTGTGCAGTTGTTCAAATACAAAGAACCTGGAGTCGTGTCTACACTTCATTGTATTTCAGGATGGCTTTCAACAGGCTCATTTCCTCCTGTAGGCTAAGAGAAATAAGCAACTATTGTAGTCCTGTGGCAGCAAAAATGATTTGAGCATCAAAATAAATTATATACCTAGTATATTCACAACAGACTCTTCTCACAGCCAGGAGCATGCTTCCCTTTGATGACAATGAGGTGCCTTTTTGTAACCGATGATACTGTTAAGGTACCTGGAAAAGTACATTCTCACAAAATGGCCCAAGAATTGCAATAAATCTGACTAAATCTGACTTGAGCAATAGAATTGAATGAAAGAGGATATTATATTCTATTGGAATAAAATCTAGCTGGGTGTGTCAAGGATTCTTTATGTTTGCAAAGTCTTTTGGCTGTGGCTTTAGTTAAGAATAGCTTACACTCTGTAGCATACACATCATTACAGAGACACATTTGCAGGCTTTCTGTAGAAGCCTATGTAGTCCTTCATATGCTGACCAGTTTGGACCGTGCCTTCAACATATGGTGTTCAACATATGAGGGAGGGCGAGAGCTATGAGAACTTTGGCTGGAGTTCTGAGCAGCTTCAGCCTGGAGCTAGAAGACCAAACCCCATTTTTTCATATAACTGTGGTAGGATTGATATCGGACCAAGGAACAGGGAGGAGTCCAGGGTGCTGGTAAAGAAGGTAGGGATGGAAACTTCTAGGGTGTTAGACTGAGAGGAGGAGAACCAAACTAGTTATTTCATGACTCCATTTCATGTCTGATTTGGAACATGGTTTAGTTCAGTGTTACTTATCCATGATCCTGGTGACCACTGTTTAATCCTTTGCAAATGACAAATTTTTTTTTTTTACTCATGACCTGGAAAAACTCAATTTTCTTCTACATTACCAAAGCCCAGACACATACACCAACCATGAACCTTTTCATGAGCAAGTTCTCTGAAGGTCCACATAGTGAGTTCTTTGAGTATGTGTGTACCTGCAGTTCTGATGGCTATACAGCATCCGTTGCATGTCATCAGCAAAATGTTACGGGGAATCAGCAGGCTACATGTAAACAGTCGTGTATTCTCTGATTTTGATTTAATTTAGCTTTTTTATGTTATGTTTTATTACATCATATTGTTCTGTTCACTGGTACTGACAAACAAGTGTATTAAAATGGGACAAATAGGAGCCAAGTGTGAGCATAGCCATGTTTCTTTAAACTGTGATGAATCGCAACTTCATAAATATGCCCACAGATATTGTATACTGTGATTATGTGGGAGATGGTTACATTATACAGTTGGGAGGCTAAGTTAAAGTCGGAGGCTTTCCTGGCCTTTTGCATTATGCTGTTATGTATCAGTATTATGGTTTTCCAGGGCATCTGGATGAATGGCTTGTTAGCAACGTTACATGCTACTTGGTATCTCCAGACTGCACGCTGATAACATGACCTCACTGCAACACTAAGCATAATGATGTTCCAGTGCAACTGGTTGACTAATACTGATGCTACAGATAGCTTGCTAATATTATGGGGCCCTTGAGCTGGGTGGGTGCTTGTGGACGTGACCCCAGCCTGGAAATATTTACCCATGACTAGCCTTGTGTACCTCCTGCATGAACATGGAGCATTCATCACAGTGCTAAAGGATGGCAGCTCAGCACTCCACTCTCGCCTCCCTGTGGGCATTACTGCAGCATTAGCGTTTGATGAAGCACACTGCAACATGCACTATCCCTCCAACCCCCACTTTGGTATTCTCCATCTCTCTTTTTTTCTGACGCTCGCATTTCCTATCACTCTCTTTGTATTTGTGCGCTCTCTCTCTCTCTCTCTCTCTCTCTTTCTCTCTCTCTCTTTCTCTCTCAGTAATGTGGAGACCATGGATGTGTCAAGACTGTAATGATTAATGGAATTTTCCACGGCTTCAAAGGGAATTGTGTCCTGTCAGTGGCAGCAGCCCCCCTCCCATCATAGAAGCACCTCAGTCCGAAAGGTGCAATTACTGTGGTTTTAGTGGACCCCTTTTCCCCTCTCATTGCCTCTCTTCTTCCTCAGCCATTCATCAGGGGCATTTCCTGGCTCTCTCTCAGAAGCCACAGGGCTACTACGCTCCAGGTCACTATTTACTTTTCCCATTCGTGGGCTGAGAGACAGCGTCTTGTGGGGTAGGAGTTAAAGTTCAAATGCCCTAGCCGCCTTTTCTTTGCTCAGATGCAGGCTATCTCGCATATTGAGTAGTTGAGCTTATAATATTTGGATAAAGCTAGTACAGTGAGAGAAATCTTACTATGATCTACTGCTACTGAGCTAGGAAGAGTCAGTTGCTTAGGTTAACACCGTTTATAAAGCTTTATAATATGTAAATAATGTGGTTCTGGAACACCCAGTAGTGATGAAGCTGGGATGTTGTTGGAGGGAAACGCACTTCCAGTTTAATGTGTAACTGACCATGGTAACTGTGGTGAAGGCTGTCTGAAAATCATACAGTAGCCTACCATGGTCAGTGAAGCTACGGTAAACTATGGAACACTCAAAAAAGAAAATAATAAATGGTAATAATAACAAGATCACGAGATTTGTCACATGATGCTTTGTGGAAATAAAGTAAAAAGGGTCTCAAAAGTCACTAAGTCTAGGGGCTTAGGCAGGGATGAGGCAGGGATATGCTTAGCACAAAATATTTAGTGGTTGTAAGCTCACCAAAAAAAAAAAAGTCACCTTGTATGTTTAACTTCAGGCTCCTGCAGATGGTGTTACATGAGGATGATGGAGCTATAAATACCTGCGGAATGTGTGACAGCATTCATAGATTGAGAAGAGGTGGAACAGTGCAGTGAATCTCTTGTTCCATGTGTGGAAAATGGGTCCAAAGCAGATGTTAATGATGGGCTAAAAGGAATGATTGCGTTTGGGTGAGCCAAAGACCATAGTGTGAAGGAAGCAGCTGAATTTGCAAGTGTATGGAAGCGTACGATCGTATGGGTCTACCAGCTGTGACAAAAATCCCAGCCTATAGGAAATTCTCCTCATAATTGTGCCAGGGAAGGCATCCACCAAATCTGACCCAACCGTGCGATTCTTTGATGCAAGAGTAGCTGAGCATTTATGTTGCCTTCATCCAGAAACTTGTCCAGTCCATGCCAAATCCAATTTGTGAGATAAAAGAGCTGTTATTTGTGCTTGTGAAAGCACTACATGCTATTAGGTATGTTTCAGTCACAGGTGACTAATTTTTGTCTGGTGAGCTTCTAAGACCATAATTCATTTTCATATTAAATATTTTAGCAGTAAAAAGACTCATATGCAGCCATATGCTAGCTGTAAAGACAGAGATGGCTGCAATAAACATATACCATATGTCATATATATGGATGACTGAAAAAAAGATGTAAAAAAGGAATGCAATATGTGTAGATGGCATGGTAGCTACATTCAAGTACATGGTATGCTTATGCAAATCAGAGCCTACATACATTACCTGGTAGTACGAGTCCTGTAACCTATCCTTGCTTTTATTCCCTAGGTTACCTTGGTCTTGAAAAGACATTTGTGGTGATGTTGTGGACTCACTTGACACAGCTGTGTTTCCCTAAAACTAGGTGTGCAAGTGGTAGAAGTGGTTAGCAGACAGTGGCAACTGGCCCCCTCTGTTGGCCTAGCACAATGTAAGACAACTGTCCACATGCTCTGCTGCCAGGTCTTTCTCAGGAATTTTAACTCACAATTAAAATGGTGACATTTCTGGGGAACAAGCTGGGGACAAGTCAGAACAAGGATGGCTAGTCACCCTATCCTTACACTAAAAATGCAGCTCCAAAAGTACTTCAAATAGTTCCTGTGGTTCCATTTATAATGGAAATGGCATGATCCAATTGATTATGCTCAGCACTGCTGTGCTTTTTCAAGGCATAGAATTTTGCCTTGGGAACAATTGCACCAGCAGTGGACGTATCGGTACAAGAAATAGTATCTGTTTATATCAGTGTAAAAAAAAAGACATGCATTTGCTCACATTCGTTTCTTCCTCTTTATTTAAATTCATGTTAGATGTTTCTGTATACATGTGTTTGTAGACTGTCGTATAAATGTCTTTTGTGAAAGAGATGGGGCATCCATCAAAATAATGTGTGGGCTATATTCAAAAGGTGCCACATATAGATTTGGATTATTCCTAAACAAAAGGCCTGCTGCCATCCATCCCTCCCATTGAGAATATTACCATTTACATTTTGTGAGGATCTGAGCATGGACAATAAATAACAAACCTCGGATTTAAATCTGAATCCATATTGTAAGGATTATCTCCATGATTAGGGCCATCCCTCTATTGTAGGAACTGGGGTGAGGAAAAAGCTCTAATTAGAAATGGGCTTGACTGGTAGCAGACACGTGGAAAAGAAGTGTAAGATGCAGTTAGTTTATAGTTTTGGAGTCCATTTGACTTCCTTCAGGATAGGAAATAAACCGGAATGGATGCTGCTTCCAGCTCACAGAACATTAGCTCTGGATGGTAAATACATCCATCAGATGACAGTCTGTTCATGGGTTACCCACCCAGTCTTTCTGTCTCATTAGACTCTGCCTGTATGGGGTGGAAAAGGACCTAAAATGCCCTAATAGTGTCAATGGGATGCAAGCTGGGTATAATTTTTCATATTTCTCTCCATTAGTTCCAACAAATGCTTTAACTGGAACTCTAAACACAGGTTATCTAGTTTAAATATGAGTAGTTACTGTTCTGAAAACTAATCGGCTTTTAAAATGTGATCATGTCAGTTCTAACACCTTGTCCTTACAGAGAACGAGCATGTAAATATTTTATCACTTCATGTCACATAGCCTTTAGTAAATGTTAGGTTTGTAGGTCACGTTTAAACACAAGCACACTATAAACTCATTAGCTAATGGCTGATCTGTAGTAGAATGGAATAGAATGGAATAGAAAGTCTTCATAGAATTAATTCATTGTTTGCAAACAAAGAGCTTCAAGACTCGCACTCAGTTAGAATGGAAGTAGCTCATTTTATGTCGCAATTTACAATAACTTTAATCATAAAAGATAAAACATTAACAGTAAAATTTTGTTGTATTTGTGGCTGTAGTGTCAAATATACCCAAGTATGTAATGGATCTACTTAGGTCCGTCCCATTTTCCAGCTTTCTAAAGCAGGTAGAGCTGCTATATTAGCACTGAGTTTACTATCATTAGCAGCTAATCACAGTTTAGCCTATCCTTTACCCTTTCAGATGAAGATAGAGTTACACCAGCACTGGTATACACCAATAAGAGCACCAGACTGCACACTAGGAAGTTATCATGATGTGTTGATCGCTGTTTTTAGAATTATTACTTTGTAGAAAGCATTATTGCATCAGGCGACCAGCAATGAGAAGCTAACTCTGTTAGCGCACCACAGAATGAGTATTTTTGTTCGTATAAGCACTCAACAGAGAAAAATAAGAGCTTTCTTTGATTCACCACCATGATTCTGTGAATGTAGATGTGTAGAGCCGTATATCGGTTCCTTGCAGCCAAAGCTAAATGGCAAGGTAGCTAGCCGCTAATTAGCCTAGTTAGATGTTTTAGAGAGACATAAAATGACCAGAAAAGTCATTAATCACTGTAATTATAATGATTCTGTCTCTCAAACAGGTGGTAAATTAACTAACATGTTCAGCTGGTTCATGTTTGGTTTCTTGTTTTTACATGTGCAGGGGAAAAAATATCTTTATGAAGTGAGTAATTCATAATTAGACCCTGCAGTTGCAGGTGTGGCTCGCTAAATTAACAATTATATGAAAAATGAACCACGTTTATGTGAAGTTACTGATCTAGGAATCCTCTTGTATCAGTGCAGCACTGCTTGCGCTATTCACCTGGAAGTAAGTTCTTTGCTCCTGTGACGAATTTTCCTTACTAGATACTATATACATAAGGAACGCAATAACAGTTTTATATATATATATATATATATATATATATATATATATATATATATATATGTCCTATATGTGCAACTGTCACAATAAAAAGTTACATGAACAGTATAAACAGTGTCCTGCAGTAATAATTAATGCAACAGCTCAAAGCAGTAATAGATCAGGACAGTATGAGATTGTATGCATGGAGTCTTCATAAGCTGTCTCATTTGGGTTAATATCCTTATTGAAAAATTACAGCATGGGCCATCATGGGCCACTCCTCATTTTTTCCCCATTTTTGGCTAGTTTGGGTGTGTTTGACCAAAGGCGGCTGGCTTAAACTCAATGTTTTGGTTGAGTTGGAACATCAGAGCGATGTGATGCAGCAAAACACAGCCAGGACTTGCTGGATCACAGGACTGCATCATACCTTGACACTCATGGCTGGTGTGCACAGCTTTGTTGATAATGGGACCATTTACGTTTTGCTTTTGTTGCTCACCCACAGTGTTCGCTAATGCATTACCCGAACCCTGCAGTAATACAAAGTTATTAAAATGACATAGGGCCAGATGTACAAACACTTGACAAAATGCTCCTTGATGTGACTGCAATATATGCACACCACAGTGAACCTGAATTTAGCTGAAGGAGAAATATTTAATAGTGTGGCACAATGAAATAATGGAGCCATCAACAGGTTTGAGACAAAACAGGAAATGAAAGTTCAGTGATGAAGAGAAGATAAATGTCCTACGGGGATAGATTACATTCTGGTTTAAACAAAAACAGTGAAACAATAACATGGACTGCATGTGCATATGGCAGCTGCATCATGCCATATTTTGCTGGTTTTTAAAGATAAAAGAAAATCAATGAAAACCTCATGTAGCACTGCCCAAACTTAGCAGAATATGTAATCTGCAGAATGTGGGCTTGAAACTGGTGAAAAAGTGTTAGTACACTGGGCTTTTTGTGTTATTTGTCGAATGCTATTTGAATGCTGTTTTGTTTAGCAACCATAGCCTACTGTCAATGAGCTACTTTGCTTTATTGTGGCTATTATTAATAAAAAAGTATGTTTTTTTTATTGCATTTAACGTGTTGTATTTTGTCGCTGTTGCCTAAAAACACCTCTTAAATGTACTGCATGGATTATTACCTACTTCGAAGAAGGTCATCTCTGTTTGTATTTTTGATGCATAGCACAGATGTTCCAAATGTTCCATACAAGCCAGCTGCCATTAATTCTAATATCATCTTTCGGTGTATTGCACAATGGTCTACATGCATGTTAGTAGGTAGATCATCGATGTACTGAAGAAGTGTCAACTCTGGAGATTTTTCAGGGTTTTGGGACAAGTGATTGGATGGAGGCATGGAAGGATGAACTCTGGTTGATAATTTTGCCTCACTCCAGGCAGGAGTCGACATTTCTTTTCCTCTTCAGTTTTTCGGGGAGCTGAACGATTGGCACCATCTCTTGATTCCTGTTGTGCCAGAATCTGATGCCCTTAATCAGTGATATCTCCAGAGCCTTCATACTGAGAGATGAATGCATCTCTTGCAGTGTTTCTCTCTCTGCGCCTCATCATCATCATCTCTCCTTCTCTCTAGCTCCATGTCTGAACACAAACATGCCCCCGAGCGGTAGGCCAGGTGGCTGTTGGTGCTTCGCTTCAAGTATTGATGAATTAATAAAAAATGCACTCGGCAGACAGGCTTGACATAGAGAGATAGGTGCAAAGCCTCTGTAAGCTCCACAGATGGACAGTCTGGCTATAGAGATGTACCACTGGGTGACAAAAACTCATGTGCACATTCTGCAGTCCTACTGTTATCTCTTTACCCATTAAACTTTAACATGTTTCTCAGTATAACTCTCGGACTCTCATAGCTATTCCAGCTTGCCATTCACCTGCAGACTTCAGAAGGACACAGACAGTGCTGTGCAAAGGTGGCCTGCATACATCTACACCCTTAGAAATAACAGTGCCAAACATTGGGCTGTTATTAAAAGAACCGCTTATAAAATTAGACTAACTTTTTTATATCTATATAACCTTTGCAAAACGAATGAGTTCTATAGCAGTTCATGATATTTTCTAGAACTGTACACTCAGACCAAGAACCATTGAAAACCATTGTAAATTGGTGAGTCTCTCATGTAAATCTGTATATAAAGAGCCCCGTTCATAATACTACATAACATCTGCATAAGCCTTGGTACCACTTTAAAACAAGACTACCTTTATAGGTTTATGAATGGTTCCAAGTTAATTTATTATTATTTTGTTAATAGTTGGTAGATACTTTCTAAAATCAGCTCTCAGCTTCATCCAAAAGTCATATTCAACAAATGTAACAAGTCACTTTTGCTTTGTTTATTAATGTGTTATAACTGTTTATTATTATTTTTTAAAGGTGTTAATGACCTATTCAGTAACCATGAATAAACAAATAATAAGCCAAGTGCTTTTTGAGAGTAGCCTTATTTTACAGTTGGTACCTAAAACCTTTCATGATTATTGACATAAGTCTATGTAAACATTACCAGGGAGAATCAAAGCGCTTTCCTGGGTAAAATGACTAAGTTGACAAAGCAGCCTTCATGACACCTGATGCTTGCCAGACAAAAGCCTTTATAAATGTTTATGCAGGTTTATGTCATGTGTCATTAAAGGCTTATGTAGCGGTTATCAATGCCACACCTCAGTTATGAAAGTCTTAAGAAATGGATCAGGAAGACTTTAAATGGATGTTTTTTTGGCAGTATGCAAATTTGCTAAAGCACATTTACAAGATTTATGTGTACATGCAATACAACGCTTGTAGCCTCCGGGGCAATTCCAAGTACTTTGAAATGGTTAATGCTTAAGAGTAGCAGCTCAGGGCTGTGCATTAAAAGTTTAGAAGATACAGAAAACTCTGTAGGTGTTATTATGCTTGTAACTACTTTCTAGGTGTCTGTCCATTCTGTTATTGCAGTAACTTTGACAAAAGACAGACTGATGAATGTTGTTGAATACTTTTAGATGTTTTAAACAAAATGTAGTATTAAATAAAGCAAACACTTTTAAAACCAGATACATTTTAGGAGCACAGTTATCCGACTTGCAAACCTCCCATTCTGTAAAGTTGCCATTTTAAAGACACTTATTTTCTCTGACCAGCTGTGATGTAGCCACCATAAAGCACATTAGGCTAAGAGATAAGTGTCGGGCAAGAGACATTGTCACACAACTGAGAACCATCAAAACATTGATGATTCTTCCCAGGAGTGGCCAGTCTGGCAAGAGCACAGAGGCAAATCATCCAGGAAGTCCCCAATTGAACTGTAGGTCTCTGTAGCATCAGCTAAGGTCTATGTTCATGACTGCACAGTAAGAAAATGACTGGCATTCATGTACAGGCAACAAGGTAGAACACACTCCTAACCAAAATGGAATGAAGCACTTGGACATTTCCTTAGCCTAACTTTAGGATGGTGAGCGGACAGATCAGTCTAAAGTCCAACTTTTTGACAACTGAGGTCCCTGTACATCTGTCATAAAGCAAGTTTTGCATTTCACAAACATTCAGACATGTTGGTGGTAATGGAAAGGTGTGGGTGTGTTTTGCTGCCTCAGGACCTGTCCAACATGCTGTTCTTGAAGGAACCATAAATTCTACACAAGGATCAGAGACAGAAACATAGTGTTCTATCCATGAGCTGAAGCTGAAATGTACTCGGGCTATGTAGCAAAATAATAATCCAAAACAGAAAAGCAAATCCACATCTGTAAATAAACGTGAATGCTTAGTGACCTGACTGAACTTATAAGTGATGCTGTGGGAGGAACTCAAACGTTCATGCTTGAAAACCTTCATGTTCATGCTTGAAATTCTATCTGAATGCAGACAGTTCTGCAAAGAAAAGAGGGCTTCAGTTTCTGCACAACAATGTGAAAGGCTGATCTCAAATTACAGGAAATGCTGGTTGCAGTTATTGCCTTCTAAAGGTCACAAAACAAATTATTCATTTTTAGGGGGCAATAATTTTTCACATTTTAAATGCACAAAATAATAATAATTGTTTTATGTGGTGTTTTTTTCTTTGCCTAAAATTACATTTGAAAGCATTCCCAACGACAAATATATAAACATAATAGGTAATAAAGCAAATCAGGAAGTGTGTGTGTGTGTGTGTGGGGGGGGTGTACTTATCCAGGCACTGTAAGGTAGTGCAGTAAAAATAAATGTAGTGCAAAAGAGAATGTTTTTTCAATCTGCTGTTGTCCCTTGTGTTATACAAACATCATCAAAAAGTAGTTGCACCCAGACAAAAAACAACTGACAGGAATGAAACTTGTTGGGTAGATTTGTTTCATTCAGCAATGACAGTCCTTGTTGCTGTACATGAAAGATGATGTAAGGTCATTCTATTGTGCGTGCGAGCAAGAGTTGGAGAGGGGTTGCATCGTAGGGCTCTGGGAAGCAGGTTGGTCTTATTGACGTACTGCACACCATACCGGTTGGGCAGATACTACCATAGCGCATTGTTGACGGCAGTGGGTAGAAGAAGGCACGCACCAGCAACATGAAGAATCTGGGAGACTTACACAAACTACAGAGAGAGAGAATCGACCAATTGTCCGATATGTGCAGAGTAGCCCAACAACCACAATTGTGGACATTCAGCAAACAGTGATGCACTCCATGACTACAGGACTACATGCACGCAGACCGTTATGACGACTGCCCTTAACACCACGTCAACATCGCCTGCAAAAATCGCAATGGTGTCGTGCCAGACTGTCATGGAGTGACTCAGAGTGGCAGTATCGAGTCCCGCTTTTGTCTTGGTGGAGACAACCATTGAGTCCGTGTGTGGAGGCACCGTGGTCAGCGCCAAGATGAACGGTTTGCTTTCACACGCCACATGTCCAGAAGGCCTGGCGTCCTTCCATTCCCACCCCACCACAAAATCTGCAGGAACTGTAGGGAAATATTGAAGCTGCATGGGATGGATTATCGCAAACATGACGGTCCAACACCATACTGAGAAACACTAGTTCTGTATGTGTAGCTGAATAAATATTGCCCATATGCCTAAATGGTAACCTTTATCTTCCTACCGAGTAGTATAGCAGTCCGACACTTCCTTCTGACTATTTCATAAGCCTATCCTGTAATTCTGAAAGTCAGATAATCACATACAACTAAAGAAAAAGCCAAAAAAAGGGAAAAGGTAAAACATGTGAGCTCATGTTAATGACGAGTTGAAAAGGATTCCATTGAGATGGAAAGTGCAAGCTAGGGAAAATGTAAAAGGACTCATGAAACGGTTGCTCTGGAAGAATGATGACTGAAGAACGGAATTGCTCTTTTCGTTGAGGGATTGCACCATCCAAGTTACAACAAGCCACTTGTTCTTTTCTTACTGATATCTATGTCTGTTTAGATGATGAAACTGCAGTATTTTTACTTCTGTTGAAAACATGGCTTTTTTACATAGCCAAAGAATTTAAAAGACCCGCTACAGCTTCCTAACAAACATCATCTGCACTTGCATTTTTAACGCAGCTGATATTTTTATTATAAACAAGCCGTGCGGTGCTACTGCTCAGATATGGCATAGAATTCAGTTGTTTTAATCTGCATCTCAGTGTGCAGAGGTCATTATCACTTTCCATATCTGTGACCTACATGAAACTGTAGCCCTAAGCAGTTCTGGGATGTTGTGCATGCATGACATGGTGTATCTTTTTTTCATAGTACTTAATACCATTCTTTATTCCCGCTCCAGTAAATTCATGAAGAAAATGGAACCATACAAAATGCATGCACGGTTAATGGATCCCAGTGTCCAGGCCCGTGTACAAGGTGATAAAGATGCAAATCAGAACCAGGGAAGAGAGTGTTGTGTATTAGCTGCTGGGATATAATGACATTTTATTTTACCTCACTCAGCAGATGCTCTGCTGACCACTGACTCCCAAGACTCCCTGCCTAGATGGAGGTGAACTCAGCAAGTTGAAAGAAGCTTGAAAAATTGTTTGTCACATCTGAAGTTTCGTGTGCTTTCCTCAACCTTGACTTTGTAGTTGAGATTTAACAGAACACGCAGCACCATCATCTGCTGTAATGGTTTTCTTTTTTTTTTTTATCGCTCTCTCTTTCTCCCTTTCGCTCTTTTTTGCAGTAGCAAATCTGGAATGCCTAAAGACTTCACGGACTCATGGTAAAAAGCAAGATGACCTCAGGCGTGACATTCACCACAGAACACATGAATGCTTCGATGGTCCAAATCTTGCCATCCGCAGTGAAAGGTCACCCATACAAATGGAAGGCCAACTCTTAAGAAAAGGTCAAAGCTGTTGTATTTTGCAAACTGAATTGCAAGGATATTGCGGATAACTTGAGGCACATTAGACTTTCAGAAAACCCAAGAAGTGCATGCGAAAATGTATTGTACACACCAAAAAAAAGAAAGATACAAACCAATGTTAAAGGTTAGGAAGATCTAAAAATCAGTAGATGGACATGATATAGAGGTAACAGGTATTTAGCCTGTTTAATATGTCCATGCTGCATACTGGCTTAAAATCAGACCAGCAACATCATATTTCATTAGTGGCTTTAAGTTGGGAACTCAGTGTATCAAAAACAGATGGAACAAGTGCCCATGTTGAAATATGGATGTCTGCTCTGTGGGTAGTTCTTACAGGAGACTGACAATATGAATTCTGATAGACAGAGCAGGAAGACGACGGACAGAATACTAAACACTCGCTCCGCTGTTGAACTTTCTCGTGACGTCTCTATAAAACTCGGCAAAACTAGGCTGTGGAGAGAGATGTACTTTCTCCTCTGTCTGAGCGTCCAGTGACCAGCTGTGACCTTCCTCACACATGCTTAGAGGTCATCTACCATGTCTGGCCTCAGGCAGTGTAGCTGCTGTGGTGCCCCTCTAGAGAATGTGTTCAGTGACCATTAAAGCAATCGCCAGCTAGCAATGTTGAAATGAGTTTATGTTAAAAAGACACAGCCCGTCATTTTTCAGAGAAACATGCCATTTTAAAGCACGGCGGTGTTAATTTAGTGAAAAGGGAGTAAAGTGCGTCACTCTGTTAGTCACTCAGAGAATTGCTGGAGGCTTCACTCCGGCTGGACAATCTGTTTGAGGGCTTTGAGAGATGGGCGAAACAAAACTTGGTCATGTTAAATAACAAATAAGGCATAAATAACTAAAATAGCATTAGTGGGTGGTTTGATGAATTGTGTTTCAGTGAACATTATCAACAGAAACATCAAAAAAGGGCAGCTATTATGCTAATTTTCATTGTTCATAGGTTTATTTTTGAGGTCTATAAGAATAGATTTGCATGCTCTCATATTGTACATCTGTATTTACTCTCTAAGCCCCTGTGTCCTTAAGCCCCACTTCTTGAACAGCCCAGTGTGCTCTGATAGGTCACCCCCTCTGTTCTGTCAGAGTGGTTGAAAGTGGTAGCATTGTATGAGGCACTGGTAGGCAGGCAATAAGGATTACGTTACGAGATGACATCATCTTGTAACAGAGAAAAGGGCTGGAATTTTGACAAGTAAAGCTCCATAAATCTAAAGCATATCAGTCTAAATTTATCATCATTTATTGTTCCTTGTAACCTTCATCTTCCTTCCCAATAGCATTGCTATCCGACACTTCCTTCTGGGTGCAATTATTCTTTTGATGATGAGTGTAATACACTGTGGCTCATATGCAATAATAACAACCCAAATAACTGATTGATTTTTATCAAATTTAATATCGATGTTAATTAAAACTTAAATATTTAATTTACTTGAATTACTTTTATTGCTTCCATCAACCTTTTTTTCCAATAAGTCATTATAGTCCTCAAATGATTTAACCTTTAATACTACATAAGCCAGCCACTCTCTGACAAAAAACCTTTACTAGCAGTAGAATGCAGTGAGTGCAGCCTTCTTATTAAGCTTACTTAAGTCCATGTCAACAAGGGACTGAGCTCTAGACAGAATGGTGTGTGTAACCCACAGTATTGATTATGTCCATGATGTCAGTCACATCCCTCCAGCTCAGCCTGGAGGTTCCGTGCTCTGTCAGTTAGAATCTATTCACTCTGTGGTCAAGATGTCAGATCTTATGTAGGTAAGGATGGGTGACTGAAAGGCTAACATATTGATTGCTAGTTTTATTTAGATCGTTTGTGATTGACTGACTATTGTTTTTTAAACAAGGTTTCTTGGAGGAATCATCAACATTTAAAGATTCATTATGCCATAAACGAATGAAACACTGTTGTCCCTGAATGGCAGTGTGTCATTTAAGCATAGAACTGATCATGTAAGCTCATCGGACAAAAAATGAGTCAGTTGTGACTTAAACATACCAAGTAGCATGTAATCTTCACAAGCATGACTAACGGGTCAGATTTGATTTGCCGTGGACTGGTTACGTTTCTGGATGAAGGCAACATCAGTGTTCAGCCACCCTTGCATCAAAGAATTGTGCAGTTGGGCCAGATTTGGTGGATGTCTTCCCTGGCACAATCCTGAGGAGAATTTCCTGTAGACTGGGATGTTTGCCACTGCTGGTAGACCCGTATGACCGTACGCTTCCATACACCTGCGAATTCAGCTATTTCCTTCATGCTATGGTCTTTGACGCCCAAATGTAATCACTGCTTTTAGCCAATCATTAACATCTGCTTTGGAGCCATTTTCCACACATGGGACGAGACATTCACTGCACTGTACCACCTCTTCTCAATCCATGAAGATCCTCACACACCCAACAGGTATTTATAGACCAGTCATCCTCGTGCAGCGCCATCTGCAGGAACTTTAATTACTACCACCTTAAACATGAAAGGTGACATTTTTTTTGTCCTGTGAGCTATCTATAATCGATTGCTGGCTTACACTTCAATATATGTCATGTACACTGTATGGCACAAGATATGTGGACACCCCTTTAAATTATTGTGTTTAGACATTTTAGCCATACCCATTCCTAAGAGATATAGAGCCATCTATATCTAACATCTCCACAGTACTGGTAGTGGACTGGGTCATACTGAAGAGCTCAGTGACTTTAAACATAGCTGCCTTTGTCACAAGTCTGTCTGTGAAATTTCTACCCTGCTAGATCTGACTTAGTCAACTGTAAGTGCTATTATTATGAAACGGAAGTGGATCTCTTTGTTGCATCTCTCAGTACAGAGCTTCACACTACCTCTGAACCTAACATCAGGAGGTTTAGTAAATTAGTTTTTTTAATGGCTGAGCAGCTGCACACAAGCCTAAGATCAATATGTACAAAGCCAAGCGTTGGTTGGAGTGGTGTAAAGCATGCTGCCACTGTGCTTTGGACCAGTGAAAATGTGTTTTCTGAAATGATGAATTATGCTTCATTGTCTGGGATCTCATGGATGAATCTACACTCACTGGGTACCAGGAGAACATTGCATACCAGAAGCCTTAGTGCTAACAGTAAAGTTTGGTGGAGGAGGGATAATGGTCTGGGTCTGTTTTACCTAGACCATGACTGTGCACAAAGCACAGAGCCAGACTTTCTCCTCCCACATCAGTACACCCTACAAGTGACATTTTGCCTGACTTAAATTCTCACAGACACACCCCAAAATCTTGTGGTTTTGCAATGAGTTCCTATAGGTACGCTAGCCAGGTGTTCACATACCTATGTCCTATCATCAACTTTATGGCACACTGAAATACAAAGTCAGCTGTTATAATGTGACATATGGCATTCACCCCATGTCACGATGCAACTCAGTGTGTGAACAAATTGATGTCACCTGTCATAACATGCAAATCATCTTGACATTAAAAGCAGCCTTAATGACAGACAACACAAACGTGCATGCAGGTCTATGTGTGTTTTAGTCAGAAGCTCATGTAGGTACTCAGCTGAACACTACCCTACAGTAATATGTTACCTTTCTGCTTTGACTGACATGCACACTTTGCTGTTGAAATAAGAAAGATAATAACATGCGAGATGAGTTTATGAGTCATGAGACATTTCTGCCATTTGACACATAACTTGGTGTCTAGCACTTTAATTCCTCGGTATCTCTACAGGCCTTTACTGCAAACTCTCTGTGACCTGCCAGGCTTTGGTGGAGGAGGTTCAATAGCTTCTGACAGGGTGTGTGATTTCTTCAGAGCCTTACGGATGCGACTCAGCCCTTCGGAACGGAGGACAAAAACCCAATGAGTAACGCTCGAGTTCCCACCCTGCACCTGGGGATTTCCACTGCCAGCCATCCACTCTGACGAACTGTAATGGCTTCTGAAGGGCCGCAGACGCCCTGAATGCAGATACTGCAGCCAGGCGTTTAGGCGGACATCAAAACACATTACGTCAAAGTGTGATGGAGCTTGTGTGTGCTCCTGAAAGCGGAGAACTGAAAATAAAGATGTTTAATCCACTCAGATGATTCACTCAGGTTATGCCATTTTAGAGCTGGCACTGATACATTTCTCCGCACAATTATGCAACCAGAATGGCCTGGGATCGTTTTCTTCACTCTTGTAGGATTTAACTGGCAGCTACTTATTGACTGGCCACATACACCGGGAATAGTTTACCACATATTGGGTCACCATTTTGCAGTGGAGATGTGAGATAACTGTAATAATGTCTCTGAAAAAAGGTTTTAACGTAGACTTGCCTTACTTTTTAGGTCCCTTAGACTCATACAATGCCATAAAGCCCATTTAAACTTGGTGGAGAAACACACAGCTAATGCCACATGACTCATTAGTGTTTTATGCTGAATGTTAATATATGCTACACTAGGAATGTGATGATAAAGAATTCTTCAATGTGCAAAAACATTTTGACTTCAAACGTCAAAGACATTTCTGGGCAAAACAGCAAAAATAAATAAATAAATAAATAAACAAACAACTACTTTACAGATCTGTTTTGGGATACATCTAGCAGTAAGAAGCTGGCATTATAATTATTGGCATTATAAGTACCATACTTAGTTTTAATATACACGTTCCTTTTTTGGGACTGGTACGCACAGATGTGGTTAAAAACTAGAATTTAATATTCTACTATTACTACTACTATTACTGCTACTAAAAATAATAGCAATAATAATAATCATCACAATAATTTGCCAGATGTAAACACTGTGTAAGATTTGGGCATTTGGAGACTGGTATGCAATTATATGTGCAATTGCATTCAAGGTGTGAAAGAAAATGTTTTAATGTCAGTTGTGCTTTAGACAAAGCTCCATCCTTCCCTGAGCAGATGAATCTGATAACTGCAAGGGCACTGACAGAATATTCAAAGAGAACTCAATCAGAGGACGTGTGTTCGGAGAATGTGAGTGAATGATCTACTATAACAAAAATAAGCTTTACCAGACTGTTGTTACCTGTGACTGAAACATACCTAATAGTGTGTAATACCTCCACGAGCACGAATAAAAAAAACAGTTGTGATTGTTTTTGTCATGGACTGGACAAGTTTCTGGATGTAGGCCACATCAATGTTTAGTCACTCTTGCATCAAAGAATTGTGCGGTTGGGCCAGATTTGGTGGATGCCTTGCCTGGCACAGTTCTGAGGAGAGTTTCCTGTAGACTGGGATTTTTGCCACTGCTGGTAGACCCATATGACCGTACACCTTCATACACCTGCAAATTCAGCTACTTTCTTCATGCTATGGCTTTTGGCACGGCCAAATGCAATCAATCCTTTTTGTCAATCATTAACATCTGCTTTGAGACCCATTTTGCACACTTCGAACAAGACATTCACTGCACTGTACCACCTCTTCCCAATCTATGAATCCCGTCACTCATACCCTGCAGATATTTATAGCCCCATCATCCTTGTGCAGCGCCATCTGCAGGAGCCTGAAGTTACTAACACCTTAAACAAACAAGGTGACTCACTTTTCTTGTCTGGTAAGCTAATCAAAACCAATATTTCTAATTTTTGAATAATATTTTAGTGTATTTTTCTTCTGTGTCACTTGTTACAAATAATCTCATATAGTGAAGCTGCCTCTAAACATCGGATGGAACATGACCCCTTTCCCCCAAAATCTATGCCCACATCTATGTAGTTCCAGTGCAACACCTGAAGAAGCAAACTTTGGATCCCGAACATGTCTTGGCATGTCTTCAGTGTTTGTGGTGTACATTGGACGTCTTGATGAACCGCTCCTTTAAAAATCCCCTTTAATAAACCAACTAATCTGTGCTAAGATCTTATGCAGCCTACACAACATCTGACATTAACACATGCATACTCCTGGCATGTCAACTATATGGCAAATGCCTCTCTTTGGCTTTTTGACTCCTGTTAGATGAGAAGTGAAGCATAGCTCCTTTGCTTTTTCTGAAACCTATTCATAAACAGCCTAATGACTCCGCAGCATGTGGTCGGAGCTCGATCAGCAGTCTGCTCTCAGAGTTGATTAAATGAGTCTAATTTGATTTTGCTTCTTGACCTCTTAGTCTTTAAAGCATGCAAAATGCACAATGAAAAACCCCATCAAAGTCTGGGTAGAAGCGAGGGGGAAAAGGGCCGCGCCAGCACTGTGGAAAGGTCAGCTCAGTCGGTGTAGATGGGGTCTGACTTTGTTCAACAGAAATTCAGACATGACAGCCTCACACTGACCATAGCAGAACCATGAAACCTCAAAGGTCTGTTTACGTCCTGCAATTAAAGGCAGATTTTTAATTAAAGAGAAGCGAGGAAGGTTTTTGTGAGGATAAGGTCAGATGAGTATAAGCCTTGTTTATCTGCCTTTGCTGCATGTTGCTTGTTTTCTGTTTTTTTGCCACTATTTTTGGGCTTGCTGGTTTATTTGCCTAATAGGATGCGGGCATCAGGTACACATGAGATAGTGAAGGTAAATGACTCTTTTTCTTTTGATGCTTGCTTTCCCAAATTAGATTATTCTTCCTCATTTTCATATCAGGGGAAATGCTGCTGTTTTCAAACAAGTCATCCCAAAAGCCTTATCAAGTCCAGACGGTCTCTGCACAGTTTCGTTACAGTGAAGCGTTGTTGTTGTTGGTGGTGTTTTGTGATGCACAGAATAACAGTCATATACAGCACTATGCAAAAGTGAGAGATGGGGGGAGCCATGGACTGGAGGTTGAATCTGCCCTGTGACCAGAGGTTTGCTGATCCAATCCACTCATTCGACACGACATGACTGAAGTTCCCTTGAGCAAAGCACCTAACCCCCAACTGCTCTCTGGACACCATGGATAGGGCTTCCCACTGCTCCGGGCAAGACTGCTCACTGCCCCCTAGTGTGTGTGTGTGTGTGTGTGTGCGTGTGTGTGTGTGTATGGGTGTTTCACTGTACTGATGGGTTAAATGTGGAGGACTAATTTGTCTGTGTGCAAGCATAAAACTTACCATTAAATACAAGTTATTACATTTTCTGAAAATAATCAATATATCTAGAATCTAAATCTGGCAGACCTTCAGTACTGTGCAAAAGTCATAGAAATCCAATTATAAATGAGATAAGATTCAGAAATCAGATATAAGATAGCTTACTTGCATAAAGAAGAGGACAGTCATATAACACTCAGTAAAAGAAACAGTTACTGTATATGGATTAAATATATATATATTAAATATATATATATATATATATATATATATATATATATATATATATATATATATATATATATATACAGTGTATATATATATACACACTTATACAGCTGTTCACCTGGTACACTACTTAAAGGGACATGTGTATAAACCTCTAACAATAATGTTGTATAGAGCCACCTAATAACCCCCCAACATTTTACACACAATAGAGATAACCAAGCACTGTTGTTTTGCATGTGACAAAACAACACAGTTGTTTCTGGACAACCTTCCAATTTGAGAAGACAACTTGACACTATGAGTCTGAAAGGATGCGTAGCTGTCAAGGAAGCCTTTACTGACCAATGAAAATCAAACAAAGAAGCTGTTGTGTTCTCAGAATGATGGATTGTCCACCCCAGAGTCCAGCCCTTTACTGAATTCAAATCATTGTGTTTGGAATTACTTTGATTCTGAGAAGCAGAAAATGCAACCATTTTCTAAGACTAACCTTCGGCGCTGTACAAAAATATGCTAGTATCTTTTCACCATCATTGCCTAAAATGAACTGTCACTGCTTACATTTTCCCCATCCTCAATTCCCTTTTAAAGGAATGGCCAAAAAGTACCACAATACAATCAACTGATCAAGACATGTTTGATGCCACACTGGCTCCATAGCTACTCTGGGGTAAGGGGACTACTGTGCATATTTTACATTTACAGCATTTGGAAGACACTCTCATCCGGAGCAACTTCCAATTTAACCATTTCTTACACAGGTAGGCAAGGTAGCGTTAGGAGTCTTACCGAAGGACTCCTATTGGTGTAGTGTAGGGTGCTTATCAAGGTAGGGGAATGAACTCCTCTCTACAGCATGGGAGGCAGATATGTTACCCGCTACACTATACCAACCACTATACTGGATCCTATTGTATAAATTATTCCTGTTTGACTGGAGTGCTTTTTATTCAGTCATATGCTGTTTTGTATATTGCAAAATCCCTACTGGTCCAATAAAGTAAAGATGTACTTTGTGACTGTTTGTTATTCTAACCATTTTATTAAAAAAAAATCTTCTTAAGGTAATTTTCTACTAACTAATATTATATAACAGTATTTCTTTTCCTTGATTTTTGATTCTAATTCTTTTCATTCTGAATTGTGATTAGTAAAAATTGACACTTGTTTAAATATGATATGCAGCACACAAAACCATTAATCTATTGCTAATTGCATTATGCAAGTCTTTAGTCACATTTGTGGGTTGGAAGGCAATGACTCAGTTTGGGAATAAAAAAGTAAGTCTGTTTATTGAATTATTATACTGAGAACATAATTAGGCTTATTATAGGCCTATGAGGTTACTATTTTACTTCATGCAGACATATCGGAATAGTTTGATAACAGCAGATATATCGACCTGAACTTTTTCCACTATAAAGTTTAAATAAATAAATGATGTAAATGTAAAACTATGTGTGTTTTTGCACCACAGGTTGAATCACTGTTCATAGCAAACAAGTGACTAAGTGAGCCTCATTAAAGTTGCCCATGTTTCTTATTAATTTGAAGCCTTGTATTAGTAATGAAAAGTCTAGGTACGCTAATTAGGCCTTTACTTCAACCTTATTAACTGTACGTTAGCTTACTGACGTTGTGTGGATTAGTCTGCTATTCCTCAAAATAACACATTTATTTCCAGTTCAAAGCATTTCATGATTTTGATGAGTTACATCCCACAGGCTTTCACAGGGCACAGAACAACATTCAGTTTCTGATTCAAAAGGGGCTTGTACAACCGCGAGCGTAAATATAGCTTTATGTCCTCAGGTTATTGTGTGAATTATGATCGAGCTATCTTAGTTTCAAAGCAGACATCCCACAAAGAAATAAATAAAATAAAACGAACGTGGAAAGATTCCTTTAACCAGAGAATGTAGGCCCACTGTTATACTGCCGAGTGTTAGTTTTTAGGGAAAGGTATTTTGTAAAGTAAAAACTTTTTGCTGTTATTGGGTCATTCTTACTTTGGGTTAGTGTAATAAATAACTTACTTTTTAAACTGACATTTTATATCTTTTACAACCCAATGCTAAAGGAGGTTTGACAGTTGGTAAGATGCAAATAGAAATAAAAGAGCAATGTTTTATAAATGTACTATGTTTATAACTGTATTTCCATTACCAGTCAAAATTTTAGACACAACCAACTAAATGAGTGGTTTTGGTTTTTGAGTCATCTTAAAGACTCTACAGGCTTACATTTGACAGACTTACAATTTGACAGCGGATGAGATTGGTTCAGAATTTCTTTTTCAGAATTTCAGAATTTTTAGAATTTAGAATGGAGAATCAGCCTTCATTGCAGGTTAAGAAAGCTGTTGTATCCTCCTATAAGGTTCCATTCTGGAGGGTTTTTAAGGTGGTCTGCATAATTCCATGAGTGCTATTTAAGTGTTTGAAGTCTTCTAAGGAAACCTTCTATGAGTAGCCGTGTCTGACTTTTGATTGGTACTGTAAACAAAAACAGTATAAAGACAAGATGTACATGTCTTCTCCTCTTCTCCTCTCCTCTTGATTCTTATATGCAAATATATTCAAATATTTATGCCCCAAACATCCTAAAATGTTAGGCCAAGGCAAATTTAAGACTTTTTTTATAGGAACATTGTGAAACATTCAACCTTAAACAGGTTGTACAATTGTGCTTGCATACAAAAGGAGCTTCCAGGAAATGCTGAGCCCTTGTGAGCAAGAATCAGTCAAGGCTTAACACTCCATTATATTAATAATAATAATGTTCATCATTGAGTGACTGCAAGGATCTCTACTACAGTTCTGGAAAAATTTAAAAGACCATTTCAAAATGATCAGTTTCTCTAGTTTTACAGTTTCTGGGTTTGTGTTTGACCAAAATGAGCATTTTTGTTTTAGTCTATACACTACTGGAAAATTCCAGATCAAATATTGTATTTTAGATCTGTTTATTTAAAAAAATGACTAATAACGCCTCCAGAAGCCTGTTTTTTGAACCATGCTCACTGTGCATTTCACCCCAGCCACCGCTCGCCAGTCTTTCTGTAGGTCACTTCAGGTCATCTTACAGTGGTTAGGTGACATTTGAATGAGGTGGCGCTCATCACGGTCAGTAGAGAGTGGTTTTCGCCCTCTGCCAGTCTGTAGCTGTGTTGTCCTGTGTGTTTGCTGCTTGACCTTGTTCTTATGAACCAGATGCTCACTGTATCTGCCAGTAAAGCTAGAACCAAACCTTCTGTTCCTCACTAAGAACCTGCTGTACATGTGGAGAGGCGGATTTAAGAAGAAACTGGAGTGGTCTCTTATTTATTTCCAGAGCTGTATTTTACCCCGCACAGTGCAGAATATCATCTAAAGATTCAGGAAAAATCTCTGAGCACAAAGGACAAAGCCAACTCAATGCCTGTGGCCTTCGACTGCTCAGACGGCACTGTAATAAAAGCTAGTATGCTTCTGTGAAGAACACCACATGGGCTCAGGAATACTTTGATAAACCGTTCTCAGTAATCACTGTCTGTCGCTGCAAATGCAAGTTAAGACACAATGTAAGTCATGTCAGCAACATGCAGAAACACCGCTGACGTCTCTGGACTCAAGCTCATCTGAAATGGTGGAAATGAGTTTTGTGTTCTGATGAGTCAACCTTTCAGAATGGCTGTTCTCTGGACCAAACTAGAAAAGAACTATCTGGATTGTTACCAACATAAGGTTCAAAAGCCAAGGACTGTCATGCTA
>CM067486.1:26444033-26549264 GCA_034552555.1 Semaprochilodus insignis | reverse complement strand
GGGGCAAGGGGGGGGGGGGGGGGGAATTAATGGGTAACCTGCACATCTGTGAAAACATCATTAATGGTGAACAGGTTTTGGAGCAACATATGCTCCCTTTTAGACGCCGTCTAGGGACATCCATGCTTATTCCAACATGGCAACCCTAAGAAACATTCAGCACTTGTGACAGCATGGCTGCATATTCAGAGAGTGCATGTGTTAGGCTGGCTTGCCTGCAGAGCTCTCTCCCATTAAAACAGATCTTTGAAGTCCCCAAACAATTACGGTGCTGTTAGAGGAAAAGTTGATGAAACATAGTGGTGATCACGTTCCTGTCCCAACTTTTTAGGAATATGTTGCAAGCAGTACATTTAGAATGACACCCCATCCCTCCAGTTCACACACAGAGACACGTAGACACACTATTCACACACAAAGACAGGTAGTCAGTGGTACAGGGTGTCCTACCCCTTTAACAGCTGTCTGACCGAGAAAAGGAGTCGGGCACGTACACCAGCCAAGAATAGTGTTTTCCTTACCAAGTCTTAGTAAAGTTTCCCTCTTCAGCTTTTTATTACACTCATCGTCAAAATAATAGTTGCACCCAGAAGAAAGTGTCAGATTGCAGTGCTATTGGGAAGGAAGATAAAGGTTACCAGAAACAATAAACGATGATAATTGTAGACTGATAAGGGTAATATTTATTGAGCTACGCATACAGAAGTAGTGTCTCTCAGGATGTGGTCGGGCCACTATGTTTGCTTGTCATGGAGTTTCCTAATGGTTCCCTGCGATAATCCATCACATGCAGCTTGAATATTCTCACACAGTTCCTGCAGATTGTGCAGTAGGGGTGGAGCTGGAGTAACACCAGGCCTTTTGGACATGTGACATGTGGCAACAAACCGCTCATCTTGGCACTAACCACGGTACCTCCACACATGGATTCGTTGGTTGTCTCCACCAAGACAAAAGCAGGGCTCGTCTGAAGATTGACCCGCTGCCATTCTGAGTCACTTCATGGCACTCTGGCACCATTGCAGCCTTTGGCGACATTAATGTGGTGTTAAGGGCAGCCGTCTGCCAATGGCACTGTCACTAACAGGATGACTCATGGAGAGCATCACTGCTCACTGAATGTCCACAATCACAGCTGTTAAACCTACCCACCAAGTATCATTCCTGTCAGATGATTCCTTCTGGGTGCAACAAGTTTTTGAACATCAATCATTATATTAAACAAACTTCAGAAAGACTAATTTAGGTTTGTACATCAATCATTCATCAATTTCCATGACTGTTTTAGAGCTCTTTGTGGTACCTCTGTCTTGATCCAAATTTGGACTAAATCAGAAGGACCAAATGCAACCCAAATTTCAAATATGATTTTTGGGCTAAATATAGACCATGATGGGCCAAACAGATTTAGCCCAAAAAACAACAGCCATATGACATCTGGTGGTTGGTGGGGAGCATATACAGGTTAAAAAAATCTGAGGTTTATAATCTGTAACATAAATGAATGTTTTTGTTACATTCATAATTTTATACAGGTCAAGCAGAATTTACTAATCACAGCTTCCTGTCTTTATTTACACTTCGCTCACTGCCCCAACCCAAAGGTGCAAATCGATCAATCAACATTATAACTGTACATTTTTTATATTCTTTCAACATTTTTAAAATTCACAGCTGTTTATTTTTAGAGAAAACCTGATTCAAAATAAATCAAAATTTAGTGTAACAAACTTTGACAAAACATGAATTTTTTTATTCTTCATGAATTTGCACTTTTAATAAAACAAATTTATTCACATCTCAAACTTCATTTTAGGGGAGCATTCTAGTAGAGAGTTTAGGGCCAATTTGTGCCATTTAACCCATCCGTGAAGTGAAACACCCACATACACACACACTAGGGGGCAGTGAGCACACTTGCCCAGAGCGGTGAGCAGCCCTATCCATGGCGCCTGGGGAGCAGTTGGGGGTTAGGTATGTGATGATGTCAAGGAGCCAGACATGTCACCAGTAACATTCTACCACTCATACACCTTGGTAACATCAGATTTAATATATTATAATTTACAAAGCTAGCTTTAAGTGTACACACAAGATAATAATAATCAAACGTAATAGTATGAGCTCATGAGAACTCAGTATGTAAAGATGTCAATGGTCATTTGAACTGTGTGAATGGACATGTGTGAGTTCTTCCTTCCTATGCTTTTTCCTGTTACCCTGACAATGGTATGCTCCAAGAAGTGAGAGGGGCTTATAAGGTATTAAGGAGAGCATGAGGGAAGATTGGGAGACAGTTGGGCACGTTTGCAGCTAGGTGCACATAAGTTAGCTATGAGGGACTCGATAGTGAGTGTCTGAAACTCAGAAACGTGTTAGCCCCAAGGGTGGGGAAGTTATTTCACAGGCTGAAGGGAGCCTGGCAACTGTTTTCCTTTTCCTTTTCGTTTCTTTTTCTTTTGAAATTTGTTATATTATTTTGAAACGTGTGAAACACTAAATAAATTCTGGAGTTCGGTTGGACCCAACTTGGCGTCTTATGAGAATCCTAGTGGCAGCCTCACTCCGCCAACCATTCACGACCACATTACCACAAGGTGCCATTCTCAAGGGCACTTCGAAATCGAACTGGCGACCCACGAGGCTGGTTCCCTAACCTCCAGCCCGCAACTGCCCCCCTTTCTGAAACTGAGAGTTTTGAAGAAGTAACATCATGAATTAGATCCTTATTGTTGCACCTATGAAATCACCATTTCCATAACACAGCACATTACCAGAACACAAAATCTCATCTTATATAATGAGATGCTCGGTACAGTTGTACACAGGAAATAATAATAGCCAAAAAATCAGCATTTTTGATTTTCAGTATGATATTTAATGTTGTTTTAAATAGATTATACATTTAAATGCATTTTTAAGGTTTTGATCATTTCATATACCTATTTGCTTTAATAAAGTTCATCATCAATGATCAACATTATCAATATTATTATCATTAATAATGCCTAGGGATTATTGAATATCAGTAGTCAGTTTGACAAACTTCCAACATGACAGGAATGTCATAACAGGGAATGCTAAATGATTTGCTTTCCATGAAGAAAGCCAGTTTAATATCAAGGGTAATTCCCTTGGTGAACTTTCAGTGAAATGCAGGGAACGAAGGCGCCATATGCCCTCAAGGAAGGCATGGAATCCCTTGTGTGCAGCGGTGGATAAAAAGCCCATACGATCATGATAAGCAGATACAGCAGCCGTGTAAACTTTAATATAGATGTAGAGGGACCTTGTTCCAACTGGGGCTGTTGGAGCTGTAGCACAGTACTGAATACTGCCTTAGGCTGTACTGATTATCTGCACACTAGCATCTAAAACGAAAATGTTTTCCACTATCAGACATACATGGTGTATGTTAGTGAGGCTATCATGTGCAAGACTGATGGCCATGAGTCAAAACTGTCATAACCGAAGGTAAATCTGTGTACAGGTGCCACCTCATGGCTGAGTAGGGGCCACTCAGGTACAGCAGTACTAGAAAAGCATGGACTGGCAGCTAATAAAACAGGGTGGTCCTTGTAGCATTTCCAGATTCCCAGAGAGGAAACAGAGTGAACACATAAAGCAGCTGGACAGGACTTCATGGATAGGTGTATTCAGGCTTAAGGACTGGGTGGATTTGACAGGGAAAAGCATTGCCATGTTGGTGTGTTCTGGGAGTCTTCTTAAGCATGTAAACTTAAGTTTCCATAACACACAACAAGGCACAAGGAAGTTGAACCTGACTGGCTTCAGGTGCCATAGAGGGGAAAACTACACATCATCAAAAGAATAGTCACGCTCAGAAGGAATCACCCGACAGGAATGAAACTTGGTGGGTAGGTTGGACATTGTGAGACACACGAATGATTCAACTTTCACGCCAACGGGTGTTATGCCAAACTGTCATGGAGTGACTCAGAATGGCAGCAGGTCGTCTTCAGTGACAAGTCCCGCTTTTGTCTTGGTGGAGACGACCAACAAATCTGTGTGTGGAAACACTGTGGTCAGCACCAAGATAAGCGATTTGTTGTCACACGTCCAGAAGGCCTGGTGTCACTCCACCTCCACCCAACCACATAATCTGCAGGAACTGTGTGAGAATATTCAAGATGCATGGGATGGATTATTGCAGGACACCATTAGGAACCTCTACAACCCAAGCTGAGACATCTGCATGTTGAGACACTACTTCTGTATGTGTAGCACAATAAATATTGCCCATATCAGTCTAAATTCATCATCATTCATTGTTTGCAATCTAACACTTCCAATCCAGTTGGCAATGGCTGTATGAGAATGTCTTCACATACTGTTGGTATTTTTTGTTTATTTTGGAATGTTTTAAGATGAAAAATGTAGGCCCTAGGACCAGAACCAAGCCCAAAAGGTGCAGCCCTAAAATATCCAAGACGAAATATAACAAACTTCATGGAACAGCAGGACCTGAACATTTAATGCTGTGCCAGTATGACATAAAAACGTTTGGTAGACTCAACAGCTTCATCTATCTGTTTATTTATTGTTTGTTTGTTTATTTATTTTCCATCAAGTGGCTTATATAAGTGTGTAACCTAATTAAAGGTGAAGAAACTCGGAAGGTACCAGTTCAGGTTGTTTCTCTTTTTACTTATACCTGAGTAACTATTTCACTAAACACTGTTTTTATTTGAATGCAGTTTTAACTGCTCTGCCCACCTCTGGTTTTAATTGCCCCCCGCCAGCCCCCCGATCCCCTTCTTCATTTGGCAGGGCTGAGGAGCTCACGGCACGCCAATGCAACCCAGAAAGAGGCCACGCGCTGCATTTACAGAGACGTCTGTGCTCTTGTTATTGTTACTGGTGGGCTGACGAGTCACCCGCTTGCAGCCAGCTCAGCGTGGGTGGATTTTATTATTCATTATGTTTTTTCTTTAAGGACTCTTAAAGCCGGAACGCAGCCGGAAACTTGCCGGAACGCGCGAGCTTCGTTTCCGAGCGCACTAGGCGTGATGCGCGGCTCTCGGGTTGCATCTCCGCGTCTCGCTCCCGCGAGCTCCGCCGCTGCCTCTCCTTTCGCGTGAATCGCGCCCGGCTCCGTGTGCTGCGCGGGAGTCCCGTCCCCTTAAACCCCCTCCGCCTCCCCCGACCAACCCACCCCCTTCTCTTCCCATCCACTAACACCGCCAGCCACCACTACTGCTGCTCACGAGCGAATCAGCGCGCGTCTCTCTACGACCGGAGGCGATTTGGATTCCCTCCACGATGGCGGCACCTCCTCAGCGGAGGCGGAGATCGCGCCGTCGTTAACTCGCGCGCGACAGCTCGCCTCGTCCCGCTCCGTAGAGTTTTGACTGCGCTCAACTTTCTTTTTTTTGTTGTTCCCTTCTTCCCTTTCACGTGGACTGACTGAGCGCGCGCGGGCACTGACCGGTTCCTGTTCACACCTGCCACCGTCGGGTTTCTTTCTTCCAGAGATCGCAGGGCAAAGATACACGCGCGCGGGATGTCGGCGGCAGCGGCGGCGGTGCTGCGCTTGCGATCGCGCGTGCTGCTGCTGCAGTGGCTTCTCGTGGCCGGTTGCACGCGAGACGCGTTCGCCTTCACGGAGGAGCCCGCGGACCGGGCAGCCAAACCGGACGCTTTCTGCAGCTGGATTTTACGGGCGCAGCCGCAGGGCGCGCGGAAAGAGGGACACAGCGAGTTCAGGCTGCGCGTGGAGGGGGATCCGGACAACTACCAGCCCGGCAGCACTTACAGAGGTACGGACCCCCGGTCTCTACTCGGGACCCTCCACCCTCCTCCCCCACACACACACCTTGAGTTTACAGGAGTAATCAGTTCAACCTAACAAATGCACTTTGTGTTAACAAGCAGTTACATTGCCTTTATTCAAGTCTAACAGACTCTGAAGTGAAGCTGTATTTACCATCAGTGCAAATATCACAAAGACTTTAGTCTAGAGGGCTCAGCACAGTGATATACTGACTCTATATGACTCTTCAGCTATGTAACACCATCCCAGCCTAAGTGAAGTGAACTTGTAGTGTTACCATTTTAGATTGAGGCTGCCTTCATAAAAGGACTTATAATTCATTTTTTATAATTCATTTAGGTCATAAACACTTTACAAAGTAGTAATAAGCAATTATAACACATTAATAATTGTGGCAAATGTGAGCTCCACCATATGTTGCATATTAATATGTATTGAAGCTGACAGTTTTAATGCTGACTGATGGAAATGACAAAGTAAGATGAGTAAACATCAACATCTGAGGTTTAAAAGCACTTTTGTGTTGTAACTGCTTATTAATGATTTTAGGGTTTTTAGGACCTAATTAATAACCATTAATAAAGTCAATTGTCTTAATTCTAAAGTGCTACCTTTGTAGTGGGATGCATACATTCCAATAGCAGTTTAATCAGTAGATGGAATTGTTACTGTTCTCAAACTGGTGGGAAAGAAGACTGACCTGGCTTTTCCAGGAACAAACCAATGTGTGCAGATATCCAACTTGTACCCAAGTGAGAAACTAAGCATGTAAGTTCTATTGTGTTTAATGTACTATAAAGTTGCAAACAGCCTATTCGCTTCATCATGTACAGCCTTACAATCTGACGGCAACTAAATTAGTACGTTGTAGTGATTCTGGACTCATTCATGTTTACTTCCATGACAGTGTCAAAACTCTGGTTTAATCTAGTTTTATGCAATTACAGTAGATACCGATGACCACAAGCACAGCAACTATGACTTAACAGGCTCTTTGTAACTGATTAATTGGCTAATTTATTGTGCTGCGTCTGTTCCATCATCCGGCTTTACTTTACTGAGTGCATTTACATTAGACACAGTCGAACACTCACTGTCCTGTGCAGTTTTTGTGGCCGCTGTTCCGTTACAAGCACTGCCTTATAGGACGCTCTGTATTATCAGTACTTGTTATTTGTCCTTACTGAATGCTGCCTTCTTTTTTCCTTGCAGTGACATTATATGCGACCAACCCTGCATACTTCAGAGGCTTCACTCTCATTTCTCTGAAGGAGGGGAGGAACGGGGAAAAAGAGGAGGATTATGCAGGCAGTTTTCAGGTAGGAGTGTGTTCTTTAGTCTTGCACATCATAAGTGGTGACATATTTTGAGGAAAGGGAAATAAAGTTGGTGCATACCACACTGCCATGATGAGAAAGCTACTGGAGTGTAAATGGACAAGGCTTTGTATTTGCTGTCTGGGGGATTCATGTTTAGTGGAGAAACTAGAGGTGGGCAATATGACAAATATATAGCTTGTATGTATTTCTGAAGTTTGATACACTGTAACTGGAATTAACTGAAAACGTAGTGCACAACATTGTTACTGCAGGACCAAGATCGCATGGAGTTTCAGAATTTGGGATTTGAATGTTAGCTAGCTTTTCAGCCTGGGAGCGTTGTGTAGGCTTCCTATTAATAAATCATATAGTTGTTCAGTTTTCAAGGAATATCGATATGTTCAGAGAACCTTATTGTGAGGATTACTACAGATGCAAATAAACTAAAATTGAGATACAATTGAGATATTGCACTGTAGCCAGCATCGCCTAAACATTGTGCTCTTCTAGGATACATCAAATTAAAAAAATCAGAGACCTCCCTAAATTCATTTAATTTCCAGTCAAAACAGCCATGAAGTCTTGTTGTTGTTCAGGAGATATTTCTGAGGTGATTAGATTTAAGATATTCAGTAAAATATATGTACACCAATCCAATTGCTTTATATATATATCAGCTGTCGGAAAAAACAGTAGCTGTATAATTTTTTGAACTCATTGTTTTGTTCTTCACTGTAAAGGCCAGCTGTCAGACAATGACAAAAAGATGTTTACTGTAAAAAATACTGTAAAAAAGTATATATAATATATATAGACCACCAAAAATCTAAACTGTGCGATGATCAGATAAACAATACAGGGAAAAATCAAGCTCCACTCTTGCTTCAGATCTAAAAAATCCACAAGTGCTTCTGTCCATCCTTCCATTCTCAGAATGTGTGGATCTGAAAGGATATGTAGTAGTGAAGAAGCTATTATTAGGAAAACAGGAGATATCTGTACTAATCAATGTGTTTGGGGGTATTTGGAATGTGCAAAGCAGAAAATGCAACCAACCAAATTAACAGCATGTCTCCCAAACAGAATGGAACCTGTAATAGTACAGTGGACACACTAAATACTGAAAACAATAATGCATTTAATTGTCAAGGCAGTTTTGTGTTAAATGCATGCGCCTTGATTTCTTCCCGACACTGTAAAATGAATGGCCTGTTCTTAAAGGTTGTTTTGACTGGAATTAAAGTTATAATGTGTGGTGTCTGACTTTTACCCAGTACTGTACATCAACAAATATCAGTTTGAAATAATGGCCAAATGTAAACATCTGTCCCATTCCAATCTGCCAATCATTTATTTTAAAGAAATGATCAGCCTGTATGATTCCGATATCACTGTGCATCAATAGTGCCAACAATACGTTTCTCTCACCCCTAAGGGAAACACTTAAATGATAACGCTACAGTGCAACATAATGCAGTCGTTCAGATAGCCAAGTGCTGGGATCTACTCTAATGCTTCTGCGAGTAGCAGCCAACCACACACTCAGCCGCACCTGGCAGATCTCTTACATCAACACCATATGCTGCTGCTGCTGGGACTGCCTCCACTGCATGAGCTCTCACGCAAGACCAGGGAGGAGAAGAGGAGGACAGGGGCTTTTAAAGCATCTCATAAACAATAAATCTGACAGAGCTCCTCTTCCCAGACCCTTCTCCTGCACTAGAGTGATTTGGTGTCTCAGGCACGGGTCGTTGAGGATGTTTGATAACTCACCTTGCTGCCCAGAATTCTTTTGTTTATGAGTTCCAGAATGCCAACAGAGGATGCGTTTTACAGAGGCATGAACACAGTAACTGGCCCCTGAGCTGTGTCATAAGGCGAGAACATTCCCTTTTTGTGTTCTTCCTCTGTTCATTGTTCTTCTTTTTTGTCTTTCTCACCCTCTGTGTACATCATTTCCCGCCCCTCTCCACCCCCCCACCCAAATCCTTCATGGCTTTGTGCAGCATAGTTGGTTTTCATGTGCAGATAAAGCGGCCCCGCTGAAGGGCAGAAGTTGAAAGTGAGGGCTCGGCTCTCACCTCATGCCAGCTGTATGGGGTTCTGGAAGGAAACGGTTTGGTTTCTGAGAGGAAAGGGAGGCCAAACTGTTCAAGCTGAGTTTTCCAAACGATGCAAGATGAGAGGAGTCAGATAAAAAATAAATAAATAAATAAAGAGACAGGGATTTGGCTCACCAGCTACGTTTCAAAGCCAAGAACTGCCTGGTAATAATCTATAATGCCACTTTCCCTTGCTAAATGAATAATACAGGGGGAAAGTCGTATAACAGTTGGATAAAACAATGGTATACAAGATTCATAGTCAACAAAAGCTGCCCTATATTAGTCTGTAATGCTACTTCATAAATGAATAATAGAAGTACACAAACACATATAAGTCCAAGTAATCTATCTAAACCAATAAATAGATAAACAGTATATTTCATTTGAAGTTGTCCGAAGCTGTCCAGTATTAGTTCTCTTGCTAAATAAATAATGCAAGAAAACAGGGACATGAACGTGTAACTTTCCAACCCATGGATAAAACAGTGGTATATTACATTCATGGTTGACCAAAGCTGTTCAGTATTACTATACAATGGCACTTTTCTTTGCTAGATAGCAAATCAGTTGGAAACTACAGAATAAAATGTTAGCAAGCTGTCTAAACATTAGATTAAACAATGATATATTAGATTCTTCGTTGGCCAAAGCTGGTCAAAAGTTGGCCGAAGTCTAAAATGGCACTTCGCTTTGCTAAATGAATAATGCAAGGAAATAAATACATAATACATACAAGGTGCATGTAAATAATCCACCCAATAGATAAAGCAATGGTATAAAGTATAGATAAGGCATACATAGTTTACCAAAGCTGTTCAGTAATAGTCTATAATGACGCATAGTCTTGCTAAATTAATAATACAAGACTATGGGGACACAAAAACGTAAGTAAGCAGTCGTAACCCATGGAGAACACAATGGTATATTAAAGTTATGGTTGACCAGAGCTGTCCAGTAGTACTATGCAATGGCACTTTTCTTTGCTAAATGAACAAAGCAGTTGGAAACTACAGAGTAAAATGTTAGTAAGCAGTCTAGACAATAGATTAAACAATGATATGCTAAATCCTTAGTTGACCAAAGCTGGTCAGTAATAGTCTATAATGGAACTTTACCTTGGTAAATGAATAAATAGCACAAGGCACTTACACATAAGAGTGTAAGTAAGCAATCTTAACCCACACTGTAAAAAGTGCAACCTAAACACTTACTTCGGTTTGTTATATACAATTGATTAAGTGTTACTCAACTCAAGAAATTACTTTGATTGAAAAATTCAATCCTTCAAAGTCCCTTGTTTAGGTTGAATAAACCCAATTAATTTCCTTGTAACAAACTGAAGTAATTTGTTTAGGTTGGACCAACAAAACACTTTTTACAGTGCATGGATAAATCAATGGTATATTGCATTTATGGTTGACCAGAGCTGTCCAATATTACTCTGTAATGACACTTCCCCTTCCTAAATGAACAAATCAATTGTAAACTACAGAATGAAATGTTAGCAAGTAGTCTAAACCACAGATTAAACAATGATATGCTAGATTCTTAGTTGAACAAAGCTGGTCCGTAATGGCACTATAATGGCGCTTTACTTTGCTAAATGAATAATGCAAGGAAATAAATACATAAAGGTGGATGTAGACAGTCCAGTCAATAGATAAAACAATGGCATAAAGTATAAATAAGGGATACATAGTTTACCAAAGCTGTTTAATAGTTGTCTATAGTGGCACTTTGTCTTGTTAAAAAGGATTAAGTCAAGGCAATAGGTACACAAAAGTGGAAGTAAGCAGTCTTAAAGCATGGATAAAACAATGGTATATTGCATTTATGGTTCACCAGAGCTGTCCAGTGTTACTCTATAATGACAGTGTCCCCTGGTAAATGAACGAAGCAATTGGAAACTACAGAGTAAAATGTCAGCAAACAGTAAAACCATAGATTAAACGAAGATATAGTAGATTCATAGTCGATTACACCTTTCCAGCAGCAACTCTTTCATTTTGCTAAAAAACTAATGCAACTAACCAACTGATAAAAATAGTATATTACAATACACGTCCACCAAACCAAACTAAATACACTAAAGTGTTAGTCTACAGCAGCTCTTTCCCTTGATATTTACGTATTGCAAAGTAACAGGCACATAAAAGTGTAAGTAAGCCATATAATCAATACTGTGCTCACAGCTGACTACTGGATTAGGGAAAAGGTTGCTAAAGTTGTCTCATGCTTTTACTATTCTGTTCCCTGTGTACTCTGCCATGTCTCTTCGCTCTTCCTTCTCTTTCTCATCCGTCCTGCATTACCCATGCATGATCTCCTCAGCCCCTCTACTGCAGCTGAGACCCAGACCCAGTATTATGTCAGCTTGCGCCAAAGCAAACAAAAGACTTGCAAAGTGAAAGGAAGGACATTAGCAGTTCTTTCCCACACATATAAATCTCACTCCATGGCTTCCAGCACAGGGCTTTGTCTTTCAGGGTTGATAGCGGGAGTAGTGATAATACTGTATTTATTCCAAATGAACTACAAAGAAAGCAATATTATGGCTCAGTCCTGTTACAACATAAGGCAGTATGCATGGAACTCCACAAACACACAAACTCAACTGGTCATAATTTGTTAAGAAATCACTGTCATAGTATAAGAACTCAGTCTCCTGGTTATTCACCCTTGCTGTCGTGGTGATGCAATTATGAAATATGTTCTGTTCTTTTTTTGTGTGTGAAATCATTTGCATCAGTGTTTTCCAGCTTCAAGGGTAAATGAAGTTTCATAGCACTTCATGTGGGATATACTGCATGCCACATGGTATGGCAGGTGCTTGATGGAATGGGGTTTGGAAGGTGCTTGATGGAATGGGATTTGCTTATGGTATATTGCCAAGCTCAATTATACTAAGTAACAGTGACAGTAGTGATGAAAGTAGAAGAGAAAATGTATATGTTGGTGATGCATTTCTCCTGGCTTACAACATTACAAAGCTTAAGAAATGGGACCTATGTGCAAAAACATACATTTTTTGCGTTCTGGCAGCTTAGAGTTATGAAAATGAGCAATAATGGTAATATCCTGAAGTGACTTGCTATTGTAGAAGCAAATGAATGTGCCAATGATATCTTACTGGTCTTGAAAGCATGCTAAAAACTTAGGTCTTAGGTGCTGAAACATAACTTTTTGTGTTCTGGCAACTCTGATTAAGTTGGAAACTACTTACGAGAGTTGATTGAATCTAAGTTATAAATAGACTCAGTGACCCCTCATGCTACTGTGCGCAGTAACTGAGTGGAGTAGGTCTCAGCAGTGCCTGTTTTAGCTGTAATTACTCTGGCTAACAACATCCCTACGGAGAGATCCCGCCCCAGGAGGCGTAGGCTACTGGGAAGTGGGAAAGGTCAGACTAGGTGGGGATGAAGCCTCGGTTCCCCCTCCCCCCTCACACATTTTGGTTCTCTTCATGCAGTTCTGACATCGCTCCATTTCCCCCCCTGAGTGCTTACCTGTGTGTGACTTTCCTTAATGACTGTAAGCACTGGGATGCTGACTTATCAAGTTTTTAACGCCCTTGGACAAAGACACCTCTCAAGCGGTGCTGCTTTGGCCTGGGGGGTAAATCGGTGTTAATGTTGAGATCTTAGGCGTTGCTGAAGGCTGAGGCACCCTCAAGGCCAGGGCTTCTTAACGCCAGCTTTGCTTCGATTCCAGCAGCTTTATGCTAAGACCTTGCAGCTATTTCGCTTTTAACAGTGCTCTGCATTTACACTTCTACCGTGCTCCTCCAGTGTGCTGGATTAAGGAGCTAATTGATAAGCATTCATTTGGAGCGCCCTGTTTCGAGCGTGGCCCTCGCCATGAACCTTAAATAAAATCACCCTGCAGGACAGCATCTTTTTTCCCCCCCCTGCCTTTTATTTATTTTCTCTATGTCGCTCTTTTCTCATTATCCCCAGGAGCAGGCTGCACCGAGACTTGTTGTTTTGGACTTTTATTTGCTCTTGAAATTGATTTCATGCCGTTGTTATTTAGTGCCAGTACGGAGTTTCTCTTTTGCAAGAAGCGTAGCGCACCGCGGAGTGACACGCTCGGCAAGAATGTCAGGGGTAAAGAGGGAAGAGGGAAATCACTCAGTCAAAGCGTGTGTCAGCAATACGCTGTCTGGCTGCGCTTGCATCCAGAAATAATGAAGGCCTGCAGAGCGCATTATTTCTAAAAACCTGACTCCCACTGGAGTACAAAGCAGCCAAGAGCCGAAAAAAGAAAATCATGATTCCGAATGAAATAAATTGCTTCTTAGATGGTTTATTATGTGCAGCAGTTAAGAGAGCAAGAGCTCTTTTCTGTTTGTCTTGTTTGCCTTTCAGCTTAGGGACAAGATCTTCTCAAACTTCCGTACACTTCTTCATAAACCTGCTACCCTGTGATAAAGGTACCAAGTCCAAGCTGTCCAGCCGTACCCGACATTGACCCCTACCTCTGTTTTCTCAACTGATACTGGCATTTCATTTGGCCAGTCATCATGTAGTATTTGTGCTTTTCCAGCTTTAGAATCTCACAGGTTTCTCTCAGCTATAAAAGAACAATCCCTGGTCTGCTGGGACCCACTGAAAGTCTGAAAGCAGAAACGGCAAACACTAACAACACAAAGCCTGGCCCACAAAGTCCCTTGTTCCCACTTCTCCTCAATCCCTGATCGTTCCCTCCCTCTCTCGCGGCAATCGGGTCCCTCTGCAAGCTCACTAGCTCTAGAGACCAGAGACCTGTTCACTGATCTCTCCCCCTTTCTGTCAGAAGTGGCGCACATCAATCCAGCCACCCCTGGATCAGCCTCCCCAGACTGCTAGCCTGGCTCACATTCACAGCCTGGGGTGACACTCTCTCTCCCTTTCTTTCTACCCCCAAGGTTGGTGTGGGCCAAAAGGGGTGTCTGTCACCCCCCCCTCCCCTTGCTTTGCCTCTAGAATTCTGGAAAACAGAACCCTCTTGCGACTGGGGTTATTTGAAGAACAGCTTATTTGAAATCTGAAGGCGTGCGCCGTCTCAGCCATTTCTGTCTAGATTCTGACTGCTCTAAAAGCACTTTTGTTTGGCCCTTTTGGGAGGTCAGTGGGAACTGTGCCTGAGTGGTGACCGCCTACTTTTCTCTTCACTGATAATGTTCAGGTCCATAAATATTTGGACACCAGTAAAGTCGTTTTTCTGTCTGCCGCAGCATATTACATGATAAATACCTGTTCTGTGGAACAGTCGAGCAACCAGTTGTCCAAATAATTTTGGGCTCCTAAAAATAGATGTTTTTGTATGACAATAATTGTGAGCCCTACACTGCTCACTCAGTTTGGATTCAAATACTCTTAAGATGAAAGCATATTCATTATACACTCAAGACAAACGAAGAAGGAATAAACTGACAGGAATGAAATTTGGTGGGTAGGTTTGACATTGTGAGACATGCAAATGATTCAAGTTTCAAGCTTGGCCACACATGTGATGTAAGCAAGGATATGTCTTATTGCTGTATCTGACTGACCCATCAGCCATGATTGCAGACATTCAGCGAGCAGTGATGTCCTCCGTGAGTCATCCTGTTAGTGCCGTTGGCAGATGGCTGCACGACGAAGGACTACATGCACGCAGACCATTGCAACCACACCAACCATTAACACCACGTGAACATCGCCAAAGACTATAATGGTGTCATATGAGACTGTCATGGAGTGATGCAGAATGGCAGCAGGTCAAGACAACCAATGAATCCGTGTGTAGAGGCACCGTGGTCAGCGCCAAGACGAACAGTTTGTTGCGCTAGAAGGCCTAATGTCAAGCCACCTCCACCCCTACCGCAAAATCTGCAGGAACTGTGTGGAGGATATTCAAGCTGCATGGGATGGATTATTGCAGGACACCATTAGGAACCTCTACAGCTCCATGCTGAGACATCTGGCATGTTGCATTAGCAAACATGGCAGCCTGAATCCATATTAAGAAACACTTTTACAGATACCTCTGTATGTGTAGCTCAATAAATATTGCTCATACCAGTCTAAATTTATTATCATGTATTGTTCCTGGTAAACTTTATCTGCCTTCCCAATAGCATTGCAATCCCACACTTCCTTCTCTGTGCAGCTATTTTTTTGATAATGAGTGTGTAATTTCATCTTCAGTATGCTGTGTCAGGCTGCTAGAATAAAAATAACTTTGTCAATGCCCACATATCTGCGGACGTGACTGTATGTGCAGGGAGATTTTGATATGGGTGCTGGCAATTATGTGGTTTCTGTTGTACTGCAAAGCACCTTTGTTTGACTGTAGGAAGCCTTTTTTCAGTTGGGTGTGATTCCTAACTGACCCCCTTGTAGTCTCAATTCCATCCAGCTGGAAATCCAGGCTGTGTCCTTTGCGACCTCACACTTAAATGGCTGGAGGTTCCTAGCAACTTGCTCTGAGAAATGATCCCCGACTAAGAGAACCTTTATTTTAACGTACGCGACATGTGCAATCACTTTCTCAGTGTTTGGCCAGCCGTGCAGCTGGTGGGCCGCACAGGCGATCTGGTTTTGTTTGACATTGTGTGTTATTGTTTCAGCTGGACCGCCAGGCTCACCCTCACTCAGTCAGCCAAACGCTACAGGTCAAAGGTCAGCGTGACACTTTTCACAGCTGGGTCTTTTACTGCATTCTCACGAGGTGTCTTGGTGATGAATGCACAGACGCACACACACAGACCCGTCACATAGCCTGGATCACAATTCAGGCCTTTTAGACCATGCTAAACATCTATTGTAGGCTTGTCCATGATGTGGAGTGACAGCCAGAATTTTTGGCCCTACCTGTTTGGATTTTATTGAATGATTTTATTTCTGGTTATGTTTGAGTGGACGATAATAATAATAATTGTCTGCCATCAGAAATGAGATTCTGCCTATGCTCTGATGGTTTTACTGCTTCCCCCCTTAAACTTGGCAAAAGGCCTTTCCGGAGGAGCCTTAGATAATTAATCCCACACTTCATGATTTTTAAAACCATTATGTTTGTGTTCACTTTATGCTTGGATGGGCTCATCTCTTGAAGACAACAGATTTTAAATACCTCCACAGCTTAAATCAATGTTCCCATCTCAGCTTGAGGTATTGCATGATAATTATAGGTTTCGTTGTTTATAAGTAATGGTGATATAAACAGTGCAGCAGGTATATTGAGCACTGGTTCATGCATCAAGAGCTCAACTTGTCTAGTTGCAAACTGCTTCCATAACCAACCTTACTTCTACCTCAGATCTCATTAGCAGGTTCCCACTTTCTTGTAAAATCATAAAGTTAGAAATGTATGTCCTTATTCACGAGGGTTTGGGAATTCCACTGAATGTTACACATTTCTGAATAACTGTATCATTAAGATTGAAGTCTTTTGAACTGGTTTGAAGTGAGATGTGGCATTCTGCTGAAACTTACAGATTCAGAATTTTTCTTAGTGATGGTGACATCACTGTTTAATCACTATGTAAAAGTATTACACAATAATGTTCCACTAAAGCAACATGCCAGACATCTCGGCATGGAGTTGTAGAGGTTCCTAATGGTGTCCTGTGATAATCCATCCCATGCAGCTTGAATATTCTCACACAGTTCCTGTAGATTTTGCGGTAGGGGTGGAGGTGGAGTGACACCAGGCCTTTTGGACATGTGATGCGTGACAACAAAGCGTTCATCTTGGCGCTGACCACGGTGCCTCCACACGCGGATTCATGGGTCATCTCTACCAAGAGAAAAGCAGGACTCATAACTGAAAATCACCTGCTGCCATTTTGAGTCACTCCATGACAATCTGGCATGACACCATTGCAGTCTTTGTGTTAAGGGCAGTTGTCTTTATGGTCTGCGTGCATGTAGTCCTGCATCGTGCAGCCATCTGCCAATGGTGCTGGCACTGACAGGATGAGTCATGGAGGACATCACTGCTCGCCAAATGTACACAATCGGGGCTGTTGGGTCAGTCAGGTACAGTGATAAGGCCCGTCCTTGCTCATGTCACATGCGTGACTGAGCATGAAACTTGAATCATTTGCATGTCTCACAATGTCAAACCCACCCACCAAGTTTCATTCCTATTGGTTGATTCATTCTGGGTGCAGCTATTTGTGCAACTACTCTTTTGATGATGAGTGTATAAAACCTCAGAAGACATGCATCCTACACATACCATGTGCCTGAGACATTGTTTTATGTTAGTTTAAAAATTCTGTGCAGAAACGCCCATGCAAGTAGTTGTAAAGCAAAATAGTCCCCACAGAAAAGGCATTTTTTTAAGTGTAGTGGCATCCTACCATGATGTATAGCCACCCTTCTGGCTAACCCAGTAATACAAAGTGAGACAGTCAGCCCTCATCAATAAAGCAGTCACCAGAGAAAATTTCTCCTACCTGTACTGTGTGAATTTGTATGCGCTACTGTGAAAATTTCCCACTGGGGCAGTTACTGATAAGCTACAAGAGTCAGATGATGCTGCACTCAGTAATAACCTACTTTGAAAGGCTACTTTGCTGAGAAAGCAGATGAGTGAATGCTGGTCAAAACTTTAACATTAGCTTTGTTTATTTTAACATTGAGCTACCTTTAAGGAAACACAGCTTAAGGCATCTAAATAAACTTCTCTTAAATAAACTTCTAGTAGAGTATTTATGTTTTGTTATATGCCATGTGTTAGATGAAAAAATGAGACAAGACACAAAACAATGTTTTACTTTTTTTTTTGTTTTAAAATCTATAAAAAAGTTTCTTAAATTATTAGTATTAAAAAAATATATATGTATTATTTTGTATTTGTTATATTCATTATTCACAAAAAATTTTGCTAAAAGAAATTTGCTATCCCACAAAAAATACTGGACCTTAACCTGACAACCCCATGGTTAACGTTCTGGCCACATCCCTGAAATGAACATGTTAAACCTCTTTGTTGCTGGAAAGCAAGGGAAGAAAAATTAACAACAACAGAACCAACATCAAAAAACATTGTCCTGATTTGACATTGTAGCAAATTACTGAAAGAAAAGCTGTGTTTTTAAAATTCATGGACTTTGAGTATAAGTGGACTGTTCTTCTTTTAACTCAGTAAGTGAGCAGGAAGTGGAGTGTTACAGCCACGTACTTCAGAAAGGACTTGCCAGCGACCTGGCATTTGCTGGCTTTTGAAGAATCTTAAGCTTTTGTAAATGGCAGCTGAATGATAATTACCCCAAGCTCTAGTGCAGTGAATTATTTAGGGATAATATGAAAACTGGACTGCAAAGGTAATGCAGAAGTAGCATGCTGCTGAAATGGGACTGTAGTTATTTACTGTAGTCAAATCAGTGTTGCCCTTAAAACTACTACCTACTTAGTGGTTCCCTTCAGAGTGCTGTATGTGGAGTTCACTGCCCTGTCTGTATGTATGTTGTGTGTCTAATCAAATCTACAGCTGATTTATCACTGCTGGGGTTACGGGGTGGAGGACGTTAAGATAATTGGTATTTTCCCCTGACCTCCATGTGTCCATAACACCCACAGCTCTTCAGTTCTGCACGTCTTCACGTCTGCACCATGTCTCCAAAGCACTTTCAGCTGAAAGGTCATATATCTAACCCCCTACAGACAGCACTTAAAGCCTATCTCTGTATGCCTGACATGGTACAGTTCTGCGCAAACGCCCACACCTTATTTAATTTCCTGATAAACGGCAATTAAGTAAAAGTTATTTATTAGAAGATATTTCTGATGAGATTAGAAACAGTGCAGCTTGAAAGTTTATGTATTTCTGGAGAAACATGACCTAAAATATGATCAGATCTTGATTTAAGTCATAAGGACCAATAACTATAAGACAATAAGACATACAACAAGGACACTTATACAGTTCTTAAGTTACTGAACATTAAAGTGAACATCAAATGTCTTTGTTGGCAAAACTTTCAGGAGCAAGTGATAATTAGGATTAGGGGGTTTAATCAATTGATAGACAATCAGATGTGAATGTGGATGATCCTACCCTATTTAAAAACATCGACCTGAGTCTTCACCATCAACGTCCAGTCTTTACCACACACATTTGTTAGTGCATGCCATGTCTTAGTCAAATGAGATTTCTGAGGACTTATGCTCATTAGGCTGGGAAAGGTTCCAAAGCTATTTCTGAGGAGTTTGGACTTTGGACAGATTTACTGTCAGGCAGTGTACAAATGGAATAAACCATTATTTCCCTTTCATGGAGTGGTCATCCAACTTAAATTACTCCAAGACTAAGACAATGCATATTCTAGCAGATCACAAAGAACTCCTGGGTCTCTCTTACCCTGACTAATATCAGTGTTTATGAGTCCTACTTCAGGCAAACACTGAACAAGAATAGTATGTATGGAACCACAGCATGGAGAAAGCAACGCCTCTACAGGAAGAACATGTCTGCCTGCTTGAAGTTTCCAAAAGACCATCTGGAAGAGCCAGAAGACTACTGAAATAATGTTATTTAGACACTTAAGAAAAAAGGATCTTTATGACTTAAATGAGAGAGATTATGATTGGCAAAACTGAACACTGCATTCCATGATAAGAACCTCAACCCAACTTTAAAACATGGTGTTGGCAGAAGTACGGTGTTGGCTGTTTAGCTCCATTGGACCAGGGCATATGGCCATCGTATGATGGAGCTTTGAATTCTGGATAGTTTCAAGAAACTCTACAGGACAATATCAGGGCACCCATCTGTGACCTGAACCTTATCAGAAGGTGGGCTCTGGAAAAAAGCACTAGAAACCAGCTTGTCTATAAAGAATGGTTAACGCAGAAGAAGTTCAAAACTTAAACCATTGGTAAAGTTCATGCAAGAAAGTGTGCAAGCATAACAGTACTTACACAGACATCTAATACTATGATATTTAGTTCATTAAATTAATGAAAAAAAAACTATATACTTTTGTGGTGTTTGTTACTTTAATTCTTTTTATATTTTTTATGAGTACACTACCAGTCAAAAGTTCAGACACAGCTACTCATAGAAGGTTTCCTTACTTTTAGCCTAATGCTTTACCTTAGAATAAAGACATCAAACTATAAAATAGAACTCATGGCATTATGCAGTCCACCTTAAAAACCTCCAGAATTGAACTTTACAGGAAGATAAAATAGCTTTCTTAACTTGCAATGGCAGTTTTTTTTTCTAGGCAATTTTGGATGAATTCTATTGGTCGGTCCATCATGAATATTCACTAAATTTAAAAGGTAACTTTAGTTTTTAAACTGTGTAAAACAAACAAAAAAAGATAATATTTAATATTGGGATACATCAAGAGTATATGTGGTATATCAGGATATGTATTGTTTCAGACATCTCATCAGTTGGATTGTTGGTTAAGTGTACGCATGTAAGACTGTAGAGTCTTTAAGATAACAAAAACATTCATTTAGTTGGGTGTGTCTAAACTTTTGTCTGGTAGTGTAAAATGAAGATCTAATCTTATTTAAAGTTAAATATGTGTGGACATTAACACTGTATAAGATAATGAACAGTGAAAGTCAAGAGAAAATGAGTGGAACAAACAGGAGAGTTCCCAAAACTGGAAAATTACGAAAAAGATCCAAAAGGAAGTGGGATTCCTAACAACCATGCAACCACAGCATGAAATTAGAAGGAAGACAGTATTTTATATTAGCTCGGCCTGTGTTTTAACTAAAGCATGAGTATCATAAACTGTATGCACACATCCAGATACAACACTATTCTATATCAGATTATGGAGCATTACAGCAGGAGAAAGAGTAAACAAACTACAACAAATAAGATTTCACAATGGCAGGTGCTTTTACACATGACTGTCAGGCATTAATGCTATTAACTCTTCATTATGAAAGTGATTGTTTATTTGATGACATTTAATTAAAAATTTTATTTAATGACAAAAATGCATAAATTACTGGGGAATTACCAGATGCGGTTATTAGGGGTGATTGATGCGTAATTAGGTCAGCATAATTAATTAGTTATTTCTGGAGTGCGTGGTGGACAAAGCAAATACGATTTATGTCTGCAAATGAGTTGTTTTGGTCTGTACATTAAAGTAAACACTGCATTACATGCTTAGACGATATGATGTAAACAGTGCAAGAATAGGCAGTGTACATCTATTTTCACGCGTGTTGTGATTTATGAATGTGTGCGTGTGTTCTACAGATCATTGATGAAGAAGACACTCAGTTTATGACTAACTGCCCGCCTGCTGTGACGGAGAGTACCCCTCGTAGGAGAACCAGAATACAAGTGTTCTGGACAGCGCCCCCGTCGAACAGCGGCTGTGTACTGCTGAAGTAAGTGTGAGATCTGGTCTGTTCTTGTTTTCTGTTTTATTTGATACGTTTTGAAATATGACTATTATTAAGAGTGAGTCAGTTTAAAAATGCAGTCAATTTTTCTGTGGATTAGACTGAATAATTATTCAGTGTTTTTCTTATTAGGGTCAACAGGTCATGTGCGAGTGAACGTTAGAGCAAAACTTTATTACTGACGTTTATTGGAAGGAATGGGCTTTATTTCTTCTGGCTATTGGCAGAAAAATAATGGAGCATGATCAGGCTTGGGTGCAGACACTCATGTATTAATGCCGATTAATAAAAACTTAACATATGCAAAGTGGGTGGCATCCAATTTTAAAAAGTAGTCTAGTGCCTGCTTGGAATTTGTAATATTTATGAACCTTTTGTCAGAATCCAGGTGTAATATACAATGCTAAGTGTGAGCCATTTCGCATATTTTTAGGTACATTTTTCCCAACAAAATAAGCCAGAAAAATCACAATTCCACAGATTTATAAGTGACATCAGAACAGAACTCTGTGATTTGAACATTGGTACATTCATATTTTGGAGGCTGGCCTATTATATGCTAATGTTTTTACCTTTCCTTCAGTGTGTTATGTAGCTTTTTGTGCATGTGAACGGTCTGAAAAGTTATGAAGCTCAAAGTACATACTAGAGGTAGAAAGTCTCCCAGCTGCTCAAAACACCTTGTTGGAATTCTAAAAATGATTGTGTTACAAAATGATGTCACCTTGTAATAGAGCAAAGCTGTTACAAGGTGACATCATTTTGTAACGCAATCATTTTGCCCCCTATCAGCAGGCTTGGCATTTCCTCACACAGAGTACAGTAAAAACTGACCACTCTGAAACGTCCTGCCTAGCATGTTAAGGTGGATTAGGTCCATCAACTTGTTCTACCTGACTTTCCGGATTAGACTCGGACTCAAACTGATATGGCAGAACTGACACCATAGTAAGACTAGTCACAGCAGTATGGGGTTAGAATTTGTAGTAGGATGCCGCTCTGGTGGTTGACCAACCAGGACAGAATGGGCAAGCTGACCAATCAGAACACACTGCAATTTGACCACAATTTCCACAGAAAGTGGTGACTGGCCTGCTGAAGAGACCACAGCGGTACAGTTTTGCATTTCAATACACCGTACTGAGCCGTTACTTTTACTTCTTTTTTAATACTTTGTTTATTAAATTAATTACAGTCAAACAATACATCCTCACAATACAGAATGATTTTGGACTTAATTGTGAATTTAATTCCTTGCAGTTCATCGTAAGATCATGGCTCTGAACTGCAGCTCTGAACGTGATTATGGTTTGAGTGGGGATCAGATCTCTAATAGATGTTGCCACATGTGTTTCTGTAGAGACATCAAACAGTGCGCTGGATAGTAATGCTGTAAAGCTGTCCTCCGCAGGAGGGGATGGATCTGATAAAGAGCGAGGAACAGAGAGAGAGAAATGGAGGGGATGTGGCCTACATGACATTCCGATCACTGCATTATTAAAGTGTGGACTGAGCCTGTCACTCTGGACCAGCGCGATGTGCTGCCATAAAAGCCGTCTGCATTTCTTATTAATGTACGTTATTATGTGGCTGTCGGGATGAGTGATGAGCTTCATGTCTCTCCGGTACCCACTAACTCTCCACAACTCTATCTAAACAGAGAACTCAGTACAGGGGATCTGAGAGAGAGAGAGAGAGAGAGAGAGAGAGAGAGAGAGACAGACAGACAGAGGGGGAAAGAGAGAGGGGGAGAGAGAGGGAGAGAGAGAGAGAGAGAAGAAAGGTTGAGAAAGATAGAATAGACAACAATGAGAGTGAGAGGAGAGGAAGAGAGAGGGGAGAGAAACAGAGAAGGAGAAAGATAGTGGGGAGAGAGAGATAAGAAGATAGATAAAAACAGAATAGGCTAAGAGAGTAAGGAAGGGAGGAAGAGAGAATAAGAGAGTGAGAGAGAGGAACAAAAAGAGAAACAGAGCAAAAAGAGAAAAATTATAAAATTGACACAGTGAAAAAGTACAGAGAGAGAAAAAGAATAGCGGTACAGAGAAGACAGGAAAGAAGGAATGGAGAGAGAGAAAGAGAGAGCAAGAACGAAACAAAGAAAAGACAAAAAGAGAAACACATCAGACAAAGAAAAGAATGACAGAAGAGGAATCCATGGTAAGAGAGAGAGAAAGGAAAAAGGGATAGAAGAGAGACAAGATGAGAGAATAGAGGAAGAGATAGAAAGAGACAAAATAAACAGTGAAAAGAGAAAGATAGAAGAGAGGAGAAGAAGAAAAAGAAAAAAGACTGAATGAGACAAAGAACATAAAGAAATGGAGAGAAAAGGCAGAGAGAGAAAGAAATACAACGTGAGAGAAAAAAAGGGAGGGAAAGTAGAGAAATATATGAAGAGGTAGTGAAACAGTGTATAGCGATGGAAAGAGAGAGAGAGTTATTGAGTGGGTGAGACTGACAGCAGGGGAAATAAATGTACAGCAGGAGGAAAACAGTGACGGTGTGAGGGGATGTTGGAGGAAAGAGATATATAAGAATGTAAAAGAGAGCTCTAAAAGAAAAGAGTGCAGTGCGAAAGGAGAGTGAGTGCTGGAGGCAGTGTGCTGAGGGCAGCTGGTGGAAAGGGGCAGGAGAGGTGCAGGAGCAGGTAATGAGAGGAGAGCTGCGCTGAGGCTGAAGAACACAAAGGTTGGTCAGGGTGAACCTTTGTAATTGTTCATTCCTCAGTCTGTAGGGGAAGTTCTGAAGCTCTGTGACTCCAAGGACCAGAGCACACTGACCAAACAAACGCCAGTTCAGTGTTCACAGTTGCTTTAAAGTGTTTAGAAACACTGTTAGTTCTAATTATCTGGAGCGATGAGGGATGGATGAACAGTCTAGAACGGTGTGAACTGGTCTCTCTCTCGGTTTGAATGTGTGAGAACTGTGTAAATAAGGAGAACGTTCTACACATTCTAGTGTGGACGTGGAGAATGTTGTTGTGAGAGGAGGATCCTCCGAAAGAGTCGTCCCTGGCCAATGTGATGCCCAAGCAAGATTTTTATCTGGTGTCCCTTGATTGGTGAAACCCAGGTAATAACACCACCTAGGCCTAAGAGTATGTCAGCTAGCATTCATACACAGAACATGTATTCAGTGAGCACTTCTCTCTGCTGTCTGCTGTACACATCAAATGTAATAAATGAACTGAAAATTAACCGAAGTCTTACAAAGTCAATTAACGGATAAAGGAAACATTTTCTCTGTTATAAGAAGGCACTGGCTAGCTAACTAGGCTAAGATGGCAGTAAATGTTTCCCTCAGGGCAGAAAGTGGATGATTCGTACAGGCAGCTCACTTACAAGGAAGTGGTTATTTCCCAAACACCTTAATAGTCTTTCCAACTTTTCCTAACAGGTTTAGGGTGGGAGTAACGAACATTAACTCCTGCTAGCTAGCTAGTTATTAAATTAGCAAACATTATCGAGCTAGCTAACTTTCCTCTGAGCATGTGACAATAACTATGACTATGCAACAAATAAAGTATTCATTCATCTCATTATGTTAGCTCTGTCTTTAGTTCTCTTCTTTTCTTTCCGTTTCTCCCCTTGGGACCAGAGGGCTTCAGCCTTTTCAACATACTGGCTGGCAGCTGCTATGTTGTTAGCTAAATTTGGCGTTCACCGTTAATCACATTTTTTACTCACTCACTCCCCCGTTCTAGAACTGTAGATGGAGAGAACATTCTGAAACTTTGTAAATGAGGAGAACATTGTAGACCACTGTATATGGGGAAAACATTGTGGAACAATGTGAATGTGGGAAAACATTTTACTACAATGTGAAAGAGAGGTGCGTTACAGGACAGTTTGAATGTGTGAGAATGTACTAGACAAATGTCAATGAGATAGAACAGTCTAGAACTGTGAACAGAGAAAACATTCTGAAACAGTGTGAAAGGGGTGAACGTTATAGAGCAGCATAGATTGGAAGAATGCCCTAGAATACTGTATGTGAGGTAGAACATTCTAAAACTAAATGGAGATCATTTAGAACAGTGCTAATTGGGAAGAACATTCTCAAACAATGTGAATGTAGGAGGATGTTCCTGAACAGTGTGGAAAGGGAATGTATTATAGAACTGTGTGGATGGTAGAGTATTCTAGAACAATGACACAGAACATTATAGATAGTGTGAATGGGGTAGAAGATTTTTATTTTAAACTATGGACAGGGAGAACATTCTGCAACTACATGCAAGAACATTTTAAAATAATAAGTGTTGGGGAACATTCTAGAACAATGCAAATGGCAAAAACATTGTGAGTGGATATGAATTGGGGAACATTCTAAATATAGTGTAAAAAAGGAGAACACTGGACACTGTGAGCTGGATAGAGCATTCTAGGACAATGTGAATGTGGGAAAACATTCTAGAACAGTGTAAATGTGGGAAAACCAGTGTGAAGTGGTGAGAACATTTTGAAACAGCGTGAATAAGGAGAACAGTATGAAATAGTAGAGATGAGGCAGACATTCTAGATCAGTGTGATTGGGGTGAACATTTTAGAACAACGTTTATTTGGGAAACCTTTCCAGAACAATGTGCAATGTGTAAATGTGAGAAAACCTAGAACAGTGCTAATGGGTAAGAACATTGTAAAACAGCATAAGCTTAGAACAGTGTAGCTGAGGCAAAAAAAATCCTGTGTCTGTGTGAATGGGGGAGAACATCATAGAACAATGTGAAAGTGGGAAAACATTCCAGAACATTGTGAATGGGAGAGAACATTTTGGAACAGCATGAATGAGAAGAACAGTTTAGAACAGTGTGGATGAGGCAAACATTCCATAACAGCGTGAATGGGGGAGTACATCCTAGAACAATGTCAATGTGAGAAAACATTCTAAAACAGTGTGAACTTTATATAAACCATATGAAAATAAAGAACATTATAGAAAAGTGTGGATAGGGAGAGCTAGAACAGTGTGATTGGGGAGAACACTTAAAAACAGAGTGAATGTGGGGGAACATTCTCAAACATTGTGAATAGGGCAGAACATTTTAGGTCTGTTAATGTAAAGACGTTTTGGTTTGATGGTGAAGTTGGGTTGATGTTCTCCAGCGTTCCATCTTCATTGGAATCTAAATTGCGGTTCCTCCCTGTTTGCACTGAGCATCCTTTTAAAAGGATGGTAAACTTGAACAAGAAGCCCATTGGAAAACTGCGTAAAGTATTGACATGTGGGAGGTGAAATGTTAGCGGAATAAAGACAGCAAGGCCGGCTGTGTAACAGGGTTAATTGTTTTGGCATGGCCTCTCAGTCTGTCTGAGCTGAAAACTCATAAGGTTGCCAGCGATGAGTGACAGCTGCATCTGCAAACCTGCAAGGTAAACATCTGACTGTCAGGCAAGTGTACCGTTGAAGACAGACACCGTGCACACATTTGCACGCGCATCCCCATGCGGTAATAAGGTGCTGGACTGCTCGTTGTCTTAAAGAAGCAATCCTTCTCAGAATGATACATGGCACATTCTGAACAATTGTAAGTGAGCAGAATTGCATCATCCTTTAACAATAACAAACTGGGTACCATGAGAGCAGAGTTACTTTCCCCCGTACAGGGTTGAAACTCTATAAAACTATATTACTTTCTACCTCTGCGCAAAGGGCTGTGGTTTGTTGTCAATCTCATAATATCAGCTTTCTGAAGTTAATATTGCCCAGTGCTGTATATGATATTGATATGTTATTACTTTTTCATGTTTTTAAAGCAAGCATCCATCAGTTTTCTGTCCTGAGGTACCTTTTCCTTGTTTAAACCTTGTGTCTTTCCTCCTTTTGTTTGTGTATTGATCTGGCAACCCAGTACTCATCCTGATTTAGAAATTCAGACACCGGATTGGTTTTTAATTTGTTGTACGATCTTAGAACTGCCGTTATTATTAAGGTAACATGGGCATGTTGCTACTGTAAATTAGTTATAACGACCACAGAATAAAGCTGTGTTTCAGTGTGGTGTTATCAGCCTCTTGGCCTTCGCTCATACAGCTTGCAAATGTCAGGCTTGCCTGTGAAGTATTTGATCATCTGCTGTGTGTGTAATCTCTTCAACAGCTAGTTTGACAATACAATTGTGTTTTGCCATGTACAGTGCTTTGAAAGACCTGCTCTCACAGAACCCCCTTTACCAGAGACAGGCTTAAGCCTTGTGAGCCAGTGTGTTTGTGCTAATTGCTTTTCTACAGCCGTCCCTCAGTTCTGGTGAGATGTGCTGTATTGTCTGGCTTTGGTCCTTTATGTCATTAGTGAGAGTTATGCTTATGTCTCCTTCTGAGCAGAGAAAATGCAGGCATACAGTCATATACGAAAGTGTGTACACCTCCAAATGTTCAAATTACATGTTTTATTTGATTTTCTAAGTGTAAATAAGTTAAAGGTGCCAGAGAACGGAAACTGTACTTACATTGGCATAGTCGAATGAAGAGAGTTCAGTACATAGAACTCATATACCATCAACCTCCAACACTTTTGTCTCTTCCTTAAAATACAGATCATGCATTTGCAGAGGATGTCAGTAAAACAGGCTGATTCCAAAATCCTAAACTGTCACCGGACAACTTTCTTGGACAGTGTGAATGATCCAGAATATTACAGAACTGTAAGGGGGGAGGGCTTTCTGATACTGTGTGACTAAGGAGAATATTATAGAAGAGTGTGGATGGGGAGAGCATTCTAGAACAATGTGAATGTGGAAAAACATTCTAGAACAGTGTGAAAAGGAAGAGCATTATAGAACAGTTTGAATGTGTAAAAATGTACATTCTAGGGATGTTGACAGTGAACATGAATGGAGAGAGTGATGTAGAACAGTGTGAATTGGGGAGAACATTCAAACAATGGGAATAGGAAGGGCATTCTAGAACATTGTAGGAAGGGAGGGCATTCTAGAACAGCGTAGATGGGAAGGGTATTCTACAACAATGTAAATGTGGGGAAACATTCTAGAACAGTGTAAATGAGAGGAAATTGCAGAAGACGCTGATAAAACAGGCTGATTCCAAAATCTAAACTGTTACATAACAGTCTTGACTGTTATTAATAATTACACTCCCAACAGTTCCATACAACAACAGAGCAACATCATCAAAATTGGGGAACTATGTGAGGAAATCTACCATTAGACCTGGTGAAAGGAACCCAAAGTCAAAAGTCAATGGTCAAAAAATGCTCAAATGTTCATCTTCAATTGCAACTACAGTTGAATCCCCATTTGTCAGCTTCTTAATCAAATGTTCCATTTCACCTTAAAATCTACAGTGTATCCCTAGTGTAACCATTTAAGGTGAAATGGAAAATTTGTTAGACATGCTGGTGTGTTCGGTGCTCACATCTTTACTTTAATTCATAGTTGTTAGTTTGCTCTACACATTTCACTCTGGACAGTTTCTCAAACCTGTCAAACAATGTCGAGCAGCTTCACTCAGCCTTTAACACTGAAGAGACTGAAGAGCAGTTCCACCTTCATTAGCATCAAAACCTCAACAGAAACCTTTCAGTAGCAGCATGCTGTGTGAATTTAAGCACCATTTGCAGTTTGCACTGTACAGATCATCTTAAAGTTTAATTTACTTTGTGTATTACGACCAGACACATACCTTCTATAGAGACTTTAGAGAACAATTTACAATGCTGAATAATGCATTCTATAGCATCTTTATAAATGATTTAGATCCGAAGATTTGTTTTGTTCATAAATAATTAAAATTAGAACAAATGTATTTGTTTACTTTACTGCAATAGCTTAACCATTTTAAAATCTCTCTTTGAGGAAGTTCTACTTCAGCTAGTCAGTCCTTCATTAACTTTGTAGACCCCAACAGAACTCTTGATCACTCTTGGAGACTTCTTCCAGTGTTCAGAGTTAAAAATGTATTTGTTGTTCTTTTAAAGAAAAAATGTTTATCATAAAACCAAGAGAACATGGTAAATACGTTGATCTGTCTAAAAGGTGAATGCCAGTTCTTTAAACCCAATAGATAGAAAACAAAACAGCCTAGAACTAAGGGAGCATCTCCAACCACTACTGCTAATGCAAAAACACAGCTGAAAAAAAGCTGAAAACTGACTTCTATGTAGATCATAAATTTACAAAAAGATAAGCTCACCATTTTAAAAAATAGTCGCCTGATAGTGTGCAGTACCTTCACAAGCATGAATAACAGCTGTGATTCGATTTGGCATGGACTGGACAAGTTTCTGGCTGTGTGTTCTGGCATGTTTCTTGCATCAAAGAATTGCACAGTTGGGCCAGATTTGGTGGATGCTGAGGAGAGTTTCCTGTAGACTGGGATTTTAGCCACTGCTGGTAGACCCATATGACTGTACGCTTCCATACACCTACAAATTCAGCTACTTCCTTCACACTATGGTCTTTGGCTCCCCCAAATGCAATCACTCCTTTTAGCCAATCATTAACATCTGCTTTGGACCCATTTACCACACATGGAATGAGATATTCACTTCACTGTAGAACCTCTTCCCAATCTATGAATCCCATCACACACCCCGCAGGTATTTATAGCCCCGTCATCCTCATGCAACACCATTTGCAGGAGCCTGAAGTTACAACCACCACACAAGGTGACTAATATGTTGTCCGGTGAGCTTGATTATAATGCCATACTCATGTAATGTTAGGTGAAGGTTAGACACAGCCAAATCTTCCCCCTTGGATTTTGCACATCACCCCTTCTTTTCTTGACAGATCAAAACAAGGTAAGGTACTGAATAATATTAACCCTTTGGGGGTCAAAGCCATTTTTTCCTATTTTCGGTTCGTGTTTGGTTATTTTTGGCTTCTGCTCTAGACTCCCCCTCATCCTTGCTTTCAAGAACAAGTTCAAGGGCTTCTTTCCTGGTATAGCGTCGCTGTGATGCCATTTTAGAAAAGTAGAAATAACCCTCTGTGCGAAGAAAAGAGTCTATCTCTGTATCTCTCTGACACTTTCTCTCATCTCTGTGCACTCTCCAAAGGCTGCCTTTCTTCTGACATCAATCACGGCTGGTTCATTACACATAATTTATTACATTTGTGCCATTATTTCTGGTGCTGCCCTATTAGTATAGACCTAGATATGAGAACGGCTTCAATCTCATGTTATTCAATTGTGCAATATGTTTGAGGTCACAGCTGCCACACGCTTGGCCACTTGAAAACTCACCCTTTGATTGGCCAGCAAGTCAGAAACACAGCCTCTGATTGGTTGACAGACTCAACAAGGTGTCAGTGCAAACACAGAGCAATGGATAAATGATCACAAAAGTTGTTCAGTGTTGGATTTGTCATTGTGAATTTAGTCAGGCAGTGCAGTTGAAGGGTATGATCACACTGGTGCCCTCACTGGAACAGCATAACATTACCACCCCAATAGTACATGTCTAGCACACAGCAATCCTGAGATATTATGTTTTTCATTGACTGTGTCGTATATGATGTTGTATATGGCATCATCGGCCCCAGAGAGTAAAAATGGAAACAATGTTTATACAAAGGGAAATACTGAAAAACAAAATAATTGAAATTTAAATTCAGTTTTGACTACTGAACAACATTTAAGTGAAAGAGCTGACCAGGGATGTTACCAGGGGTGGTAAAGGGATGGCATGGAGTTTCAGCAGAGTGACAGTAAGAACATGCAAGCGGAGCAGGTGGTTGGGGGAGTCCTGTTGATTTCCAATACTACTTGTGACGTGAAAGCACGAGCGGGGGGGAGATTATTGGTGGTGGTGGAGGGGGTAAGTACATGTAGGGGGAATTGGTGGTAAGTTCTGCTGCAAAACAACTCGATAGACTCAACACCTAACAGTCATGCAAACAACAACAATAACTGTTTTTACCACAGAGCAATGGATAAATAATCACAGATGATGTTCAGTTTTGGATTTGTCATTGTGAATTTATTTACAAAGTCTATAAAAAGACAGTAGAGTTCAAGGCTGGATTGCAAAATTTCTGAAAGGGATCCGATCACACTGGGGCCCTCATTGGAACAGCATAACGTCACCCTTACTGCCTCAATAGTACATCTCTAGCACGCAGCAATCCTGAGATATTAAGTCTTTTATGTACCGTGTCGTATATGATGTACTGTATATGAGATGGTGAACCCCAGAGAGTTAAACTGGAAACAATTGTTTATACAATGGGAAATATTGAAAAACTAATGAATATATGTGGATTACAAGTGAAAGAGCAGATCAGGGATATTACCAGGGATGGTAAAAGGGTGACATGAAGTTTCAGCAGGGTGGCAGTTTGAACAAACAAAGCGAAGCAGGGGATTGCGAGAGTCCTGTCAATTCCCAATACTACTTGTGATTTGAAAGTACGAGTGTTGTGGGGAAAGGCAGGGTAAGTACATGTGGGGCGAGTCGGTGGTAAGTTGTTCTACCAATAGCCAGTAGGCACAAACACCCACCCCACCGCGAGGTGGAAGCACGACAAGGCGAAATTTTGGGGTGGCATCTGCAGGTGCCGATCAGATTTCAGGGGAGGGTACTGGTCACTCTGACCACCTCTTTAGAACAGGGCCTGACCATAGATAACAGTCTAGCTAGTAAACCAGCTACATTCACAATTAAAACTAATTCTTGAACTTACTTCTTTATTACGGCTGCTATGTACATAAGCATAGTCCAGTCAGACTCATATGATGTCTAATGTGACAAAGTTAGTTACAGCACATTTAACACTCACTCAGTTTACAGTAGTGTTTGCCAAGCCAGATGTGGACTGTCTGGGGGGCCTGGAGGACCAGGCTGGGAACCACTGGTTTAGGTGGTTAATAAAGTTGATGTGCTGCTGCTGTTAGGATTTTAACAAATCTGTACAGTGACTGGAGTGCAAGCTGTGTATTTCAAACTGCAACCAATAAATTAATAGATTTTGTAGCCTAGATTTTGTATTTTTTGCAGGCCCTGCTAATTGACTCAAATATTAATATATTAATTTAATATAATGATTTTTACACACTGAAATAGTGTTTTACAGGCAAAAACACACTTACTCACACTTGCTTTAACAATATCACTCCGCTGCCTGACACAGATTGAACACTCGTTAAGTACACCTTGTTATATCTACACTCTTTGTTCATTTTAGCAGCTCTGTTTGCTATGTTTGTGCACTTAGTAATTCTACAGTTACACAGTGAGGTCTTGGTGTATGTTGTGGTGCAAGTGGATCAGAGATAGCAGTGCTGCTGGAGTGTTTAAACACCTCAGGGTCACTTCTAGGCTGAGAATAGTCCCCCAACCAAAATTATCCAGCTAATTGCATTCTATTGGCACCATCTTGTGAACACTGATGAAGGACTAGGGGATGACTAACAAAGTGTGCAGCATCAGATAAGCTATCGTCTCTCACCTTATAGCTACAGGATGTAGGAGTGTCTAATAGAGTGGACTCCAGCAGCACTGCTGTGTCTGATCCACTCACACCAGCACAACACACTCTAACACATCACCACCATGTTAGTGTCACTGCTGTGCTGAGAATGATCCACGGCCCACATAATACCTGCTCTGTGGTGGTCCTGACCATTTGGAAGATCAGAGTGAAAGTGGGATAGCAATTCATGCAGAATAATAAGTGGACTACAGTTTGTAATTTTAGAACTACAAAATGCATCTTTATGGTAAGTGGTGCTGATAAGATGGACAAAGAGTGTAGACACAGTGTTGGTCTAATGAATGAAGTGAGTGGTTGGTGTATAGTTCACTAACTGTGCTCTCACCTAGCTAGTGTGAGCATGCTGTTGTACAGGAAATGCAGGACTGATCACACTAAAGAGCAATGGTTGGTTTAGCATTGAAGACGCACAGCAGCACTGCTGTAGGTGGTATGTGATCCATGGATACAGATTGATCTGCAGAGGCCTGATCATGGCCTGATAATGTCCTGCTGTACTTTTAATTAATGTAGACTGATCTGTGCATATCATCCATCTGAATTCCAAAAGGCCACAAAATCCCATTACCTGGATGAAGAATCCTTTCTGGTTGCATTAGAGACTGCCACTGTAGTACTATTACAATGCACTCACACATACATATTACTAGTGATACTTGCAATTAATCGTAGAAAGCACAAATTAGTGTTTCGTCCATGAGTCACGCTAATTTGAGGCAATGATTGTCAGCCACATTTGCACACTTGGCTGAAGTACTCCTTGAACATTGCACAGACATGCATTTTTTACCTAGAATGAATGAGTGAAGGAATCAGTATTGTTCAAGTGGCTAAAAACTCATTTTAGATGGATTAAGATGTGTTATTCTTAGCAATGTAAGCTTTATTTACCAACTCCAACCAAGAAAAATACACTCACTGTCAGAAAAGTAGTTGCACAAATAGTAGGAATGAAACTTGGTGGGTAGGTTTGACATCATTAGACAATAATTAAAGTTTCACACTCGGCCATGCATGTGACTTAAGCAAGGACGGGCCTTATGTGCCTGACTGACCCAATGTCCACAATTGCGGACATTCAGCGAACAGCGATTCCCTCCATGAGTGCCAGCACGAATTGGTACCACTGCACGACGCAGGATAACATCCATGCAGACCAATGGCAAACATGGCGGCCCAACACCATACTGAAAGACTCTACTTCTGTATGTGTAGCTCAAAAAATATTGCCCAAATCAGACTAAATTTATCATCATTTATTGTTCATGGCAACCTTTATCTTCCTTCCCAATAGCATTGCAATCCAACACTTCCTTCCTGTAACCATTATTTGACGATGACTGGATATACGTTTTATTTTGAATTCTAAATTAATCCAGTGAGCATCCTATCATCATCTGAGTTTTTTGAGAGGAGGCTGTTCTCAACGAGAATGTCTGTGTTTATGTATTCATGGAAAAGGTTTCTTCTATTACAGAGAACTTTCGGACTATGTGGCCACACTGCTGCATTTTGCTCATGGGCAGCTGTAATTGTGGAGTAATGCCACTGCATGAATGTTCTCATGCCTGGAAAGAGTGAGTCTCAATAAATAGTACCTCCCGTCTAAACTGTGATTACTCAAAGGTCACACTGGGACTTATGCTCTCCCACACACGTCCACTAAAGTTTCTCTGGAAGTACTAATACAGTTAGGTATCAGAGACCTGGGGTTGAATGTTATAAGCCTTTCTCGGCTTTAGCATTATTGGCAATGAGTCAATAAAACTGAAGAATCTCACCTTGATACTTTGAGAGACCTTTGCTTTCTCTTCTTTGACTCCATGAAAACTGTCCCCAGAGCATTCGCAACATGTGCTGTTCACATCAGTTATGGAGAATTAGATGCATGCAAATATACTTTCTGTTACTATACAAAAGAAGGTTCATGCTGTCTGTATTACAGAACGCAGTGCAATAATTTCTGAGTTTAGTCATGAGTGCATACTGATCTGTTCAGTCAGAGTAACAATAATATTCAGCTGTGTGAAGTATATTTAAATACAAGTCTATGAAAGAAAGAAAGTCACTGTTTTGAGTCTTTCTTGAATTTATCAAACCTTCTTACATTAAAGGGGGACCTATTATGCCTTCCTTCAGTGTGTTCAGGAGCTTTCCGTGCATGTAAACTGTCTGCAAAGTTATAAAGCCCAAAGTACATACCAGAGTGAGAAACTTTCTCCCACAAAAAACACTTTTCTCAGCTGCCTGAAATGCCCGTTTGGAATTCCAGCCATTTTCCATTTTCTCCGTTATAAGGTGACATCATCTCACAACACAATCCTTATTTACTGCTTACCGGCAAGCTTGGCATGAAGGTGGATCTACCAACTTTCAGGATCAGACTCAAGTTCAAACTGACACGGCAGAACCGACACCATAGTAAGAATAGTTACAGTGGTGTGAGCGAGGAACTTGTAGCAGGGTGTTGCTCTGGTGGTTAATCAGTCAGAACAGAGTGGGTGAGCTGACCAACCAGAGCACACTGTTCTCATCAGGAGGCGGGGCTTAAAGACTCAGGAGCTCTAACAGAGTGTTTCATAAAGAAGCTAAATACAGATGTACAGTATGAGACAAACTATTGTGTTTTGAGAAAACTGAAGCATGTAAATCAATTGTAGTAGACCCCAAAATAAAACTGCAATGTGCAGTGTGAAAATGTGCACAACAGATGCTCTTTAAGTAACTAAGGACTAAGCTAAGCTACACTTTTTGCTGAAGACTTTGTTAATCTGAATGCCTTAAAATAGACTGTATTGAACTGTATTAAACAGAATGTAACACATAATGGTGAAATAGTCAGAAAAAAAGATCTAAAATAAAATTTCATATATTTATAAATTGTATATTTCTGTATATTTAGTGTATATATTGTTATTATATTGCTTTGTCTCTTTCTGTCTGTCTATCTCAGATATACATATATAAAATATATATCTTTATATTTTTTTTTTTATTTTAGATATTCTATCATTCTAGTAGAACCACAAAATAAAATTGCAATAACATTGAAAATGTGCATATTAGACCCTCTTTAGGTAGTGTTAAAATGTTTTTGCTTTCTCCAAAGACAATTGAAGGGTTTTTTTTTGATGGCGACCAAATGAGCAAAGTTGTTTAAGCACTGCACTTTGGACTGAAAAAACGCCTGAATGCCTTAAAATAGACTTTATTAAACTTTATCAAAACACAATGTTAAAATAGTGAAAATCAGAAAATATATAAAGACTTACCCTTGAGGGTATTTTCTGTTTCAACACTCTGTATGTATCCCTCTAGCATGAAAGTATTTTTGAAATACATTTTAGGCCAACCGCTTTCGGTAAGACTTTCATAAAACTGTCTCAGACATCAGGCGACACGCTCATAATGACTGCTGTGTATTAACTTTCTGAGAGTTATTGAAAGCTTTAGATGTCTGGTTCCCATCACCACCACTTTGACCACCACTCTGAAAAAGCATCCATGTTACTTATTTAGATATGGACACAACACACAGGCTACACAGGAGCAGAACAAATGAGACTTCTGTTTCTGCCACCCGTTCATTTGTTTGCTTCAAGTAGTGTGCAAAAATCTACATATTCTTTTATTTCATTTCTGGTCAAAACAGCCACTAAGTATAATAGAAAGTATAAAAATATCAGTATTTAATTGGTCCACTCATTTTGGGCACTTTAACTTTAAAAACTAATGAGTTACAGCTGTCTTCCCAGCAAAAGCTGTTCCAAAAAGAGTCACTTACATTGTGTTCACCCTTCAATGAGATGCTGATGTGTTGTGAGAAGCAGAAAATGGAACCAGCGTCTAAAGGCTGTTACACACCAAACGTGATGCAAACAACAGCATAAAAATGAATAAAAGAAACATCAAACTATGCACACTGGACACATTTTTGGGGAATTCCACCGGCTTTAACCAGCAAATTGTTCACGTTGTGAAAAAGAGGGGGTGCAGAACATCTGTGAAAAGGTCTTTCGCTCTCAACATTGTGCAGGATGCTTTCTACTTTGGAAAAGCGAGAGAAGAACAGAGAGTTTCTGCACTTCATTTCTGGAGATTCAACTCTGTGCCTTCACTCACAGCAGGGATCTCACAGCAGAGTTCAAGCTGATTTTGGAGATGCAGCTCCACACTAATTGAAGCATGAAACAAATGGGCTGGATGTCTTTAAGTGCCAATAAGATCTGATATTCTTGAATGTTTTTTTTTTTCCACTAGAACAAGACAAATGATAACACTGGGTTAATGGCATTTGGGAAAAGTGAAAGTAACGCAAAGAGTTCCATCACTTCATTCACACCCTGAAACTGAAACAGCTAAACATAGTGTGAATAAAACATTAGAATAAAATGTCACATTTACACCATGTGAAAAATCGCGCTTGGTGTGCAATATTCCTGCAAATTACTTAACTGAAAGCAAATGGGAAAAATAGAAAACAAGCTATAATAAAGACAAACAGTGAACACATTATACTGTACACTACCAGTCATCAGTTCATTCATAGAATGTTTTCTTTGTATTATCTTATGTTTTACTTTACAATAAAAGTGAAGACATAAAACTATAAAATAGCACTCATGGAATCATATAGTCCACCTTAAAAAAACCTCAAAAATGCAGAAATGAAAATTTACAGGGGGATAAAACTTTCTAAACTTCAAATCAAATCATGTTTTTGTCATGTCACATTTACACAGCTGGGAGGGTAAGTGAAAATCTCCACATTAGACAATAAATATACACAGTACTAAACACCAGAATAGCTCTCTTTATCCAGATATACAGTTATATATCAGAGAGAGAGAGAGAGAGAGATCTGTAGTGATAGTCCCATTGACTGATGCATCAGCTGGTTGATATAATTAGATGTTTAAAGCAGTTTTCAAAATAGCAGCGGTAACTAGAGCGTTTAAACTGTGCAAAAAGGTGGGCGATATGGCAAAAATATAATACTGTGATATATCAAGACGTATATGTGGTATATCAAGATATGTATGGTTTCAGACATCTCATCAGTTGGAACTGTTAAATGTGACCCTGTAGAGTCTTTAAGACTCTACACCACAAACATCCTTTTAGATGGGTGTGTCTAAAATTTTGACTTGTGCTGTATATGGAAAAGTAGTAGTATAAAATAACTTGTATTTAATGAGTGTTTTGACTGGGTCTCTGACTGCACCTACCCCTGTCAGCTTCTGTTGCAACAAAAGGTTTTTACTTTTTCATGTTCTTAGAGTTTTCTAGTTGGACAGAATGCAGTGCTCTCTCTGAGAACATTGAGGGATTTGTATTTTTGATGCTGAGTCAGCCTTTGGCATACAGACCGAATCTGCAACATAGTATCCAAGAAGTGCAGCTCTTTCCATCGATCTAACTTAGGGTGATCCATGGACTTGATATGCTGCCTTAAATTTATACGTTGTGGCCTTGAGCACTGGCCTGAAAGAATGCTCTGCCTCCTATAGCCACACACACACACACAGACACTCAGGCACACGCACACACTCCGGCACACTTCGGCGATTAGCATCAGCAGTGTAAATGCAGGAAAGTGAGTCTGCCCTTAATAACATCTCATTGATAGAATTTAAATTGGATGTTAAATAACCATTACCGCGGCTGATTGCCTGGCCGGCCCTGGAAAGTGAGGAGGCTTTCTTCCGGTGCCTCTCTCTCCCAGATATGTGAAATTGGGGTGAGATTGAATTAAAGCATGGACAATTAGAGTGGATCTGGCAGCATCTTTACATAAGAGCGGGAGTGGGATCATTCCTGCGTGTGTGGGTCTGTGGATGTGTGCCTTTTAGGTTTGCCTTATTAGAATGTTGCGAGAAAAAGTGAAGGAGAAATGTGTCTTTTCCTCTATCCCTTCTCCACCCTTTTACTGTGCATTAGCTTATCTATGACCTGTCGCCACCACTAAGGCCTCCCATGAAATGGAGCCTTTAGTACAGTGATTTCTTTTTTTCTCCGTTTATTTGACTGTGAAGTTGCCGAAGCCGTTACAGACCCTTTCCTGCATTGCGGCCATATAATAGGTGGCAAGGGACAGAAAAAAGAAAGAAAAAAAAACAGCCTCCTTATAATACGGTATAGCTGTCAGGCACCTGCCAATGCAGAGATATGCGCTCGTTGCTCTCCACCACCCAGTGCCACAAAAAAAGGCAAAAAAATACAACAAATAAAAGGAATAAAGGAATAAATAAAAGAGCTGTCACTTTGCCCAGCCCTCGCATCATCAAACATAATGTGGCTGACAGCAGGGCCACCGAGGCTACTGCGGCCCCCGGCGCCATCCTTTTCAATTAGGAAACTGAAATAACATCATCCAGCTTGACGCAGATATAAGGAAAGGGCTCGAAAAACAACAGCGCTCAAGTGTCTTTGTTTTCACTTCTCACATTCTCTTATTCTCGCTCCCACTCTCTCTGGCTCACCCTCTCTAACCTTCTTCTAGTCTCTTTAATCTGAAGAAACTGGGCTCTTTTGCCATCTCTCAGCGACCCTCTCTTTTTTTCCCCTTATATACTCTGGGCCAGATGTACTGTGATGCAGTTCCAGGTGCAAATTGGATGCATTCTGCCCACGTGTTGTGTATAAAACTACTGCACAAGTCTAAACATGGAGTTTATGAGCCATGTGCATGGCAAACTGCATCTATCTCACTCACTCATCTTCTAAACTGCTTCATCCTTCTGAGTCACAAGGGGTGCTGTAGACTATCCCAGTGTTTAGGGGGTGGAAGGCAGGAAACACCCTGGACAGGCCACCAGTCCATCACAGGGCAGACACAAACATACACATTAACACTCACTCACTCACACCTAGGGAGCAATTTAGCATCTCCATCTCACCTGACTGCTTGTCTTTGGACTGTGGAAGGAAACCGGAGCAGCTGCAGGAAACCCACACAGGACTGGGGAGACCATGCAAACTACTCACAGAAAGGACCCCGGGCACACCAGCCAGGAATTGAACCCAGGCCTTGTTGTGAAGCAACAGCACTACCCACTGTGCCACCATGCTGCCAACTGCACCTTTCTGTACATGTAGATCTAATTAGGGAAAATTGTGCAAAACGTTGACAGGAGCATCATAATAAAACCACACATCATCCTTGACCAACAAATAGCTGCACCCAGAAGGAATCAACCGACAGGAATGAAACTTGGTGGCTAGGTTTGACATTGTGAGACAAATGATTCAAGTTTCAAGCTTGAGTCATCTTCAGTGATTAGTCCCACTTTTGTCTTGGTGGGGATGACCAACGAATCCATGTGTGGGGGCACTGTGGTCAGCACCAAGATGAATGGTTTGTTGTCACGCATCACATGTCCAGAAGGCCTGGTGTCACTCCACCTCCACCCTGACCACAAAATCTGCAGGAACTGTGTAAGAATATTCAGGCTGCATGGGATGGATTATCACAGGACACCATTAGGAACCTCTACAACTCCATGACGAGACGTCTGGCATGTTGTGTTAGCAAACATGGTATCCTGATGCCATTCTGAGAGACAATGCTTCTGTATGTGTAGCTCAATAAATATTTGCCATATCAGTCTAAATGTATCATCATTTATTGTTCCTGGTAGTCTTTATCTTCCTTCCCAATGGCATTGCAATCTGACAGTTCCTTCTAGATGCAACTATTGTTTTGATGATGAGTGCATATTACGATTTCTATTCATGATATGGTATACATCATATGTTATTCGTTCTTCAAGAACTGACCAGATCTAATAGAGTTTCAAATTGATATACAGAGTTATTGAATAACTCTCCAGTTCTGACATTGTAAAATGTTTTGGTGAGACAGAACTTTCTTAACACTGAACTTTCATTTTTTTTCTTTCATCCCAAGTTTGTTGAACACTCCTAATTCACTGCACCTTTTAAAGCCTGTACCTTATGAGAGTCCAGTTGATCTCTTTCCTTTTCTCCTCTTGCTTTCTTTCTTGCTTCCTTGCTCTCTTTCTCGCTCTCTCAGTGTCTCTCTTTCTCTTCTGCACTCACATTGGACCTGATTCTGTAGGATATAGACATGCAGGCACAAAGCAATACTGAGTTTGTGAACAACACAGAGTGTGACCCAATCAGAGCACATGTTGCATTGTGTCGTTTCACATGCATACATATGTATCTGATCCCGAGTTCAAGGCTTGTGCTTCTGTGTACCAGCAAAAACATCCTAATGTAAAATAAGGCCATTTAGGCTTGTGTACCACACGGGCAGAATGTGTTTGAACAGAACTGAACCTGAAGCTGCTGCAAAAGGCTTAGCACACCACTCACACAATTCTGTCTATGTTCCTTATTTATCTCTCTGTTTGACTTTTATTATTAGATGAGACATTTACAATCAGAAAGACATGTGTTCTCATATGTCCAGGCACAGTCCTGTGATTGAGATGTTCTGGTTTGTAATATGTTTTTGTATGTATGTGTATTATGTAATAATCTTGTGATCAGGCAATCATTTAAAGATATGATGGCTTTCTGCTGCTGCTGAATTCCCTTGGCCCTGTTTCCCTCGACACCGTGAAACTGTGAAGCTATTCGGCTTAACGTATGCCTATTTTTCAAGGAGTAGAATCAGTCCATTGGGGGTCCTGATTGCACCATTGTTCAGAGCGCTGGTTCTGTATAATGCTCCTCTCCTCTCCTCTCCTCTCCTCTCCTCTCCTCTCCTCTCCCCTCCCCTCCCCTCCTCTCCTCTCCTCTGGCAATTAGTCCACTGTTCCTTTCCACTTCTGCCCCTACTTCTCCATATTCTATTCTTTTTCACTTCCTCTTCTCAAAGGCTTCATTCCTTTCTCCCTTTACCTATTTTATCATCTCCTGTCTCTCTCTCTCTCTCCCTTGGCAGGGCGAGCATCGTTCAGAGGAAAATCATCTCCTTCCAGGATGAGGGCTCACTCACAAAGCGAATGTGTGAGAAAGGTAAGCCTTTCATTACCACCAAGGAGATGAGATCCTCTCAGCTTTTGAAGAAGCCCTTTCTCCTTCACCTCCCATCTGGATGCCATCCTTCTGTTTGGGATATTTCAGACAATGTTCCCTCTTTTCTCTCACTTCTCTCCTCTCTCGCCTCGCTCCTTCATCTCTCTCTGCTCTAACCGCCTGTGTTGCATCACAGTCCTGATTGTCATGGCAATGCATGCATGTGAATGATCTTAAATGAGGGGAGACCCCCTGCTGTGCATGGCATTGGACGGTGCACGGAAAGAGACTACAATATGTGTGTGTGTGTGTGCGTGTGTGTGTGTGTGAGACAGAGAGAGAGAGTGTGCAGTTTCTTGTAAATATGCATTTTTTGTGCCCTGCTCTCCAGAGTCGCTATATGGAGAGGCCACAGACAAACCGCTACTGGATTGCTGTGCCTGTGGGACGGCCAAGTACAGGGTTACATTCTATGGGAACTGGTCAGAGAAGCTGCACCCCAAGGATTATCCCAGTAAGTAATCAACAGAGGAAATGCATTGATTTTGGTTTTTTCAATCACTCCTTATTCCACTCTCTGGTTAAGCTATACACTTTTGCCCTGCACAACTGAAATACAGTTTGGTTAGCTGGTTAAAACAGTACTGCTGCACATATATATATGTTTTTACTGTCCTGGATCTGCCTATCAGGTTCTTTACCTCCCCAGTGCCACCTTGTGTTTTCTTATAGGTCTTTTCATGCTGTCCTTCCTTTCCCAGGTGCTTTTAGTAAATGTGTGTTACCTGTTCTATTTTAGCAATTCCAATGTCTCTTACTCAGCGTCTCTTTATGTGCTTCGTTTTTGTATGTACATTCATCATCAAAAGAATGGTTGCGTAATTAGCTGCACCCAGAAGGAACCAACCATCAGGGATGAAACTTGGTGGGTAGGTTTAACATTGTGAGACATGCAAATGATTCAGGTTTCATGCTCAGCCACATATGTGACGTAAGCAAGGACGGGCCTTACTCCTGTACCTGACTGACCCAACAGCCACGATTGCGGACATTCAGCGAACAGTGATGCCCTCCATGAGTCATCCTGTTAGTACCAGCACCATTAGGAGATGACTGCACAATGTGCCCCTAACACCACATCAACATCGCCTAAGACTGCAATAGTGTCGTGCCAGACTGTCATGTACTGACTCAGAATAGCAGTGGGTCATCTTCAGTGATGAGTCCGACTTTTGTGGAGATGACCAACGAGAATCCGTGTATGGAGGCACCGTGGTCAGTGCCAAACGGTTTGTTGTCACATGTCACACATTCAGAAGGCCTGGTGTCACTCCACGTCCACCCCTACCACAAAATCTGCATTAACTGTGTGAGAATAGTCATGCTGCATGGGATGGATTATCACAGGACACCATTAGGAGCGTCTGCAACTCCATGCTGAGACGTCTGGCATGTTGCCTTAGTAAACATGGCAGCCCAACGCCATACTGAGAGACACTACTTGCGTATATACAGCTCAAGAAATATTGCCCATATCGGTCTAAATGTATCATCATTTATTGTTCCTGGTAACCTTTATCTTCTTTCTGAATAGCATTGCAATCTGACTGTTCCTTCTGGGTGCAACTCTTGTTCTAATAATTAAGGTATTTCCATGTTCATTTGTTCATTTGTTATAGTTTTTATTTTGCATAAAATATCTAGCACTTACATCCCTGCCTCAATGTCTTCTGTTGTCTGAGAGAGCTGCATCCAAGCTATCACACGACTGGCAGCGTCCACATAATAGGCTGTGCAACCCAACAAATTCGTCGAGTGTCTTAGTGAAGTGGCTCTGGCAGTAATAGGGTACAGTCTGTGGTGATGCACAGAAATGTGGTGTTGACATGTTAACGGGGACTTTCCTTCTTCTTCTGTTGTTTTGCTATGTTCTGCCTGTTCAGTGGGATGTTCTGATTTCAACTGTATCAAACCTGTAGTGGAGAGCTGATCCAGTGGGAGCTGAACCCTGCTCCTTGGGTGTTGATCCCTCCCCCCCAGTTGCTTGTCTAATATAAAAAGAAGTTGCTCCACATGGCCAATATTTTGACTGTTTGACTACATATAGGACTGTTAAAGGAACAGGTTTTGGTCACAACACACTACATCAGTAAATCAACATACTGTATACATACTTATAATTGTCATTGTCCAAAGAAAAACATGTATCTCCAGTTTTGTTGATTGGTACCTTTATGCATTATTTAAGCACAGCAGTTACTGTGTACATTGTGTGAAAATTTCATGATAAATGGATCAACAGAAATGGTCCAAAACTGCTTGGAAAAAAGTCTGTGCAATACAATTAAATTAGGTCTTTGTCCTATCCTGTAAAGTTGCCATTTTGGAAATACTTGTTAAAATAATACTTGACAAAATAATACTCTTGCATGTTCAGAGTATGTAAAGCGTATATGACAATGTTTATAAAACAGCATCTTTCAGACACACAACAAAACACATTCAACATCTCCTTTCATACTGTACATTCACTTCTCTAAAGTAATGGACTATACATTACAGTGTGATTGGTTAACTAACATTTGTTAGGGGTATCTAAATCAGTTTCTAGGCTAGTGTTGGCCAACTACCGTAAAATGAATACACAAATAACATTAATATCTACATAAAATGATGTTCATCCATAAATCGGAACAAATGTCAAATAATGGGCTGCAGCTTCAAGTATCTCACAGTAAGACAGGAGAAACAAATAAGCGAACTAACGTTAGCTAAGATAATCTTACAATCACAACTAGAGAATTGCAAATAATATAGATTCTTCTTGAGTTAAAAAAATATGTTTATACAGGGGATTTTTGCTTAATGGTCATGTAAATTAGCAATAAAAATGTGTGCTGTGTTGGTCAAACCATATAGATCAGACAAATTTGAATGGTGAATTTACAATCACCAAATAAATAAAATTAGATTTCCAAATTGTGAAAAAATAAGGAGCATTCTCTGCTCTGAAATCCCAGAGGACGTGTCCACTGAAGGACCTGAAACCATGCCCAATCGTGGGAAAGATGCAGTCTCTCTCAATGTCAAATATCACTGTGACATTGTTTTTTGGCTTGAGAAATGAGTAACAGTTCACTCCCTCTTCTAATCTCTTGGGAAAATGTGCAGTTATGTTGCAGCGTATTGTAAAGTTTTTCAGAGCTGTTCTGTGCATAGAAACAGTTGTTAGGTCAGTGCTGAGCACCTACATTTCACACTGTGAGCCACGGGCCCCTGTTATAGCTTGAAGGCCCTCTTCAGACAGCGACTGCTTCACTAACTTGAACTAGGCTACTGACACTCTCAGCTATGCACCTTAAGTATCCAAGCTTACATGATGCAAAGTCCATGCAAGGCAAGCACATTGTGTCTCCAAGCTGGAACGGAAGCTTATAGAACAGGGCTAGCAGGCTATAGGCTACTACTTCTCCGTGAGCTCACACTAAAATGAGAACAATGACCATTCTGTTATAGGCAGAAGCTTGTCAGCTGTGGGTGGAGTAGACTAAATAACAACAACAGCACAACATCGTTATAAGAAGTTTATGTTCAGAGACCCCCAGAATTATAATTTTGAGACATTCAGGGGGTCTAATCAATCAATCAATCAATCAATCAATCAAAATTTATTTATATAGCGCTTTTTACAACCAACATTGTCTCAAAGCAGCTTCACAGAAAATAAGTTAGTTATAAAGGAACAAGAAAAGAGAAAAACACGGCGTTAATGTACAGATGTATGCATTGGAATGGGGAATAGGGCCATTATTTGACAATGTGAGCATCTCCGTGACTGCGAAATTATGCCCAACCTCAGAGATCTATTTAGCACATTTATTTATTTAGCTTCACGTCTACCTTTAAGACAGCCCTAAAAATGTGACTTTGACCCGCTGTGCTCCCCCTCCCTCGGTAAAACTCCTCTCATCAACACTAAACTGCTCTTGTCTTTGTGGGCTGTGTGTATAACCTTGAGACTGCCTCGTTGAGAGTAAATTAAGCCAGGGGATTACCACCATTCCCCACTCGAGCTTGCGCTCTGGCAACTCAGATCAATACGCTGATTAGGATGGACTCTGTGAGAGAGATAAACCCAAGGAAGGAGCTGCCCTAAAATTTATGAGCTTAGGAAACAGAGAGAAACAGCGTGTACCGACGCTAGCTTTGGCAAAAAGGTGGGTCAGTTTTACACACATGCTTTCCCCACACATGCACACTAACGCCAATTAAGAAACAGTTGCTATGTGGAGCAGTTGCTAAGTGGACTGCTGAAAACAGCATGCAGAAAAAGGAACAGTGTGAAGCTTCAGTGTGTTACAATGGCTCCTGTTTTTTCAATCGTCCTTGAGACACAAAGCAAATGAGTACAAGCGTCGACACACTTTCTGATCGCGAAGGTTATTGTCTGGCATGTTTTTATAGTTCATCGTTATTTTTGTATCCATTTATCAGCCCCTGGCTTTTTGCACCATGCCATTCAGCTCTGATCATAATGTAGCTTTGTGGCAGATGGGTCAAGGTTCTCAGAAGACAATAGTGGAGATGAGGAGAGGAGAGGAGGAGGAGAATGAGACTGGATTGATATGGCAGCAAAGCTGAGTCAGATGGCTGAGAGGGTCAGGGAATTGAAATCGTACCAAGACATGAGGGGGGAAAAAAAGCCTCTTTAGTGTGAGGAAGCCAGTACAGATGGATGATGTTCTGCTTTACACACAGAAATCTCTACTGAGACAAACTGAAGTGCATCGAGTCGTCTGATTGTTCCAGTTTAGGAGGCGGAACGAACTTGCTGAAGAGAAAGAGGCTTTCACCAGAGAAACAAGCAGAGCAGACTTTGCCCAGTACAATCTGTACTGGACCAGGAATATTGTGTGCCATGAAATACTTCATGCAAATGTTTTTTGTAGAATAATAAATGATAAAAAAATAATTAAATAAAAAACCCATAGAGTAATAACTTCTCATTCTAATTTGTTCAACTAAGCAGACACATTTAACCAAATTATGGATTCTTAAGTTTAAATTGACATCACTTTTGTATTAGTAGAGTTTTAATAAGGATCTTTAATCCAGACCCAAAAACATACTGATAACTTCTATCCAACTCACAGCACCAAATTTAATTTAAAGTCAGAAGCTAAGGCAAGCTTGTAACAATCTGGACCAACTCAGCAGTTACTAATAAAATCCGAAAACTAATTTGGTGAGGAAAAAAAAAACATGTGAGCACCAGAATACCACAGAGCTTGCACAAGTTAGATTTTACTTAATATTCCCCAGAACAGACAACACACTAACAGCATCAGCAACAGCACCAGCAACAAAGCTAAAAAAAAAAACAAAGCAGAAAAGCAGTAGAGTATAAGATCTGCTGCAGTAGTCCATTAGGTGGGATAAAGTTATTAAAGTCCAGAGATTGTCTCCAAAAAAGGCCAAAAAATGTCAAACCACAGCCATAGTCCAAGCAAACAATGTCCCTAAAATACTCAAAAATCAAAAATCAAAACAGGGCCCAGCAATGCAAAAAACAAAAAAACAGGAGGTTACTTGAGGTATCTCCACAGTTAGAGTGGGATCCAATCTTCAAGGACAAAGATGAGTAGAAAAATGAGTAAAAGTTTGTTAGGGCTTGAACAGCAATGATCTACCAGGCCTGTCTTCCCCAAACATGATCCCCCATGAAAATGGCTGCCACACTTCCCTTTCCTGTTCCCATATTCAAAACCCCCGTTGGCATGAACAGGAAACATTTTCAAAACTAGAAATATGGAAAACAAAACATGATACAATAACCAGAAATAGGATGAGGCCACAACTCCTATCAAAACATCCCAGTGAGAAGTCATGAAGGAAATTAAGGACTTTATTTTCTGTGGTGTAACCTAACTAACACTGCCTGAAATCTATGTTAGTGTAAATCATTAAAATAGGTATTCCACAGGTCCCCTTATGTGGTGTCACAAGCTTAAAGAAAATTCTGTCTTAAACTGACCTAAACCTCCAACGTATTGCCTATTTTATCAGACCAACCTGCAATATAGCTGCACTAGTTCTGTCTTCACTCACTGTCCACTCTATTAGACACTCCTTTGTTGCTTGCTTACACCTTGTAGATGTAAAGTCACAGACAATAGCTCATCTGCTACTGCAGAGTTTGTGTTGCTCGTCCTCTAGTCCTTAATCAGTGGTCACAGGATGCTGCCCACAGGACACTGCCCACGGAATGCTACTGGCTAGATAGTGGACTAGTCTCAATCTAGCTGCGACAATGAGGCATCAGTGTCACTACAGCGCTTAGAATGATCCACCACTCACATAATACCTGGTCAGTGGTGGTCCTGTGGGGGTCCTGACCATTGAAGAACGTGGGAACATAGTATGCAGAGAAACAGATGGACTATAGTCTGTAATTGTAGAACTACAGAGTGCAAAATATGAGCAATGAGCATCAAAACAGTCACTGTTTCCTGTGAATCCATTCAAGTCTTTTTGTTGTGTGTGTGTGTGTGTGGTCTCATGGTAATCCTGGTCAACAACAGCAACATACCAGACAGAAACTTTTTTAGGAGATTAAATCCCAAAATAAAATATAATTAAAACTAAACCAGGAGAAATGCAGGATAGGTGATGTTGAAAATGGGAAGTGTTAATGTTAATCCAAGCCCAACACATCTTCAAGAAATGGTGTCTGAATCAGGACATTTGGGTCCTGTTGGGTTCTGACAGATATTTCTCTGCAGAAGAGGAGGTGCTTTATTAATAATCTTAAGTATATATTAAAATATTGTTTTTGTTTGTGCTATTGTGCTTTGCAGAAACAGAAAGTCTATCCTTTGTGTGTATATATATATATACACTTGACAGTGAAACAAACCAAAAAAAAAATTGACAAGTGAAGCTTCAGAGTAATAACTCTGAACTTTAAATGGTTAAACTCAGAAACAGGTTTTACGTGCTCTGGAGAAGAAAAAAAAACCTGTCATGAATATTATTGTAGAGAGATAGAGGGGGCCTCTGTGTTTGACAGGAAATATGAAAATAAGGGTTTGAACATCAGAGCTTGTCACTGAGACGTGATGCAGGCCTGATGGATTGGCTAGGGGGATTAACCTTACAGAGAGTGTGCGATAAGCACTTCTTCTGCGCTGGATGTTTGTGCGCACACCGCCGTGCCACCAGAATAGTTTCAATGCAGAGGGAAATTAGATTGGAGGCTTTAAAATCCCGGTGCAGACTGATAAAGAGTGGCCTGGGATATAGATTTCATTGTTTCAGCAGCACCTTATGAAATTGGAGGAGAATTATGAATCTGTTTACGGTATGCCTCCTTAGCAACAAAACTTTTCACCAATAAGCACTGCCATTCGAAGAGCTCCATCCAATCCAATTTTTGTGAGGAGTTCTCTGTCCCAGGGTTAACATAATTCAGTTTCAGTCTCATCATTTGCTCATATTACTTTTAAACAATGCTGCATTTGCACTTGGATGTTTTGTTTCTGGCTTTACTACCTAAAAGTCGGTACATTCTTTAGAGCTAAATATTCCTTGTTGTTTCTTCCATTTAGCTTAATGGCATGTGTGTTCTCGTATCTGCCTAAATCTGAAACATCTGCACAAATAGCTCTACAATTACAGACTGCAGTCCATCTGGTTCCATGCATACTTTGTTAATCCCCTTTCACCCTGTTCTTCAGTGGTTAGGACCCCCACAGGACCACCACAGAGCAGGTATTATGTGGGTGGTGGATCATTCGCAGCACTGCAGTGATACTGATGTGGTGGAGGTGTGTTAGAGTGTGTTGTGCTGGTGTGGTGAGTGGATCAGACACAGCAGTGCTGCTGGAGTTCTTAAACACTGTGTCCACTCTATTAGACACGCCTGCCTTGCTGGTCCACCTTGTAGAGTTAAAGTCAGAGACGATAGTTCATCTGCTGCTGCAAAGTTTCTACTTCCTTATTAGTGGTCATTTTCTGATCAAAGGACATTGTTGACTGAATACATTAGTGTCCCACCCAAATAACGTCTGCTCAGAGGTGGTCCTGTGGGGTCCTGGATATTAATGACCACTGATGAATCGGTACATGAACAACATAGTGAACAACAGGTGGTATACATTATATACACATACTCATAATCAAAAGAATAGTTGCACCCAGAAGGAAGTGTTGGATTGCAGTGCTATTGGGAAGGAAGATAAAGGTTACCAGAAACAATCAATGATGATAAATTTAGACTGATATGGGCAATATTTATTGAGCTACACATGCAGAAGTAGTGTCTCTCAGTATGGGGTTGGGCTGCCATGTTTACTAACGCAACATGCCAGATGTCTCCTCATTAGGTTCCTAATGGTGTCTAGAGATAATCCAGCCCATGTAGCTTGAATATTCTCACACAGTTCCTGCAGAAGTTGCAGCAGGGTGGAGGTGGAGTGACAACAGACCTTCTGGACGTGTGACGTGTGATAACAATCCGGTCATCTTGGCGCTGACCACGGTGCCTCCACACACAGATTCGTTGGTCGTCTTCACCAAAACAAAAGCGGGACTCGTCTCTGAAGATGACCCGCTAACATTCTGAGTAACTTCATGACAGTCTGGCACGACGCCATTCCAGTCATTGGTGACGTTGATGTGTTAAGGGCAGTAGTCACAACGGTCTGCGTGCATATAGTCCTGTGTCGTATAGCCGCCTGACAATGGTGCTGACACTAACAGGATGACTCATGAAGGGCATCACTGCTCACTGAATGTTCACAATCATGGTTGTTGGGTCAGTCAGGTACAGCAATATAGATTCCTAAAGCTGAAAAAATCACCAACTTTAACTTAATGGTCATTTTTACTGGAAATAAATACATGCTAGTCTCTAACTGCTGTACTTTTGATGATGGTGCTGAAGTTTTAATGGCTTAGTTAAGAGAATACAATGCATAAGGATTTTATTGTCATGGTTTATGATTATTACGTCTTGCTATGTCTCCCCCAAGAACTTTAATCAACTGAGCTGAAAAACAGCTCATATTCATATCACAACCGTACTGGGGATTTTGTGTCCTCAGTCTCAGTTATAATTACATTGTAAAACCTGATGGCCCCAGCATAGGTGAATAGTTCACAGAGACTGATTGCCTGAACACAGCTGAATTTCCCTTGACTCAAGTTAATTAAGGTATTTGTTTGTATACGGTAAATTATGGCAACAGAAACAGGTCAGGGCACTTGGTTTCCACAAACCATACTAGCATACTTAATAAATTGTTATTTATAGCTTATAGGGTAAAGTGTTTCACGGCATCACAGGATCAAAACATTTGTTGCAAAGGGGTATTGAAGCCTTGACTTTAAGCACACTTAGTTTTAGCGTCCATGTTGAATTTCTTCAGCCAGAGCTATTTGTGGTCACTATTTGATGGGACATCTGTCATGGCTGTCGCTGGGCTAATTACTGGTCAGAGCTGGAGTAATTGGGGAGCACGTTCCGCATCGATTGGTCTGCACAGGGCAGCACTGTGTGCTGGGGCTTGGTGTCAGAGGTTGACAGATGGTACCTCTGAGCCAGGAGTTTACCTAACCTGTTATACTCATAGTCTCTGTACAGGGAAACAATGTCATACAGACGCTTTGAGAATAGGGTGACTTATCGCCATATTAAACGGCTGTACACTTTAATTGGCAATTGAAAATGGGATTACATTATCAAACAGACCAACAGCTGTAGGATAATGTGGATTTAAATGTTATAAACTGAATTATTTCTAATTATTTCCCAAAATGTTATTTTTTGAGGAACACCAAAAAAAGTTATTAAGTACAAATATAGTGTAATTCTCCCATAATTTTTTTATTTGTTTGTTTTAACACATTTTCTTCCTATTTTTTCTCCTCATCATTTTAGTTATCACACAATGCTACTGTAATGTGGAGAGGGACGATTAGACAGGAAGCAAGTGTAAGTCAGAATGCTTAATATGAGCCAGGATACTAGAAATAAAAGCAATCCACAAAGATAACAAAAAAAGAAAGAACATGAAAAAACAAAGTTACAAGAAATAAAAGACTACAGAGACCAAGGAAACCTAAACCAAACAGAGCTACAGCAAAGCCAACAGGGAGACAAAACACCAAGCAAACACAAAGCCAGCAACTATGGGTAGGGCTGGCAAGGAAGACCTGGGAAGGGGCGGAGCCACAAACTAGCGACAGGTGTGGGTGGGCCAAGAGGGCGGAGACAGGAGGAGCTACAACCAAAATAAACAGAGGCACATGTTAGAAAATGTGACAATAATGTGTCAATGTGTGAGAGTTATAAACCTGGGTTGGGATTATTTAACAAATGTATTCCAGTACAACACAGTACAGATTACTGATTAGCTCTTAATAGTTGTGATTTGTATCCTAATTCACCAGATTACTATAGTAAAGTAATGGATTGTGATAACTTTCCTTTACTTTTTTTCCTGGTTTGCCAGAATGCCAGAACAAGGGCCAGTGGTGATAAATTGATAGAAATATACAGTGGAATACAGCATAAATGCAGTACCTAGTAATACCTAGCCAGGTCTCATACTTAGAAGAGTTCAAGAGTTAAGTGCAGGATATGGGCAATACAAAGCATTTCAATAAGTACTTAGATTAGTGCTCACTTAAGTGCTTTGCAAGAAGATGGTCTTCAGTTGGCGTTTGAAGACTGCCGAATAGTCTGCTGTTCAGACAGCCAGTGGAAGTTCACTCCACCAGCTGGGTGCCAGAACAGAGAAGAGTCCTGCCTCTTGTCTTCCATGTATCTTGAGGGATGGCGGGTCAAGCAGAGCTTTACTTGAAGCTCAGATAGCTTGAGGTACAGATCAACTCTTGACTACTGCCATAAGGTAGGGAGGGGCTGGTCAATTCTTGGCACTGTAGGCAAGCATTAAAGAGTTTTAAATCTGTACAGGTTTGTACTTATATTTGTACCCATTTGTCATATAAGTATAAAAGAATTTGGTTCGGATGAGTTATGACTCACTTTGTCAAACTCAAAGTTTGATTACTTTGTCAAATTTGTGAAAGAATTATCAAGGCATATGCTGCCGTCAAGACGGTGACTTTTCCAAGGAAGTCCATAGTTGTTTCAGCAAGACGATGCTAGCCCTCGTTCTGCACATGCTACTACCACTTGGCGTTATAGACCAGATTATGTCTGCTTGACAATCTAGCCTTCTGTCTCTTATTGAAAATGTAAGGCACACCATGAAGAGGAGAATCAGACAACTATGGCAACTAGAGGCTGTGGTATAGCTGAAATCTTGTATCAAGGAAGAATGGCCAATGTTCCATGTGCAAAACTGCAGAAATTAGTATCCTCATTCCCCAAATTAAAATAGTGTAATTAAAAAGGAACAATGTAAAACAGGTAAACAAACATCTCCGCACATTGTGAATGTGTTGCAGGCATCAGTTTGTCAGTGGAAACATTGGAAATCTTTCCTTTGTACATTTGCATTTTACAGAGTGTCTCAACTTTTCCAGAAATTGGGCTCGTAAATGATTACCCGATGAAAGCAATTTCTGCAGGGAGACCTCCGACATTTGGGTGATTCTTATGCTTGCCTACAAAGCCAAGAATGGGCCAACCCCTCCATACCTTACAGTAATGGTCAAGAGTCAGTCTGTACCTTGAGCCCATTGAGCTTTGAGCACGGCTTGACCCACCATCCCTCAAGATGCACGGAAGACAAGCATCCAGACTCTTTCCTGTCTTGGTTACCCAGCTGGTGGAATGACTGACTTCCACTGACTGTCCGAACAGCAGACGCTCTCACGGCACGGTCTTCAGACGCAGACTGAAGACAATTTCTTTGTGAAGCACTTAAGTGAGCACTAATCAAAGAATATATAGAAATGCATTGTATTGCACTTATGCTGAGCTTAACTTGCCTTCTCTCTAGGTATGAGTACTGGTTTAGGATTGCTAGATAGCGCACTTCTGCTGTACTTAATTACTTAATGTACTGTATTCTCCTTTCTAGGTAACAGCACTGGCCCTTGGGACCTGGCTCAAGGGAACCTTAGACTCTGACCTATTTGTACTAACTAGGATACATTCTATAATCTCTAAGCACTTTTGTAAGTCGCTCTGGATAAGAGCATCTGATAAATGCCATAATAATAAATGTACATGTAAACACTGGAATAAAAGTGAAATGTACCACATAAAATGGAAAAATTTTAATTGAACGAGATTGTTCTTGAGATTTCTTTCTTGAGTGCCATTCACCACACACTGCTTCCCCTCACCAAAACCACAGAGCGCTTTGTTCATTCTCCACCTCTCCCCCCCGAAAAAAAAAAAAACATTTAGCAGGCAGATTTAGCCCATAGAGACGAAGCCAGGAGGAAATAAGAGTGGTTTGAATGTAATACTGCTAGTAATCAAACCAATGTTTTATTAAACCTTTAATCAGATATAATGCCTGTACATGTGTTCCATTACTATCCAAGGCTAACACAAGCTTCCTCCAAGACACAAGTGGCGCTGCATTTTTTCAAACTGCCACTAATGACATTGTCTTTGGATGTTTTCACTGACCAGCTTTATGCCTACAACACATTCACAATGTTAGGAGATATGTTTACCTGTTTTACATGATCATTCCTTTTTAATTACACTATTTTCATTTGATAAATGAGAATACTAATTTTCTTATATCAGCTATACCCTCAGGTATGCAAGCATTGTACCAGATAGAGAGATAGAGAGGCCATCTACAGTTTTGTGACCTGTAAACGCATTGAACTTTTGAAATATGAAACGTTTTTTAAATCATAGATTTCTTTTTAACTTTTATACTCTTATACTCTTTTTTTGCCTGTCTCCTGCCGATAAATTATGATTCTTGAAGTTGGACTTTAAGAATTATTTTAATCATTCATCTGCATTCCATTTTTGATTGCTAACATTGATTCCAAACTTTTGAACAGCGATATCTGTTAATAATAGTGTATATACTTAAAAGGGGGCTCTGTATGGCGGTTTACCTTCATAAAAGTGACTCATTTGGTGCAAATGGTGAATTTTTTCTTATTCTTATAGGGAGAGCCAACCACTGGTCAGCCATCATCGGGGCGTCCCACTCCAAGAACTATGTGCTGTGGGAATATGGAGGTTATGCAAGTGAAGGAGTGAAACAGGTTGCAGAACTAGGCTCCCCAGTCAAGATGGAGGAGGAGATTCGACAGAAGGTAAGGAAACATATGTTGTGAGATGGGCTATCTAAATGATAATTCTGCTGAGGACAATGGTCTGGGACAGTTGGGACAGAACAATTATGGTGATGCATAAGAGATTACTAATCACATTCAGTAAAATATTGGTAGGGTGTTCTTCTAATTGATATTTAGCTAATATTTGCATAAAATATTGCTGGATCACTGCCTGTGGGAGTTGGTTGTGGGTGCTTCTTGTTGTTTTAAATTCTGTCTCGGCGGCTTTTTGCATGATGAAATAATGTAAAACATGTTTTATGCTGCTTGTTTAATGGGCTCCTGTCTTAACCAAAGACATTAGTGAAAAACCCGCTGCTGTAAACGCTTTCTGGTTTAATGCTAATTTACCTTGCTGCAAATTGGGTGGGCATTATCCCTCTAGTCCTTTAAGAAGGCTGATAAGAATAATAATAGGAATTAGAGGCAGCGTCCATGGGACAGTAATGATAAAATAGCACAGAAACCGCACTGGGTGGTCATTACATTACCATGGCAGAGGAACAGCATAATTACATGGTTATGGAGGAGAGACGATGCCAGAGGACAACCAGAAATGGAGTAAACAATACTGTAATCTACAAGGGCACATCTTAGCCCATTTTAGCACAACACACAGATATATTTTAGATCTCCTAAAGATTGGCCTTCCCACTGAAGTGAAGCTCAGAGGTTACAGCAAGCTCTCGGATTTCAGTTTCCTTGATTTTTGTAAGTGATAAAGCACTGCGAATGAGGTTGAAGTGGACTGAATTGAATTTGGCTCTACATCTCTCTTTCTGTATCTTTTCCTCTACCTCTGCACCTATTTTTAATGCCTGGCTCACTTTTGCCATGTAGCATTTTGCCATGTTGGAAAGTAGGGGATGATGAAAGTGATGTAGCAGACGTGGAGTCTGGGCGGATAATGAGCATATTACTCCCTCTCCAGAGTGTGCGTCAGAGCCTCTCTTCAGCAGCGCTTCACCTTAATCTTCTCCACCTCCCTTTGTCCTCCTCCTTCCCCGTGTTCAGAGAAAGCAGCAAGGGCAACAGGAGTGTCAGTTAAAGTCCTGACAATTACTGGTTTCAATTCTGGACGCTTGTGTTATGAGCAGTAAATGAGTTGCATTTCACAGCTTTCTTTCAATCACTGTGTTTAAATTCATATGCGGTTCATAGACTGCCTTATCTAGGAATAGGCACAAAATTCAAATAACTCAATTTTAACCCCTCAACGTTCATAATAGGGGTGTCAGTTGAGCTCAGAACTTGAATCTTTCCTTTATTTGTGTGTTTCAGTATTTATTAGTCTACACAGTTTTAAATATATGTTTATATGATTATAGAAATTTACTAGATACAAGTAACATAAGTAGACTTCATAACTGCAATAAACACCAAGTGAAGAATGATCTTAAGTCATAAAATGATCTCAAAAGGGCTTTTTTTCTGAACTCCTTTTTGGACCCACTTCAAATTAGGTGTTGCTTAAAACTGTGTAGTTACCCAATAACAATGCATGCAACAACAATATAACTACTAGTGAAGTATTCATTGTTACAGATGGGTTACGGCAGTAAAGCTTATGTGAATGCACATGTATGAGCTATAGTTTTTACACATGCAATTTCATAAGTATATATTGACAGCTGTTACAGTATATTCTCTCCTCTATTATCACACATGTGTAATAAGGCAAACTGACAAGACTTTTCCGACTGCAGTGGGAGATGTGCAGTCATCTACATTATGAGGGTAATTGCTCAGTAAATGGCAGCTTTTCTAACATTTAGTTAGATTACATAATGTTTATCTTTTGACATGGTAACCAAAGTGGCTTTAGACCATACTGTAATGTGAAAAAGACTTTCATTTCTATTTGGGTCTTGTGAAATTACAGACTTCTGTTAATCCATGTCATTCGATCATGTTGTCATGTGACAACACAAACATTACACAGTAAGAATGTATGTTTAAAGTAAGTGGGCCATTCCTGTGTAGCTATGTGAATACAGTTAAATTACAGGTTGGTGATGCAGATATTTTAGGTTTTGGGGTTGTATAAGGCAGATTAGATTGCCATGTCATAAGACAAGCATACTACTATAGCTAGCTAAATGTTGGAAAATTTGACGTGCTGTGTGCAGATGCAGTGTTAAGTATTCACATAATGCAGATAATTATACAATCTCATTACAATCAAAAAGTCTTGTTAGAAAAAAACAGTAGTTAATACATATGTAATTATCTATAAGTTGTTTCAACTGTCAGGATACACTTATATAATTACACAATCTGTAGTATAGTGAATACATCACATTCATTACATTGTAACTTGCATGTACTGATAATATGTAGCTGCACCCTTATTAAGACACTATAAACTGAATGGGACCAAATTCACCTCATGTCTTTCTTAATCCTAAGAACAACTGATGTTGTTGAAGACAATGCAAGCCTCACACTTGCCTTAGACTATAAGAGTGAACAACGTACAGCTCTAAAACTAAATAATTGAACAATGTTCACTAAACATAATTGTTAAACTAGACCGTGTTTTTTTTTCCTGCATTTTTTGCATTTTTGTAACATTAGGTTTGAGTTGGCTTTACTTCCATTTTGCTGTTCTGATAATTGCATTGACTATGAACCATTCATTTCAAATGTACAAAATGTATCTTGCTATATTTATAATAGGCTGCAAAATGTAGCACAATATTAAAGAGTATAAGGTTTCCCTGGGATAATTTTTGAGAACTGTGTATTAGAACATTCATATGCACTGTTTGTTTTAAGAGCTTACTAATGTTTTCTACTTAGGAAAGATTTAAGGAATTCAGTGGCAGATTTCTAAATCAACGTGGGTGTGAGTAGACAAATACCAAAATACCCAACAGCTTATGGTTAAAAATAAAGCAAAAGATCTAAGACGTCTAGAATTAAGTGTAGACTTACTTAACACCCCTACACTCACTGAGCACTTTATTGGAAACATTATACTAATACTGGATAGGGCCTCCTTTTGCTCTCAATTCCTCATAACATGGCTTTAACAAGATGCTGGAAACTTCTGGAAATTCTGGTCCATGTTGTCATGATTACATCATGTAATTCCTGCAGATTTTTCAGCTGTGCTTTCGTGCTGTGAATCTTCCGTGTTCTACTGGATTCAGGTCCAGTGATTTTGAAGGCCACTGAAGAAGACTAAACACAGTGAACTCAGTGTTCATGAATCTAGTTTGATATGTGACATGGTCTACTTTGTGACATGCTCCATTGTCATGCTGGGAGTAGCCTTTAGAAGACTGCAGCCAAGATGGGACACGATCAGCAAAAATACTCAAATACCTGCCTGGACTGATGACACAGGGCTGATTGGTTCCATGTGTTGGTGCACCCATACTCAATGCTGCCTCAGCTTTCTGTTCTAGGCTGACAGACATGGAATCTCACATGGCTTCTGCTATTGTAGCCCAATCATACCACAGTCAAAATCACATAAAACCTGTTACCTGAAGCTGCTGGCCCCCATTTGCACGACTTTATGCACTGGACCTAATTGTGCTAATTGTACATACTGATAAGGCAATGGACTTAATCCTTTTGCTGTAATCCTTTTGTTAAAATGTTTCATGGAAACGTGATTTTTTTCTCTCTCTTGGCTTTTATCAACTACTGTTCCCATAATCCCACTGCAAGCAAACAATTCACCACATTCTAGTAACTATATTTGGTGAAATGAACCACAAATTAGATAGCTAAGTGATTTTCTGTAAATGGCATGTATGTTAATGACATGTATGCCGTTCCATGAAATACCTGAACCACAGTGATGCTGTTGTTACCACTTGTGAACATGTCCAATACTGAGAAGATACTGTTCAATTTGATCATCCCTTAAAACAGTTCAGTAATGCCGAGATCAGTACTTGGCTCATCACATTGATTTATCAGTCCACTTAGGCTTTAGGAGGAACTTCACTGTTAGTAAAGAAGCTGTTTTTTGAGTTCTTCTTTAACATGCAACTTTATATGTGGTATGCTGATTTTAAAATAGTTAATAGTTGTGTCTAAATGTAACCGAATACAGATACTTCTGAATATGTATTTCCATAATGAACGAGCTAGGAATTGAATTCAAAGTTCATGAAACTAGTTTGATATAGCTTATGTGCCATGGTGCATTGTCATGCTGGAAGTAACCTTTAGATGGTAAATTGTGGCTGAGAAAGGACACAGTCAATAAATATACTCAACCAGGCTGTGGCATTTAAGCGATGATTGATTGGTATTAATGGGCCCAAAGTTTCCGAAGAAAACATTCCACACATTATTACACCACCTTCATCTGCCTGGACTGATGACACAGGGCAAGTTGGGTCCATGAATTCATGCTGTTGGTGCCAAATTCTGACCCATCTGCCTGGACTGATGACACAGGGCGGGTTTGGTCCATGGATTCATGCTGTTAGTGACAAATTCTGACCCACCTGCCTGGACTGATGAAACAGGGCGGGCTGGGTCCATGGATTTGTGCTGTTCGTACCAAATTCTGACCCATCTGCCTGGACTGATGACACAGGGCGGGTTTGGTCCATGGATTCATGCTGTTAGTGACAAATTCTGACCCACCTGCCTGGACTGATGACACAGGGCGGGTTGGGTCCATGGATTCATGCTGTTAGTGACAAATTCTGGCCCACCTGCCTGGACTGATGAAACAGGGCGGGCTGGGTCCATGGATTTGTGCTGTTGGTACCAAATTCTGACCCATCTGCCTGGACTGATGAAACAGGGCGGGTTTGGTCCATGGATTCATGCTATTGGTGCCAAATTCTGATCCTACTATCTGTGTGCTTTATCAGGAATTGAGACTCACCAGTTGTTTGAACATGCTAGGGATACTAACAGTGTTGGCATTTATCATTCCAGTCTGGCTTAAGGGGTAAAACTTTCAAGTGCGACATCTCCGGGCGCAGCTCACTTGTCATTATAGGGGCACTTGACCAAGGTTTGCCCTATGAGTTTCCATTCAGACTGATGTCATTATACAACAGAGCTGATAAAAATCTTTCCTTCTGACTGAATCCATTTTGACCTCTTCTGCCGAGCTGCGTTTACTCTGGTTGCCTGCTGTTAGCTCTGAGAACACTGATTCATTATCTAAGCCTTTCAGTCAGCATAGGCAATACACTTGCATGTTACACTGGAACAGGAGCCTGATGGAAAGGGGACGGGAGGGACAGGGAGGGGGGAAGAAGCTCACACTGAGGGAGACTGATAACTCTTCTATCAGGGGGGTCTGATATCGAACGACTGCAGCATGAACCAGTGGCAAGGGGCTGGAGGGAGATGTGTTAGGATCTATATCTGTGATGAAACACGTTTCCTTGGCTGAGGGCTGAACTTCTCCATTCCCCCAGCATTCACGCGGCGACGAGGACAAATCGCAAGGGAACAACAGCATCTCGCCTTCATCTTTGAAAATAGGAGGCAGGTAGCTGTGTGATAAAAGCAGAATCCATGCCTGTCACGCAGCACCATACGTGTGAGATATCAGGGCTAGCCATGTGTCTTCTGAAATCAACCCTCTCCAGATAGAGTTCTATAAATTACCATTGGAGTTATTAACTGGAGCAGTGTTGTTGAGGGTCAAAGCATCGCTTTTGCATTTAAAGGATCCTCTAACAATGGCCTCTACCACTTCTGCACTGCCCTTTATTGTACAGCGAGAGGTTGATGCATACTGTACATTCATCACATCAGTGGAAACAAAGCATCCCATTCGTTTCTTGGAGTGGGGTAAGACTGGTGCAATAAGGTAGCAGGAAAAGCACAGAATCTCTTTGTATACTGAATAAGATGGAAGACACCGTCTGCTTGAATCATGCTTGAATTGTGCTTTTGTTTGCCCTCCATCCTTATTAATGGTATCAAATTGTTCATGCTGTTACAAATGCAATTACATACATCTGTCATTATGGTGAACTTTGTCTTGTATTGGACTTTATAGTAATAATTGGAATTTATAGTAACTTAGGGTAACTTATAATAATGACTGACATAACTTCTTCATAAATGATACTGGTAGTTGTAGGTTTTGTAGTTTAACAGTGCTTGACATATCAGACACTGATATGACTACAGAGTTGCAACTGTAACTGTATAATGGTTCATTAAGGTATAACTAATCGCTGTGTTTTCGTTAGCTTAGAATGAGCCCTGTGTATCTACATAGAGGCGTCGTCCAACAGAGGCTACCGTGTAGCACCATCATGTTTGTACAATAGCCCAGAACGGAACAAACATAACACCGGCTTTTAAGAAGTGGAAGCTTGAATTTGGTCCTGCACCTTCCGGCAAGTTAGAGATACAAAATTGCCCCTAGGTGATAGTGAATGCGAATGTCTGTTTGTCTGCTCTGCAATGGACTGGAGGCCTGTCCAGGGTGTTTCCTGCCCTTAGCTCCTGCCCTTAGGATGCTAAAGCTGGGATAGGCTTCAGCACCCCCTCACAACCCAGGTTGATAAGTCTTAACATGAGTAATAAAAGAGCGGTGAGGCCGGCTCAACGCTAGAGGTTACACACTATTTCCTTAACATAAACATCTTTTTAAAGATATACAAGTTATTATATACATTTTTTAATTGTCATGTAGACACGTTTACTTTTGCCTACTAGTGTGCTGTGGTAAGCCGCAGATCAGCACAAGCAAGACTGTGGCGCATTTGTGTTGTGGAATTCAGACATCATTTTTCCAATATTAATATTAACTGGAAAAATGAAAGAAAACTTGCCATTGCCATTTGTGCCTGTTGATAGTAAACACTATCTGCACTGAAGGAATTCTCTTCCAATTTATAGAACTATCTCAGAGTAAGCAAAACTGTTTAAGTTTAAATCTGACATAGCTAGCAAATTTCTACAAACTTATCTGACATTTTTGCCAGGAATTAGAGCCAACTTTAACATGTGAATTTAGGCAAACTATTTGTGTTGTGTTAAAGATCACAAACAAAACAAAAGTAAAAAAAAACAAAAGACCATACTGTGAAGGAAGTAGCTGAATTTGCAGCGTACAGTCAAACGGGTCTACCAGCAGTGGCTAAAATCCCAGTCTACAGGAAATTATCCTGAGAACTGTGCCAGGGAACCCATCCACCAAATCTGGCCGAACATTACAGCTGCTATTTGTGCTTGTGGAGGTATTACACCATTATTTCAGTGACAGGTGAGTAATGTTTTGTTCTGTGAGCTTATTACTTCAATTTTAGGAATAGGACACTTTGAAAGTCTTTTTAATTCCTTTCAGTCCTTTTTTTCATTTAATTTAGTTAATTTTATGTTTAAATAATTGTTTAGGCATAGGTCTGTGCAAGTGTGTTTTAATGATCTGCCTTTATTAGTGATAATACAGCAAGCTTTAAAAAGTTTGATTAATCAGGTTTTCACATGTTTTATGTTGATGTATGTTTTTATTGATTTTTATTATTGGTGTTGATTACATGCAAAAAATAATTGAAGAAATCCAGCACCCAGAAGCATAACAAACAGAAAATAAATGACCAAATGAAGATATAGCTGTTCAATATGTGCCACAAAAATGTGCCACCGGTCCTTGTTCTATGAATTACTAATGCAGCTTATGAACAAATGGCAGAGGAGAAGAAGAAGGGAGCTGTGCAGCAGCTTTCATCTCTACTGTGAAGATGTAGATTGATTAAGTTCAGTGCTGATGTCGGGAACACATTGGGGTAGTTTAGCATGCTCAATACATGGCCATATGTGTCCCAGACCATCTGCGAAGTGTGAACAAAACGGTGTCTCTGAGGTGTACTATACCCCATTTACACCTGGGCTCAGCATCAGGGGCATAGTTATGGTAGGGCAGTTTCACCAGTTCAACTATTTATTCTGGCGTACAATATCTTACCATAATAATAGCAATGACAACTAAACTAAATGCAAATACCTGAAAAAAAGACTATTATTCTATTATATTTCTGTAAATTAACAATAGCACTGTAGAAATGCATGCGTTTAACAGGTATTGGCCATTCAGTTTTACAGTATTTTGATTGTAAAAATAATAGCAGGAAAGCAGTTAGAAAGCACCACAAATAAATAAATAAATAATTATAATCAGCAGAAACTCCCAGACCTAATAAATGTACATACTGTAAAGTCAAATAACATAAAAGCCAGTGGGTATGTTGGTTTCTCAGATGTACTACTTCAGCTTGTATTGCTATTAAGTGTGTAGCAGATGACAGTCAATCTTTGATGTCTCTGTGTAAGCATGAACCCACTGCAAACAGTTCTTGGCCGAAAGTGTTGGCACTCCTGAAATTTTTCCAAGTATATCTCCCAGAAAATTATTGCAATTACACGTTTTGTTATACACATGTTTATTTCCTTTGTGTGTTTTGGAAAAAAAAAGCCAAAAATGATTATTTCACGCAAAACTCCAAAAATGGGCCGGACAAAAATATTGGCACCCTCAACTTAATATTTGGTTGCATACCCTTTGGAAAAAATAACTGAAATCAATCACTATAACCATCGACAAGCTTCTTACACCTCTCACCTGGAATTTTGGACCACTCTTCTTTTACAAACTGCTCCAGGTCGCTCATATTTGATGGGTGCCTTCTCCCAACAGCAATTTTAAGATATCTCCACAGGTGTTTAATGGGATTTAGATCCAGACTCATTGCTGGCCACTTCAGAACTCTCCAGCGCTTTGTTTCCATCCATTTCTGGGGGCTTTTTGAAGTATGTTTGAGGTCATTGTCCTGCTGGAAGACCCATGACCTGGGACGCAAACGCAGCTTTCTGACACTGGGGCCTACAAAATCCTTTGGTAATCTACAGATTTCATGATACCTTGCACACAGTCAAGGCACCCAGTGCCAGAGGCAGCAAAACAACCCCAAAACATCTTTGAACCTCCACCATATTTGACTGTAGGTACTGTGTTCTTTTCTTTGTAGGCCTCATTCCGTTTTCGGTAAACAGTAGAACGATGTGTTTTATCAAAAAGCTTGGTCTCATCTGTCCACAAGACGCTTTCCCAGAAGGATTTTGGCTTACTCATGTACATTTTGGCAAACTGCAGTCTAGCTTTTTTATGCCTCTGTGTCAGCAGTGGGGTCCTCCTGGGTCTCCTGCCATAGCGTTTCATTTCATTGATATGTCTACGGATAGTTCACGCTGACACTGAGGCACCCTGAGCCTGCAGGACCGCTTGAATTTCTTTGGAACTTGATTGGGGCTGCTTATCCAACATCCGGACTATCCTGCGTTGCAACCTTTCATCAATTTTTCTCTTCCGTCCATGTCCAGGGAGATTATCTACAGTGCCATGGGTTGTAAACTTCTTGATTATGTTGCACAACCATTGACAAAGGACAAACCGTGGATTTGGTTCTCAAGTCCTCAGACAGTTCCCTTCTCCTCTTTCTGTTCTCCATGCTTAGTGTGGCACACAGACACACAATGCAAAGATTGAGCCAACTTCTCTCCTTTTTATCTGGTTTCAGGTGTGATTTTTATATTGCCCACACCTGTTACTTGCCACAGGTGAGTTTGAATGAGCATCACATGCTTGAAGCAAAGTTATTTATCCACAATTTTGAAAAGGTGCCAATAATTTTGTCTGGGACATTTTTGGAGTTTTGTGTGAAATTATGTCAAATTTGTTGTTTTGTGTTGTTCCAATACACACAAGTGAAATAAACATGTGTATAACAAACCATGTATAATTGCAATAATTTTCTGAGAGATATACTTCATTTCCTGAAAAACTTCAGGGGTGCCAAGACTTTGGGCCATGACTGTACTAAACAATGAAATACTTTTCCTACATCACTGGTGCTTGACTGCAACCAGCCTTATTTTATCAGCTGGATTTTTACAGATACCCGACTATATCGACTGATAATATTGGCCAACCAAAATATCGATTGGGCTGTAGTATTGTTATCATGTAAGCTTCACTCTCACTGAGTTTGCAAAGTATCCTGACAAAGGTGATTCTGTAGCTGAAAAGAGTCTGGGCATGAAAGGAGGAAAGCGAAAGCACTTCCAGTAAAAACTGACACCAACACAGATTGCTTCTGTTTCAGCAAGGATAGAGCAGGGAGGGATGGTGTTGTGGGAAGGAGGTGGGGAGGGGTGGTGTTGATGGTGCATATGCGAATGAGCAGATCAAAATCTGAGAGGAAAAAGAAGCGGAGTGGGTGGCAGAAGTGTTGTGATTTCTGTTTTGTGCAAGGTTGCATTTAGCGAGCCAAGCAGGCGTGCCGAACGCTGCAAAGAGCACGGCAATAATGGCTTTATTTATCATAGTGTATATCAGTCTCTGTCACCCTTTCAGCAAGCAGTATTATATGCGTACGCCCATCTGTCCTTCCTTCTGTTGAGCTCATAGCGTCTTTGCCATTTGTTTTTTTTTTGTTTTTTTGTTTTTTTGCAAAGGCCAGAATCTACCGATATGTGAGCACTCTTTCACTGCGTCTGAACAGAAGCTCATATTGACGTGCTGTTCCAACTACTCTCCAGGGACACGTGCTAGTCATTACTACGGACTGTTTTTTCTTTCTCTCTCTCTTTTTTGGTTATTACCATTATTTTCTTTGGTACATCACAAGGTCGTTACTGAATCTCTGTGGGTGAGTAAAGTGAAAATGAAAGAAGCCATGCTTCAATAAATCCATTTCATTCAGCCAAAGAAAACACTTGTGTTTCCATGAAAATCCGTCCCTGCTTCTCTAAAGTCCATCCAAAGCATCCCAGGTGTCTTCTTTTCAGTGATGAGAATGTGATTGCTTGCAAATTTGCCCATGTAATTCCTTACTTGCTTTATGGCAGGCGGTGCGATTGTCCTGCAGGCCTGCATATATTTCAAGGCCTCTCTTAATGGTTTTGTTGTAGGTTTATTACTGGAACACAGAAGAAATGTGTTCTGGTGGAAGATGTGTTTTTGGTCCATACTTGGTGGAAAAATATTAAGACAGAAAGTTTGTTTCCTCAGAAACTCTTTGGATGATGTAGAACCAAAAGCACCCAAAGAGTCTTGACCGACAAATACAAACAAAAGAAAATTGCAAACAAATAAGAAAATTTATACACGTTAAAAGTATATTTTCTGTTGTAAAAAGCCTTTAATAGCATGATCTTCCATTCTTGAGGCCAAAATATGCTGTGTCCCTTTCCATTTTCCATTTAAAGTCTGCACTCCACTGACTTTCATGAAAAGAAAAAAAAACACGACACGAAACCGAATCCCCTAGCCAGACCTTTTCTCCCTTCCCACATAGCAGCAGTCAGTAATTTGTGTATGCAGTCAGCTATTACCTTGGCTCAGTGTGGTGCTAATGAGAAGGCTGCTGTTGTGGCTGCTTTAATGGCAGCCTAGACTCGCTCTCAGGGTGCACTGGCACAGGCCACTGGTGGGCCTCTGATGGGATGTGAAATTCTCAATGTCCTCTAACAGTGTGAGGAAACAGTTACATTCCTGCAACATGCACAAAACAAAACGCAGTAGGCTCTGCTATGACAAGGCTTTTAGTATTAACATTATTCTTCCCTATCCTTCTTCTAGATTCCTAGCATCTTGTTATATATGATTTGTTCCTCAATCTGACTTCACCACTTGGGCCAAACCGCTATGTGCCAAAACTGTATTTTTTTCAAATCTGTACGCTTTGACAGTGACCTCTCCATTAGCGCGTCTCAAAGTTGAGTCATCAGTCTGGTAACTTGCTAAATGCTCCACCTGTTGGCTCTAAGCTCTTTTAACACCCTTCAGCTGGCCTGGGTCTCTTTCTGAAGCTCCTGAGATCTGAAGAATCTCCTGGCTGACCAGTGTTTTGGCAGGAGTATCCAGGGGCGGATTTAGTGATTCTTGTGCCTCAGGCAAAAGACAAGAATGGGGCCCCCTGGAAGTACTTTTCGTTGAGGGTCTGTTCTCCCGAGTGGTGTATCTGTTTACAGATTTCCAGAGTGCTAAAGTTTACACTTTAGTGCCACTGATTGACAACCAGCCAGGCACATGTTAGCAGATGAAACCGAGCTGCCCAGCACAATAGGATAGCAAGAAGAGTCATCCATTTCAGCAGTCTTGAGCTGTATTCTCTGATAGGTCGGAAGTCTCAAGCTCTTGTCTGATAGGTCTGTGGTTTGTTTAGGTTTTGACTTGCCGTGCACTTGCCACTTCCAGTTTAGACATGCTAACAGCTTGTCTAAGGCTTTATGATTTGAACACTAGATTGCTGTTGTTTTTGTGCTTCTCTGCTTCACTTTGACAGCGTGCATTTGAAATATTCCCAGTGAAGAACCTTCTCTGCAGTCTGTAATCAAGTGGTCATGTCATCATGTAAGAGTGGGGGAGGACTGCATTAGGGCTGTACCCGACTCAGAATTCTGTCAGTCGAATCAGATTCGCCCATCCTGGCCGATGATTTGACTATTCGTTCATGTTTTTTCTCCATGTACATTATCTAGTAATCAGTAAATCAATTTGCATACGTTTCAGATCTGATGTCCTCCTCATTTAGAAAGTCAGCAGAGTCACAGGAACATATTTTTGAACTAAAAGAGACGTGGCATATGATGAACGATCTGAATTGGAGCCTGATTTAATTACAGAATATAGCGTCGGGCAGCAAGCAACGTATTTATCCTAAAAATTAGCACTTCTAGCCTGTCTTTTTAATTTCACTTCTAACAGCTTCTTCAGTAGGATGACCCTTCGTCTTTCATCTCTCATAAATAATGAACTCCTAAATAAAACCAAATTAGTCAATATTTAAATTATTTTTAGATGAAAAGGAGAACGGTAGACCTGAAACCGTTTAATTATTATATTACCCGCACTGAAATAATTATTCCTCGTTTATCGGCAGGCATATTAAGTGACTGTACTTATCTTTAAATAAAAATAATCTTAGCTGTAAATGAATAAATAAAAAATATCTGTAATTTAGGTTCTAAAATAATGGAATTATAAAATTATAAAAACAAACGTCTTCGGTCCGTTTTTCCTTCACCGCAAACAGCCATTATGTCTAAAACAGAAGTCAGCTCACTTGTTTGAAGCAGTGTTTGATGTCTGACTAAATGACGAGCAGAATTAGGTTTGATTTGTTCGGATTCTCTTCTTCAAAAGCTCCTCCAGACTTTTTCTGAGACATCGTTCCACTCGTGTTTCTCAGCTTCACAGCTTTAGCTCCCTTCAACGGTGAACCGCCAGCGCACGTTGTCACGTGGATTTAATTTTTTAGCAAGCATGCGTCATAGCCCAGCTAGAACTTAAATATATATTTATTATTCCCCTTTTAATAATTATTAAAATGTCTTTTTACATTCTTAAAGTTCTTGTGCATTTTGTAAGCTTTTGTCTGTTTAATGAAAGAAAAAAAGCTTGTCACTGTTGTCAGTCGACTTGAAGGGTCTCAGTCGACTTAAAGGGTCTCCGACTGACGATTCGACTTGTCGACTTCTAGAGGGCAGCCCTAGACTGCATTGACATCACTGGAAATACTGGAAATAGCTGCTACAATCGTAAATAACAGCCATTATTAAAATGTATACACATATTTCAGAACAGATTATTGAGCATCAGTATGTACAGCATGGCTAATTTGTATTTCATAGGGTGGCTGACTGCCCCTTGGGGCACCCTGTAATACAGAGCATCTTTAAAGTGTTGGCTCTGCTGGGTTTGAAGGGAGTTTGCTATCATTTAAAGACCAGCTTTTTGACTACCACCTGACAGTCTGGAAAGGGGTTCATCTTTCAACATGGCCAACACTGACAATAAAAGGCAATTTAATTGAAAAAGTGACTAAAAACCTTGTGTTTTGTGACGTATATAGGCAGATGATTGTCAAGAAGGTGCTACAACAAAAACAGAGTGTGACCAGAGTTAAGCAAAAAGCTGCCATTGCCTTATCATGTTAAGCTTGTTTGTCAGACATGAATGGGTTTGGTGTAATTACAAATGTTACATGTATACTTTAGTTTAACTGAACTCACTTGCCTGCTATTCCAAACCAAGACTCTTTGCTTGCCTGCTATTCCCAACCAAGACTCTTTGCTTGCCTGCTATTCCCAAACAAGACTCTTTGCTTGCCTGCTATTCCCAACCAAGACTCTTTGCTGCTTTGGAGAAGCACACACAGGCTTTATTCTACTATGTGAGAAAGCGAACCTCCCGTAAGGTGTGCAGGCAAGTGTTATTCTTTGTTTTGTGTGGGTGAAAAAGCCGGCTGTTATTCTGTCATATACTGTGTAGTGGAACAGCCAAAGAGCGCTGCCTTGATGTTTGACATAATGACAGATATGACATGAAACAATGTTCAGTCAGCATTCTGCTGGAGGTATTTATATTCTCTTTTGAGAAGAACGACGTGCACACTCTCATTCACACTCTGCCTCCTTCCGTTCTCCGCTTTCAAAACGCTTTGTGCAGCTCCTGTTCCAAGCCTCAGCACAGTTTGCTGTAATCTGTAGCGCTGACTTTGACGCGTTCGCACTTTTAATTGACATACTTTGTGAAGGTGCTTTTCTGACAGGGGTGTTCATTAGTTAGACCGCAATATCGATCAGACTTTGATGTAAAAACAAAACAGAAAAAAAAACAGAAAGATTTGAGGAGTTGTTTCTGCTGGCTCAGGCGTAGAAGACTGGGAGGTGGAGAGAGGATAGACTCACTGTGTACAGGAACTGTCAAATAGCAAACCCACACGCCCACCATGAGTGATTCTGGGTGCATCTGCTGTGTTTTGGTATATACATTTGGGGTCCATGGATGTGTGAAATAATCTAGCTGCAGCAGGCACTACTTTGATGGTACGATACCATGTTTTCTATTCCAGTTTCGATACAGACATTAAAACTTTGTGTAATGGCTGATACCAATGCCAATGTTTTAAAAATAGCCATTTGTAATTAAAGCCCTTCACTTAAGATCTCAAGTTACTATACATAAAGGCATTAACACTTCACTTCCCTACTGGAAGTAACACCTAGCAGCATGATTTATATAAATATAGATAGATAGATAGATAGATAGATAGATAGATAGATAGATAGATAGATAGATAGATAGATTAAAGGAAGCAATAGGGTTTGAATGGGGGTGAGTGATAGTGATAAAATAAAGATAAATAGAGGAGTGTAGGTCAGACCAACACTGAACTCTTGCTTGGGGTCTGCCCTGAGACAGTGTATGTGAAATGGTGTCTGAATAGAAGTCCAGTGTGTACTTTTCCAACCCATTCATTATTAAAGGGAAATTTAAGTTTTTCTAAAATCTCTAAGTTGGATTATAAAGTTGTGTACAACCACATAATTCCCAATCAGACCGAACGTTTGGAATCGTGTTGATATCTCAAAAACTGCAGGACTAGTTAGGTGACAAAAATGTGTACCATAAGAAGAAGAATATACAGTCAGATAACAATAGTGTTGCACATCAGTAACAACGTTCCAGTGTCAAATAAATGCCAATGTGTCTCCTTCTGCTCAGCTACAACAAAACAAAACTATGCATTCCTTATACTGTAAGTGAAACCTACCAAGCAAAAGCTAACCATGCATGAATGAATGAGCTATGTCTTACATTCATTTGTTCCTTTTTTATGTGTTTATTCTATGGATACAAATCCAGCAGTAAAGTGTAGGCATGTTTTTAGCAAGCTCGTAGGGGTGTAATTCTACCCATATATCAATACCAAACCCATGGATTGATTCAGACCTCCATTTCTAAACCACACTATCTGGGTTTTCTGGGTTTTATTAAGTTACCAACAATTTAGAACACTAAAGAAAAAGACAATAAAGAACATGATAGATTAACTTCACAGGAGTTAACGTAATGGAAGCTCAGCAGGCTGCACCAGCAACATGTATTGTGGCACTGTCTTCTGGAACTTTAACATTAGACTAGGGACGTATGTATTTGTGTTGTGGTTTGGTCTGAGTTTTAGAATTGCTACACCCCTACGTGTTTGTGGACACAGCTCAGTCTAAAAAAACACCTGTATATGTTGTGGTCCTTTTACTAATTTCCCTCTGCTCATGCTGTTGTGTGTATTTGTGCATTAGTAGCACAGCAGACTGGGAATGTTGGACTGAGGAATGTCAATCAAACATGCTCTTTGGAATATAAGGACCATGTCCACACAGTTCTCACATCTTTTTAAAGAGCTTTTATATTTAAATCTTTTTTTAGTTTGGTTTAATGTGACTTTAAAAGTCAAATAAATACATCTAAAAATCTATGAATATTGATTATAGTTAGGATGATATGAAATTTCAGGCAGAACAAGATCAGATTAATTATTTTTTTCATCCAGTATCTAATCCAGCCTTTTCTGCTGCTGTCGGTCGATGCCTATACTGGGCACATAGGCTCTGTTCTCTTTTGTCTAGGTCTTCCATAAGAGAGAGGGGTGTTATGAAAGTGCCTATCGGTGCTTGTGTGCTGTTTATATCGATAATGTACTTTGTGGGCACCAGTGGGAGCTATGTAACCCATTAAGCAGTATCCTTGTCTGTGAAGCTAGAAGTGCACTCATTTTTTTCCTTTTTATATCTTTTTATCCCTCACCCTTCTCTTCGGAGACTTCTCCGAGATGAGTGTGTTCATCATTCCTCAGTCAGCCAATCGACTCCTTTCCCACTCTTCCACTAATAGATGACTAAGTGTTAATGACCAGTTGTTTACAGTATTTTTCTTCTAACCTGCCTAAGTCAGATCCTTTACATCAAGGAGAGCTTAATAAATGGTTTCTGTGGAAGTTTTCTTCTCCACACGTCTTTTGCCTTGTCAGTGGGATTAATGCAGACTCTTTAATACTGGCTATTATTGAACAACTAAAGAGAATCTAAACATAGGCTATATCACGCTTACTTCACCAACCCTTTGATCGTTTTTTAAGTCCTAAGAGAAGATAACCAGGAGAGATATGTTCACTTGGTAAACCAGTGCATACTGAGTTGCATAAAAGGCTGGCTTATTATTAGAATTAGCATGGCTTCCTAAATGGGGTTAGGGTGCTGTGGGGGTTTTGTCCTGTTTGGAGCGACGGCGTGCTAAATTCTCACTCCAGCACTTTTAAATTTCTCAGCTGGCTTAGTGCCATGGCAAAGACTGACTGAGAAAACACCATTAAAGCCCATAAAGCAGGCCTTTGAAACCTGTTGGCTATTTATTAGCTGCCTTCTTTTTCTTATTGTACCCAAAACCAGATACTAGTTTAGCTAGCATGTATAATCTCATAATCTGAGATGAATCTTAATCCCTCCATCCCCTATTTTTTCCAAATGCCATGGTTTCTTTCTTGTGAGGATGTAAGAGTGAGAGTGCATAGCCTAGTTATATTTAGATATGTTATGCACATCATCAGTGCAGGGCTTTGAAAGACTTTGATATTGCTTATTCCTGTGTGAAGTTCACTATTTTTAGAGGGATAGTTTTTGGGGGGGATTCTGTTTTTAAGATCCTCTCTCCACATTTCACATGAATTAGTTATGGTCTCTAAAAGTTGTGCTTGGTGTTTAAGCTTATGTAATGGCAAAACATCTCAAACATCTTACTACATCTTCCACTGCAAATTTCTATCGATGTTTATCAGCGCTGTTACATCAAACCTTCTATATAAAGATCTCTTTGTACTATTTTGGTCATAATTTGTTTGCCACCGTTTGCCAGAAGCTTTTTATATTGTGCAAACATTTCTTGAAGAATAGCCCGATATAAATGGTCCAAAATGACTTGGAATACAATATTGGGTAACACTTTACTGCAGCCCTGATGTGTAACATCGACATAACCATGCCATAAACATGTAATCGCAGCTATTACATACATGGCAACCCATGACAGGTTTTGTTCAGTAATATAACAGTGCCAGGTCCCGTTAATCAATACTTGTCATGACATGATATTTGATGTTTAGACAGCTTACAGACCACATGCTTTGTCCTAAACCTTCGGTCCTAAACCTGACCCTGGTACTAATTTAAACCTTACATCTTACATTGCTAAGAATCAACTGGACAATCAACTGGGGATTGTACTTTCCCTTGTTTCTTATGATAGGGGTGGACACCACAACTTTCTGGTGATCTTGTACGCCCTATTTGTGAGAAGTATACATTCAATCACAAGTGTATGTCATGAATAAAACTGTCATTTTGACCCAAAATATGCTTCAGAAATCTCATTTTAGAATGTGGTATGATGCTAGTATACCGTTCTTTATGCATTATGCCAAATATGCTAACCGCTGCGTGGACGTATTCATACCTGTAGAAACACCCATGAGCATTCTTTCCTTATGAAGTTGCCATTTTGGATATTTTATAGACATTTTATCCTCTTTTTCATTGTGTACACATTGATAACATGGCATGCCGTACCAATGGCCCTCAGTACAAGAAGCCTTGATAAAAAGATCGATCCCCAGATGGGTCCTCTCTGTGCTCCGTCCATCCTTTGTTTGTGTATGTGGTGTCCCTGCAGTGCCACATTTCAACCCTGGAACCAACAGACTGGAGAGAGAGATCTAAGGCTCTGGACACAAACTCATAAACGAGGCCGCCAGCATGCAGTGGCTGAATGTCTCAATAGGCCCTCTGCTTTGCCAAGCCTTTATTTTCTTGTCTTTTTTTTTTTTGGACTCCTGGTTAGGACATCTTTTCCAAAAATAGAGGTTGTTTTAACGAGGTAAATAACTTTTTCCCTCAAAGTAATGCTAGCACGTACCTAAGACTGACTGCTCAGAGACAATAAATTATGATACACATAATTAGTGGGGGCCTTTGCCCTGGATGTAGCCCCAGTGTCTGGGAGATGGTGCCAGAGGAGATGTGGCTGTAGCCCAGCACAGTGGCAGGGAACATATTCTCTGATGCCTTTTCATACACAGTCTTAAGCTATTTGATCATTGGATGACTGCCATTGGATTCTTCCTCTGCTCGCTCGTTCTCCACATACTTTGCTCTGGCCATTCTTGTGCCATTGCTGTGGTTCCTGAACCTTTTGTTGCCCCAGGCTCTTGCATTGTTTTCAGAATGGTGTCCTCCACATCACTGGCCATTATTGTTTCATTTCAGTCAGCTGGCAGTTTTCTGGGAGTCTGTCAAGTGGGATTTGGGAGCCGGACTTCTCTTATAACAAAACAAAGGCGGTTGAAAAAGAATGGAGGGGGAAAAAATGCCTAAATGCCTTGGCAAGCAAGAATGTTATTATAATCTGCAGGCCTTTGCAGTAAAGAATAGGTAAGCAGATTCTAAAATTGAAATTGCGTGTGCGTGTGTGCGTGAGTGAGATCACGTTTTTGACACAGTGCAAACTGCTGTGCCTTTGTTAGCTTTGATTGCAGTTCTTCAGGCACATTCAGTTCAGCAGATGTTCAGTTAGCATGTGCTTTCCAGTCTGACCCTGTCAGCTGGGTAAGTTGGTTATGAAAGGGCTCTCTTTTCAGAAGCGCTCTGGCCTTGTAAGGCAGCGTTCTTAAGCTTGCACTCCTTATGAATAATAACTAAACATTTAAAGCTACCTAGAAGGAAGTTGAAAGCATACGTGTCCTGAAGTTGAGGTCATACTCGCTGTAATCTGTGTTGGAATAGCCTCAGTCAGAGGCTATTTGTCTTAGCTGAAACCATGCTTATGTACAGTATATACACTCATCATCAAAAGAATCGTTGCACAAATAGTTGTACCCAGAAGGAATGAAACTTGGTGGGAAGGTTTGACATCAAGAGACGCAAATGATTTAAGTTTCACGCTCGGCCATGCATGTGACTCAGGCAAGGACCAGACTGACCCAACAGCCACTATTACGGACAGTGATGTCCTCTATGAGTCATCCCCTGATTACATGTATGCAGACCGTTACAACGACTGCCCTTAACAGCATGTCAACGTTGCCAAAGACTGCAATGGGGTCATGCCAGACTGCATGGAGTGACTCAGAATGGCAGTGAGTCATCTTCAGTGACGAGTCTCGCTTTTGTCTTGGTGGAGACAACCAACGTCCATCGGTGTGTGGAGGCACCGTGGTCAGTGCCAAGGTGAACAGTTTGTTGTCACACGTCGCACATCCAGAAGGCTTGGTGTCACGCCACCTCCACCTCTACCGCACAATCTGCAGGAACTGTGTGAGAATATTCAAGCTGCATAGGATGGATTATCGCAGGACACCATTAGGAACCTCTACAACTCCACACAGAGACATCTAACATGTTGTATTAGCGAACATGGCCTCCGGACACCATACTGAGAGACACTACTTCTGTATGTGTAGCTCAATAAATATTGATCATATCAGTCTAAATTTATCATCATTTATTGTTCCTGGTAACCTTTATCTTCCTTCCCAATAGCATTGCAATCTGACACTTCCTTCTGGGTGCAACTATTCATTTGATGATGAGTGTATATACATGCACACAGAGTTGTCAGTTTACCTTTATATAGGTGCACTTTGTAGGTTCATGCATCAAATAAAAGGGACCACCACATGATCTTCACTAAGTAGATATTATGTGAAGGACCATTCTCAACGCAGCAGTGACACAGTCATCGGCTCAGGCATGTGCATTGATAGACCCCAGAGGTGGTTTAAGCCCTTGCTCTTTTGGCCTCAGCTTAAACAAGTGCCTCTTGGTCAGTGGGTATTATAACTGTGATTTACAGTATATGGCCGTTCTTGAAAACACTGGAATAGAGCTAGTGGGTCGGCTTGGGTTCCATAAGCTTCATTGCTCTTGGGTGCTTTCTCTGTTGCAGTACAGACTGTTTGGAGATATTTCCCTCATGTTGGCCTTTTTAAAAAGAACCCTGGTTCTTGAACTGGTTCTGTTCAGGCTTCTTAGAACCATGGTGGTGTTCAGGGATCCAGTCTTTGTTTGCCCCAGTTCATATTGAAACCAAGGAACGGCCAAGGATATGTCATCAACGTCATGGATATGTCCTCAACCCATGGATGTCATCACAGTTCATGCTGAAGAACCTACTGTTCTTTAGTTCCAGCTGAGAACCAACTTTTCAGGTTCCGAGCCCATTTATTTTGAGTGGAAATGGGCCAAACAGTTTAAAATTAGGTGCGCAAACTGGAAAGGAACCCGTTTTACATTGGTGGGCTATCAGTCTCCGCTGGAAAACCCACCAACAAATCGCTGATCATTTCTTTGGAAAGCATCACAATATATAACATGCTTATATTAATGATTAATTAATTAATTAAATGAATAAATAAATAAATAGCTAATTTATTAAATTAATAAATTAATACTACATTAATAACCTGGTAAGCCAATTTGTTTTAACCTGTCATGGCTTTATTAAAGGCTCCATGGAGCTCCTAAAAGGAGTTGGTATTTGCTAGTAATGAGATGGGAGATTGGGGTTCGAGTCCCAGCTTGAGCAGTAATGCTGCCTTGTGATGAGCCCTTAACACTAGGACCGCATTCCTTTGTAACATACTAACTGTCTCCTTTAATAAAAGTGTTTACAATACGTTTGAGCCCCTCTCCTCCAAAATGTCTGCACACAGGAGACAGCCAGTATTCCAAGGTATCTGGGACAAAAGCACTGATGGGATTTTTAACTTTCAATGGGCTTGGTATAATTATAGGTCGATATTTCTGGTAGTTCTTTAAAAAACATACAGAATCTGAACATTCTATCAGCGCCACATTTGTGCTCACAAGACTGCAAGTATACCAGGACACTAAGAGTTAAACACTGTGTCTCTGGTGCATCAGCATGAGACTTATCACCATTTCTAAGCAGTGAAACAATACAAAACACTCTGAGCTTCTACCCTGTTTCAGAGGTGTCCAAAATCAGCAGGTGGCTTGGAGAACTCACATAGCAGGCTGTTCTCCTGTTTTCCAGCTCTCAAGCACTGCTCCTCTGAGAGCACTGTGTGTGGAAGAGTGGCCGTACATGTTTGAGCGGGCCTTGCCACTCGGCTCCATATGCTCATGTTTCATTCAGCTCTCTCTCGATTACCCCTCTGTGCCGCCTCATTCCCTGTTCCCCAGCCAGGAGGGAGGGTCCAGCTCACTGAGCCCTGCAGCCTGACGAAAGGAGCCGTGCTCCAGAACATGCCGCCACGCCCTGGGTCTGATGGCCAACATCTGTTAGCACGCTAACGTGACCTTACCGCAGGCCTTCCTCCTCCTCCTCGTTTGCTTTGATGAATATTAGTGCAGACTGGGTGAAAGACTCCTGCTGTAGCTCCTCTTACCCTGTTATCACTGCTTATGTCAGGGTGTACTTTGATATTATAGGCAAACCAAGGCAAGGCAAGTTTATTTATACAGCACCTTTCACACACGGTGGCCATGTGCCACAGATAATCCAAATTAAAAATGGGAAAAACATCCAGAACATTAGAATATAAAATATGATTGAGAGAATTAAACATTAAATGAAAATGTTTAAATGACTAAAATTATGTTATAAATTCTAAACTTAAAGCATAGTTAAATTGCTAGTGACTTCATTTGGACCAGTACATGTCCATTTCTTAGATTAGTGACAAATAAAATATATAGTTATAGAAATATAAAAAATATTAATATAAAAAATATAATAATTACATTAATATACATTTTCTAGGTGGCTATATATACCCATATTGACATTTAAGAGTGTGAAACTAAGCTCCCCAGACCAAAAAATTGTTACCTTGCATGTTTAAGGTGATAGTAACTTCAGGCTCCTGGAGATGACGCTGCACGAGGATGATGGGGCTTGAGAAGAGGTGGTACAGCGCAGTGAATGTCTCATTGGATGTATGGAAAATGCTTGTCAAAGCAGATGTTAATGATTGGCTAAAAAGGAGTGACTGCATTTGGGCGTGCCAAAGACCATAGTGTGAAGGAAGTAGCTGAATTTGCAGGTGTATGGAAGCGTACGGTCATATGGCTCTACCAACAGTGGTAAAAATCCCAATCTACAGGAAACTCTCCTCAAAATTGTGCCAGGGTAGGTGTCCACCAAATCTGGCCCAACTGTGCAATTCTTTGATACATGATACTTGATAATTCTCTAATACATTTGAGTCACAGGTGACTAATTTTTTGTCCAGTGAGCTTACATTTGTGGAGCTGAAATGTGATGACATTTCCTGAAGTGACCCAAAAGTGATAACATTTTTGATCAGGTGCTACACATTTTGTGCCCCAATTCCAGATCACTTGTGACCTGCATTTATTGAACAAATTTAATGCTTACCACAAGAGGTCTTGAGGTCTGGGCAGAAGTGGATCTATGGCAGCCCTTTTCCACTGATGGAAAGGGTATTGGGGGTGATAAATTGTGCATCAACAGTGGGCTACAGTTGGTAATTCTAAATATAAGAAGTGCATTTAGCAATGTGGTAGCTGCTTCTGACAAAATGGCCAATGATTATAAGCATTTCATATAGTGTTTTCATTATTTTGTGCACCAATGAAAGGAACAGTAAAAGCAACAACAGCTGAAGCTCTTGGCAAGTGACCATAATCACCACCGCCACTGCAGCCTGCTCTCATCAGCTAACAAAAAATGTGATTTAAAAAGAAACAAAACAAGAGTTAACATTGGCTCTGCTTTCCATCTCTGGAGCTCTTATAGATAAAGTTTGATGCTTTCCGGTGATATGTTGCCTCCCTGTTGTTTGCTCCTTTACTGTTGGACTTTTAGCGTTGCTTGTTAAAAGTGTTCCTGCAAAACATAAAGACTTCAAAATGAGTTCAAAATGTGTTGGAGAGACTAATTTTTAGGTAGTAGGTGGACTAGGACTATAAATAACCCAGTCTATACTGGAAGTGGTTAGATTTACAGTCTATAGTAGTGAATTGTTATAGAATATTCTATAATTCTAGCAACTTCCTCTAAGTAATGATGTATAGTTGAGTTCGGAGCCTAAAGGCCAGCATTTAGCAACAGTTCTTTCACGCTTATGCACAGTAATGGGTACGGCGGGAGGCAATGGTCCTAAAGTGAGCCTCCTGTATCCTGAAGCAGCATTTTGAGTGTGACGTGCATCACAGTGTTGTGCAACATGCAAACCTCTTTTCATCTTTGAGGTGTACCAAAAGCCTCCGCTAACAAACCTGCGCTGTTCTCTCAAGCAAATCTCTTAACCAGGGCAAAACGCTTTGATCCTCTGTTTATCGTGGCAGCCGTTTGATAGCATGTGGAGACTGTTAACTGAAAACTCCTTTAGTCAGTTCCTCAGGCATAAAGAGCTTCCACACACACACATACTCAGTTCTATATGCTCTGAGCAGGAGCTTTGATTGAAGCACATGGATGACACCAGCACCGCCACTGATGTAATTTAAGTGTGCTGAGTGTCCTTGATGAAACACAGGAGAGCACTGAGAATGCAGGAGAAGACTATGGAATGTGTAATATTTGCATGCAGCGAATGCTTTCTGAAAACTGCTCCCGGTCAGGCTGTTTATTCCTGCAAACCGAATAACGTTAAGAGTATATGCACACGCAACATACAGAGACACAGCTGAAGTAGAGCCGTAATTATTGTCTGTCTTGCAGTGTTTTTCCTCTTAAGATCTTCATAGCCTCACTGTCCTTGTAAACACTATAAACCCCAATCATGGCTATTGGCTCATGTTTGATTCATGAGCAGCTCTTCATAAATCTGTTTACTGTAATGGTCCATACCTGCCCTGTTTTCTCTATGCAAATGAGCCCTCCGCTACCGAGGCCTTTATCCACCGTAATCTGCATCTGATTTATGCAGTCACCCAGGTTTGGCTCCTCACTGCAGCTTCTTATGGACCTACGACAAACCTGGAGGAAGGGGAAAAAGAAAAGGCAACATTGTATAAACCGCACACATCCAGCTCAGGAGAAATAATTCATAGGTTCGTACCCTCTCTTGTTTTTCTTTCTAGGGTACATATTCATATAAACATGAATGCGCAAACATAAGCTCAGCGCAGGGCTCATTTCCATACAGGTTTGAAGAAGTAATTTCCCTTCCTCCGACTTGATGATGTCCTGCTATTATAAAAGATTTGTGGATGCAGTCTTGAGCTGCATCACAAGTTTCTTAGCTTGTTTGTTCATCCTCTGCTTCATTTACTTTGCCATCTTTGTCATTGCCCAACAAGCAAGTCTAGGAAAGTCCCCAACACAGATATTTCAGTATACGTAAAGTTGCAATATGTACGTTAAAAGGATTTGAGGTTTGAGACCTCTTTGGTAGAAGACCATTTTGTAATGTCAGTTGTGCTTTAGGCTTCTGCCTGAGTGGATGGATCTGATGATTATGAGTGGATTGAAAGAGGATTCAAAGAGAACTCACTCAAAACCTGTGAAGAATATGTGCCCTGGGGATGCAAGTGAATTAACTATTGGCATTACTATTGTCAAGCTCCCTGGACAAAAAATGAGTCACCTTACATGTTTAAGGTGGTAGTAACTTCGGGCTTTTGCAGATGGCGCTGCATGAGGATGATGGGGCTATAAATACCTGTAGAGTGTGTGACAGAATTCATAGATTGAGAAGAGGTGGTACAGTGCAGTGAATATCTTGTTTGATGTGTGGAAAATCAGTCACAAAGCAGATGTTAATGATTGGCTAAAAAGGAGTGATTGCATTTGGGCGTGCCGAAGGTCATAGTGTGAAGGCAGTAGCTTGAGTTTGCAGGTGTACAGAAGCGTATGGTCATACAGGTCTACCAGCAGTGGCTAAAATCCCAGTCTACAGGAAATTCTCCTCAAAATTGTGCCAGGGAAGGCATTCATGAAAACGGCACAATTCTTTGATGTAAGAGTGGTTGTTCATTGATGTGATCAAATCAAATCAAATTGCAATTGTTATTCATGCTTGCAGAGGTATTACACACTATTAGGTATGTTTCAGTCACGGGTGACAATTTTTGTCCAGTAAGCTTATTTTCATCAGTGTAATATTGATATATTGCAATATTAACAATATTACTCTGACAATAATATTTGTCAGAAGAACTCTTAACGTTTGACCCGATGCCTTGATTTGGCCCTTGATTTGGCCCTAGAATGCCTTGATTTGGCCCTAGAAACTAGCGTTTTTCCCTTTTTGGTGACCTCATGAATCATTTGATGAGCTTTGCTCTGATTTGCTGGTTTACAGCGAGACACCATGATGACTCACACAGTAGCAACATGTAGAAAAAGACAGAACAATAAAATTAAATTCCATGTACATAATCTAGGTTGTCCTACTATTAGGGTACTTATGCTAACATTAGTTACTTGAGGATTCCTAGTAGCTAACAGTTCCCATACTCGCTACTTGCTTTGATCACTTTGACAACAAAGTAAAGTACTGTTGTTACTCACTGTAAAACTTTTATTTCAAGTTAATCCGTTGCAATCACACAGCATGACTGCTACCTGCAAGTTGTGGTTGTGATGCTAATAAAGGTGAAACTGCTCCTCTTTTCAGTTTATTCAGTGTCAAACAAGCTGCTCAAAGGTTTGAGAAACTGTGAGGAGTGAAATATGCAGAGGAAACTAACAACTTTGAAGTAAAGTTGTTGTGGGCACTAACATTGTCTTCACCAGCTTGTTTTGGGAATTTTTCCTTTCTACCTTAATGGTGCTGCAGTTGTATACTGGCTATACACCTGTACAAGCCAGAATATAACTGTGGAATAATAGAATAATAGATTAAGAAGGTGGTGAATAGACACCAAGTTCAGCCATGCCCACTGACAGTTCAGTTCCTTGGAAAGGGTTTGAATTGCACCTTTGCAGCCTTCTGTTGCTCCATTGTCATTATTTCTCAGGGCTGGAGCGTGAGCCTGTTTTACCAACCTCCTTTGCAAATGCAGGATTTGTATTTGAAGGGGGAGACAACAGTGTTTGAAGTCCACGGTATGACAGTTCTATGTACTGAACTCTCCTTATTCAACTGCTGTATGTAACCTATGTAAATGCAGTTGTCTATTCTATGGACCTTTTAAGTTAACCGTTGTATCTTTGGTCATCATGTCCTTTACCACAAAAGCCTTCCTTATTAAAACGCATTTTGTAGTTTTGTCCTGTCAATGACGCTGGCCAGAACTCTTTCCTACAGAAAAGTCAGGAAATGAGGACGGGATAAATGTTCCATTATGAACACAAATCCAGCGTATCGGCCCATCACAGGGCACTGACATTGGACTTCTCTCTATATTTCCAGTGAGTTATGTTATTTCCACCAGTTCACAGTAGCTTTATAAGAAATGTATGTAACAAGATATCCAGCTAGTGTTATGAAAATCTGATGAGACTCTAACAAGCTCTAACATTGACGTTGACTAAAAGTGATGCTAATAAGAAGAGCCCGTGCTTAAATACTTAAAACGTTTACGCTATTGTAGTGCATTTTAAAAGCTTGATTCACCACTATTCTGATCTATATAGTGAAAATATGCTTGGTACACTCAGTCATCTAGAAAACTTCACGGTACAATAGATGGTAAGTTTTGTCATTATTTAGTATTTAATAAATATAATAAATCATTAGTGATTTATTATTGAGATATTGCCATAAATATTAAGTCTAAAAATACATTATAAACCCAATAGTCAGGAAAGCACTGCGCACAAGATAATATTCATAATCATCATCATCATCATGCTGTCGCCCAGTTTCTTATTAATAATCACTTTATTAGCCTTATATAGCAACTAGCTTAACAAATGATTAATATAATTGTAAGAACATTATAATGTCTATTACCCAATTTGATATTACTGAAATTTCCCAATTAACCCAAGAATAGAAAATACATATTTTAAGGACAGCTTGCTATAATCTCAAGCAGAAAAGACATGACTGATGACTAATTGAACTAAATTCTTTGCACAGAAGTTATTAAAATCCCAGCACAGCTGTTTGTTTATACTATTCGCAGGTTTTAATGATCTGACTCAGAGACGCTTTAGACAAGCTTTCCTGATAAATGATTCTGATTATTCAATAATGCATCAATTCTTGCTGCCGTTTGTGTGAAAACACCCACCTTGCTCTTGAATCTGACATGCGTTGTATTGTAGATAGTAGGTCTGATTTGATGCAATGTTTTAAGTGATCATGGAAAATGTATTTCAACCAAATATCCTGATGTAGCTTGCAGCTGATGTATGTGCGAAGTGTTCGTGAAAACAAGACAATACGAAAACGTCCTGTAGCTTATATCCAATATTTTCACTCTAAGCAGCTAAAACTGGGTTTCTATGCTTGCCTGCGTTTAGCACTGCAGCTCTGAGTACATCTAATTATGAGGTTAATGCAACCTCAGGTAATTGTAAAATGATAGCTGCAAAGCCCCCATCAGCCACAGTGTGGTAAAAGCCTAATGCAACATGGGGCATGCCTGGAGAAAGACAACCGCAAAAACAATAACAGTTAATTAAGCAGTGACAATACTGCGGGTGTGCATGTGTGCGAGCGTGTGCTTAAATATAGAGCCATAAAATCCCACTTAGACATCTGCAAGTGTGCATTCTTTCTCTACCGAATTGCAGCCTGGTGTCTTCTTTATTGTTTATCCTCTCAAACAGACACAGATTTACTGGAATGACCAGTCTATTGTCTGGCTATCATGGGTACGATTTCTGGAACTTATAGTAGTCATTTTAGTCCCTGTATGCTAGCGCATATAGCCATAAAGCCCACTATACTCTAGGTGTAATTAAGCAAATCCGTGGGCAATCCACTTTTGATACCTGACAGTACCTTTCAATAGATGGCTCTTTAAGGAAAACTCCAGCAAGCAGCATTTTCCAGCAGCTTACCATGGACAAGAAAATGTGCTGTTATCTGTGGCATGGCCATATAGGGACCTCTGGATCACTATGGGTAAAAATGAGGGGCATTTTTTCAAATGTCGTATCTCTACACATTGTGGCAAACCAAAATGTTGCAAAGATTACAAGCTTGTAGTCAAAATTATTATTGACTATTGTTTCATGCAAGCTAACCCTGCTGGCAACCACTCCAAAATACCTAATGAATACTAACAAGCCTTGGGAAATTAGGTAGTTAGGTTGTTTTGGAGTAAATAGCTTACACTTGCTGGGTAGCTCATGTTTGTATACAATACAGTTGAAGCATCCAGTGTTTGACCTTCTTTTCAGCACATGAGTATTAGCTTGCTTTTAGCATACAATGCTTGTAGTAGTGTTGTACTACTCGGTCTTGAGACCATACAGTAGTCTCGGGCTCAACGTCATTTGGACTTGGTCCTGTCTTGATTTTGGGGTAAGGTGGAGTTTGATTCCTCCGTTTGAGGTAACTGAAAACTGTGATGCCTCCGTTTGAGGTAACAAAAAACTGAATTAATATTAAATTTTAATCTAATTCTTTATTGTATTATATGCTATTATATGAAAATATTTCGTTTTCTATGTTTATAATTGCTACTTTAATAAAATGATTGTTTATATAGATAAGCTAATTACTTGGCTGTATTATAGTCAGCACTAACCAGTGTTGTGATGAATTGTGCTAATGCAACCTTGTTGAAATATCCTACCATACATGCATATAAATATAGTATTTATAGGTAGAGTTTTACATGAATCTGTAGGGAGGATGTTGTAATAGCCTAATTTACAAGAAATTTAAGTCAGCTTCTTATTCACTAGCTTCTTATTTGGATTTTCCCATTACACCTTAAAGGGTGCAGCAGTTGCATTCTGGTGCCTCAGGCCACCAAAGCACTCAGACACCATTTAAGGTGGAACTCTTTATCAGACATTAACAGCATTAACAGAATAGTAATGTGACCGAGTGCTGAGGTTTAATGTTCATATTACTCTCTTTAGAAATCTGTTGATAGCCAGACCGTGTACACCAGCCTCTCACAATACAAATCCTCAAGGCTGCTTCAGATCATTTTTCTGACTCACCTAACGAGAAAGGTGATATGGAAGCCACTGAGTGCTGGAAAGCTGAAAACTGACTGACTCAATTCAACAGGTTTAGATACATATTCACTGTGTTTAGTCTCAGGAATCTCGGGGTGATGGTATAAGTTGTTGGGTTTCAAAGCATCATGTAATATAAAGCATTATATTATGTATTAGTACATATAATGTAAAATTGATGACTCTGACATTCTTGGTATCGGTCTTGACTCAGCTACTAAAAGCATTCATCTTGATGCATCCCGGTCTGTGTCTTGACTTGTAGAAGTACTACTATTGTACCCTCTTAACAACTTCACAATTCAGAGGTTCTAGTGACATTTGGAAAAATACACTATGCAAAAGTCAGAGACCATTTATGATTTCCCGGTCACAATGGCAGTTAAGCTGTTCAAATTTTTTGCATCAGAAATAAAAAAAAAATCAGAAAATGTCTCTATCAGAAACTTACCCAGGTACCTCAACAAATAAATATTACATTCTTCAATATACAGTGTGTCCACACACACTGTATTACATCTCCAAAGTGCAGTCTAGTAAGTTGGTTGCAATTCTTCTTTTTTTTTGGCTTGCAGTTCCAGCAATCCCACACACATTCAGTGATTTAAGGTCTGAACTCTGAAGTAGTCCATCACTCCAAGCCTTTTGGTTTGATACTCACCAATTTACTTCATTTTGGTGTATTATCATTTCTCATTGACAGCTACACATCCATTCAGACCCATTGCATTGGTTTCTTCTTGCATTGGAAAGAAGGCCAGAAACACCCATGGGTTTTTATGATTGGAAGAAAAAGTGGAACTTGATTTTCTCCTTTCTGTCAGAAATGAAAGTTATGTTCCCCTTCCTTATGCAAGTGGATTATCCTCTATAGTCTTATAACTGACCCCCTCAGTCTGTCTCCTGTAACTTGAGCTTAAAAGCTCATTTGAATCGAGATTATGTAAAAAGAAAGGTGACCTCTGACTTCTGCACAGCTCTGTATGTAGCACAAAAACACAGTGGCCTATTGTATTAAAGCGGTTTTTCAGACATTTGAGTCTTTTGCTTTATCCTATAGAAAAAGGTACACCTCACCAACTACAAAATGACAACATGACTTTAGAACCCTATAGAGGCCAGTAAGCATTGTGTTCTAGGCTAATTCAGTGACACTGTTTACTAAGTACAGGAAACATAGTCTAAATCATTGTCCAAGCGGTCATATGCCACAGGCGCATTTGGAACATTGTGCGGTATTCCTTTCATAAGACATCTATTGAAAAGTTCCTTGGGAAACCAAAGGTGGTTCCTCAATGCCATCACTATAAAGAACCCTTTATTATTAAGAGTGTACTTTCATATTTCTAGCTTGCCTGTATCCCTTTCATGCCACCTGCAGCTCTTCAACAGACGAGAAGTATATAGAATATATAGACAGTGGGTGTAGACTCATTGCAGATTTCTAAATTAATAGAAAATGGTTGTGAAACCTGAAGTGTCTGTGCCCTTCAAACCACCACTCTTTCCTGGCAGTCCCTCTCATGCTGAGGACTGTTCTGAATGGAGTGAGATGATGAGGGTATGTGGCTCCTGAGAGTTAAGAGAGTATGTAGGGTAGAAATGTGCCGGTGTGTGTGTGTGTGAGCTGATGCTAAGTTTAGGTAGCAGCACACACACATTGAGAGGGAGGCTGTCAGGCGCCGCACTCTTTAGGGTAGGCAAAGAGCTGACACCTGGAGAAGCTGACCTAATTGGAGGAGAGAAGGACCGGTGAGTGTGGCAGTAGCAGAGGGTGCTCATCAGCAGACCTGCTGGTGAGAAGGCAGAGGGCAGTGAAGGGAGGAGATGGCAATGAGGGGGCTGATGTTTCTGAGCAGAAGGGCACAGCTCTGGTTGACCATGAAGCTCTGAGGAGATTATGGAATCCTGCTAGATTAACTGCTGTTTTATGAATCTGTCATGCATTTGAAGCAGTGGTGGATAGTAATGCAGTATATGCAATTGGTTACTGTACTTAAGTAGTGTGTTGGTGTATCTGTGCTGAAGCGTTTCCATTCTGGGGTGTCTAAAAATGAGTTTATTAAGAGTCTTGTTGTTCCAGAAATGATAAAAAGACATTTAATAAATCAAGCTACTTTTACTCTCCATACTTAAGTACATTTGAAGGTAAATACTGTAGTACTTTACTCCAGTGGAGGTCTAAAGGGAGCAACTTCTACTTTAACTGGGGAAATATATATATTATTTTATCTTGGGTATCTCTACTATAACTCAAGTATGTGGTTTGTGTACTTCGTCCACCACTGATTTTAAGACAGAATGAAAGCGGATACTGTAAACAAATGTAGAATTTAACTTTCCATGCTCCACCCACAAATCTCATAGCACCTGGTGTCAGGTTGGACAAGTTCTTACACCTTGCCCTAAAACCAGAATGGTCCCATTGTGATCAAAGAAGCTGTCTACACCATCCATGAGCCCAAGAGAACAAAATTTGGGGCTGGTCAGCATTGTTTATGACAAACACGCTTCTATAACTTAAAACTATCTCCACCACTTTTCAATGTTTTGTGATGTTATTAATGAATAATAAGCCTTTGAATATGATAAAGCTGAGATTTTAAGTAGGCTATGTAGCATTGCAACACATTTTCAAGTGTTTTGATGATTGTTTGGTGTGTTGTTTGACTTGAAATGTAGACTTGATGTTTACCATGTAGTCATCCTGATTCACAACACAATGGAATACTTTACACAGTGGGATACTACATTTGAACGACTGCTCACTGTTATTACACAATTATTATTATTATTATTAATATATCATTTCACTGCTATGGACAATATCAACAGTCACTTTAAATGTACATACATATATATAGTTCCTCTCCCTCTCAGATTATTCTTGTTTAATGTGTATTACATATCGCCCTCCTGTCTCTGTACATTTTGTATTTGTCTATATTGACTATATCTCTGTTCACTTAGTATTTTTAGTTAGTATTTATGTTAATGCTGCCCTGCTGTAGAGTAATAACCTGAGCCTCACCACAAGAATTTCAATGCACGAATGCCCTGACATGTTGTGCAAATGACAAATAAACTTGAAACTTTACTGTGTATAGTATCAGTATGTAAATCAGAGATACCAAAATGTATCAGTATGTAAATCAGAGCTACCAAAATGTATCAGTATGCAAATCAGAGCTACCAAAATGTATCAGTATGTAAATCTGAGCTATCTGTATTCTACTATGGTGACATGTACATGGCTAAAAATCTATCCATTCTTTTCTAACAGTGTAACATTTAACATCCGAAATATGTCATTTGTAATCATTATGTCAGCCCATCTATGTGTATTTATGTATATGTGAATAGGATGCACTACAGTTTAAATGAATGAATCAGCTTCATAGAAGAGATTAGGACTATGTGTGTCAGATAGGTAAAAGAATGGGAACCATTAAGGGTCATAAAAAGTGGCCACTGCTTATATGGAGCAAAGACTCACAGCTAGCAATATGAGGCCACGAGAAACACTGACCTGCGTAAAGAACAAAGGTTCAACAGGGACGGGGAGAGGAAAAAATAGAGAGATATAGATAGATAGCTCAAATTAGGTCAGCCTGGCCAGTTACCACGACTTACCACACTCTAAATCTCCTCCTCCGCCCTCTTAAGCTCTCTTTATTGTCACTTGCAGAGCTCTGATGAATGAGTGTGTTGGGCCTTGTGAGCTGGCATGCTTTCTGTGAGGCTCTGCTCAGCCCACAGTGGACGCCTATAGTCAGCTAATCAATTTGAAATCCCCCTAAAGAGAACCGCATACCACTGTAACTTATCGCTTCAAAGGAGGGGCATATTTTACACTGTCAAAGCCAAACTGGTTTCTCTGAAGCAGACGTAGACCCTTTCACGAAAAATTTATGAGCAGCTCTTTTCCTGCTGTACGTGAGGTATCACTCTTTGGAAAAGGATGGATTTGAAATGCCAGTGGAAATTTATTCCTTATCCTGTACTGATGGGAGCTGCAGGTAGGGATGTAAATGCCAGTGTACACAGCAAAACCATCTGGCTGTCTCCCAGTAGTATCTGGGTATGTGCTTCTTATGCTTTCTAGCCGGAGAAGAGGGGAAATGTTGATTATACCATAAGAGCTGTTGGTCCAGGAAAACAAGGTGTGTGTCCTAGCATCACCTGAAGGGGTATAGAGCCTGCTTAGTTTCAGATAGAACTCATGGAGAGCAAGGATAGTACAGTTTCTTAGGTTCTTTGGGGAAAATATCTGTTTCCACTTGTAATTGCTAAAACCTTTGCTCTTTTTTTTTTTGCTCAACTCTTTTTCCATACTGGGCTAGTTGCCACTTCCTCCCAATATGATTTGTTTTAGGAGGAGCCTACACATGATGAGCTCTCTAGAGATTTGCCCTCCTTCGCACAGCTGCAGAACCAAAGTTCCTCATGAAAGCAAGCATCCCATTTCCATTTTGAGAGTGGCTTATTTGTTGCTTAAGAGGGAACAGTGTTGTGGATCAAAGGCAAATCAAAGGAAACGAGTCTTTTTCCAGACCAGAACTGGGGCAGATGATAGAAAGGGGCATAATGCTTCAGTATGGGCTACAGATACAGGTGCCTCAGATGTGCTAACGTGGCTTGCCTGGATCAGTAATCAGCTCAGACAGTAAACCTATTCTTTGCACTATGTGCACAACAGACTACTCCCATGTAATCATGCTTGTCCTCTAATAGGTCAGTCATAAAACGGCCATATTCTAGACTCTGTAAACATGTCCTGATTCAAGCTGCTGGGAAGGCATCAGTAAAATTTTGGAATGATGTACAATACTGTGCAAAGGATAGAAACCACCCTTTCCAGTCAAAGTGGCCTTTAGGTAGAAGTTGTTCTGTTTTCAGGAGATGAGTAATTTAGTGAAAATTACATATAATTTGCAAAACTGGAGTTCAAAAATACAGTTTTTAAAAAAAGTACAGATAAAATGGGGGTTATAACAACTGTGCAAGACCTCCAGGACAGCGTGCAGTGGGTCTGAAAGGATGTGCATCTCTTAAGAAGTCATTTCTGAGAAAAGGAAATTACAAATCAGAAAAAGGAAGTGCTGGTGTTCTCAAATCAAAGGAATGACCACTCGAGAGAATACGACATACAAGAGAGTCACACATACAAGGAATTTGTCTTATACATGTATGACATGTATAAAAAGCACAGGCTGTAAAGTATTACACTAAAGGGGAGTACAATAAGATATAATAAACTGAATAAAAAAGTATTTATTAATATTAATAAAATGTTAATAAGAATATTAATAAAGAGCCAGGAAAGGAGATAAAGAGATATATGAATATCTGTACTTATATGTATATGGATATTCTATACATAAGTGAGTCTAAATGGACATATATCATAAAAACTATTATATACAGAATCTGTACCGCTGTGCAGATTTAGTACTATGTTACAGAGGAGTTATTGTAATACATGAGACTCAGTTTAAGTCTAGACTAAGTTCAAGTTTAGAGTTTAAAGTATGTGGTGACCGCTGTAGTTAATGAGTGTTACAGCTCTGGGGAAAAAGCTGTTAGCATGTGATGATTCCAACATGATTGAATGTGTTTGGGTTTACTTGGATAATGAGAAGCAGAAAATAGGACCAATTTGTATCACTGGATTTTGGAGGTGTGGAGAAATATCCCTTCAGGTTTCTTGAAGAACTGAAAAGAAATCCCCAGAAAAGAGTAGAAGCTGTAATAAGGGCAAGATGTGGACACTAAATACTGAAGAAAAGATGCTGCATTTAGTTACTGAGGTTTCTGTGTAGTTTTTTTTGTGAACCTGGAAAATAAAGTACTTGTACATCTTGATTAATTTGATTGGAAATAATATTATTGGAATAACAAACAAAGGGTAGTCTTAGACTTGTACACAGCTCTGTATCTGATCTCCATTTTCTAGGTTTGTTGCTAAAACTGAAGACCAGATTATCTCACTAAATTCAAGGACAAATGAATAGAGCTTGCAAGATGCTACCAGCAAGGGAAAATCAGCTCTTTATTGGCTGTTTTGAATTATTCCAACACTTATCAAACAGTGACTGATTTTAAAGAACTCCAAATGAAAACAAAGACTTCCCCAGAGGAACATTTAGAGCTGTGCTTGGCTGTATCATAGAAAATGAACCTTTAATTTAATATCATTGTGGCATTTGCAAGAAGTCTGTGGTTTTGGCCACACTTTCTAAATTTACCAGGAGAATTAAAAGTTGCTTGGTGCTTCCTGCCAATGATAAGAGCTATTATTTCCCCTAAAGAGTATTGTAGTTATTGTGCTCTTTTAATTAGAAAGATTGTGTATATGGTAACAAAACAGTAATTTAACCAACTAAGAAACTACACTCATCATCAAAAGAATAGTTGCACAAATAGCTGCACCCAGAAGGAATCAACAGACAGGAATGAAACTTGCTGGGTAGGTTTGACGTTGTAAGACATGCGACAGTTCAAGTTATAGCCATGTTGGATGGGCCTTATCACTTATCTGACTGACCCCACAGCCATGACATTCAGCGAGCAGTGGCACCATCAATGAGTTATTCTGTTAGTGCCAGCACTGTTGGCAGACGGCTGCATGACGCAGGTGTACATGCACCCAGACTATTACAACGACTGCTCTTAACATCACGTCAACGTCACCAAAGACTGCAAAGTGTCATGCCAGACTGTCACTGAGTGACTCAGAATAGCAGCGGGTCGTCTTCAGAGACAAGTCCTGCTTTTGTCTTAGTGGAAACGACCAACAAATCTGTGTGTGGAGGCGCGTGGTCAGCGTCAGGATGAACAATTTGTTGACCAGAGGGGCTGATGTCACTGCAAAATCTGCAGGAACTGTGTGGGAACTTTCAAGCTGCATGAGATGGATTATCGCAGGACACCAATAGGAACCTCTACAACTCCATGCCGAGATGTCTGGCGTATTGCGTTAGCAAACATGGCGGCCTGACGCAATACTGAGAGACACTACTTCTGTATGTGTAGCTCAATTAATATTGCCCATAGCAGTCTAAATTTTTCGTTTGTTGTTTCTGGTCATCTTTATCTTCCTTGCCAATAGCACTGCAATCTGACACTTCCTTCTGGGTGGAAATATGCTTTTGATGATGAGTGTATGTATGTAATAGTATGAACCTTCATAATCAAACATTGAAGGTGCTCCATAGCTTTGAATATCATTGAAATTAGACCAGCTGCACTAATTGGCATGAACCTGTAGAGCCCTAACTTTTTACAAATCCATATCACTTCAGCTAATAGAACATTATTCATAACAACTAATCCATATGGATACAGTTTGTGCTCCAGTTGATGAACGCTTTCCTCTGAACATTAATGGTATGAATAAATAATGAGGTATCTGCATGGTAATTAGTGGTAATGATCTTTTTAGCATGATGATTATCTCCATGCTGTGCAGCTGGGAATCAGCTGTACCACAGGAGAGGCTCCAATTCCAGCTGTTGTTGCTCAGAGAGGCTTGACATCCACCCAATGAACAACATACCTCTACCTCTCTGCACCTCATAATAGCCTTGTGATACTTTACGTTATCATTAGTATGCTAGTCCTGCCTACATGCTCATCGCCTCAGTGCTCATATACGAGCATAAACAGCTAAGATACTTCACCTGTCATCACTGTGCAAGATATACGCTAGACCTGGTTGCTATGGTAGTGCAACCAAGATGTCCCTGAAATCCCAGGAGAATAGGATTTCCATGAATTTCTCCAGTCATTTTTCCATCATGTTGCAGTCAGTGTCAAGGCAAGAGGCACGGAGTAAGAGAGAGGCCATATTCTCAGCTAAAGCCACAGGCTCTCAGGAGAAGCCATTGGACAAAATGTGATGTTAGCCTAAGGCAGACTGGAATAATTGGGCACAGTTAACCATTCATGCATTTCTTAAGGGCTGTGCCTGAAGGTATCAGCAGGTGCCAGTCCAGTTCACAGATATGGGGCAGATTTACTCTCTATTTTGATATTCAAAGCTGGATGTTGCCATTGACTAAGAGCAGTATTGGCGCTTTAGTGCCTATAAAAACATTAACAGGAATGTTCACTGCTTTTTCGCGATTTTGCCCCATTGCAGATGCATTTGTGGGAGTTTCCCTCTCAAAGCACGGAATACTGGGAGTAGTACTATTATAAATAAGTGCCTGCTTCACCAAGACCTATGGTAAATCTTGGCTGTACATTATTCAACCTTTTTAAAGCTTGTATTATTCTTTGGTGCTTTTCTTTAAAAAAATGTTTTAAACTATTTTCTCCTAATATTTTGGTTGTGTTTTACAACACCGCCCTATGATGGACTGGTAGCCTGGACTGGTAGACTCCTGCCTTCCACCCAGTAAGCGATGGGATAGGTTCCAGCACCCTACATGACCCAGAAAGATAAGCAGTTGGAGGATGGACGGATGGATGGATGGATGAATGGATGGATGGTTGGATGGATGAATGAATGAATGAATCAATCAATCAATGCATGAATGAGCATTTTACAACACTGTCAAAGTGCAGGTTTTGCCCAAATACATGTAGTTGCACAAATACAAATCAACTGACAGGAATGAAACTTTGTGGGTAGGTTTGACATTGTGAGACATGCGACTAGTTCAAATTATCGCACAGGCCTTATCGCTACCTGACTGACTTAACAGCCATATTTGTGGACATTCGGTGAGCAGTGATGCCCTCCATGAGTCTTCAATCCATGCCATGTTTGGCATGTTGCGTTAGCAATGCCTTTCTAAGAGACATTACTTCTGTATGTGTAGCTCAATAGATATTGCCCGTATCAGTCTAAATTTATCATCATTTATTGTTCCTAGTTATCTTTATCTTCCTTCTTGAATAGCATTGCGATCAGAATCAGAATCAGGTTTATTGACTCAGTATGTTGACACACACAAGGAATTTGGTTTCAGCAGTTTGTGTTTCACTAGTACTGACAGTCCACAATATACACAATGACTCCACATATACCCAGTAAATACAGACAATTACAATATACAGTCTTCACAGTATACACAATATACAAGCAGTAAACAAACTACAAATAATATACAGTTTACACATTATCAACAAACAGTATAAGGCAGTAGTGTTGAGGTAGAGGCAGTAGTGTTGAGGTAAAGGCAGTAGTGTTAAGGTAATGCAATAGTATTAGCGTACATGTATGGGGAAGAGACTGTGGTGTATAATCTGGCATGATCAACAATGGTCCAGCAGATGATGTGACTGGTCAGCTGTTTATGCAGGTGATGGCCTGAGGAAAGAAGCTCTTCCTGTGTCTGTTTGTCACAGACACTTCCTTCTGGGTGCAACTATTCTTTTGTTGATGAGCGTAATTATCTGACAGTTTTTTTCCAACTGATTGTGAAAAGCACATATTGAAACTCTAGATTATGTACAGTTATATTCACAGCCATTTACTTTATGTTCTGCACATAGCACTTAACAGTTCTAAAGAAACTATTTTCTAAACTTGTATTTGCTCAATCACAGGCTGTCTTACAAAGAGCAAGCAAGCCAAATGCGTGTTTACATTGAGCTTGCAATTGTCATACTTTAACCACAAAGTTGCACCTGTGTTAATTTGCATAAACGTTCACAGTAGACAACCCGCTAAACTGGCTAAAGAGTTGGTAGACCGTCTGCAATCAGCACCTCTCCTAGTAAATGTCCCATAGAAGATTTAGATTTTTCTAATTCAAAGGTCAGATGATGCGTTAGCAGTGTTTCACACTTCATCCATGCTGAAAATTGACATTTAAGTGTTCCATAAAGCAAGAATTGTATAATCCAGCATCCGTCAGAGCTTTGAGTGACTTCTTGAAGAAGACAAGAGCTGTCATTCGAGCTTCACATATCCAAGACAGTTACACAGTTTGCCAGTGTGTGCTTGTTAGTCCACTCAGGCTTGCCATGCTGTGACAGTTATTAGTGGCTGGAGTAATTGTTTTGGATTTTAAACGGTGTCAGAGATGGCATTGTAAATGAGGCGTTGGGCCGAGTGTCTATTGAGCATAACAGGCGGAGAGCATCCAATCTGTCGTCCTGCTCATCATCCCACTCAATCATATCTGCGGCTACAAACCAAGGCAGTGAATTTTCTACATATTAACACTCTGACTCTCCTCCCAGCCATTACAAGTTGGTAATCATGTTCGGGTTAAACTCCTTTTCTTGCCTTACAAGGAATTAGTTATGCTAATTCAAGCATTTCATACGATGGTTCACTGTGCCTGTCACTGCTTGATGCAAATTATTTATGCCGTATGAATTCTTCAGTGTGAGTTTTGTCTCCTCTGCCTCCAGCATAAGTGGCATGAATTCTGTTTGTTCTTATCACGTCAGTTCTCTGAACCATGTCTGAACGACAGTCAGGGCTGTGTGTAAAGCGGTTCTGGTTTAGCCATGACTCTTTTAATCCAGAACAAATGTAACTGCTTGGATTGAAAGCAAGTCATTCACCTGCAACACCTGACTCTCTGTTATCTACATAGACAGCATAACCAGTTCCTGGCTATGGAGATCAGTTTATTCTTGGAAAAATCCAGTGGCAAGAGATGCAAGACAGTCTAAAAGGGACAATGTACACTCAATGACATAGAAATGTGGGATTGCTGCAAAATTCGACATGCAGGTACGTATCAGGCAGATAAGTAAATGATTACAGGTGTGGTCTGGTTACGTGAGGGCACGCACACACAGCAAACAGGCTCCGGACAATCCAGACAGACCAGCAGTAGAGAGGATCGTTTGACAAGCACAAGCAGCTCCCACAGTTTCCTTGTCTACCATCCAGACACAGGAGGCACCTTCATTCCACACCCCTGTCTCTGCCCGGGCCATTTGCAGGAGATTAGCAGAAAGATATTTGGTGTCACAGAACCCGTTACATGTCCTGCCATTTACAGGCAGCTACCGCCCCCTTCGTTTGAGGTGGTGTCGTGAACAAGAAACCTGGACTACTGCGGAATGAAACTGTATTGTCTTTAGCGATGAATCCAGGTTCTGTCTGGGATCCGGCGCCGTTCAGGTTTGAGTATGGAGGGCTCGTGGTGAGCACTTCAATCCTGCCTTTGCTGTGGAGCAACACACTGCCTCAAGTGCTGGTGTAATGATCTGGGCAGTCATAGCATATGACAGTCAGTCACCTCTAGTAGTGATACACAGGACACTAACATCTCAGCGATGTGTGCAGGACATCCTCCAGCCACATGTGTTGCCTCTCATGACAGGGCTTCCAGCTGGCATTTTTCAGCAGGACAATGCACACCCACACACAGCAAGGGTTTCCCAAGAATGTCTCCACCAGATCACAACACTTCCTTGGCCTGCCTGCTTTGCCAGATTTATCACCAATCGAGCATTTATGGGACCAGCTGGGACGCCAGCTTCGGGAACCTACCAGTGTGCAGGGTATACAGGCCCAGCTGCACCATCTGTGGGCAAATGTGCTGCAGAATGCCGTACGGAACCTGTATGCCTGCATGCCCAGCTGTATCTCATTTTGTATCCAGGCAAGAGGCGGCCCAACAGGGTACTAGAGCCTACATTTAATTGTACAGTTTTCCCCAATAACCTTATCCTTTCACTCTAATATTGTAATCACTTACATAAATCATCATTACATTCACACATAGAAAGTTTAATTCAAGTCCAACAACTCCTTCCAGTGCATTATTATTATTGTTTTTTTTGTCCATAAGCATATGTTGCCTGTCAAAACCAGATTCTGTTTTTTTTCTGTTTTGTTCCCAGGCGGCATTTTGGAGCCAAGTATTCATATTTTTGCTCTCCAAAACAACAACATCTCCAAACTGATAACTTTGCAGGAGAATGCAAAAAAAATCTTATTATATTGTAATATAAGTTGATATGAAGACATTTCATTTCAAGTAATTTGGAGCATTTCTATAAGTCTGTTCATTATAAATTTTCACACAAAGAAAAGACAGCGACTGTGCTCAAATGAGGTACAAAAAAAGAACCTCTTCATTCTTCACATCACATTCTGTAGCAGTACTGGCACTTATTACTTGCTGGCATACATCCAACCAGCTGTTTTTACACTATTTGCATTAACTGAGTGTCTAAGGCAGCATTCATTACCTGAAGCCTAAAAAGTAGAAACAGAAGTTATATCTCTGTATATTCTATTGCAGGGAGTACTACTCACGTCACTCCGTCTGCCCATGATGAGCATTAAACCTTCCAAACAAGTCAAATAAAATCACCGCTGACCATTAAACAAAAGCCTGTCAGTGTCAGCAGCTAACATGAAGATGTATAAAGCCACATTATTTCCGCTTACATGTAAGAAAGCAGAACCTGAAATTCCACCGACATCGACGTGTCAAGCACATTAAGTCAGCACCAAACATTTGAACGTTGCTGTAAATGTAGTTGGTGTCATCATTTTCAACATTTTTCTCGTTTGCGTTTTGCACATGGTTGATCCCTCCATATCTTTTGGATGTAATGGCCATCTGCTTGCCTGTCTGTCATGCTACACTCATCCCTTTATCCCTCTATCCTCTGCATTAATACACCCATCCCCTTTAGCTGAGGGAGGCACTGTGTCCCACCAGGCAGCTGCCAGCTCTCACCAGCTGTTGCTGAGCTCCTCTCAGATTTAGGACAACCTGTCTGGGTTTATTTAGAGGGAAATATCAGCACTGCACTTTATATATCCATTACTATGTTGATAGCATAAAATATGTTATGTAAAGCTCAACCGTTTCCAAACTGCATATGGGATCTCTCGGTTAGAAGGAGCTATTACCTCCTGATTCCACAAAACAAGGAATCCAAGCTATTGTAACAGCACTCCAGTCAGGGACTTTTCATCTACATATATCTTGCAATGTAATCCTGAATTTGCTGAATGAATGAAGACGACTGGATGTATGGCACTCCAGATGCACACAAGGTTGACAATCATCAAGTAGCTAAATACATCTGAGGTAATAGTGCTTTCATTGGTGCGTCTAGATCATTAAAGTAAATATTATACTGTGTATTGCTTTGTTGGTTAGTTATATCTTATTACATGCTTATTATTTAGTAAATACTACAATGCAAATTCAGGAAGAAGTCACAATAACAATATATAACTATAAAGCAGAAGGAATCAATGTTTTAGCATGTCATTTTTTCAAAAAAATGTGCCAAAAAGGATCTCTTGAGCCATGCCATGGAAGAAACACTTTTGGCTCCTTAAGGGCCTGTATGGAGGGGGTTCTTCAAAGAATTGTTTTGTTAATCTAATGTATGTCTGTAGAGCTTTTTATACTTGAAGAACTTCCAGTAAATGTATATATATATATATATATATACACACACAATGGTACATCCAAACTGGGAAACATTTTGTATTTTGTGCAATTTGCCTTTTACAACTATTTCATAACGGCTGCCAAAAGACTGACAGAGATGATGCTAGAGATCCAGAAAAATCTGAATGTTTAGAGAGAGGAAAAGAAACTAGCCGCTTTCTCATCAAATTTTCTGTCATTAGACATTCCCCATCTGCTCCTCTCTCTGCAGACTGCCTATCAAACGGCTAACCATTAAGGAGCAAAAATCTCCTGAATTTCCAAGGGACACTGGCTGGGCACACTACAAAGAGCCTCAGATAAGAGATAAACTGTTTGATTAGATATAAGATGGAGGCAGTTCATTACTAGTGGAGAGATTTTTGTCCCTTAATGAGATTAAGATAATGAATATGTATAACACAGCAGTCCTTGTAGTTCATCTAAATGCTGCTGGATGTTCAGCTTTCATTTAGATAACCTTTTTCCTCCAATTGCTCACGGGGTGCAGAGGGACACCACAGGGCCTGTGATAGGAGAGCGCCCAACCTGTTTTGTTTGCTGTGCGGTGGCGTTACAGGAAGAAAAGCTTAGTGAGAAAATCACCCGAGATGCCCCTCGTGGATTTCATGAATAATCAGATGAAGCCATGAATTAGGAATGATGCTTCAGCTGGGCTGGATGCTGCTGCTTGGGTAGGCAAAAAACAAGAAGATTAAAAGATTTTTTTGGGCGGGGGAGCGAAGATTGAGATTTAATTGGGCCATTGTCCGAACACACCATAACGAAGAGTGAGAAAAAACAGGGTGAGTGTTTTAATTGAGGTTAGAAAGAGGTAGTTAGAGGAAGATAGGAAAGTTGCGAGACTTTTCCTTTTGTTTTTGCCATTTCATGCAGAACCAGAGATTAATTTTATGTTTTGTATTATTTTTAGAGTAGGCGTTAATGAGTGTTAAAATTGAAGGGTGAATTGCCTACCTCCTTATTTCCCTCTGCAAACACAAAGGACAAAATGACTCAGGTGATTGTCTAAGGATTATAAAGCCGGGGGAATAGGATGCTTAACTGTTCATGGCTCAGAGAAATACACTAATCGTCAAAAGGACAGTTGCACAAATAGTTCTTCCCCGAATGAATTAACTGACAGAAATGAAACTTAGTAGGTAGGTTTGGCATAGGCGAGGACAGGCCTTATCGCTGCACCTGACTCACCCACGACTGTTGACTCCAACAGCCACGATTGCAGACATTCAGCGAACAGTGATGCTCTCCATGAGTCATCCTGTTAGTGCCAGCACCAATGGGAGATGGCTGTGCAGAGCAGGGCTACATGCATGCATGCCATTACAACAACTGCCCTTAACACCACGTCAACATCGCCAAAGACTGCAATGGTGTCGTGCCAGACTGTCATGGCAATAGGATAGCAATCCGAGTCTAAGTGTAGTTTAATGCATTATCCATGAGAATTACAATCAGTTGACTGAGTAGCTACAAACATGGTAGCAATGACTGCAGTGGCCCTTTATTTGATCATTGCTGCTGTAGGATGGTGCAATGCCTCAACTTGCTTCATAGTCCTGCAACAGTACATTTCCTAGGATGAGGTCATGATAAGAACATAGGTCTTTGATTAAATGAAGGTTGGATTAGTTGCTGTTTATGACTGAAATACATAATGGTAACAATTGTTACTTATAAGGGTGGCTGCAACATTTGTAAGAAGATATCAATTAATAACAATTAACATGTAATGATCAGATGATAATGAATCAGGAGTCCTTCCCTTCTCTTCCCTTTCTTCTCGTCTTTTTTTTTTTCAGTCTTTTGCATACATGCATGACCAAGTCAACCCCACTGTCAGAAATGTCACCTAGAATGTCACCATGGAACATGCTTGTAAATGGCTTTTTCAGTTAATCAAGTGTGTGCAGTGCTGTTAATGAGAGAGGTGTGCAGCATCAATAGGTCAAAGTAATTAAGACACTCCAGATTGGAATAAATGAGATAATGGCCACATGTTACAGGGATCTTCTTTAACCAAGAGCCCCTTCTGAGCCCACTTTAGGGTGAGCCAAATTAATCTTATTAGGGAGTTGGCACACAAGGACACTAGATGCTGTGTGCTGCGCTGGCTCAACTATCAAGCATTTTCCATTATTACACGAGTGCTTGCTGTGCTGTCGCTAGCAGGGTTGCATGATTCTTTGTTAATGGAAATCGTGACTTGTGCTTCTTTAACCGCCAATGTTACAAAACAAAAAACATACCAGAATGTGTACCAGAATGTTTATGAATTTATTACAAAGTAAAACTTGTACAGATGGCTTTGGCATGTATGCAAGACTTTGGCTGTGTCTCACTTGTGTACTACATACTAAAACCACCCAGTATGTACTAACCTTAATAGTATGAGTTCTGCAGGCTAGTACACAAAATATTAGCATACTACATTGTTTCTTTCTAACGGGACTTGATGAAGCTTACATCATACCAAGCTGGACTGTGAAGGCTGCTTTGGCTGCTTTACAAAACACAAATAACAAACAAATAAACACATTATTTACTGGAATACATTTATTTTTACAGGCTGTTTCGACAGATTTGGGTAGAACATTTATACACTTACATTTCTGGTCCTGCCACCACCACAGCCTCTGTTGCATCGCCGTCTGACATTGTTTCAAGATTTTTCAGATGTGAGAAGCTCCTCCATTTCCATTTCCCATTGCATTGTGGTAAAATAGTGTCCATCATTACCTAACTTAAAAACCAACTCAATCTAAGTGTGCATTGTGGGTTTTTGAGGAAACTTAACTTTGAGATTCGTAACTGTACTACATGCTACATATTCAAAAACTAGTTAGAATTAATATTAAGTGTGCAATTGGGACACACCCTTTGAATATGAATACTTCATTGACAATAAAACGATGAATAGACCTGTATCTTAGCAGTAGGCTGACTGACTTTAGATAAACCTAAGTTGAACTACATACTCTGTGCAATTAAAGATAAAATATCAACAAATGGCCCAAACGTCATTTAGTTGTATACCAAAAGCCATGAGCATGGCAGTGAATCGTAAAATGAATGACAGATGTTGTGAGGTTATTAGGCACACGCTTCTAAATCCTTAAAAGCAATTCTTTAAGAGCTCTTTAGTAATATCAATGGCTCTAAATAAAACAGTTAAAGAACCATCTGAATGCATAAATGGTAGTTTGTGTGGATAAACTTTTTCACTAATATATACTTCTCTATGGATCTTTTAAGGTTCCTTAACCCTTAGAACCCTGAGCATGTACTTTGCATGCAGTTTGCATTGCTCAATCCTTTGCTTCAGTTCAAAAATGAATTAACGTACAAAAATGATGCGCCTATGAGCGACTTGTGAAGCCAAGAAAAAAGCCGTACAATCTGCTCACAAAGTACAGGTGTAAGGTTCTAGGGTTGAAGTAGTACCTTTCCACTTGTTTTACTTGACTTTCTGTGTTACCTTTTACCATGTTTTAGCTTCATTATTGTTGTTTACAGAGGTTTTGCTCTGATGCCACTTTCACACTGGAATATGTCCTGTTTGTCGGACAAAATCTGGCAAAACATTTTGCAATTACCTGCTTATATATAAGGCAGTTGGGCTCAACAGTAAAATATAAATTCATATGGTCAGTTAATGGTCATTTAATGTTTCTCTGTTCCAAGTCTATAAAGTTATCTAAACTGGCTTTGTGGAGAAAAACTGAATTTGTTTTGGGTAGCTAACACTCTCTCACCACCCGCTCTCCTTTTTGTCAAACACAAGGCTCATCATCATCACATTATTTTAATAAATCCTGAGAGAAACTTTGCAGTCACACAGCACATGAATGAAAATTAAACTTTTTTTAATGTGTAGTCAATACACTATATGACTTATGGTTTTATTTTACCCCAAAGTCCATCATGTTCTGACACAAAATGCCAACTGCAAACCCATGTTCTCTTGTCTGGATATAGGAAGCTGCCTCACACAATCCATTCACTTTTCTTTTATTGACCTTTCAGGAGTCTGTAAACCGATAGCCCTGAATTCTGGCTGAATCTATAGGCATGGTCAATCGCACAGCAGCTCCTTCCCATTTTAGATGTTTTTGTTTTCATGGCATTCACACTGAATGTTAACACGGCCACTCAGTGACTGCTGCCAAATGCGACGTCATGTGCACAGCCACTATAAGGGTATATTACCGTATTCTATTCTATATTCCATATATTGCTGACCTGCAGTGACCACTTTCATATCAACTCTGGTAAGATATGTTTGTACAGATTACATTCAGTGATCTTTAATAAAACAGTGCACATGTGATGTTATAGCAGGTTAAGTTTATAAATTATGTTGGATCAACAATATTTCATAACGATTTGAAAGAAAGGCGTTTAATTGTGTGGAAACTAAATTAAACTAAATTGAGTTTATTCAGTTCAGTTCAGTTCAGGGAAAGCATGATGTGCTTTTAACATGCTGCAGATTTGACACTAAATCAAATGACATTGTGTAACATCACGATTGCCATTTTAACATGTATGGTTTTTGTGCAGCCCTAGTTGCTAGTAGGTGATATCTTCTTTTCGTTTCCAGTGCAGCCTGTAACAGAGTGAAAGTGTATGGAGTTTTCTGTCATACATCATCACCAAGCCTGCTGTGCTCTACTGCTCCTTCGCTCACTGCTCTGATTTGTTTGCCTAATTAACTAGACTCCAATCAGCTGAAGATAAATACGGAACGAGAAGCGGAGCATGTATGTTTCTGCATTATCTTACCACACCACGCCAAACAGACACTCGCTCCCATGCTCTCGCACCGTTCTGTCATTCCAGTGAAACCCTATGCACAGCCGAGCCACCCTCTGCTTTTGTGTTTGTGGAGTCGTCGCCGTCTCTCCGCCTGCCTCTGCTATGCTAATTAAAGATTAGTCAGACAAATTCAATGTGGTACAGAAAGCACACTTTGAGTAAGCGAATTAGCATCTCAACGACTTTACCAATGCAAGTGACTGGCAATCCAGGAAAGAGAAGAAAAACAGGCATGCAGCAATGGAGGATAATCTGGGGCTCCACAGAGGGAAAGCAGGGGGAAAAAAAAGAATAGAAGGACCGGAGTGGCGCCTCAACTGGTGCAAAGTCAAAAAGGACGAAGTAAAGTAAATCACCTTTGATTTTTAATTTCTCGCCGGGAAGAGGACCTCCTGCTTCTAGCTCTTCTATGACGGCAAACACGGCGCGTGGGTATTGTTTTGAACGCCGCCCTCATGACCGCGGGGGCGATATTTAAACCACAGTTCGTTTTTATTTTCAACCCATCTTGAACCAATTTCATGGCTGATCTCCTCAGCTTTTACACACGACAGGCCAATTCTTCCTGGACAAGAGAACCCTGTAGTGAGGGTCCACAGAGGGAGAACGGGGGGATTCAGCTTCCACTGTCCCCATTTAATGGGTCAAGAGCAAATTAAAGTATGCATAAAGCCTCCGCATAATCGCTAATTAAACTTAATGCTGGCTTTAATATTCATAAGTGTCCTTGGGAGTTCTGCTGTTGGTGAATGCAGGCTTAGAAACTTAGAGGGCTATTTTCTGCTCAAATGACCTTGTGCAAAGGAAAAGCTAAGTACACATAGGCATATACAGAGGCTCACAAAATAAGAGCTTCGGGAGGGATCCCGGTCTATTACACACATACATACACACGCTCGCACACTAAAAGTAATAGAGAAATTTGCTAAATTCACCGAATAGAGTGCTACCAGATGGCCTGCGTATGTTTGTGAAGGTTACATGGAGAGTGAGCAGGGAAGCGTGACGTTTTGAAGAGGAGATCATGGCTCAGGGTCGAGAGCAGAGCTTGAAGAGTCTAATAACAAATCAAATGAGTGCTCTGCATCTTTGCCTGTGAAGACAATGGCAATTGAGTAGCGCTGTCTAGTAGTAATTCCATCAGCAAGGTGTTTTGCTGTCATTGTATTCATAGTACAACTCAAGCATAAGCTGTGCTCTTTCTGTAGAGTGGTTTAGACTCTGTTTATAAATACACATACTGAGTAGGTGCAATTTGTAGTTCTACAGTAACATTAAAAACACCTCCTTACATCTACACTCACTGTCCATTCCCTTACCATATAGGTGCACTTTGTAGTTCTACAGTTACAGGTTATAGTCCATCTGTTTCTCTGCATGCTTTGTTAGCCCTCTTTTACCCTGTTATTCAATGGGCAGGACCCCCACAGGACCACCAGAGCAGGTTAATTGGAAGTTAAATGGCAATTATTATTATTTTTTCATTCCTAGTCTATTCATCATGACATAACTTTGCTATAACATTCAAATGTAATTACATGTTAATGTATTTAAATACATATTGAACTACACAATGATATACATTTGCATTTAATTTACATTTTGTATTGGAATTTCTTCTGTGATGAAAATATAAAGGACATACAGGGGTTGGACAATGAAACTGAAACACCTGTCATTTTAGTGTGGGAGGTTTCATGGCTAAATTGGACCAGCCTGGTGGCCAATCTTCATTAATTGCACATTGCACCAGTAAGAGCAGAGTGTGAAGGTTCAATTAGCAGGT
>CM067486.1:26391702-26443662 GCA_034552555.1 Semaprochilodus insignis | reverse complement strand
AATATATATATATATATATATATATATATATATATATATATATACACATGTACAGTTGGATACATGTGTGAATATAATATCCCACTGCTGAAGATGTGGGAACACACAGATGCTGCTCTGAAACCTGAGAGCTGAGACATTCTATTCATTTCTTCATGGTGGCAGCGAAGGCTCTCAATGATTAAGGAGTGATTCATTAATTACTGAAGTACTTATTTAGTTAGCAACTATGATTTTGGGAAACGCACCCCTGGATAGTTCAAACATTCAGATATTGCTGGAGGCCTTCATTATCTGAATTACATGTTCTAGATTTGGGATTGAACTAAGCCCTGCAGGGTAGTTGATTTACAGGACCAGCACTGAGCACCTCCAGTAGGGGCAGGGTTAGTGACTGTCGGGTTTGATCTCCCCACCCAGCCAAGTTCACCTTACTATACTTAAAAGAGTCCACAGTAAGACTCCCAACACTAAAATAGCCTTCCTCTGTAACATTATTAAATTGTAAGTCCCTCTGGATGAGAACATCTTCGGAATGTAAATGTCATTATTTCGCAAATAGTCAACCGTCAGATGATGAGAGGAATAACAGATCTTACATGTTTGATCAATGCTTTTTCCTCCATACGTGCAGAGCTACACAGAGATAATTAACTTGCAGCAGCTGTGGTATCTTTCCGCGTGGATTATTCAAAGCATGCTCACATCCCCTTCCCTGGAGAAACACAACTTAACGGCTGTTTAGTCTAGTCTCAAACTCTTGTTTCTGATGGCACTGATTAATGAGGAACAAGACAGCGTCACAAAAAAGTTGACACTTCTTCTTCACCATGTGTTGTAAACTTAATTAGAACTTTTTGAAGCTTTTTTTAATTGTTGGTCATAAGCTTTTTATGCCTGCAGTTCAGAAAATGGAAAACTCACACAGGCATGCAGTAAATGTTTCCTTTTTAATGGGAATGTTAAAGTGTTTTTATTGAAGGAGATGAAATCTTTGAGTACTGCTATCTAGCAGGGTTCTAATGCTTTTGGCCAGAACTCAGCGTGTTTAAAATTATAATAATAACATAACGCATGGCTATAAATCATAAAAGGAACGCAAGCTTAAAGAGAGGCCAGACACATTCTTAAAGGCATTAATAAGCATTTAATCTGTGGGTGGCTCAGAGAGCAAGCCTGAAAGAAAGAGAGAGAGAGAGAGATTATTAGTAACTAAGAGTTACATGCTCGGAGGTTTGGATGTTAGGAACTGTATATTTAAGGCTTCCTCCTAATGAGCTTCCCCCGCCCAAAGCTGTCATTTGAAAGGATAACTGAAGAATTAGACGTTTTCTATTGTTTCATATTATATTGGTATTAGCACTGCCAGTCACTCTCTAATGCTGTTTTAGAGGATATGTTGAATGTGCCCTGCTCTTTCTGCTATAATGTATTCTCTTTTTCATTCTTTACTGTCAGGTAAATACACACTGCATTAAATATACGGCTTCATGTGTTCTTTTTCTCTTTTCCATTGTCGAGTACACATTTAGGGAATGTCTTGGCTAGTTTTTATCAAGCTTTACTCTCTGATTTGGGTGTCCTTGAATGATATGGGTGACTTTCATTTGACCACCATTTCTTTGACCACCTTCCATCATGTGATTGATCATTTGATGCACCAACATCACTGCCTCCTCCGCAGTCTTTGCTGTGCGTCTTCTCCACAGTGCTCCTTCCTCAGTCCACAGCCACAGCCACGCTCAGTCCTCTCCTTCATTATGTCTTTGTGTTTGCGGAAGATCCATTCCTCTCCAGTCCACTGGCTTGGGCTATCCCAGCCCTGACACCACTGTGGTGTCAGTGTAGAAGAAACTCAGTGCTTTAGGCGAATGCTTTTTCATTAAATCAGTGCTCAGAACTGAGATCTGATCTGAAAAGGCCAGGAAGCAGGCAGGTCACCAAACACTCTCTGTTGACAGTAGGCACCCAACCCCACTAACCTGCCTCACAGCCCAGCACAGGATGACACAAACAATATACAGGGTATGTACACCTCTTTAAGCTAACTGCAACACCTATTTACAGCTTAAAGTGTCTTTTACCACAGCCATGGCACCTCCCATGAGCCTGGGATATAATATGGGACACGTTATACATTAATAGGAATATGACATAACCTGGAAAATAGTGAACTTGGAAGTTTATAAATCTCACATTCACACATACAGGTTGATTTCCCATTACCCCCCTCAACTCTAAATCCCATAATCACAATAGTATTTGAGTGTATAAGCCGAGGCACATATGGTGGGCTGCTTGCAGGTCATTAGTGCTTTATGGTTTCTATTCATCGCCTCCACAGAGAGACCCTCAAAGCCTCTCTTCTATCAGCATGGCCTGAGAATACAAATAGATATGATGAAAAGAGGCAGCAGGTATTCGAAGGATTATGTTTCATCTTTAACTTGTTCACCTACCTCCCCCACACAAAGGACACAATGGTACTTATTTTTGATCCATGATTTTTTTCCATTAATCTGGACTAATGAGCAGAGTCTCTTATTATGTTCATGGGCGCATGCCTTGCATTCAGATTATGCCTACTCTAATAATAAAAATGCATTTCGAGATTGCATTAAAAGGTACCACATTCGAGTCAGAAAGTTGTGCCTTAACTTTGGAAAGCAATGTTAGGTTTAATATCTTCAATATTGCTGTTTATTCCTGCAGATTCAAAGCAAACAGATGGATTAATGTCATTGCCTTCCGATTCCTTAATTGTGTAATGTGGTTTGTGGCAGTGGATTGCATGATAAGCTAATGATCTGTGCTGCAATGTGTCATTAAGTCAGTAAATTCTGGTGATGACGGTCGTTAGCCATAATAGCAAAACTGGAGAGAATGGTTTAAGCTGGTGAGTTTATTTATTTATTTATGGTGCATTTTTGTAGAGCAATTCTATTTTAATGAGAAGATTCAGCATTATATAGTAATCATGCCCAAGAGAGCAGTTTAACTGGTACAACATTGTGGTGTATGTAGAGTAGATATGTTTTAGCTCTGCTGATTTCATAGGACATACTTAATGTTGAGTTCCCATATTTAGCATGTATGATTACATTCTAAATATAATCATACATGTACGATTACATTGTATTTCACTATAATGCACGTGTATAACGTGTGTGTGTTGAAATGATGGACACATTTGAGTCATTTGGTCCAGCACCTACACTTATTGTCAAAATAATAGTTGCATCCAGAAGGAAGTGTGGGATTACAGTGCTATTGGGAAGGAAGATAAAGGTTACCAGGAACAATAAATGATGATAAATGATATGGGCAATATTTGCATCTACACCTGCAGAAGTAGTGTCTCTCAGTATGGCATCGGGCCGCCATGTTTGTGTCAGACGTTTCGGCATTGAGTTGTAGAGGTTCCTAATGGTGTCCTGTAATAATCCATCCCATGCAGCTTGAATATACTCACACAGTGCCTGCAGTTTTTGCGGTAGGTGTGGAGGTGAGGTGACATTAGATCTTCTGACATGCGTGACAACAAACCATATGACCACAGGGCCTCCACACACAAATTCACCATTCACTGACCTGCTGCCATTCCGAGTCACTCCATGACAGTCTGGCACAACACCATTGCCGACTTTGCCCGGATGTTGACGTGGTGTTGAGTCATCCTCTTGGTGCTGACACAGGATGACTCATGGATAGCATCACTGTTTGCTGAATATCTGCAATCGTGGATGTTGGGTCAGTGAGGTACAGCAATAAACCCCATCCTTGCTTATGTCGTGTGTGGCTGAGCGTGAAACTTGAATCATTCACATGTCTCATGATGTCAAACCTACCCACCAAGTTTCATTCCTGTCAGTTGATTCCTTCTGGGTCCAGCTATTTGTGCAACTACTTTTTTGACGATGACTGTATATCAGAGTGGATTTGTCTTGGCATTGTAATGTCATGTCTGCATTTCAGTGTGAAAAGCAGTAAATTGAAATAATTTGGTATTTTATATAAAGCATAAGGCAGAACTAAATGAAGGGCCAACATCTCAACCACCTTATCCAAGATGATGAAGAAACTTCAATGAAATGGGGATCTGATAATGTGGAGCTCTCAGGGGCAGCACAGTGGCCTGAAGGGCAGGTGGCTAATTGAAATAATCCTCGCCGTCCAGGGCGGCTTGCTCCGACATGGGTTTCAGCCAGGGTTTCTGAGGGCCTCGCAAATCTCTCTCCCTCTTTTGGAGAATGAAATGAGCTGCTGATTGAATCTAGAGCTGCCGAGCGAATTCTGATCCGATCGCTTTGACCTGCTGGAAGGTTGACTCAGGATGGAACATTGCAATCATACACTGCTATTTTTTGCTTTCAATCAAATGATTTCACTTGGTCCTCACTGTAAGTTTAAATGGTAGTCGTCGGGTATGTCTCAACTGACCCAGGATGGTCTATTGAAGTTCAACAATATGATGCAGATATCTAGTGTTGCTGTTTTGGTGTACTGCAACAGGATCAGCAGTTGTACTTTGAACCATGACATAGGCAGATGCTTTGTTACAGTTGCAAAATGGAATGCAGTTAGTTCTTTTAGTTCTGGCCATGCAGCCTGATTGGCTGGAAAGTTTTATATGTTGTTGTGTCTTCTCACCATAGAGCAATGCTCACTTCAGGGTTTGTTCAGACGATGGCTTTTCAAAGTCTTAAGCTCGATGCCTTTCATTGTTGTCCATGGAGAGGAACTGCGACCAAAATGAGCTGTTCTAGCAGCAAGATCCTCAAACATTGCTGATCTCAAGACTGAGATTGGACTACCCCAAGTTGACACTACCCCAACACTCACCACAAAGTTTGACTCAATTTGAAAAAGGGTTTTTGTAACACTTTACTGTAGGATGGTGTACAGAAGGTTACATGGCATCTACAGAAGCTTGTCATGACAATTTATATAACCCAACATAAACATTCATAAAAGCTTATTTTAATAGATATAGTTTATCAAAAGGGCTGGTTTGATGTCAAGGTGACATAACGCTATTCTCACGTGAAACAGATTTTTCTAATATCAGGCTGTGTCATAACACATAGCACATTTATTCATTCATTGATTCACTCATCTTTTGAGTCGCTTAACCTTCTGAGTCACAGAACAGTTATAAAGTTGGTCATTTATTATTATTATATATTACAGAATCAGAGAACAAGCGATGGAAACATTAAAGGAAAATGCCCTTTAATTGAACAGGTAGCAAGGGAGGACCACCACTCATTTCTAATCAAGCGCAGGGCATAACAGGGCAGGTCACTAATAGTCATTTAACTCTTAACATGGCAAACACTAGAACCACACCAAACTACCCCACAACCTAATACAATAAAAGCATGTTAAACAACCACCAACAACATAAAAAACAAATGGGAGCACAGCGCAGCCCCTCCCGTGTGCCACACCTCCTGTTATGGCCCAGCTGGTCATGCTGGTAGACCTGTATGACCGTACGCTTCCATACACCTGCTAATTCAGCTACTTCCTTCACACTATGGTCTTGGGCACGCCCAAATGCAATCACTCCTTTTAGCCAATCATTAACATCTGCTTTGCAACCCCTTTTCCACATATGGAACGAAACATTCACTGCACTGTATCACCTTCTCTCCATCTATGTATCCTGTCACTCGAACCGCGCAGGTATTTATTTCTTCCTTATACCACTTATTGTTCCTTATACCACCTAAAACACACAAGGTACTTATTTTTTGGCTTAAATTAGAAGATTACAAATTACATTACAAATTGTATTCGCAGCTATAGAGCATCATTGCATAAGTCACTCCTTTGTGTAAGAACAGGAAGATTTTTAAGGAGTATTATGTAATTCCAAATTTAATTTTTTTTTCAAAGTCTCAAATACACCCGAATGGAAGACTATAGTTCGAGCTAGATTCATATATGACAGAGATTTCTAAAGAGAATTCTATGATTAAAGCCTGAAATATCATAAAGCATAAGGCATGCATGGTCAGGCAAGCTCTTCTGCAGAGGAATAAGACTGCGGTTCATAATCTAGAGTGACAGCAAGCAAGGTAACCAAGCACTAACATACATCTGCCTTTTCTCCTTCCTTTTTTAATCTTACAGTCAGTGCTCAGAAAGCATAAAGCAGAGAAATGCGCACTCACGACTTTGTATTGAAGACTGTCGGGAGCTTCCCACTCCCCGGATAACAACAACGGGGCGATGTTCTGCAGATATGAACGGAATTAGCATATTCTTCCCGTCATGTTCGTAGATCTGTGTTCAGGAAAAACAAACAGTGAACTGTGACAGTTTAGTTATGACATGCATATTAAAGCTGTAATATCAGAGAATTGCTCAGCGCCAGCAGCACTGTCAATGCTCACTAATATAAACTTCCATGCCAGAAGTTATTTCTGATGGCCTAAATTATATGGTGCTATCCTATTACTTTTGATGAAAGCTGTAATATTGCAGATATATTTCAGAGGCTGCCAGTGTGGGTTTGGCTGGAGCAGCATGTGAATTATCCCCGGTCGTCCTTCCTGCAATCATCACTGTGAAAAGTGTAGAACTGCATCCCTCCAGCAATACCCTCTGTGTGCACTTTTAGCAGTTCCCAATCGCAGATCCCAACCATAATCATTCCTGGCATAAAATGGAAAGAGGTCTGCAATCAGAAACTCACTGTAACCCTCATTCATGTCAGGAAATCATATTTGACAGCATTACTGTGCTGAAATAAGAATAACGTATTGCTCAGTCAGCGGGTAAAAAGTCTCAGGCATTGTTAAATGTCAGAGCGCAGTTTTCAGAGCTGACTCCTTCTCTTATTTTTGTTTAATGACTGCTTGACAAAATGATTCATCTCTGTAATTGACAGGGTTTTTTTATTATTTATTTCATTCCTTTGGCATTTAAAGCTTCTCTTCAAACAAAGGACTTAACTGCTATTATACGTTCCACATACTGGTCCATTGTCTGGAGAACTGCTGGAAAACTGCTTATGTTGCTGTTATATATTGATTCTCTTCCTGGTGGACTGCTGGAGAGAATCTACCTGTTTATTCTCTCTATGTGAACTAGAGATGGCAGATCGGTATCAGTGGGGATTGTATGCAGCCGGTATCAGTAGAAAATCCAATCCGGCATTAAATCTAGTCTGCACACAGGCGTGTTGTGTGATGCAATGTTTTACTTGTGTAATTCTTCCTGTGGACTAGTAGAGTGTTTGATTAGTTTGAACTTGATTAGTTTTGCTGATCTTCAATTAAATGCTTCAATGCACAAAACCAAGCAAGGCTAGTTTTGCCAGACTGCCTGCCACTGACTGTACAGCATTTGTCATGCAAGTGTCTATGATACAGTTTATATCAGTTAAAGATGTGATGAGTGATACTGTTGGGTACTGGTTGGCTAATTCATATTTTAAAGGTATACCAGGAACAATAAATGATTTAAACTGATATGGGCAATTTTTATTTAGCTACACATACAAAGTAGTGTCTCTCAGTACGGCGTCGGCCGCCATGTTTGTTAATGCAACATGCCAGACGTCTCAGCATGGAATTGTAGAGGTTTCTAATGGTGTCCTGCGATAATCAGTTGCAAGCAGCTTGAATATTCTCACACAGTTCCTACAGATTTTGCGGTAGGGGTGGAGGTGGAGTGACACCAGGCCTTCTGGACATGTGACACGTAACAACAAAATGAGCAACATGTGACAACAAACTGTTTATCTTGGTGCTGACCACGATGCCTCCACACAAGGATTCAATGGTTGTCTCCACCAAGACAAAAGCAGGACTCGTCACTGAAGATGACCTGCTGCCATTCACTCCATGACTCCAGTCTGGCATGACACCATTGCAGTCTTTCGTGTCGCTGATGTGGTGTTAAGGGCAGTTGTTGTAACGGTCTGCGTGCATGTAGTCCTGCATCATGCAGCCATCTGCCAATGGTGCCTGCAGTAACAGGATGACTCATGGAGGGCCTCACTGCTTGCTGAAAGTCCGCAATTTTGGCTGTTGGGTCAGTCAGGTACAGCGATAAGACTTGTACTTGCTTACACCACATGCGCGGCCCAGCATGAAACTAGAACCATTTGCATGTCTCACACAGTCAAACCTACTCACTTACTACATTTTTGACAATGAGTATATTTTGGAATAGGCTGATACTCAAGCTTTCAATTGCTTTTCATTGTTATCAGAAAAGAAAAAGTGTTATTGCTCCACCTCCAATTTGAACCCACTATAATGTAACTGTATCAGATCTGTCCGTACTTTTCTTTCGTCCTTGTGATACGTGTGAAATAAACTGTCTTCTTAAGGTTACTGCTCTAAAGGCAGATTGATGGTCTTCTCACAAAAGCCTCTGTTCATAGTCATTTCAGAAACCTCTCTATTATCATGTTCTAATGTCCTCTTCCTCTGAGATTAACAGGCCTCTTCCTGCCAAGAAGCTATTGCTATTGGCTTTGTTAATGTACTTCACACTTAAAACTTCACCGAGATAAATGTTGGATCCTCCCCAGAGAAGGAGCAACATTTGGACGCTGACTTTACTGTCACTGATAAGTGTCGTTACAGTGCCATGGCTGGGTCTTAAATGCCAGTGATCACTTTGTCCATTTAGATTACTCAGAGGATGTCCGTGAGCACTTTCCTTTCACTCTAGCCGTGCACAGTCCCTGCATATCTTGTGTTTAACCCTTGAGCTTTCCTCTTTCATTCCGGCTCTGTACCCTTTTCATTCCTTCTGTACCCTTTTACATCATCTTCCTTTTACACAGGCTTTTTCTTGATGGAACCAGCCTCCTGCTTGCTCTTATTAGACAGTCCTTCCTTTATTCTTCCTCTCTGCACTGCTGTTTATGTTCATATGCTACATTCTGTCAGTAATTGATGTTTTTCACTCCCTTCAAATATTTAATGCTGCTCCAAGCTGCCGAGATTGGAGTGATATAAAGTATTGCCAATAGAGTAATGCTGTCTATTAATTCAGGGTGCAATAGATCCACATGCCTTATGTTAGGCAGGGGTTGTCCTTTATGCTGTTTCATGGAGAATAGAGGTTCAATGAAGCAAGAACTGGAGACATCACACCGTATTCAACCCTGTTATGTGGTTGGCACCAGTATTCACCCATTTCATTATAGAAATCATCAGCAAATTTGTCATAAACTGAGTGAAATGAACTAATATATATGAAAACACATAGTGTCCACATTTCAGGGAACCAAAAGCAACCAGACAATTTATTATAATCGTAAATAACAATCGCTACTTGGCATCTGGGTAACCTCTAGACATCACCAGGCACTTCTCTGATCCTGGTCTGATCCTGGTCTGATTGCTGGTAGTTTGAGTTCCTGCTTGTTTTAGGCTTTTGTCTTGCCTGTAATAAGCACAGTGCTTGCTTCAAGGGGGTTGGGTTGGAAGATTAACTTGGCCAGACAAGAACTTTCCAATTAATGGCCCTGAAAATCTTCATTGTTCCTTCTATTAGCGTGTTTAGGTTATTGTCCTGAGTTTTGAGGCATTTAAATCAGAAACGATTGATAAAAGCTATGCTCTGGGTCAAATGTAGTTTTTTTTTTTTTTTAATTGCACTTGTTCTTTTTTATATTCTTTGATTTGTGTTGGTCATTGTCTAATCTGTCCCTGAACCCTTCGTGCGTTGTGTCGTTTTTTAGTAAGCTGTAACCTGGCTTACCACTGCTTAGCAGCTTGTGGAAAACTCTCTGAGGTCATTGTTCTATTTATTTATGCCTACATTTGCTTTCATATATATATATTTTTTGGCTTATCCACTACTGTGGTCTTTTTGTCAGTTCATTTTCAGACCAGGTCATTTTCTGTTGCTAAGCTAACAAAAAATGATTCTGACACTCCTATTTCTTGCCTTCCATGTTTTGCCTTTGCCTATGGTTTACGATTTGTTCCGGCTTTTCAGCCATATGATGTCCTGCTTTACTGACTCTAAGGCATTTGGGGCCTCATACTGTGAGACATTAACAGATTTAAAATACACATGTCATATAGTATCAGCCCTAGACCTGTTCTTAGGTTCTTAGACCTGTTCTTATATTATAGTGAGACACATCTGGTAAAAACAAACAAACAGCCATCTGTCTTTTGAAACCCCTTGATTTGCTGAAGGCTTGCACTTTAAGGCTTCTAGGCATGACATCCAACTCATTGGCAGCTTATATAGGGTCATATTTTCAGAGTTGTTATTTACAGCTTGCTCTATTGCACCTATATCATCATAGCTGAGCTGCACCTGTTTCCTATGGCTTTCTTGCCTTGCTAGTGAGTTTAGTAGTTGACCATGCTGTAAAATGTAGGCTCATGAAAGTATTCTTCTGTCTGCTAATGGATGGCTAGTTTTCTAGTGACTATCAATGCTGCAATAAAATTGGTGGCTATCATTCTCACTAAAGTCATGTTCTTGGGTCACTTGCTAGCTGCACCCATAAACCTGTAACCAGCCTCCCACCCTTGGAAAGGAAATTTATGTTCATTTATGTTTTGAGCACTTCCTAGCATAGGATACTACATAGGATACTACCTACCTGGCTAGTGAACTTGGTCCATACTAAAGCAGATTCACCACATACATCTGTGCTTAGTGCTGTAAAGCTAGGCTTCTAGTTAATACATCCTATACCCACTGCAGCATTTTGTCAACTGCAGTTAATGGCAATGTCAGTAACTGTGTGTGTGTGGTAGCCACAATGGAGTGGGCAAGCTGCCGCCTGTCAACCTCATGATGTCTCTGCTACATAATGCTTCTGAACTGGCCACCTCAACCTGTAAATCAGGTACCGCTGAAACTCTTTGCTACACTGCACACAAACATAGGAACAGAATTATAACTAGGACAGAAATAGTCATGCTGTTAATAGTACATTACTCCTTTGCAGCAGTAAACAGATTTCCTAGTTACACAGTATAGACACAGCAGTGATTGGTAAGATTACATAACTCATATTGCAGGAGTAGTTTCTCAGAGTAGTTTCTGATTCTTTAGGTATTCATGTCACGGTCTTTCCCCCATCCTTTTTCCTCCTGTATGATAATTGCTAGAGGTTTCCCTCCTTTGTTACAGCCTCCTACTTGGTGAGCTTGTAGTGCTTGCGAGAGGTAGTATATTTATTTATTTATTTATTTAGATAGTTATTTTGTTAGTTATTCATTCATTCATTTTCTATGACACTTTTTAATGGGCTTTCTTTGACTATAGCAAAATGCCAACTCGTTTTGCTCTGGAAAAGTCCTATTTTAAGATGAAAAGAGCAAAATCGAAAACCATCAGGTCCTGGACCAAAAAAATTCTCACATAATCTAACTGTTATAATTAGGGCTGTCATGTTTGTCCTGCATTTTTCGGTGCTAGAATGCTTTTTACCAGAGTTGTTAACACCCTCTCTAATGAAATGTCTTCACAGAAAAGCCATCCTTTTCATGCAGAAACCATTGAGCACACGTGAATGCGTAGGTGACCCACACAGCATTCAGGAGTCCTCCCTTTCTCTTTTTTTTTTACCCTGAAATGAAGTATAATTTTCACTCAAAGTACATCCATTTCATCTGCAATGTCACTGTAGCTCCATTGTGACGCTTTCCCATTGAGGGACAATGAGAAGGGATTTCTAATACATTTTCTCCCCAACAGGATAAAAGTAACAGCAGGCCCCTCTCTCCGTCTCTCTCTCTCTCTCCCTCTGTCTCTCTGTCTCTTTCTCTCAGAAAAAATGAATCACGCTCCCTCAATTAAATCAAATGGATTTTAAAGTGGCTGGGGCATGGGCTGCAAATGCTTAGAAGTGTGGTTATCAGTTCAGAGTACCTTCTAGTGCAGTGGGGAGCTGGTGCTTTCTGGAAGCTGTAGTGCAGGAGTAGCTCTCCACTTGTGCATGGATCCCTCCCTCACCCTCTGCTTCCATTTGTGTAATATAGTGTAATGTAGGATTCTGGACTCCTACTGCATGATTGTCATCTGATCCATCGGAGATGTCTGGACTTTTTGTTAGCAGGGGCTCATTCATAGTTGTAGCAGTGGCTACATGTTAAATGCAGTAATGCAATTGCTTGCTCTTTTCATTTTGCAACAACCAAAACAAACACTGCCTTTTGCTGTACACAGTGTGGATATGGTTTCCCTGCACTCATAAGCAACGGTAACAGTAAGTTAATACTCATAATACTCAAAAGAATGAAATAATATGTACTGCGGCTGTGACTAACCAAACGCTCGCAGATATTAAAAGAGAAAAGGGCTTTAATAACAACAGGGCAGTCCAGAGTTAGCCTCGAAACCAGTAGGCATGTATATAGATTCATGTGCAAATAGAAAGCAGAGAACAAAGAGACAAGCAAGGGATGGTAACAAAAGGCAGAATGACCAGGCTAACGAATCCAAAAAGACAGAAGCAAAGACCAAACCAAAAACATTATCAAGACAAAAAACAGAATTGCAACAGATAAGTCACCGCTACATAAGCAACATACAAACAATGGCAATACTTGGCAGAGATGAGTACAAACTGAGGAGTGTATATACAAACAGGATTAATGAGGATCAGGTGAGAACAATCAGTACTCCAGCAAGGAGCTTCTTGGAAATAGTCTGTGCTATGGATGAGGAAGAGCATGTGACTGGAGGGGGTTCTGGGAAATGGAGTTCAGGGAGTCTGTGGAACTCTGTAAAATCATATTAGCAACTGTGGGTCAAATTTCTAATTCAATATGAATATTGCTACCTACATGCTACCTGAAAGCTCCTGTGTGCTGAAATGATGTTGCGTGAAAGTAAACCCTTTTATATATTAACACCAGCTACTTAAACTGTAGGCTACTGCTTTCAAAGCAGCTTAACTGACTCTTTTGAAGTCTGATGGTTTGTGTGGGTATTTTAGTGAGGAGTAGAGTCTCATGATGTCCTTGTTACTTCAGAGGATCCAACAACAATCAAGTGTGGGTGGATGATGAACAGCAAAATGTATTATGCTTGGAACATGGTTCATTTACCACAGGGTGCGAAAGCAGCAAATTTTGGAAATGGCAATCATTTTCTTTTATAGAGAAAACATCATCCCAGAATTCTGAATGAGGGCATCATGGCAACTACAAAATGAGGATATGACTATTCTATTGGAGCACTGGGAATGAGGCTGCACAAAACTCTCTTCATTTTTGGTTTCTGTTAACTGTCTTTTATTTTATGCCACTCATTATCATCATCACTCACTATTTATCCTTTTTGATAATTGATGAAAATTATGCTGATAAGACCAAAGTACTGGCTGGTATTTAACCTGCTCTTTAAACTGCTCTTTACCACAATTTTATGATGATAGAAATACTCCATAAATATCTTAATAGAATATTCAAATATACAGTATATATATAGCCATAACATTAAAACCACCTCCTGTGCATTTTATTAGCTCCACTGACCACATAGGAGCACTTTGTAATTCTACAATTAAGGTTATCCCCCTTTACCCTGTTCTTTAATGGTCAGGACCCCCACAGAACCACCACAGAGAAGGTATTAGGTGGCTGGTGGATCATTCTCAGCACTGCAGTGACACTGACATGGTGGGGTTGTGTTAGTGTGTGTTGTGTGTTGTGTGCTGGTGTGAGTGGATCAGACACAGCAGTTCTGCTGGAGTGTTTAACACTGTGTCCCCTTATTGTCCACTCTATTATACACTCCTACCGCTCCTGGTAGTTATCATACAGTTTGTGTTGGTCATCCTTTAGTCCTTCATCAGTGGTCAATGGACACTGCCCACAGTATGCTGCCTACAGGACGCTATTGGCTGGGTAGATTTGGTTGCTGAACTATTCTCAGTCAGACAGTGACACGGAGGTGTTTAAAAACTCCAGTAGCACTGCTGTGTCTGATCCACTCACACCAGCACAAGACACTATAACACACCACCACCATGTCAGTGTCACTGCAGTGCTGAGAATGATGCACATACCTGCTCTGTGGTGGTCCTGACCATTGCTTAGCAGTGTACAGGTGGGATAGCAAAGTATACAGAGAAACATATGAGCTACAGTCTGTAATTGTAGAGCTATAATGTGCTCCTATATAGTAAGTTGGGCTAATAAAATAGATAGTGAGTGTAGATTTTCCTAGTAAAGTGCCCAGGGAGTTCATATTTTTGTTTGTATCTAGAATGTGTGTTATAGTTGGCATTCATGGTGTCCACCATTTTCATTTGTTTTTTGTGCCACAGCTGTACATTTGTTTTTCCCGGAACACAAGGGCATCTCCTTCTGCTTCTGTAAGATGGGAAAGATCACATTTTTAGATTACCTGAGACTGCGTTTAGGAAATTGTTTCGCAATAACCCGAAAAAAGTCAGTGATTGTGTTCCACTGCAAGCATAATAATATATAATTTTCATGCCCACACATGGACAGATATCATTTCTGTGATGGTGAATAGAAACAATAGTTTTGAATTTGGAACCTGGAACAGATGCTCTTTTATGAAGTGGAAGTCCAGTTGACCATGAGGGTGGTAAGCATAGTGTTTCTCTAAGAGTATCTCTAAGATGTGCGCCGTGATGTTTGCATGTTGACAGATGGTGTTGCATAATAACGCAAGAGAGCTCCCTGTCTCTGCATGAGATCTGCTACTAAAGCTTCTCATTATATCTATGTCCCAGGCAGAAACAGCTGAGTGCAGACAATTGCAGTTTTTGTGGAAGCAATTTTGGTTTTGATTTTGCCCCAAAGCCCTGCTAGAAGATGGCCTTTAAAGCCAATGACAGGCCTTCAAGCAGGATAATAGCACTGTGGAAATGTTCTCCAGGAAAAGCAGTTCAGAGAGACAAGATCAAATCATCAACTGTTCATGGATTTCTGCAGTGGCTGTTTTGTTCTGATGATTTGGACATCATAATTTAATTGATTTTTAGATGAAATGGCATCTGACCTGTAATTTTGTGTGAAAGTTGATATTGTAGTTTTAGGATGCATTTAGTCTTATCGATGTCAGCAAATAAATAAATAAATAAATAAATAAATAAATAAGATACTGCACAGACATTGGGCCGAGGTTGTGTGAGGGACGGTGGATGTACACTCATCATCGAAAAAAAAGATAGCACCCCAGATGAATCAGCCGACAGGAATATAACTCGGTGGATAGTTTTGACATCATGAGACACACAAACGATTTACGTTGCACGCTCGTCAGTGTCTCCAAAGACTACAATGGTGTCTTGCTAGACTGTGATGGAGTGACTCAGAATGGCAGCAGGTCATCTTCAGTGAAGAGTCCCGCTTTTGTCTTGGAGGAGACGACCAACAAATCAGTGTGTGGAGGCACCGTGATCATAATGAGCGGCTTGTTGATACACGTCACATGTTCAGAAGGCCTGGTGTCACTCTACCAACTCTGTGAGAATATTTAAGCTGCATGGGATAGATTACTGCAGGACACCATTAGGAACCTCTGAAACTCCATGCTGCAACATCTGGCATGATGCGTTAGCAGACATGGTGGCCCGACGCCATACTGAGAGACTGCTTCTGTATGCGTAGCTGAATAAATATTGGCCATATCAGTCTAAATTTATCATCATTTACTGTTCCTGGTAACCTTTATCTTCCTTCCCAATAGCATTGCAATCTGACATTTCCTTTTGGGTGCAACAAATCTTTTGACGTTGAGAGTATATTGGAAAGACTTTATCAGTAACTAGTGCTCTTATACCCAGCATGCTATGGCCCAGCACTGGGAGAGAGTCATCCAGATTATCCGACACCGTTTCAATCACTGCCATAGCTAGCAGGAAGAGTCAATGCAAAGAGGGACCTCAAAGGCATTTGAAAGCCCTTTCATGAATAATGCATTCCCTGCCAAGGCCCTGTTCACTGACTTCCCATTGTGTGGTAGAGCTCTTTGCGGAAGCATGGTCAGAAATCTTAAGGCTCACCCTTTCAGAGGTCTAATTAATGCTGTTTAATTCCATGCCGATCTGTGTGGATTAAGACCCAGTGTGGGTGGTCATTTGTGGGGACAATAGTCCTGGGAATGGTAGGACTGTGGCTATTGGTCAATGTGAAATAATTATTTGGTTAGTACAAAGGCCGTGAAACAGTGATGAGCGGACCTGCTGCATGCAGAAAATTTGTCACTTATATTCCATCTTCTAGAATGTAAGCTGCTACCATGTATAAGACTACGCTTTAAGACTACACAGGAAGCAAGGTTTCCTCTAAAACATAACATGGCACATTTTTAGCTATTAAAAGGGGTTTTTGCCATTAGTTTATTGTCATCCATGATGGAAAGATCGATCAGCTATAGATTTTAATCCATTGCTTTTTCTGCCAAAATATGCAATATGCAATCTGACGATATTTCTTTAAATTGGCTGATAGTGAGAGAACTATTTTTTGAGACTGACATTTTTTATGGGGAACCTATTATGCTTTATCCAGTGTTTACCTCCTTCCTTTGATGTGTTATGTAGCTTTTGCTGCATATAAACTGCCTGAAAAGTTATAAAGCTCAAAGTACACACCAGGGGAAGAAACCCTCTCTACCACAGAAACCACTTCTGCTGTCTAAAATGGTCAATGTCAATAATGCATAAATAAATCTGGGAGCTTGGATATAAATGGCATATGGTTATGTATTATCATTTTGTGCATTGTGTAAGAATGAGGAGCAGAAGGAGACTGATGGTGTGCACAAGTGGCTGTATCTATAAGTATTAAGAAAATGAGAAATGAGCAAACCAGGGAGGATTCTAAACGTAAAATGGCTCACTGGAATCCCAACCCTAGCTTTCTGGTAGGCAGGCCAGAAAATAATAATGATTGTTACAAGGTGATGTAACACAGTCCTTATAGCCGGCCTACTGGCAAGCTAGGCCCCCTTACACAGTACTGCTGACAGATACATAGGCTAAGGCTTTCAACCATACCGTCAAACAATCAGGGAGTGGGCAAGCTGACCAATCAGAGAACACTGGACTCATAAAGTAGCATGACTGAGGGAAGCAATACAAGCACCATTTTAACTTTAACACCATTATTGACATACAACACTTTATAGTGCATCATCCAGTTGAGCTCAGTGAACCTAGCCGAGCTAGCAAAAGCTGAGAACACCCCACCAATCTCAACCTACCAAACGACAAACAGTTTCCTTGTTTAAAATGTACTCTGAAACACTCAAGGAAAATGCAAAGACCTGACAAAGCCAAAATATAGTCACATTTAAAGGGTGTAACTACCAGAGGCAGCCATTCAACAGAGTGCACAGGCACTGAATTACAGGCAGGGCAGTGTGGACGTTCTTTCTCTAGCCTCACTTTAGGAAAGGAAATGGTTCTATATAGAAGCGTTTCATGCTTAAATGGTTCTTTACATGGTGAAATGGTTCTTTAGATTGATGCGGAATGTGTTGTGTACGGTTAGGCTGCTGAGGAACCCTTGAAGGACCATCTTTTTTAATTGTGTATAAAAACTTTTTCTCATGCGTGTTTCACCTCAGGAAGACTGCAGATGTAGCGGCATTGCAATAACGCATAAATAAATCTGGGAGCTTGGATATAAATGGCATATGGTTATGTATTATCATTTTGTGCATTGTGTAAGAATGAGGAGCAGAAGGAGACTGATGGTGTGCACAAGTGGCTGTATCTATAAGTATTAAGAAAATGAGAAATGAGCAAACCAGGGAGGATTCTAAACGTAAAATGGCTCACTGGAATCCCAACCCTAGCTTTCTGGTAGGCAGGCCAGAAAATAATAATGATTGTTACAAGGTGATGTAACACAGTCCTTATAGCCGGCCTACTGGCAAGCTAGGCCCCCTTACACAGTACTGCTGACAGATACATAGGCTAAGGCTTTCAACCATACCGTCAAACAATCAGGGAGTGGGCAAGCTGACCAATCAGAGAACACTGGACTCATAAAGTAGCATGACTGAGGGAAGCAATACAAGCACCATTTTAACTTTAACACCATTATTGACATACAACACTTTATAGTGCATCATCCAGTTGAGCTCAGTGAACCTAGCCGAGCTAGCAAAAGCTGAGAACACCCCACCAATCTCAACCTACCAAACGACAAACAGTTTCCTTGTTTAAAATGTACTCTGAAACACTCAAGGAAAATGCAAAGACCTGACAAAGCCAAAATATAGTCACATTTAAAGGGTGTAACTACCAGAGGCAGCCNTGTCTCTCAGTATGGTGTCAGGCTGTCATGTTTGCTAACTCAACATGCATGTTTCGGCATGGAGCTTCCTAATAGTGTCCTGTGATAATCCATCCCATGCAGCTTGAATCTTCTCACACAGTTCCTGCAGATTTTGCAGGTGGAGTGACACCAGACCTTCTGAAAGTGCGACACATGACGACAAACCATTCATTGGTCATTTCCACCAATACAAAAGTGGAACTCATCCCTGAAGATGACCCGCTGCCATTCTGAGTCATTCCATGACAGTCTGACTTGACACCACTGCAGTCTTTGGCAACGTTGACGTGGTGTTAAAAGGCAGTCATTGTAGCGGTCTGTGAGCATGTAGTCCTGCATCACACGGCCATCTGTCAATGGTGCTGGCACTAACAGGATGACTCACGGAAGGTGTCACTGCTCGCTGAATGTCCACAATCGTGGCAGTTGGGTCAGTCAGGTACAGAGATAAGACCCATCCTTGTTTACATCACATGCGCAGGAGAGCATGAAACTTGAATCATTTGCATGTCTCACAATGTCAAACTTATCCACCAAGTTTCATTCCTGTCACTTGATTCCTTCTGGGTGCAACTATTTGTGCAACTCTTCTTTTAAAAATGGGTGTATATACAACAGAAGCTCCTACTGTGTTCATACATATTAAATAAGCTAGCAACACCGCTAACGCTGTCCTCTGATAATCATTTTTTTTCCAGTGATGCTGTTACTGTGGGAGCATTTTCATTGCTTCATGCCACGGCTGGTGGTGGCCAACATCCAAAAAGCCAGCATAATTTGCAGAACTAAAAATGTAAAACTTTTGATTAAACTAATCTATGCAGAAAGTTGGCCTGGGTTTATTTATTTATTTATTTATTCATATGTGCAAAGTTTGTCTTATGAAAAGCTTTCCTATATTAAAAAAAAAAAAAACCTGACTGCATGAACTCCCCTTAGCTTGGGTTGTCCTGATCTTGGGCAAAGTGTATGCAAGCTTTAAATAACTTTGTACTCCACACAGACTTTCTCTGTTAGTGAGAGAAAGCTGATGACCCAGCGGAAGCTAACCTCTCAAGGACAAACAAGTTAAAGTTAGGCTATCTATCTGCTTTTCTGTGCCGTTTTTTGTTTGTTCATTTGTTCGCCCATCCAATGAGTCATGCCAACATTCGGTGTGTGTGTGTGTGTGTGTGTGTGTGTGTGTGTGTGTGCGTGTGTGTGTGTGTGTGTGTGTGTGTGAATTCCCAGGATGCACATCGAGCTTTACACTGCCTATCTACATACACTGCCTGGCCAAAACACTTGCACTGTAATATTTCATTGGACCACCTTTAGTTTATTCACTTATTCACATGGCAATGTTCCAAAAACCTTATGCAATGCCAAAAAATGTATTTCCATCCAGAGTTGCATTAATTTATGGCCAACATGACAGGAGAGTTGAACCATGACGTAAAGTGGTTTCAATGAAGTTGAGATTGCATGGCCAATTCATGTGTGAAAAATATTGATCATGATCCATGAACCACTCTTTCATGATTTAAACCTGATGAATCTTGACATGATTGGAATATCATGACATGCCCATCACCCTAGAATAGAATTAGCCTGGATTCGTCAGTAGAAATGAAAGACCACATGACCATTTTCCATTTTTCCAGAGTCCACTCTTTATTTGCTCCCTCTCAAACTGAAGCTTTTTTGGGATTAGCATCACTAAAATGTGGTTTTCAGTTTTCATTCAAACCTTGCTTGATGTTTATTAACTCTTAAATGTAGGATCATATGCGGATGTTATGGTGTTTTGGGAACTTGGAGAGTGTAGTTTCATTTAGAACTTAAGCATTTAAGTTTGAAGAACCTCTTAAACACTAAACACAGTTCAAAGTGATGCTAAGATGTGTTAGCAAGTGGATCTGAGTAGCTCTGATTGTAGCTCGGAGCAGTGCACCCTGTTTTATAATAGCAGTACCCAGTGAGGACCTTACCATGAACTCCCCCATGAAGTGAGAGAAAGTATCTCTCTCTTTCTTTCACTCTTTATCCCTCTCTTTCATTCTGTATCTCTCTTTCTTTCTTTCCTCCTCTCTTTTGTCTTTTCACCCCTCTCTAATAGACACACAGTGTGACGCAGCTGACCTGCTTGCCGTGAGCGGTCCATTAAATATTTATATAGATTTTATGAGCCTCTGACGCCGTCATTCCTTCAGCTAAGAAGCCAAGGCTGCTTCATTCATCACCTTCAGCACAAAGGGGTGGGGAGATTGAGAGAGAGAGGAAAATGGAGAGATAGACAAAGAGAGAGAAAGAGATTAAAAGAGAGAGAAAAGGACAAGGGAGACTGAAAGAGAGAGAGGAAAAGATAAAATAGAGTAAGAAAGAGAAAGATTGAAAGAGACAAATAAAACACAGCGACAGAAAAAGAAGGGCAGAAAGAACAAAAGAGAGAGAGAGAGAGAGAGAGAGACTAAAAGAGAAAAAGGAGAAAATATAAATAAGAGAAGAAGATGGAGAGTGAAAGAGCCAAAAAAGAAGAGAAAGAGAAAAAGAAAACAAAGTGAGAGACTAAAGAAAAAAAAGTGATATACAAAAAGAGAGGAGAGAAAGAGAGAGAAAGAACAAAAGATAGAAAGAGAGAGAGCAGAGAATCTGATAGAGAGAGGGGAAAAGATTAATAAAAGAGGAAGATGGATACAGAGACAAAAGAAAAAGAGAGAACAAAGGGAGAGATTAAAAGAGAGAAAATGAGAGAGTGAGAATGAGAGAAAGAGAGAGAGAGAAACAAAGAAAGTTAGAGACAGAAAAAGCAGAGGGTAGAAAAAGAGAAAGAAATAAAGAGAAGAAGAGAAAGAAACTATGAGAACAAGAAAGAGAAAGAAAGATGGATTTACCATGGAGAGAGAGAAAAAAGAGACTTAAAGAGCAAGAGAGAAGGAGAGAGTCAGAAACTGAAAAAGAGACAGAAACAAAAACAAAGAGAGGAAGAGACTGGGGGCTAAAATAAGACATGGGGAAAAGAGGGAGATAGAGGGATAGAGAGAGAGAGAGAGAGAGAGAGAGAGAGAGAGAGTGAGGATGAGAGCAGGCGAGGTTGAAATGAAGTGTCTGCTGTCCTGGTCTACTGTGTCATGTTAAGAGCAGAGATGAATCTTTCAGAGTGGATTTGTGTTTGTGTGTGTTTGTGTGTGTGTGTGTGTTTATTTATGCCTCCTCTTTCTTCCCCTCACAGGGCGATGAAGTATTGACGGTCATTAAGATGAAGGCCCAGTGGCCGGCCTGGCAGCCACTGAATGTGTAAGTAGCATTACTCGCCTTCAGTGTGTGTGTGTGTCTGTGTGTGTGTATGTGTGAATCATCACCTCTCTCTGAAACGTTCGGAACAAACACCCTTTGCAACTCTTCATAGAAGAACATGTAAAACAAACTTCCATCTGCAGTTTTTCAAAACCTGTTTATCTGATGGCCCATTTGAACCCAGCTTGCTCCCACCATTTGAAGAAGCTTTTAGTTGGGATCTCCTCGGGGCCTGCTTTGATGAGACTGTACGGCTTACTCCATAAGGTGCAGCTCATGTGTGTGAATTCAGACTCCCTTTATGGCTGTTTACATGTGTGCTGTGTAGATTGTGTTTAAAGTGGGAGATAACTGTTTGTGCTAACACAGAAAATTGTCTGTCTGTCGTCAGTAACACACTGAAATGTAGGACTGTTGGCTGCAGCAGAGAGACCAGAGTGACGCAGAGAAGCAATCATATTAGTGACGTCTAATTAACATGCTATCTTGTTTATTTGAAGGGAAGTTAATTGGATCTTATGTTTACAATATGGATGCAATCTAAACTAGATTTGCATTTCCTGAAGTAAACACATCGGTTCTGAGGCTTTCACAGTGTCTGCAGAAAGAAAGAATGAAAGTAAGAAAAAAGGAAAGAAGGAGATATGAAATGTAAAGACAGTTCTACAGACAGTGTTTGAGCAGGGTGTGTAGGTTAGGGGGTCTGGTTTGTGAATCCCAGGTGGCTGTTAAGGTGTTTCTATGGTAACCCAGGTGTCTGGTAAGGTCTTGCTATGGTATCACATGTGATTGTTAAGGCGTCACTATGGTATCTGAGGTGGGTGTTAAGGCGTCACTATGGTATCTGAGGTGGCTGTTAAGTGTTTCTATGGTAACCTAGGTTTCTGCTAAGGTGTTGCTATGGTATCCCATGTGGCTGCTAAGGTGTTTCTATGGTATCCCAGGTGGCTGTTCAGGTGTTTCTATGGTATCCCAGGTGGCTGCTAAGGTGTTGCTATGTTATCCCATGTGGCTGTTAAGCTGACGCTATGGTATCTCAGGTGGCTGTTAATGTGTCTCTATGGTATCCCAGGTGGCTGTTCAGGTGTTTCTATGGTATCCCAGGTGGCTGCTATGGTGTTGCTGTGGTATCCCAGGTGGCTGTTAAGGTGTCTCTATGGTATTGCAGGTGGCTGCTAAGGTGATTATATGATATCCTAGGTGACTGCTAAGGTGTTGCTAAGGTATCCCAGGTAGCTGCTAATGTGTTTCTATAGTATTCTAGGTGTCTGTTAAGGTGTTTCTATGTTATCCCAGGTGGATGTTAAGGTGTTTCTGTGGTATCACAGGTGGCTGTTAATGTGTGTCTATAGTATCCCGAGTAACTTTGTGGAAGTTAGGTTTGAACCTCACACCATTCAGTTACCGAGAGTAAAAAAAGTGTGAACCATTAAAACGGTCATGTGAGAACAATAGGTCGGCTTTGTCAAGCCGAGTTAATTATAGCAAAAACAATACAGTGTTCACCTTGCATGGCCTGTAGTTAGTGCCAACTCTGTGAGTAGACCTGCTGGTCCAAATGTTTCCTGAGGTTAAAGATGTGGGAGAAAAACATGATTCACCATTTCTACTGTATGGCGCTCCTTCATTAATCTAAAACCATGCCTGCTGGGAGTGTGGGTTAACTCTCTCAGACCTTATGTGTGTGTGTGTGTGTGTGTGTGTTTGTTTTGAGAGCACAGCTGAGTGATGAGTCACCCAAAGGTATTTTTTGCCATCAAGGTTAATGGGCGCCTTGCGGCCCTTGTATATCACAACATCACATTACCATATTTAAAGCTGCAGCCCATGCCTGCCGATTAAACCCCACAATTTCCTTCCCTTAAAAAGCGCACAAACCTACGGAGAACTCTGATTAATTACTGTTGACTCAGATGTGCGCCCCTCTCACGTCTGATCGTATATTGCTGTTGGGAGAGAAGTCTGTCACGACACCCGCATAGAGTTGTGACTCTCTTGAGGCTCTGGAATAGGACATGAAATGTGTGGAATTTGAAAAGCCATTAAAAAGTGTGTGAAGCACACTAAGGCCCCTTGAGTTAAACCGTGCGAGACAAGGTCAGAACAGACCACGCAGCGGCGTGCACACATTAACGAGACTGGAGCACTGGGGAGTCACTCGCACTCATTCAGTTATAATAACACACCTCCACTTGCTTCCTTTCAACATGATTTCAGATCACTCACCCATTTACAAACTTGCTAATGAACTAATGAATTTACACAAGGAGCTGTATGAACTTGACCACTTTAAAGACTATGAGTCTTATGAGTCTTTTATTCCTACAAGTATGGGCAGTAGATGATGAAAGAAAGGGAAAAGATGATAAGAAAGAAAAGGAACTGTTATATTAGACAAATAAAATTCTTCAAAGCAGTTTTGTTGCAGTATGTACAACAACATCACTAACAAAGACAAGGGATTGCCTTGAAATTGAAACCAGCTTCAGTGCCATGAGTTTTATATAAAATGATAAAATTGAAATGTTGCCATATGGCAGCAGCATATGCCAATGAAACTGCAATCTGCATTCATTGTAATTATGTTATATGGACACTCATCGTCAAAGAAATAGTTGCACCCAGAAGGAATCATTCAACAGCATTGAAAGTTGGTGGGTGGGTTAAACATCATAAGACATGCGAATGATTCATGCAGTTTCAGTGAAGTCTCATGCTTGGATTGTCTACGGATTGTCCGATATGCACAGAGTGACCCAACAGACAAGACTGTGGACTTTCAGTGAGCAGTGATGCCCTCCATCCTGTTAGTGCCAGCACCATTGGCACGACGTAAGACTACATGCACACAGACGGTTACAATGACTGTCCTTAACACCACTGCAATGGTGTCGTGCCAGACTGTCATGGAGTCACTCAGAATGGCAGCGGGTAATCTTCAGTGTTGAGTCATGCTGTTGTCCTGGTGAGAACGACCAACAAATCCGTGTGTGGAGGCATCAGTGGCAAGTGGTGACGGTTTGTTGTCACGCGTCACACATCTAGAAGGCCTGGCGTCACTCCACCCCTACCGCAAAATCTGCAGGAACTGTGTGAGAATATTCATGCTGCATGGGATGGATTATCACAGGACACCATTAGAAAGCTCTACAACTCCATGCAGAGACGTCTGACATGTTGCATCATTTATTGTTCCTGGTAGCCTTTATCTTCCTTCCAAATAGCATTGCAATCCGACACTTCCTTCCTTTGTAGTTTTAGGATTACAGACTGTAGTTCACCTGTTCTCAACAGAATTTGTGAGCCCCCTTTGGTTAGGACCCCCACAGGACCTCCACAGAGCAGGTATTATTGGTGGTGGATCATTCTCAGCAGTGACATTGATGTGGCGGTGGTTTGTTAGTGTGTGTTATGCTGGGACAAGTGGATCAGGCACGATGGACGCTGCCCACAAGGCAGTGTCACGTGGAAAGCATCTTGTGGGCGGCTTCTTAGGAGACCTGTTCAAAGACTAGAGGCAAAAGTGTGTAACAGAATGGACAGTGAGTGGACACAGTGTTTAAACACTCCAGCAGCACTGCTGTGTCTGATCCACCCATACCAGCGCAACACACACTAACACATGAGCATTGTGTTTTCAAGCATTGTGTTACTGTATATAGCATCAGCATCAAAGTCACAATTCTGGTACCACGGCTAGAATTTCAGTTATTGAAAAAGTCTATTTTGAGTTGAGTTTAGGAAGAAGGGAGTACATGATGATCTAGCTATTTCTGTCGCTACACAAGATTTTGTTTACTTAGCCTACTTTCCCCACTTTTCACACACACTTGGCTCAATTGAGTAAATAAATCTATTAACAAATACTGCAAATTGGACACACACATGGCCAATACATGGTCAGAGTAGACCTAAGTATGTGCTGATAGGCTTCACTTCTTTTCACAGCAAAATCCCTAGTGCTAAATTAGCATCTACTGTGTAACTCTGCAGTGCACACTCGAGATCAGTTTAACACTTTTTGTAGGAGGTAATTTAACACTGATGATTTTGTTGCGTTCTAAATAGATTACAGCCCAAAAGCCAAAGAGGATTTTGACTTCCAGCTTTAATAAATAGTGATACATGTTTCTGAGTTCCATGCTCTTTTTCCTCCCGTTTTCACTAAATTCCATTCTGGCCGGTTTAAAGAGGACAAAATATCCGCTGACTCTTCTTCTGAAGTGCCATGAAAAGCTAGACTGGACGTTTTCACTGCCAGAAACCTCAGTCACTCTGGAGTCTTTGTTCTGCCACGCTGAAATGTTTGAAACCTGCAGAGAAGCTCTTAAAATGGGAAACACTTTCGCCTTTCATTGTCACTTTTTTCCTTTTTTTTTCTTTTCCTGTCCGTGTCGTCCTCCTTCCTCCTCCTCTCCTGTGACTCAGTAGCTGTGTTTTTTTGGAAAAGCAACTCGAGTCTTCTTTGCAGAAAGTTTCCAGAGGCAGTGGAGGCTTGAGTTGAGTTGATTAGCAGTGCTCTGACATGTAGACAGTGAAATAATGGGTTGTCAATGCAAGAAGAGTCTTAATTTAGCTGCATGGTTTGTCTAGCTTTAATGTTCATGGGTGTGTGTAGGGGCGTGTATGCCTGCTTTTTGCGGCAATGCCATTACTAAATGATGCAGTGCAAGAGTTTCCTTAAATAATGTGGTGCATAAACAAATTTCAATTCCAAAAAAGTTGGGACATAATGAGATGAATGCCAATGAAAACGAAAAGTCGAGACGGGTAAACTCTGATTGCACCACATGCATGTTATTGATGGGAGACAGGTCTGCGCTGGAGACAGGCCAAACTAGCACCCTATTTATCTTTCAGCATTAATAGTGGCTTCACAGATGTGCAAGTAAACCATGCCAAGGCCACTAATACACCCACATACCATGACAGACCATGGCCTTTATGTTGAACAGAGAATGCAACATATATTAGAAACCTCTTACTATTAGGTTTCAAATTCCAGAGTACACATTTCCACTGTGCATAGCTTGTTTCATATGGGCTCCAGAACTCAGAGGCATTTCTGGACATTGTTGACTTATGGTTTCTGCTGTGTGTAGTGCTTTTGTGGATACAGCAATGGACATTGGCACAATCTCAAATAGCTCCCTACTCCTTATATAGTGTGGTATGCGAGTTATTGTATTTTTGCTTCTATACCAAGATATTGCATGTTATGTCCAGTAGGGAACTGTACATATGTGCCTGGATCCTGAATGACTTTTTTTTAGCGAGTATTTTATGTGCTGGGTTCTGGGGATCCAGGACTGCCCCATCAACCTCTTGGACACCCTGAACGTCTCAAAACCCAGATTCCGTGTTGTGACGTTATGCTGGTCAATTGGAAAAACACAAATGCTCAAATACAAATTTGGGACATTAAAGGACATTGTTTAGCTGCCTCACCCAGCTAGTAGGTAGTAACGCAACACTGGTCTGCCTCAGGGGGGTGCTGTAGCAAACTGGTTCAACCGGTTGGTCCTTCATAGCCTAGGAACTGTAACTTTACGCAAGACACTCAAAAACATTAGAGTATGCTATAATGTATGGAAGAGTTTGTTACCAAACTAGAAAAGAACATCTACAGAAGAAGAATTGTGGAACCAAACATTTTGTTGCCAGCAAAGTTAGTAAGTGCTACTATAGTGAGAACGTTAGCAGCCAGGCAAAAGCTGAAGTTGCCAGCCAGCCTGAGACCCCTTCAAATACCAGGGGATATTTCACACACTGGGGATATCCATTACAGAAACATGCTTGTTTTTATTGCAGTGGCATCTGAGGATTCAAAGAACATTCCCTTGTGGTTTTTGGCCTTTATGCACAAAGATTTCTCCAGATTCTATGAATCTAATCTAATATTCTGCCCCGTAGAGAGTGCAAAACCTAAAATCCTTGCATTTGCCTTGAGGAATGTTCTTGTAAGTGTTGCATTATTAGATGCAAAAAAAAAAAATCCAAAATGCAAAATCCAAGGTTTTCCCTGGATGCTTATTTTACACCTGATTCACCTGCAGGTGCCTGTGCACTTGCTGCAATGCAGTATAGTGTGTGGTCAGTGCCTGTGGCACACCAAGTGCATGCACATGGATGCAAGAGACATCTGAGACAGTTACGTGGGTGCTGGTTCTTAGTTTATCCCCCGAGGACACCATGAATTAGCACCAGCTGTAGTTCTCTCTTCACACTCCCACACGCACTCTAATAAGAGTGTGCAACGACACGTTCGGCTCCATAATCCTGCTGCCAGCGCGTGGCTGCCTGGCGCACACACATACAAACATCCTGCACCGGTTTGCCTCCTCATTCTCTCCTTTTGCGCAGGGAATCTCATAGGTGTTAGCTTTATCTTTGACGACCATATTGGGGCAACACAAAGGCGAGCTGTAATTGCCAGGGAAGGGAAAGAGGTGGGGGGTTATCGAGCCCCCAAGAAAGAAATATAACCACATTTCGGTATTAACAACACTTTTTTGTGACTTCTATGTGTGTGTCTGTGTGTCTGTGTGGTGAGGGCAAAGCTCTACGACTTTATGCCATTGTGTGTTTGCCGCGTGGGATGCATTAGTGAAGTCTTACTTAAAATGTTTAAAACGGTTGGGCTATAATTTCTCACTCTATTTTAGAACAAAACTACTAGCAGCTTTAAGGAGGCCAGGAAAATGGTTGTTAATAATAATAATAATAATAATAATAATAGGTTATTTTGTGGGTTTTTGATAATTTTATGGTACACCTAAAGTCATAATTTAAACTGTAAAAATTCCTTGTTGAATAATAGTTTGTTAAATATTTCCATGCATTATTCTTATAGAGTACTAAAAATGGCATACAAGCGTCCTTAAACTTTAACACTCATTACGGATGCAAGATTTATGAATATGCAAGATTAGGCAAATTACATTCCCCTTCTTGCCTTCCAGTTTCCAAACCCTGCCCCCTTTCACACTACCCTGCATACAGAACGGAGCAGAGCAGAAAATAAACTGCAATAAACAGAAAATTTTCAATGTATTACTCAATAAATCTTAAACCATAGATTGACAATAACTATGGCACAATATGGTGCTAGCTTTGCTAGTATGCTAATAGCTTAACCAGCAAGGAATAATAGATTCTGTCTTTCAGTCAGGCTCAGTCAGCCTTGAGTCTTTATTCTTTAAACTTGCGTGTGTTGACCTGTAGTGTGCGAAGCTGTCTGTACCATGTGAAGCTGATTTATTCTGCTCTAAATTAACATTAGTCTCTGGTGGTGACATGGTGGTGGTAGCAGTTCCACACACCCATATTTGAGTCAGTATTGTCTACCATTAAACTTGATTCAGTGAAACATCAGTAAGCCAGAATTTAGCCTGTGCTGTGGTGCACACAAATAGTATGCTAGCTAGCATTGACAGTGTCCTCCAAGAAGTGACCTGCCTTTTTAGTAGCCTAAGCCACAACCGGGGTAACAAATCTGATATTAGTCAATTTGTTGTTAGCACAAGCAACCACACAGCAGTTCTTCAGCATAGCGTTGTTAATTTTTACTAGTACGTTTAAAGTACATATGGAAACACGTTTCAACTTTGTCTGTTTTGCCATTGTTGTCTATGCACAAAGTTGCAATATGTTTCCCCCTGAAAGGTGCATGTTGAGGAGAGCCTATTCTGCAGGACGTATTGCCTATTTCATTATTGTGATGGTGTAGCATATTGTAGTATTGGACCATGATAGGTTCAAGCTTATCCACAACATACAAACCTGATGCTGCCTTCATGAAACAATCATTATTAGGAACAAGCTAGCCAGCTAATCTTAGTGATTCAAGTGATAAGTGTGATGTTCATGATGATAATTTCACTAAATTCAACCAGTTACTGTGTCTGTTTGTTGACCGATCTAAAGCAAATATTACTTGAAAGTCAAGAAGTGGTTCTTTATTACTGTTAACAGTGTGCATAGCCACGTTGACTTGACCTCAAACACTGAGCTCGTAGTTGAAAACACCTTAAGCGTCTTGTTGTGGAAGACATTTTAATTATTCTGAGTTGGAAATTTCCAGGTTATGACCTGGCCTTACTTAAAGAAAGCCAGTGTTTCGAATGGAAATATGTGAAGACACAAATACTGGTCCAATAGGAGTTAACCATTTAAAAAAAAAACATTTTGAGTGCATAGGGTCTTGAAAGTTAGCATGTATGAACGCTGTTAGATGGGTATGTTTGAGGTTTTTCACCAGCAGGTGGTTAAAAAAAAGTGACTACTGTCCTTACAACTCCTCTTTCTCCAAATGCTCTACACTAATAGACTGCGGTCCCCTATACGTAATTTTAATGGCTCCCTTTGCAGTTTTCTCATGATAAAATCACTTAGCTTGTTTTCTTTAAACTGCCATTCCAACATCTCCAATCACATAGCAATTTTATGTCTGATTACTGAAACAATTACTGAGCAGGCACCAAGTTAATGCTGCCAACCGCAAGAGAATGATCTGATGAGAGAGAGAGAAAGAGATGGACCCATCAGTGTGCAATTACCACATAAGATGAATTATCCATTGATTAGATAATATAGGCCTGATTTAGAGCGGTCTTTTAAACCAAACACAGTCATCACCGTTTGGGGTTTAAATTCCCTCTCTTTTTTTGGCCTAACACTGTTTGAAAGCTTTTATTGTTCCAATTCATTTTGACCTCTCATTGCCTCTGGCCTCTCCTTGCTTCCCTCTGCACTTACTGTAGTTTTATTTATTTAATTTGTTTTTCCTTTTTTTGTTGATGGAGAACATTTTCAACCTTTTCCTCACTTTAAATTTTTCTTCTTCTCTTTGTTATTCTGTCCCTCACTCTTGACCTCCCCGTGCTTCACTGTTAGCCAAACCATTCGTTCCTCCCCTTGTCCTTTTCTGTTCTTTGAGAAGTGATTTTTTTCTTCTCTCCTGTGTCTTCATCCAAACAGTGTCTTGCACTCCTAAAAATAACAGTGTCAAAAGGGTTCTTTGGAGTGATGTCATAGGAGAATGTCTTTGGGTTCCTTAAACAACAATCAACGGATGCTACTTGAAGAACAGTTTATGGAAATGAAGAATTAATTCAAAAGCAAATAAATAAATAAATAAATATATTTTTTTTCCCAAACAAAAACAAAACTTACAAAAACTGAATATGCTTTCTTTTTTTCTGGGCAGACGGGCAGCCCCCTCAGCAGAGTTCTCAGTGGACCGCACACGTCACCTCATGTCCTTCTTGACCATGTTGGGACCCAGCCCTGACTGGAACGTGGGCCTCTCAGCCGAGGACCTCTGCACCAAGGAGTGCGGCTGGGTCCAGAAGCTGGTCCAGGACATGATCCCATGGGATGCAGGCACTGACAGTGGGGTCACTTACGAGGTCAGTGTCCATGTGACTCACTTCCCTTCTGTCACACAGATGAGTGATGCTGGTTATGTAAGTCATGGAAGCCCTCTGTGTGACTTTGAGTGACTGCTGGAGCTCAGTTGCGAACTTGCTGAACTGCAGATGGGTTTGTGTGCTGTGGGGTTGAACTGGCAGCTTAATGTTCACTGGAGACTCGGGTTAATTTGGGCTGTTCGTTGTCTCAGTCACATTCACAGTCATATACAGGGACATGGGGAGGTGTTTTGTGTTGGGGAGCTGAAGTTTTAAGCAGCATCTGCAAGATGTACACCATGACACCTTGCATTTTTTCATTTATTTTTTTGATAATTTGCATAAAAAATAACATATGTGACGAGAGATGACAACACATACATATAGCTGACGCATACTGTTCACAAGCACTCTCTCTTTTGGGGTGAACTTTATGCAAATGAGCTGAACAGACTGATATGTGGAGCAGGAACAGTGTCACACACAGTCAGGCTACAAGCTGAAGATTCAATACTCCAACACACACCAGGCAGGAAATTCAAGGGTTGAAGGTACTGCATTGAAAGCATTCAAAATAAGGGACATTATTAAGTTACTATTTAAAAAAAAAAAAAAACAAAACCAAACACCACAGGTCAGTAGAGTATGTCATGCCCTTTCCAACGTGCATTGTTAGCCTTTAGAGAAAATGGGGATACATTTGCTCAGTGTTACACTTTGGGGGTAAAAAAACCCCAAAAAAACATAAAACATAAAATGTTCCATAACTTTTTTAGTTCACTAAAAGTTCAATTCAGCAACAGTAATTGTGCATGAAAATGTACAGAGGTGTGTCTATAGAGAACGTTTGACATATTTTCATTTAGAAAATCAGGGGCAACCAAAACTTTTGTATGTAGCTGTATGTATGTGAGTATGTATATGTAATAAGACATTTGAAACCTAAACCTTACCCTAAAGATTGTCCGTTTCAATTAAACCTTTTTGTAAAAAAGCACACTTTAGAAAGTCATGGCCATGTTATTGTTCCTAACATTGTAGCCTAGACCTATTTACTATTCTTCCCTAAACACACAAACAAATAAGCACAAAGTAAATCAATATAATTGACTTTTTATATGTTTATTAACAGTAAGTCTATGTAAACGTATTTCATTTTAAGAATAAAGATTTAGACAGTGGTTCTAATCACAGCATGACTCTGCCATCTGCTGGTGTGATGCACTATGTGAGGGAGGGAACATCTTTCAGTCGTAACCTCTTTGGTAATTCCCTTTGCTGTGGCTCATAATAATTCAACAAAACAACTGTGCATCAACATAAAAGAGTCAAATCTATGGATAAAAGATGAGATTCTTTGATCATATCCCTGTCACCCTCTATGCCATCCTCTGTGCTGCCTTTGTCTGAGCTGCAGGGTACCGAATTGGTCCAGCAGGTAGCTTATCATTTACGGGTTGTGAAGTTTGGCCACTCTCAGTGGGGAGTTGATATGTGTGTAATTTGTGTGGCCCCCTGGCTGTGTATGGTGGATTTGTCCCCCTGTCACTGACCCTACCCCTGCAGAACAGAACAAATCTCGCCGTGTGAAGCCCAAAGGGCCATGATGACAGTTCTGTGGTGGAAGTGTCTCTGTGGTGTAATGCGATGTAACACTAGCAGGGAGACTTAAAAAGCAGAAGTAAAAAATCATAAATAATATAATATTAATATAATATAATTAATCATTTGGAGCAAAGTTAGATGGATTTAATTATACACAGTATAATGCGTCTCCTCAGTTCATGTGGTCCATATTTGGAAACCGTGCTGCAGAAACAGCTCATTGTTTTTGTGGTGTCACTAAAAACACATTCATATATCCGCCTATTCATGTTGATGCCATGTGTGTTTCGGCTTGGACTGCTTTTTGAAAGAGGTGCAATAAGAAAGCAGTCGATGAGAATAGAACAGATTTACATATATCAGTTTTTTCCAGGTGCCATAGAATGTATTTATTCACTGTTGTCAATGTTCTCTGATGTCTACATAGAAGGAATGTGACTTTCTTTGGGGTGAAAATGACCAGGTGTGCTTTTACATGCCCATCTACACCCTACGCCTTGATCCCAGAATGAAATGAGCTGTATTCCCCTTTTTGGTGAGCTCTTGAATAATGTGATGAGCTCTGATGGGTTGGTTTACAGCGAGACACAGCAATGATGACCCTGGACCAACATGTCGAACTAGATACAGACAAGAAAGTAAAATGAACCATGGTGTAAATAAGCTTGGTAATCGTACTATTTAGTTAGCTATGTTTAGTTAACGCTAGTTACTACAGTCTTGCATTACGACAAACCAACATTGCTTATACCAGCTACTTGCTTTCAGTCTGGTTGGGGTTGTGGTGCTAATAAAGGTGGACCTGCTCCTCTCTTCAGTCTCTTCAGTGTCAAACACTGAGTGAATGTTGTGGATATTGTCCAAGGTCTGAGAAGCTGTGTGGAGTGATATGTGCAGAGCAAACTAACAACTTTGAATTAAAGTTTTCTGGGACCTGGACAACTTGGGCGCTAGAATAAGCTTCCTATTCATCTACTTGTTTTTGCGAAGTAAGCTGGAACAGAGTATTTGATTAAGAAGTTGGCACACAGGAAGCCAATTTCAGCCTTGTTAAGAGATTACATCAGCCATCAATCGATCAGTCAATTTCAGTTCTGTGTACTGAACTCTCCTTGTTCAGCCACACCAGTGTAAATACAGTTTTCCATTCTATTGCACCTTTGAATTCTCAGTTGCAGTCTGCTTACTTCTAAGTGATAAAGACAGGTTGAGAGATGATCATGTTCAAATGAATTATGATTGTTTTTTGGTACATTAAACCAAGCATATACTGTATATATCACAAGGGGCAAGAGCAACAGAGGATATGGGTAAATTAGTTCAACTGTAGCACATTCATTATTTATGTGTTTGCTCCCCACAGTCTCCCAACAAGCCCACAGTTCCCCAGGAGAAGATCCGTCCTCTCACTAGTTTGGATCATCCCCAGAGCCCATTTTATGATCCAGAGGGGGGTGCTATAACACCAGTGGCCAGAGTGGTTGTGGAGAGAATTGCCCGCAAGGTCTGTTCTGCTATCATCCTATACATGTACATTGAAGGGTACATTTTTAGTTGTTGTTGGCAGAACTATTTTCACAAGCTGTATAATGTGCACATGTCTATTTTATAAGAGCTTTTGGCTGATCTGTATGTGCGAAACATTGGATGTTTGTTGTTTTAAATGTCAGTGTTTGTGGCATTTGCTCCACAGCCAGACAGTTGGCCTTAACCTCTGCTCAGTGATTTGTTATTGCAGACATGTCTATTTGCTGTCTGAGGACGGATACTTATAAGTTATTAATACCTCGCCCTGTGTGGGTGTGTGAATCAATACTGCTGCTGGATACACACCATTACTACGCTAGCTGAATTAAGTCTGTGACCCAGCGGGCATCATTGGATTTTATTTTAATGAATTCTTCTGATGCCGGATCCATGGGTACTGTGCAACTCAAGGTGAAACCTTCAGCCTGTTGAACATTTGCTGTGTTATGATATCCGTCCAAGGGTGGAATCTTTCTGCTTTCTGACGTGATGAATATCTGCAGGTAAGAGTGTGTTATGGCTTGTGTCTTTTTGCTGTGGCTACAGGGTGAGCAGTGCAACATCGTGCCTGATAACGTGGATGACATAGTGGCAGATATCGCCCAGGAGGAGAAAGAGGAAGGTCTGCATATTTCATTATATGTGTTTCTCCGGTGCCTTAATCAGAAACAACACGTGTGCGCATGGATTTATTTCTGTGTATATGTTGTGTTTGTGCTCGTGTGTATATGCCAACTGGCCACTTCATTAAGTACACCTCCTTATATATAAGCTCTTTGCCCATTTGTGCAGCCCCATTTACCGTATGGGTGCACTTTGTAGCTCTACAATTACAGACCATGGTCCATCTGTTTCTCTGCATACTTTGTTAGCCCCTTTTTACCCTGTTCTTCAGGTCAGGACCACCACAGAGCAGGTATTATTTGCGTGGTGGATCATTCTCGGCACTGTAGTGACACTGATGTGGTGGTGGTGTGTTCGTGTGTGTTGTGCTGGTTTGAGTGGATCAAACACAGCAGTGCTGCTGGAGTTTTTAAACACCTCAGTGTCACTGCTGGACTAAGAATAGTCCACCAACCAAAACTATCCAGTCAACAGCATCCTGTGGGCAGCATCCTGTGACTAACACAGACTGTGCAATAGATGAACTTTCATCTCTGACTTGACATAGACAAGGTGGACAAACAAAGGTAGGCATCTCTAATAGTGTAGAGTGAGTGGGCACTGTGGGGGTACTGACCTTTAAAGAAGAGGGTGAAAGGGGGCTAACAAAGCATGCAGAAAAAACAGGTAGCCTGGAGTGCACCTATATGGTAAATGAAGCTGATAAAATGGACAGTGAGTGCAGATAAGTGCTCTGTGAGTTTATATTTAGCAGATAAAAGAACAGACCCCTTGATGATGATATTACTGATCCATTATTTAGTGCGTCCACCCTCTGCCTTTATTAGAGCTTCCATTCTGCTGTTTTTGCACACGTCCAAAGTTCAGTCTTAAGAGTTGGCTGAATTTTCTGCCACTTGTGATCCAAGAGATCCTAAACATCAGTGATGTCCATTTTGTTCTGAAGACAGCGGAAGCTTCTTTGTTTGATTAGCACATTGTCTTCTGTTTGTCTAATTTCCTTTTCTCAGTAACTGTTTTATCTGATGGGGTCAGTTTTAGTGGTCTACCAGGTCTCACACTGTTGTTTGGCATCCCATATTGTTCAAAAACTCTAGCTTTTGGAAACTCCTATTTTTTTCAGTTATCTTCCCTGGATTTTCCCTTTCCTTATGCAATTCCAAATATATCTAATTTATTCATACATATTTTACTTAAAGTCTGTCTTGGCTGGAAAACAGCCGTAATAGCTATGTTTTATTAAATTAATCAGAATAACATTTGGTGCTCAAATGTACCGGTTCAGCCTGTATTGTTGTAATAGAAATAGGCTGTCAGTTTAGCACCCTCTATAAAGGCTGCCACACCAGCATGAAATCATCAGAGGTTTACAGTGCTTTATTGCTGGGACTTTTGCCAGTAAATCTGCTGAGAAATCTGCAGGGGTTGATAAATCCTTTAGGTGCTGATGTGCCGTGCATGCCTGTGTGTTAGGTTTGTGTGTGTGTGTGTGTGTGTGCTCGCGCACTAATGTGTATGTGTGTGGTTGAAGTTGCGGATAGATGTGATGTGTGTCGAACGTCCTCTAGTTTGACTTTTGCATATATTTTGGATCCTGGACTTCTGTCCTTTTGGAAGGACGTCATAGCCCACAGGAAAGGTCCTGCAGTTTTTAGATTTCCTTTTTTTATTATTCTCCTCTCTAGCTTCTCACTATTTCTCTCTTTCTCACTCCACCAGATGACACTCCTGAGACATGCATTTACTCCAATTGGTCACCCTGGTCAGCTTGCAGCTCCTCAACCTGTGAGAAGGGCAAGCGCATGAGGCAGAGGATGCTGAAGGCTCAGCTGGACCTGAGTGTGCCCTGCCCACACACCCAGGACTTTGAGCCCTGTATGGGGCCTGGCTGCAGTGATGAGGGTGAGCATCATGCCGATTTGTATATCACTTCCTGAACGCTATGAACATTTTGTTGCCACTACTGATACAGATGAAGAGGAGACAAAACTGTTTCCTTGCCAGCTCACATATAAGCTGCTTGTCATTATTTGTCTTCCAAGAAACTGTGATGTATCAAGTCTGTCATTTTGGCATATTTCCCTTTTGCAGGCAGCATGTGATTCTACAGGGTGTCAAAACTTGCTGTTCAGTGCTGAATCACATAGAACAAATGTTCTACCCTACTCAGTAAAACACTCTAGGCTTTATACTTTCACTGTTCCCTCTGCCGTTTCACACATAGACATCTCACATCGTCACATTAGGATGCTGACAAAAACTTGGATAATCTTAGCAGTGATGGAGTACAGTAAGGGCAACCTACAACATGAATTTACAAGGTTTTTGAAGTTTAACATACTTAACATAATGACGTACTTGACCACACACTGGCCTCAGCTAGAACCACTTGCCCTCTTTTGAGCCAATAAGAGCAGTGGTACTTAACCCAGAAAATAAGTAAATTAAATAAATGAAGTGACTTATACATAGATGGAATAAAAGCGACATGTCTTTCAAACTCACACAGCACAGAATATATATATAGAAAAAATAGAAATAGAAATAGAAAAACAAGTGCATATTCTTAAAAAATGTTAGTCTAGTATTGAGGGGACAGAAGGAAATGGTGTAATGAGCCTTTAGCTAGCATAGCAGCCTGATACTGGGGCTAATGTTTTCACTACCTTGAAAATACACTGAACGTTGGTGCTACAGTGAACAATGGTGATGTTTACTAAACTCTAACAGAGTCAGTTGCTCAGAGATGTAAGTGCAAGTAAACAAGATGCTTGTTGGAGTCAAATTTATCCATTCATCCACTGAACCCTTTATCCTCCTGTTTCGCGGGAGGTGCTGCAGCCTTTCCCAGTGCTCAATTAGAAGGAAGGCAGGAAACTGGATAGGCTGCCAGTCAAGTGCATGAGACAAATAATTTCAGTAATTCAGATGTGAACAGGTATTAGAGGGAGAAAAGTGGTACCAGTGCACCTATAAAATATTCTTTATGATTGCTACATTTTAATTAAATTTTAACAGTTGTAGTTATAGTTAAACATGGATTTACTAACCTTATCGGTATAACTGTTAGCTGAACTTGGCTGTAGTTACTGTAAGCATTAGTATCCATATCTCACAATGTCTGCTGATTTTCACTTGTATGCATCATTGAATGTAGCAGCTGCAATTAACATTGTGTGAAAATTTCATGATGAATGGACCAACAGAAATAGCCCAACATCGCCCGGGAAAAAATCCTGGTTCTATTGACTTACTTTCAAATAAAATTAGGTTTTTGCCCTCTCCTATAAAGCTGCCATTTTTGAGATACTTGTTTTTCTCTGGACACTGACAATATATATGGCAACATATTACACATTTAGTTTTTCCCCATTCAGTCTTTTATTTTCTCTGATATCGTCTCACTGAGTGCATGCTGAAAGTACAATTGAGTATCATCAGTGCTGACTTAGAAGCTTTGTCTCTATAAAATACTGTACTTTCGCTGTAGCTTTATATCAGGTCATTCCTTTGGGAGCAGATCTTTCTCCATCGTCTAGAGTTTGCGGTCAGAGGTGCATGAATGGGACATCATGGGTCGTCACGTTTTACTGAAGGACATTTTGAAAAAGTCCTGAAGTCATAATAAGGGAGGGTTTTATGAGGTGACAGAATCTGCACAGCACGTCTGGGCAAGCCTTTGGCTTAGCTTTTTTACAGGCTGCAGCATTGATTTCTGCTTGGAGACGTTAAAAGGTCAAAACGGATTCTATACAGTTTTTATTTGCCAGGAGGGATCAATGAAAACCCTGGCTCATTTGTACACTGGCCAATAAAAACGAGCAAGGGAGGTGCGGTATGAGTAAGTGTTTATGAGACCCTGGGTAGTCTGAAGTGGGAAGTGATAGGAAAGAGAAATTTTATACCACCTGGAAAATATGGAATTATGGAGCTGCAGTGTTTTGATTTGCACTGCAGGGAGTTGGAGATCCTTTGTTATGCCATCCCAATATTATCACACCACCTCCTGCATGAATCTCTTATTTTAGAAATTTAGATTAACTCAGCTGTGCTGGATCTCCTCTTTGGTTCTGTTCTGCTGGCTGCTCTCTGAGGGCTGTCCTATAGAATAATAGAGTCTGTGATAGGCCTCCTATCACATACAAGTCATCACCACTGGGTGGCTTTGCCTTCCTTAGTGCTTAATGGGCCGTTAACAGCTATTATCGATTGACGATCATGTGCCTGGGCTGATAACAGGATCTTCTGGGATGGCATGTTTACTCATGGCATTTCAATAATGACTCTGTTAGCATTGACAGAGCTAAGCAATACCTCTAATTTAGTATAAGTGACTCTCTGGGATAGGAGAATGTATTTGAGGTTTTGATTAATATTTTAGAATTTGATTTAATAAAAAAAGTTAAATTCTGACTTACAACATTCCCTTTTCCGGGTGTTGCTTTTAAATGTATGTATTATGGTGATGAGGTGATGTGGTGCTTTGACTTTCCACAAATGTTTTTGACCTGTGTGTTTTAAGAAATGTAATATGCAATAGTATTACTGATGAACATATGTAGACCCATGCCCTACAGAGAACACATTTATGCAGATTTGAATGTGCAATCAGTGTTTATTTGCTGAATTTAACATATTGGGAAAAATACATAAATATGACCTGTGCCAAAGTTATGGCGCAGTTTATATTAAATGTTTTAAATTTCCCAATATGGTAAATGACAATTTATGCACTAAGATCTGCAGAAAATATCACATGTGAACATAACATAATTTAATAAATTAAATTTTTAATGTTATTATTTTCATTTAGACAATAAACAAGCTCTTAATGGTTAGGAGTTTTCTTGATGTGTTTGAATTGTAATAAACTTCAAAGTCGGCCTCTCTCTGACTATTCAAGATGCTACAACATGTATGATGTCGGAGTGGATCACCTGGTCGCCATGCAGTGTGTCGTGTGGGATGGGCATGCGCTCCAGGGAACGTTATGTAAAGCAATTTCCTGAAGACGGTTTTGCCTGCACCCTGCCTACCGAGGAGACAGAGCCATGCACAGTCAATGAGGACTGCTGTAAGTACACAGGTTTATTATGCCATACATACTGAATTCCTATGTACCTAATGTCCAAACCTGAAACTGTAGCCTGTACCACTGTTTATTTCCCCACTGCACATTGCTCTGAACAGTCTAGCCCAAAAGGGATCAAAATGTTTGGAGTCTGAAGTTTCTTTCCTTAGTTTTAAACTGCAGCTATGAGCCTAATGGAAGCATGTAGACCACCAAAAAGCTTCAATCGGCATCAAATAAACCTCCATAGTACCAACCACCTCGAACCCTGTATTTTGTCCATTTATATTCTATAAGCTTCCATAGGCTACATTAGTGTTGTAGCCCCAGTGCAAAATTAAAGAAGCCAACATCAGACACCAAACATGTTGTGGCAAATCAACTACATTAGACATAAGGGGGAAACTGAAATTTCACTGAACCATGGCTTGTTTACTTTTCCAAGCCCAAATATTGAATTTGAGAGAAACTGCCAGCTAATTCTGATAAATGATCATTTTTATCTGAATCGCATCAGCAATCCAATTAACTAGTTCTCTGCTGTTGTATGATCTATGCAGCTCCTAGCAGTTGTCTGGTGACAGAGTGGGGCGAGTGGGATGCCTGCAGTGCTACCTGTGGTTTAGGCATGAAGCGCCGGGAGCGCATGGTGAAAATGCCCCCGTCAGACGGCTCCATCTGTGGGGCAGAAGTGGTGGAGGTGGAGAAGTGCATGATGCCTGAGTGTCGTGAGTTAAACCCACCAGCATGCACACACACATACACACATACACATAGTACATGGTTTCAGTTTTGTTCCTGATAAACAGTACCAACCACACCTTGTTGTGTTTGTGTGATCATGTTTTTCATGATCTCAAGGACATTTTGATCTAAACACTTATGTTTAAATGCTGAAAATGTTGTATTAAGACATATATAAATAAAATGGGTTTGGGATTTTTTTACACTATGTTCTCCTAATTTAGTTATATTCTACATCACCTGTCTTGCCCAGTCACACGATTCCTCCAAGCTGGGAGGGTGAGGGGTAGCATGTGCATCCTCTGAGGCATGTGAAGCCCTACCACACCTTATCAAACTGCCCCTAACTCAACATTATTGGAAAGCTCTATGCGCTTGGAGGAGAACCTTAACTGTTGATTCTGTTATGTCAGCTAACAGCACCTATGTTGGCTAGCATCATGCTGAGTGATAGGGTAGATGGAGCGAGACTTGTTGTGCTGTTTTGACCAACAATGGTAATGGTGTCACTGGGGATCTTGCAATAAGCCAAACAAAGGGCCAACATTAAGGAAAGGACACTGTAAATGCCGATGGCTCTGAGGGACAGTGTCCCTATTCTGACAGCATGTTTTAGGGCTGTTTTTGGTATAAATGAGGGATGTCTTGTTTTGACAGATACCATCCCGTGTTTACTGTCTCCATGGTCTGACTGGAGTGACTGCAGTGTGACATGTGGTAAGGGCACGCGCACACGCCAGCGCATGCTCAAATCCCCTGTGGAACTGGGAGAGTGCAGCGAAGAGCTGGAACAAGTGGAGAAGTGCATGCTGCCAGAATGCCGTGAGTAAACACACATGGGCGCAAGCACGTTTGTACCAAAATTACGAGGTGATACAGCTTACCTCCGAGCCCTTACATAATGCCCACAGTTAAAAAGCAATTTACTGCACTCCAGCCCCTAAGGGGAGAAATGGATACTGCCAGAGTGGCACGAGTGCACACACAGGAACACGCATATCCACATGTGCCAAAATTGAGAAATGATATGGCTGTGTTTACCTCCAAGCCCTAAAAGGTAATGTGTGTAATTAAAATGCAATCTCCCCTTACACATAAACCCCCCACACACATAAACACAGCACATCTCTGGAAATGAACCAATTCGCTTGTATCATGTTTTTAATGCAAAACAAGGGGTAAAAAAAAGAAAGAAATTCCATAGAAGCCATTAGTTATGGAGGGATGCAGTTCTGTCATAACCATGCACTGGGGAATAAATTCTAATCAGGTGGCTGGCAGAGCAGCAGAAAATACAGTCTGCTGGTCTACATCAGATTAAACTCGTTTTTGAAAGATAAGCTGCAATTGGGAAAAGTTTAACCTCACTGATCTTGTTGGACATGAACATTAGTTTTTATTGTACTGCAGGTGTGGAAACTGTTTTGAAGGTAATTTCAACCTGGAATTGCTCTCTTTAAAGCTTCAATAAACATACAATGCAACGTCGTGTAATAATAATAAGAGGCATTCAGATTGTAACATTGTGCCTTGGTTCATTCCCTCTGGGAACACAGCACAATGATGGAAGCACATTGTGCTTTGGCTCTAACCAACTACAGTTCCGCCCAGGCTCCACCCTTGCATTACCACACTCATTAGCTCTAGTATATACTTCATTTCTTGCTGCTTGCCATTGTCCTTGTGTGTTTCTGAGCCTTGCCATTTGGTATTCTTGTTTTTCTCCCATGTTTGACTCCAGCTCTGTTTCTTTCTTTTTTATTTGATGATGGATTTGCTTAGCCATTCCGTGTATTGAATTCTGCTTTTATGACTGTTGGAAGCCCAGAAATAAAGCTGCTCTGATTCTTAGACATGTCCCAAATAAATCTGACAGCTTCAGTTTGGAGTCAATCAAGATATATTTTAATGGATCAATATCAGCCAAATTAAGTTTAATTCAGATTTGATTCCCTATTAAAATTGTTTTACATCCTTTTGCTCTTTTTGCCCCACTGTTCTGGCGTTGAGCTGGCGACCACCTTTCCAGTCAAAACAGCCTCTGAATAGAAAGTTGGTCAGGGTCAGGAAGCAAAACAAAAACATTCAGAGAAATCTCTGCAACTTAATATAAACTCATTGTCAAAAGAATAGTTGCACAAATAGTTGCACCCAGAAGGAATCAACAGACAGGAATGAAACTTGGTGGGAAGGTTTGACATTGTGAGACATGCAAATGATTCAAGTTTCACTCTCGGGCACACATGTGACTTAAACAAATGTGACCAACCCAACAGCCACGATAGCAAACATTCAGTGAGCAGTGATGCCCTCCATAAGTCATCCTGTTGGTGCCTGCACCATTGGCTGATGGCTGCATGACGCAGAACTACATGTCCTTAACACCATGTCAACGTCATCAATGAATGCACTTACGAACAGTTTGTTGTCACGTCCAGAAGGCCTGGTGTCACTCCACCTCCACCCCTAAAGCAAAATCTGCAGGAACTGTGTGAGAATATTCAAGCTGCATGGGATGGATTATCACAGGACACCATTAGGAACCTCTACAACTCCATGCTGAGATGTCTAGCATGTTGCATTAGCAAATATGTTGGCCCAACGCCATACTGAGAAAATCTGCACGTGTAACTCAATAAATATTGCCCATATAAATTTATCATCATTTATTGTTCCTGGTAAACTTCATCTTTCTTCACAATAGGACTGCAATACGACGCTTCCTTCAGGATCCAACTATTTTTTGATACCAAGTGTATTTGTTTCTGGATTTAATGTGTGCACAATTTGCCAAGTAGTCCTGAACACAGTCAGTGATATCGAGGTCTTTTTCACAGCTGTACATGCTTTCAGACTCATAGTGTTAAATTGTCTTCTTACAGTGGAAGGATGGACAGAAACATAAATGGATTTTTTTCAGATCTGAAGCAAAAGTGGAGCTTGATTTTACTCCTCTGCTCTCAAAGATGAAAGCTTTAAGTGCGTGTCTGATGGGGACTGTTTTGGTGGTCTTCCAGGTGCATTATTTCAAGAGTCCCATTTTCTCTGTATTGCTTAATGATTGCTTGAACTCCAGTTTCAGATGTTTCTCTTATGTTCCTTTGAATTTCCCTTTCCTTAGGCAAGTTATCCACCTTTTCCACTTCAATATCTAACGTCCTCATAAATATTGCCTGAAAAGATGAGTAGCATGGACTTATTGGCCATTTTGACAGAAAATTAAATAAACTAAGGAGGTTTGACATTTGCACAGGACTGTAAACAGACGTTATCCATGACTTTCTGCAGTAAGCCATGTTTTCATAGGTAAATAAAGAGTCTAAATGTCTACAGGCTGGATCTAATTTAATGAGAACTGTTATATCTGCAGTGCCATAGTTTCCTCCTACTCAAAAGTGAGTGGGAGGAGGTATGGGATAGTGTTGAAGGGTCAGGAGAAAACAGCTTCTACTCACACCTGGGGAAGAGGGGAAGATTCTGATCTCAGATTTCCACCCTTTGCTAATGTGGCATAACTGGAATTCATTTTGATTCAAGCTCAAGAGAGCATATCCAGTCCAGTGCCTGGCCAGGCACATCTGTATTCCTTTGGCTCTTCATCGAACCAGCTGTCAGGGTTAGATGATTAAGATGCTCTTCAAAAACCCAAGGGGGGACATGCACAAGAGCCAACTGTTCACAAATTTATGAAGATACAAGAGGCTTTTAAGACCTACTACAGCAATGGGCTACATGGCCACTGAGTTTATGCAACACCCCTTGCTACAAGGCATGCTGGACTGGAATGCAGATGGATGGGAGCTCACCTTTAATGCCTCGGGTGAAGGCACCGCTCCAGGATGGTATCCAATTTATAATAGCCTGCCGTCCAGTAAGTCTAGGGACCCTAACATTTGGTAGAAGACAACAACCCTGAGGATTCCAGCCAGTCCAGTGCTCAGTGCTCCAGAAATGATGATATGAACCTGCACTCTGGCAACCTGGAGAGACTAAGAACCTCTCAGGCGAGGCAGAGGCAGCCAGATTCTGAGAGTAATAGCACTGACAGCACTTATGGCAGTAAGAGTTGTTTCAGCAAGAGGAGAAGACCAAACGAGTGTGACACACTTTTGAAAGACTATAAAATGACTGAAGATAGTGAGAATAGTTTAGGTCTTATTTAGTGTCTGTTGTATTTCCTGGTTTTCAGTGCATAAACCTAAAACATAAACCTAGAATGTAACAATCATGTAATGTGTCATTAAGGTGAAAGACAACAACAAATGAGCTACTTTCATGCCACCTTATGAAACACAACAATCGTTTTACGTGGGCACTGATGGAGGAAAACACAAAAAGGATACAAGATCGGGTATCTGATTAAACCACATATTACATAACATGACAAGATTCCAGAGTATGTTTTTACTGAACTACAAGTCACTAAACAAACACAATGTAAATACTAAGTGGAAATTAAAGAAAGGACGTAAAAAGGAAGAGTAGGACAGATCTATATTAACGAAGAAATATGAAATATATGTTATATAACTACTATCAGACATAAGTACAGAACGTATACACAGTATACAATGTGAATGCAAATGATAAAACTGTGCAATACTGTGGATTAGCAGCTAAATTATAACATAAGTGTCCTTAAAACATATAAACTTATAAAACAAATCAAATAATAATTCTTTAAGGAGAGAAAAAGAAAGAAACCCCCGGTGAGCAAGCCGAAGTTGACGGTGGCAAGGAAAAACTCCCTCAAGTTGGAGGAAGAAACCTTGGGAGGAACCAGACTCACACAGGGGGACCCATCCTTCTCTGGTCCAAACTACATTTTGAAATTGTTCAAAGTAACATTAATTATCTAATTGTGCTGATCTAGTCATAGTGGTGACAATGAAGTTAATGAAGAAGTAATTGTGAAATAATAGTCCGATGCAGGTAGCGATAGCGGAAAAGTTATTCTGCGGTGGGAAAGCCTGGTTAGTCCTTCATCAGTGATAGGCTGGGCAGATAAGCAGCTGGTCAGGGGCAGGTAGCAGGGAAACCTGGTCAATCTTCCCCTGTTAAGATTATACTCACTCAACATTAGCTAGATTAATATCTTAGCTTGATTAGTTCTACCTTGTGAAACTTTCCCTCTGCTTTATAAATAACATGTAAACAATATTTGAATCCATTTCTCCATCGGGGCGGTACCCTCAGAGGTACGTCTTCAGTACCTTTAGTTAGGAAACATAACCACATTTCATTACAGTTTGATTTAGATTTTATAAAGCGATAAAACTATATGTGGAATGTTTGTTTGGTCTGCATGGTCTCTGAGCTTGCCTGAGAACAAGGCCAAAATATTCAAATACAAATGCAATTATCATCACTTGATTTGCCACATTAAATCTTTATTTTTGTTTTTTTATTTATATTAAAGGATTTTGGTGCATTAAACAACTTTTCACAAAACAATATGAAATCCACATGACAAAATTATGAAATGTAGTGTTATTCAGTGGAATTCTGTATTATTTAAATTTGCTAAATGATTAGTGGGTAATTTAGTTGCACATTTTTGAACATAGAGTAGTGTAAAGTCACAGTCTTATATTTTTATTACCTTTATTACCAAAGTCTTGATTCACCTATCCAGAAAATATGTCAAATAGATTTAAACAATTAGCATCAAAAAGATGAGTAGTATAATTTTATGGTACTATACAGTAGTAGTAGCACTGTAACTATGTAGTAGTATAATTATAATAGTTTTTAAACTACAAATAGTGCAGTACCAACACCTTTAGAACCACTCCCCAAACCATTTGATATTTAACACCTGCTGCAGTAGTGAGTAGTATTATCAGGCTATATTTATAATTGACTCTATGAATACAGGAATATAAGGGACACATTGGAAGGTATTACATCACTCCTGGGGATATAGTGGTAATGGTTATACTAAGTTCATCTCTCTTTCTCTTCCTCTCTCTAGCATCAGACTGTGTGGTGTCGGAGTGGTCGGAGTGGTCAGAGTGTAATAAGTCATGTGGAAAGGGTCACATGATCCGGACGCGAATGATAAAGCTGGAGCCTCAGTTCGGGGGTGACTCCTGCCCCGAGACCATCCAGAGGAAAAAATGTAAGCTCAGGAAGTGTAACCAAGGTAGCACCAACAGTGAGGAGAGGAAGAGACGCAAAGAAGCTCGCAGGAAGCGAAAGAACAAACAGGGCAGGGAGGAGGGAACTGATGAGCTAGCAGGTGAACATCACACTCACATCTCCTGAAACGTTGTCCCTGTACTTGTATCAGTTATTGCTGGCATCAGTCTCATTAGTAGCATGCAGTTCAAAAATTGGAAGTGACATCAACCTTGTAAAAGTGAAGGATTGATAAAACTCATAATATTATTGCATTATATTAGAATTAAAAAATGCATAATATTAAAAACACTTTCTTTTTTCTACACTCATTCTCCATTATATCAGCTCCAATTACCATATAGATGCACAATTACAGACTGTAGTCCATCTGTTTCTCTGTATACTTTATTAGTCCCTTTCACACTGTTCCTCAATGGTCACTACCACCACAAGACCACCACAGAGTAGGTATGTACATCATTCTCGGCTCTGCAGTGACACTGATGTGGTGGTGGTGTGTTAGTGTGTGTTGTGCTGGTGTGAGTGGATCAGACACAGCACTGCTGTTGGAGATGTTAAAACACCTCAGTGTCACTGCTGGACTGAGAATAGTCCACTAATCAAAACTACCCAGCTAACAGTGTCCTATGAGGAGCATCTTGTGACCACTGATGAAGGACTAGATGATGACCAACACAAACTGTGCAGCAGCAGATGAGCTATCGTCTCTGACTGTACATCTGCAAGGTGATCCAGCGAGGTAGGAGTATCTAATAGAGTGGACAGTGAGTGGACACAGTGTGCATAAACTCCAGCAGCACTGCTGTGTCTGATCCACTCACACCAGTACAACACACACTAACACACCACCACCACGTCAGTGTCACTGCAGATAGTACCTGCTCTGTGGGGGTCCTGTGGAGGTCCTGACCACTGAAGAACATGGTAACAGGGGGATAAAGTGCAGAGGAACAGATGGACTAAAGTCTGTAACTGTAGAACCACAAAGTGCTGCTATATTTTAAATGGAGCTGATAAAATGAACAATGAGTGTAGATACAAGGAGGTAGTTTTAATGTTATGGCTGATCAGTGTGTATTGTCAAAATATCCCAATATATAATGCCTGTTCAATTTGATTTTTGTTTTGTATTGGAGGTCTATTGAATTAAAAGACTATAAACACAGCCCTGCCAACTGTTTGGCAACTGATAATTGCAAGACTAAGTCCAAAAAATAAAAATGTATAAAATACACCTATTTCTAATTTCTTGTTATGCTATATATTTATGAAAGATAAATAGACAAGACAAGGATTTGGAGGTCAAAAAAAATATCAGTCTTAATAGGTCAATGTGTTTGTGCAAAAAGACAACTTCACCAGGGAAAACGCAATTATGTTATCAAAAGTAATAATTAAGTATATATTTTTTTTTTTTACAACTGAAAGCTTTCATGCGTACTGTATGGAATGGTCAGTGACATATTTCTTCTGATATCTATGATTCTCAATGCCATAATCATCTTCACTTTGTATTTCCACTGCCTAAAGGCACAGTCAGGTCTGGTTCAATTAACACTTCTTTGTATCCTGTTGAACGAGAGAGATTTGGGATTTTCAGTGGTTTTTCGATGACAAAACTTGTGATGCTCTTTTTGCCATGCTGTCTGGTGTGTGCCATCATGACAAAGTAACACGAAATGCAAACAAGAAAGACTAATGTTCAGTGTGTGGTGATTTTCTATATCTGTGAGGAAGTCATGTTGTGTATACCCAGCTTATGGTAAAAAGACCAAAATTAAGACCAACAGAAGAACCAGCAGACCCACCTAACACAGACTTAGACAAAGCAATTACACTTTTATGCAAATTATATGTAAATTATACAAGCTATGCACACAGTTGCTAATTCATTGTTACATAGCAAATAAAAGGTGACCTGTATTGGCTCACAAACATAACTAAACACAATGTGGTTCAGTCAACAAAGATAGCGTCCGTCATGCCCATCCCAATGATGTCTGCAGTGAGATCCACAGACAGATCTTCCACCATAGGCAATGCCTGCAGGTCTGTTAGGATAGTTTGGAGACTTTCATAAGCAAGTCTTTATCTCTTGTCACAATAACTTTTTCAATTCTGTCTGTGAAGAGAACAACCACCACACATAAGACCAAACAATGATTTTCTAGGTGTAAGAAATATTCCATATTACACAATATGATTTTGTTGGCCGGTTAGCTTAACTGTAAAATACTTGATTTGATACTTTTGACCTAAAATTCATGTATGGTACATGCCCAGTAATGCATCCCGTCAGTATTTTGTTCAACATTGCACTTAGTCTATACATTTCAAAAGTCTTTAAAACAGAGTGAAGATGTCTAGGTGGATGAACGTGTATACCTGTTTTACTCACACTTGTTTGTCACTTCCTTTCCTTTACATGGGCTCCCCTTCCACCAGGATGCAAAATGAAGCCATGGTCTGGATGGACTGACTGTACAAAGTTGTGTGGCGGGGGGATCCAGGAGAGGCTAATGACAGCCAAGAAGAGATTCAAGAGCTCACAGTTAACCAGCTGCAAGGACAGGAAAGAGATCCGGGCCTGTAATGTCCATTCCTGCTAGGGTTTCAGAGGATCACGGGAAGGGACATGTTTTGGCACAGGGACGGGATACACTGTCGATCACTGGCTTTCAGTGGTGCAGGGCACTCTGTTTAGGGTTTGGCATGGGGGTAACAGGTTGGAGTTTTTTTATGTTTCTATTTTTATTTGATTATTTTTCTTTGTTTGTTTACTAGAATATAGGATAGTGTCCCAGCGTTTATCTGGAGGAAAAGGAATGATGTGCATTGCTTAGAGTTGCTGTTTAAAATGCTATGAATTTGAATTGCCTTCCATTGGTAGGATATGAAGTGGTGAGAGTTAGGGAAGTAAATTCTACACAGTGCTGATTGTGGCATATACAGTATCGTTTATTTTGCAATGAACGGCAAAGACGTTCTTGTTTCATACTGATCAGAACCAAAATCATATCAAATCATATTGTTTCATATCACATCAGGAGACTTTGCAGTGTGCATTCTTTGTGGTCTAATTCAAGGATTATTAGGTGACTGGTTTTTTTTTTTATATTTTCCAGAATCATAATTTACTTCCACATGTCTGTACCAGTTATACAAATGGTCCATGGTTAAAAAAAGGACTTCAGACTGTTGAAAATGGTTAATACACTCTGCACACTTTTCACTTCTGTAACGACAGTGGGAAAAGTACTGACCGTCGTGCCCTTTTGAAGCTCTCTATGGCAATGATTTATTCAAAACAGTAAACACACAGCCATACAATGCTATGTAAATGCAAGATCAAATGCAAGGCCCTGTCCTTCCTGCCAAGGCAAGAATCTGAAGCATTAGAATGAAAGCACTCAACAGAATGGTGGTACCACAGGATGATGGAAGGCTCCGGAAGTTTTTACTCAATCCTCCGTGTGCCAGAGTGCTCACTCTACTCTTCAGTCATCGGGTGAACAGTGAGACTGTTTATGTTTATATTTAATTTGGGCATTTTTTTCAATCTTGGACTCATTTTAGAGGTAATTCTGCCGTTGCGTGAAATCTAGCTGTGCTGAATATAGAATACATGAACATTCTTTTTTGCAAGATTATTGTAAAGTTGTCGTTTTATGATATTCTGAAAAGACAATAATGGATATAAACCAATCCAAATGAGTAATAGAAGTGTTTTACTGTATCATGTTATATCCCTCATATATAAAAGCACAGCTAACCAGCCATTCCAGCATTTTTAAGCCTCAAAAAAAGAACAAGCTCTTTCTAGAGAAACAAATCTGTTGTGTATTTTTACCCAGCTGTAATACGTAGGTGCCATATTACTGGTCCCCCTTTGATTTTGTGTGTGTGTGTGGTTTTGGTTTTCCTACCCTTCTTAATTCTTCACCTTTTTTTTGAGACTGTAATCCGAGATTCTTACCAAAGTGTTGTGTAGATGTTTTCTAGTTGTCTTTCACCACCTTTGCTCCCTCCGACATGAAAAATAATAATGATAATGATAATAATAATAATAATAATAATATTTTGGAATATTTCACCTTTACAATAAAAGTGAATGTGACAAAGTGCCTAATTCATTTTCTGTTATCTGCGGATCAGTTGCACTTCTACAGTACAGTATTAATTGGATTGTTGTCATGTCAGCATTGTAGATGTGTTTCAGATGGTCATCCAGCAGATGGAGCCAGCAGGATACCAAATATTTCTTCCTGTATAAAAAATGCAGTGAATAAAGTAGACCGTTCCCGTGGCAGTCTCTAACCACAAGGTAGCGACAAAGGACCATCACAAGGCACACAAACCAAATGGTGGCCTGAAGATCAAATGATAAGCATTTGTGGAAGGAGGGGGAAAAGGGGGCCTGCCTGCAAATATACAGCTATAGGAACGTCCCGCTTTAACACTAATCACTTTCGACCCAGTGCAGCCTTCCATGTACCCTCGGAATGAGGTTGCCATGGTAACCTATTAACCATATTGCACTAAACCCGCCTAAGCTGCAGTCGCTTTTGACAAAGTCTCTTTGCCCTTATGGCTGAGCTCTTCCTTTACTTTCCTGTAGGCTACACTGAAACAAATGACAGGTCATAATAGAAATGCATTAGAGATTTCTGTTGTTTAGAACAAAAATCATTTGAGATAAGTTATCAGTAATCCAGGCCATTTGCTAATACACTCATCATAAATTTAGACTGGTATGTACAATATTAATTGAGCCACACATACAGAAATAGTGTCTCTTAGTATGGTGTCATGGCACCATGTTTGCTAATGCAACATGCATAAGTCTCAGCATGGAGGTTCCTAATAGTGTCATGCGATAATCCATCTCATGCAGCTTGAATATTCTCACACAGTTCCTGCAGATTTTGCAGTAGGGGTAGAGGTGGAGTGACACCAGGCCTTCTGGATGTGTGACGCGTCCCAACTAACCCTTCATCTTGGTGTTGACCACGGTGCCTCCTCACATGGATTCGTTGGTCGTCTCCAGTAAGACAAAAGCGGGACTCGTCACTGAAGATGACCCGCTGCCATTCAGAGTCACTCCATGACAGTCTGGCACAACACCATTGCAGTCTTTGCCGATGTTGACATGGTGTTGACGTGGTGTGGCATGTAGTCCTATGTTGTGCAGTCGTCTGACAATGGTACTGGCACTAACAGGATGACTCATGGAGGGCATCACTGCTCGCTGAATGTCCATAATCGTGGCTGTTGGGTCAGTCAGATACAG
>CM067486.1:26311771-26376757 GCA_034552555.1 Semaprochilodus insignis | reverse complement strand
TATATATATATATATATATATATATATATATATATATATATATCTAGCCTGAAATCTGCAACAGTATACACACCCCCACACAGTGGATGACTTTTTTCTGCTGATGCTCTTTCAGGCCTGTCTCGCAGCCATTTTCAGTTTCTGCTTATTTTGAGACTTTATGCCATCAGTTTATGCCCTCACAACACTCTATTGTGATGCCTGATTAGTGGAGTTTGAGAAGGGTGACTGGCTTGGCAAGTCAAGAACATTTCAAGTTAAATATTTCATAGCTGCTTTAGCAGCATCAGCAGTATCTGTTTTCAACCATGCTTGTGTTGCAGTTCGTTAGTGCCACTGACGAGCATTTTTCTGGTACACTTTAGAGCCCCTGATGCCCCCTGAAGAATATCTGAACAGCACGTCATATAATGTCATTGCTGACCAAAATAGTCCCTTCATGTCTAAAGTTTGTTTGTGCATGGAGCTTGCAAAGATGCAATTCTATCTAGCACCTATGGGATGAGATGGGAAAGGCTGTGCACAGCTACAGTGCTGTTTTGTATGGTACATCATCCCTGCTCAGTGGATCCAATATCTTGTGGAATCCATGCTATGTTGCAAAGGAGCAGTTCTTCTAAAACATAACTATGCCGCTTTCAAACCTTGCTGAGCCTTACCTCCCCCTTTTTTCTGCCTTTCAGTGAAGGCTAATTTGTTTCCTGCTCTGCTGTTCCTCTGAGCCATGTTAATTAGAAGGGAAGTGGTTGCTGCTCTGTGGAAGCGGAATCTAAGCTCAGGGGCTGTGGAGCTGTCAACACACATAATTCATCATTTTCCCTGTCGTCCACAGGACATCTGGATACGGAAAGCCTTGAGGAGCCTCTTCCTTGTCCAACCTAAACGTCTTTGAGGCATCCCCCTTTATGAACATTGTCCAGTAAGAGACCAGCATAGACCGGGTGCTTGAATCGACTTTTGCTAAAGTTGCACAGTTTGTAGATATATGTGGAATCTATGTTATGACTGGTGATCAAAGGCACGGTAAACGGTCTAAGGGTTTTACTGCTTCCAATCCCAATATAGCTGTCCCATGTTTTCAGGGTAGATGTTTCATTTAATCTCGTTTCACCCCTTGACCCTAACACTTAGCCCTAACAATTTACACGTTCAGTGTTATGAGAAATTGCCCAGGATGTCATGTGAATCATTGACTAGGCTGGGTAAGTGACCAAGTAAACCCATAAATGCAAGTATTTTCTGTTATGAATTAAATAAATGACCATTGCATAATCTTAGTTTAATGTTGCTTCAGTATATTATGGTCCTTTCCTTCATCACAAGCATAAAATGCGAGTGAGCGGATGCCTTGGCAGCTAACTAAAGTGTTATTGCTGATTTGTGCATGATGAAGGTTGGTTAAATTTAAACAAGACTCTAGTCAGCTTTCTATTCTCCATATTTGGGTGGAATGGGAAAATTTGATTGATGTACTTGACTGCTCCTCTGATATCAATGCAGACTGGCAGGGTTGCCTACAGAGCACCATTAGTAGCCTGGTAATGAAGCAATGTTCCGCATTATTTTTCTATTGATGTTGATGTGAAGATTTCACTACCCCTTGTATCTTAGTTCCAGAAATGGAACTGTTATTGCTGATTTGTTATTGCATGATGAAGGTAAGTTAAATTTAGACCAGAGTCAACGTCTTATTCTCCATATTTTACCATTCCACCTTAAGTGTTGCTGCAGTTACATGCTGGTGCCTCAGGGTCCCGAATGTAACTGCTCCACTATATGAGGTGGAATAGGAAAATTGAATTAATGAACTTTACTGCAGACTGGCAGGGTTGCTTACAGAGCACCACTAGTAGCCTGGTAATGAAGCAGTGCTTATTGTTCTGTTGACATTGACGGGAAGATTTCAACCACCTCTTGTACCTCAGTTCCAAAAGTAAAAACTGGTGTATCCCTCTAAGCGTTCTTTTCACATGACTCATAAGAGATAATAACAGTTCCATGATTGTTTAACTGAGCATTGTCCTATTCACATCTTGGCACCCATCAGGGGTCCATTAATGCTGTATTAAAAGAAAAGAGCTCTGGGAATTCCAGCTATACTAATTATTATAACCCAGCAACACCAGTGAGGGGTTAACACAGGTTCTTTTCAGTAGGATCTAAATGAGCAATGGTGAAAGAACAAAGAAAGAATCCTAAAATAGATATTCTTTGTTTAATTTATTCAGTTTGAAGCTTTCATTTTCTTTTTTTATTAACACAAACATTGGATATTTTGCAAATTTTATACAAATAGATATTTTGATATCAGAAAGCACACAGTGTACCACTTTATAAATTGAGTAAATTTCGCACTTAAAAAATATCTCATTTGACTGGTTACACATTGAAATATGAATATAAATGATTTAAGTTGATTCATGCTCCACTGTTTTGTTTTCATTTCTGAATAAGGAAATCACTACAATGTAAGCAAAAGTGGTCATCAAACCACACTGAATGACTTTGTTTACAACTTAATGACTGAATGAAGCAAAATGTGGGTGGAATTCCTCTTTAATTAGACAAATGGCCATGTCAAACTATCTGTTAATGTTATCTATCACACTACAAATTGTAAACATTATCAATTACTGACCGCATAATTAAGAATGTTTTAATCACTAGGAGCTCAATATAGGCTATTAGGGATGACCAGACCCATTCATTGTGCCTGATCTGAACCAAGTGTTTAAGTAATGAGTGATATTTGATTTGATGTTTATGTTTTTTATAGCTAATACAGTTTCACAATTTAAGTAAAATATGAAAAGCTGCTGATTAATATGATGTGCATGATAAAAAAAATTCTGGACTAATGTGTTTTGTTTTTGGCTTACTTCTTTAATACCTAATAGGTGTTTAATATGGCGGATCAATCCTCAATCGTTCTGCCCATGCCCTTTTTATAGTGTTGTAAATTTTCTGCAGTTTCATATTGCTCTAACACATGCACATGAGTCTGTTCCTTTCTTTCAGTTTTGAACGTGCTGTTACTGTTAATGCCAGTTTTAGACCAGAATTGGCACAGCTGCTGATGAAGCAGAATGTTTGCTGAGATATTTCCATTTTTAACCCATTGTGAGTCAAAATGTGCGGGGACTGTAGTTTTTTTCATGCTTTTGAGAAATAATTAACATACACCCTGCTTTGGCCTGAAGCAAAAATATATTTTTTTCATAATAATATTCAACGTATTGCATCATTGTTTATGAAGTCTGAAAGCCTGGGATAGTACTAAGCTTATATACACAGAACATACACTCACCATAAAAAGAATAATTGCACAAATAGTTGCACCCAGAAGGAATCAACCCGACAGGAATGAAACTTGGTGGGTAGATTTGACATCAGTTTCACGCTCTGCCACACATGTGACATAAGCCTTACGGTTGTGGACATTAAGTGAGCAGTGATGTCCTCCATGAGTCATCCTGTTAGTGTCAGCACCATTGGCAGACAGCTGCATGACGCAGGACTACATGTACGCATATCAGTACGACAACTGCCCTTAACACCACATCAGCGTTGCCAAAGACCGCAATGGTGTCGTGGCAAACCGTCATGGAGTGACTCAGAACGGCAGCAGGTCATCCTTAGTGTCGGCTCCCGCTTTTGTCTTGGTGGAGATGAACAACAAATCGGTGTGTGGAGGCACCGTGGTCACCACCAATATTTGTCCAGAAAGCCTGGTGTCACTCTACCTCCACCCCTACCGCAAAATCTGTGAGAATATTAAAGCTACATGGGATAGATTATCACAGGACACCATTAGGAACCTAAACAGAACCTCTGGCATGTTGCTTGAGCAAACATGGCGGCCTGACGTCATACTAAAAGACACTACTTATGTATGTGTAGCTCAATAAATATTGCCCATATCAGTCTAAACTTATCATCATTTATTGTTCCTGGTAACCTTTATCTTCCTTCTGAATAGCACTGCAATCCAACATTTCCTTCTGGGTGCAACTATTCTTTAACAATGAATAGTCCTGGAGAAGAAACTGGACTAAGTACTTCTTCCTTCTCAGATTCTCCATTTAAAATAAAAAAACTTCCTTTCAGTTTTTTTTAAAATAAATCTACAGGGACAGTTCAGTCTTAGGAGTTGGTCACATTTTTTACATCACTTCTATGAAGCACACCAAAAAAGGATTGTAAATGGGTCTTAATATAGCTTAACATGCTTAATATAGCTGATACACAGTTCATTAAAGTAAATGCCAGAATAGGCTCTAATCCCGAGCCACTGGATCGGATCAGGACCTCAAGAGTCATTGCACTGTGGCACCAGCATTAATCATTATACTGTGGAACCAGCTGTTCTTTTACCAATGGCCAGTTACAAAAGTAGGCACAGTAATTCATATTTAATCTCTGTGTCACAACAGCATACAAAACAACAAGAAACTACATGAAGGCAGCTTTAATAATTTAGTTGTCTGGCCTGCCAAGCTGTTACCTGAACATCACTCCCCGATTAAATGAAGCAGGAACAAAGAGTGCTTGCAGCAGACAGTGGTGGTGTTTTTTGAATGATCAGAGAGTGAGAAGTGGATCCCTGTAGAACAAATCAAAACGTGAAAGCTCAGCCAAGCATGGATAACAATTTGGAAGAATAACAGTAACCTATGGGGGAACCTCACTTCAGGTGATATTGGATTTTGCAGTGTTTTGGGCAGGGGTCCAGCAGACCAGCCAGAATGTCTTAAGCCTTAAAGATATAGAGTCAACAACAACAACAGCTTATTATCTGACAAGCTTTCCTAAATTAAATGGGCTGGAAATGGAAGCTTTTCATCCAGGACATATAATGAGATCATATTCGCATTTACATTTACTCCCTGGGGAGAAAGAAATGAGGTGATCTCATACTTATATCATGATAGAAGCTCTGTTGTGATATATGTAATATTGCATTTAGGTCAAATGATGGTGTTCACATTTTTCTTAGTGTGGTGTTTATGCTGTGGCATCATCACAGAGAATGAAGACGCAGGAAGCATGGACGAAGAGAAAGCTCCTTTACTGGACACGTTAAAAGTGGAGACCACCACCTGATGCTACTTAACTGGGATGACAAGCAGATCCACGACAGCCAGTCACTTCAACCTGATGGTACACTATATTGCCGAAAGTATTCGCTTGTCTGCATTCACATGCATATGAACTTGAGTGACATCCCATTCTCAATCCATAGGGTTTAATATGATGTCGGATGATATAATTCCTCTTCTAGGAAGGCTTTCCACAAGGTTTAGGAATGTGTTTATGGGAATTTTGATCCAGAAGCACATTTGTAAGGTCAGACACTGATGTTAGACGAGAAGGCCTGTCTTGCAGTAACCGCTCTAATTTATCTCAAAGGTGATGAAGTCAGGACTTCCACACCAAACTCGCTCATCCATGTCTTTATGGACCTTGCTTTGTGCACTGGTGCGCAGTCATGTTTAAACGGGAAGGGGCCATCCCCAAACTGTTCCCACAAAGTTGGGAGCATGAAATTGTCCAAATTCTCTTGGTTTGCTGAATCATTAAGAGTTCCTATCACTGGAACTAAGGAGCCAAGCCCAACTCCTGAAAAACAACCCCACACCACAATCCCCCCTCCACCAAACTTCACACTTGGCACAATGCAGTCAGACAAGTGCCGTTCTCCTGGCAACCGCCAAACCCAGACTCGTCCATCGGATTGCCAGACGGAGAAGCATGATTCATCACTCCAAAGAACACATTTCCACTGCTCTAGAGTCCAGTGGCAGTTCTCTATGCACTATTCTTGACTGTGGAATATTTAGTAGCGATGAAATTTCACAACTGGACTTGTTGCACAGGAGGCATCCCATCACGGTACCATGCTGGAATTCAGGAGGTCCTGAGAGTGACCCATTCTTTCACTACATTTGTAGTAGCAGTCTGCATGCCTAGGTGCTTGGTTTTATACACCTATGAGCATGGAAGTGATTGGAACACCTGAATTCAATGATTCCTGGGTGGATGGGTGATTTGTGGGGATGGATGAGTGAATACTTTTGGCAGTATAGTGTAGGTATTGCACTACAGCCCCACTAACCAGCCCCACAGCCCAGTAGAAAAAGAGTACAAGCGATACACATACACGTCTTTAAGCTTATCAGGAACAATAAATGATGATACATTTAGACTGATATGGGCAATATTTAGTGAGCTACACATACAGAAGAAGTGTCTCTCAGTATATTATAATGTTTGCTAAGGCAACATGTATACGTCTCTGCATGGCATCGTAGAGGTTCCTAATTGTGTCCTGGGATAATCCATCCTATGCAGTTTGAATATTCTCACACAGTTCCTGCAGATTTTGCAGTAGGGGTGACATCAGGCCTTCTGGACATGTGACCAAAAAATGTTCATCTTGACGCTGACCACGGTGCCTCCACACACGGATTCACTGGTCGTCCCCACCAAGACAAACCAGTCTGCGTGCATGTATACCTGACTGGATGACTCATGTGGGGCATCACTGCTTACTGCATGCTGCCTCAATCGTGGCTGCTGGGCCAGTCAGGTACAGCAATAAGGCCCATCCGTGCTTACATCACATGCACAGCTGAGTGTGAAACTTTAATCATTTGCCAATGTCAAACCTACCCACCACATTTCATTCCAGTTGGTTGATTCCTTCTGGGTGCAACTATTTGTTTAACTATCCTTTTGACCATGAATCTATTTACATGTTTGTCTCTGTCACTGCTGTCAGGCACTACTTCTGGTGGTCCGTGCTTGTGGCTCTGCCTGTCCACACTTCCAGTGCTGAAAGAACCAGTAGTGGGATGCTACAACATAATTTCTATTCAAAATGGCCTCTTCTCTTCCTGTATTACAATTCCCCTTGCTTTTAGTTTTCCAAAGAAATCCACAAGAATATTTGTCCATGCCTCCAAAGTTCAGTTTCAGGCATTGGTTGCAATTTCTTCTTCTGTAATCATGAAATAATCATAAACAAGAAAGATGTTAGACCATGTATGGACTGGCTTCCTTAACTATCTGTCTGACTGCCTTCATCAATGATCCTTCACATTGCTGCTTTTTGAAGTCATTGCCACTGTACAAAACAAAACACTGTTCTCTTACTTTGCTGTTCTGCTCTCTCTGTCCTGTCCTGTCCTGTCCTGCTCCCACCTTTTTGTGGTGCACGATTCTGATCTTGTGTGTAGGTGCTAAAACCTCCACACCGCAGGAGGAATGGATAAACATAAATATTTGCATATAAATATATCAAGGGATTATCTGTCTCTCTGTTCATGCTGTCACATCCATTAGAGGTTAGGTTTGTTAGGAATTAAGTGCTTCATTGCTGGAAGGTGTCTGGCTTAAACATCACTTCATGCTTTCCAAACAAATTCTGATTATAGTGGAGAAAGTAGAATATAGAGATTTTGCTTTTAAAATAACATAAACTCAAAAATCTTAAGAGAAAGAAAAGCTGAAGAACAGATCTTTTAAAACTATGCTTAAGCAGAGCACCTAACATATTCTGTGTCTTCCTACAAATGGGCACCGAAGTTGTAGATTGTGTCAAAGTAACATACACATAATTTATATGAATACATAAACGTACCTGTAAATATGAATACACCACTTTTAAATACAGCCGTATTGAATAGAGGGTTTGGAGGGCGGCTGGGAGATACAGACAGATGGTGTTATAAGGTTTTTAAAGGCAGGTTGCATATTGTCGCTGTCCACAGAAAAACAAGTATCTCCAAAATGGTAACTTTACTGAAGAGGTCAAACCTAATTTAATTTTAATGTCAGCAGAACCAGACTTTTTGGGCAATTTTGGGCCATTTCCGTTGGTCCACTCATCATGAAATTTTCACATAATGTAAACTGCTGTGTTCAAATGACACATTAAAGCAAAAATCAACAAAAAATGGAGATCCGTGTTTTTCTTTGGACAGCGGTGATATTTTGATATTTCCACCATTATGGTTGTGTTTTATGTTTAGGTAAACTTTCTCACCCTGTAAACTTTAACCTGCTGCTTAGTTCAGGGTGTGTTGATGGACAAACAGATTGTGACGAGCGCTGAGCTAAAATCAAGGCGATGTTTATTGAACAGATGTGTAGTCAGACACAGCAGCAACAAGAGCAAAGCAGACATAATAAAGGGGCAAGGCAGAGTCAGAGGGGGAAACAGGTGAGAGTCAAAACCAGGCAAACAATCAGTTCAGGTACCAAAGTACCGAAAGGGCAAAGACAAAAGAGTAAACCAGAGAATCAGAATCAGAAAGTCAGACAACCAGAGTATCAAATAAGAGTAGTCACAGAAAGAAACACTCAGTACGCACAGAATGGCAATACTTCACAATGGGTCAGTGTGAGAGAGGAGTATTTACACAAACAGACTAGATGAGGAACAGGTGTGTGTAACTAGTACTCTGGGGAGAAGGATCTGGAAAACAGAACGGGATTGGAGGATTGTGGACACGTGACAGTGGCGTCATTGGGTGGTGGGTTATGGGAAATGGAGTCTGGGAGATCGGAGGTGAGAAGAAAGCCAGCAGGCGTGACACAGGGAGTGACTAATAAGTCAAGACAAGTCAAGTCAAGTAGTTTTTATTGTCATTTCAACCATATACAGTGGTGTACAGTACACAGTGAAACGAAACAACGTTCCTCCAGGACCAAGGTGCTACATAGAACAATAAATACAATAGATACACAAGACAATTTACAATATACAAAACAGCAAACAATAAATACAGGGAGGGAGCAGATAGCCCACTGGTAGTGGGAGCAGTAAAGTGCAGTTATGTCCATTTTTTTAAAGATGAACATTGAACATTGTTTTTAGCAGCAGTTATGTCAATATTTGGTATTAATGTAAATATTTTACTCCTTATGTGTATACAGATCTAAGAGATCTGAGATTGTGTGTGCGTTCAGTCCAGTCACTGAAATGAGTGCAGACTCTGGTTGTTAAGGAGTCTGATGGCTTGGGGAAAGAAGCTGTTGCACAGTCTGGATGTGAGGGCCCGGATGCTTCTGTAATAAACATGTAACATACAGTGTATGGCATACACAATGGCATACAATGCAACCGAGACAAATATAATTATTACATAATACATAAGAAGTTTTGGGATTCAATCACATATGTCCAGCCCGAGTCCTCTGTATCTCAGCTACCTTCCTGCAAAGACTAGTTCCAATTGCAATTTGCCACTCCTGCTCCAGCTAACCTCCTCCCAAGTTATCAATATCACTACATAACAAAATTTTTGTTCATGCATAGAGTATATCACAAATGTTGTGGAAAACAGATTGTCTCGACTTTAAAAGCAAAGTTCATGGGGACCAATAGCCACTTATTGCACATTCTGGGCCCTGAGAAAACACACCCAGGGTCCAGGAACAAGAAATAAATAAGAATTTGTAACGTAGTGTAATTTAAGTGGAAGCAGCAGTGATCCAAACTTGTAAGAATGTAAAACCTGCCACATCTTAAAAGGGAAACTGAAGGCCTGACATCACATCACAGACATAATTAAGGTGATATGCTGATACCAAGTAATCTGGATGAAATGCTTACTGCAGAGGTCCTTAAATCTTCTACTTTGGGACATTCCAAGAACATGTGCATGAATATACTGGGTGCAATGCAACAGATATTGCAGTTAAAGATACTGTAGAACATTTAAGCACTTGATATCAATTGCTAGCTAGATTCATCATGTTGCATGTACATGTTTAATACATGTACAACAACATGTATTAAACCTATGGCCCTCATACAGCTCTGGGTCCACATCAGGGCATATATGATCTGTAGGCTGCATTACAAATTCAGGGGTGCAGGGAAAACGCTTGGTAATTTGGGAATAGCTGGAATTTTTTAATAGTTAACCATATATATTTTTATAAATACAGCACATCAAACAATGCCATGGTATATGATTTTTACAAGGAATGTCACATATTCTGTGTTTCAGTTACAAGAGCTAATTATGCACTGTCGCTCAGCCAGCACATTGCAAATGATGACACTGTGATGTTACCAAGCCTAACCGAATCCTTTTAATCATTCAGTAACTTCATATAGCCCTGCGTCAGACAGATCACCCCCTGTAGCTCCAGCACAGTGCTCTCTCCACAACAGAAAGAGTAGTAAGCTTCTCGTATATATTTATTTATTTATTTATTGATTAATTTATTTATATTTTAATAAATGATGAGACATTTATGAATTATGCATCAATATGTAAGCATGTCTCATACAGCATTCTGCCCATTAGTGTAGCTTGTATTTCCTATGAAAAGCACACGTCTGTTTTTTTCATCTCGACAATAAACACCAATGTTGCAGAATGTTGCACTACTTGTCTGCTTCCTTGATCCACTGTTGATTCAACACTTCCTCCTGATTCTTCCAGGGCCTTTAGTGAGATTGCTTTATTGAGTTATGCTTTGCTCATGCTGCATCACAATTATTTCACATATGAACAGGCATACATGCATTTGTCAACAGGATAATACATGGAGCACTCCAAGTAAAAGCTCCTTTTTCTCCCATCTAGTTCCTATAAAGTGCTGTGTAAAGGCTTTTCAACAAGCCTACTTCTGCTAAAACCTTCCCCAAGAACTTGACACCGAAAACTTTGAGATTGTTTCATTACTTGTTGGACATCCGCTGAGCATGGAAGAAAGCCTGCAGATATTTCTAAAGTCTTAAATGAGTGAGCACTAGTAGATGCATATACCTTGTTGCTCTTATAAGTGCAACAACAAGGTATTACAACATACACAACTATATGTGTATGCTGAAATACTTTGTTTTGCACTTCTACTCACCATGACCTTTCTTCTCTCTAGGTATGAGCACTGGGTTGGGTTGCCAGGTAGTGCACTTATGCTATATACATCTGTGTGTTATTCTCTCTAGGTAGCAGCACTGGCCCTTGTTCGGCCAGTATCTGAGCTCAGGCTGAGTTTAGACTCCTAACTTACTTATACTAGCTGGGAAACATTATCCGACAGAACGCTAAGGATAAGAGCGTCTGCTAAATGCCATAAATGTAAATGTAAATGTAAATGTAAATAAGTCTGTTAAGAGGGGATTTGAAAATATGGCTGTTAAAGTTTTGACCACTGTTTGCAGAACAGTTACTCTTACTGCTGGATTGATGCGGTCCTTCAGATTGTGAACTTGTTCTCAAAAACCATTATGGAAGCAAAATGTTGTCCTGCTTAAAGGAATACTTAAGTGTTTTTTAATCTATCTGCAATATCTCTGGGATGTGGTAAATTACCATGTATAGTGAATTCAATGTATTACCTTGTTTGTGCACGATCATTTTGATCTATTCCAATGTTTTTAGTAAAATAACTATCATTGTGATATACTGTGTAGATGAACAGATAAACTGTTGACCTGAAACACATTAATAATAGAAGCAGCTGCATGTTGGGCTCTATTATAAGTCACTGGTTTTCTACTGTTTTCTTGATACAAGGAAACACATCATACTTATTTCGTATGGTAATCAATGGTGCTGCAGTTCAAGAGATTAAGTTAAAATGCTGGAGCCTATTCTTTTAGAAATCCCATCCCAACAGAAGCCCAACATCCTGCCACAAACTCTTTAACCATATGTTGTAGAACTGAATGATACAGCAAAGTTTTTTTACGTGGATCCTATTATTTTCACATCAGTTCATGGAAATAATATTGAAATGATCTGATGTCTGCAATTTTTAGTCCAACTTTATTTCATAAAATCATCACGCTTCTTGTATTGAAACTTTGCAATATGGTAGAGATACTGCTGTTTCTTTGCTTTTACAAACTTTTTTTTTTTTCAGGTTTTGTAAAATGCCATAGAGAAAATTAGTAAGCAAACGGTTTTTGTTCTCCTATGGTATCTGTATTGTATCCTAATAAGATTATAGTCATATGCCTTTACACTTGGAAGTCAATTGAGTCTCACGCAGGTCTGAGTAAAATCTAATTGCTGTATGGGACAGAATATGTAAATCTGCTTCTTCCTATAAGTCCTGTAAGTCATCTGTAGTTTGTTTTGCATTGTAGTGTCTGTCCATATTGCATACTGCATATTAAGCATATTGCTTCATCCAGTCACCAGCCATTTGTGTCCTCCATGACTATCTTTATGGCGCAGAGTTTTGATTGTGGACAAATGTCTTGGAGAGAGACGGGTATCCCTTAGAGGTGCTAATAAAAATTCATAGTAAACTCTTTTTATTGCCTTAACTGAAGGTCTGCTTGTAGCAATTGTGGTTCACCAATGCTAGGATAACAGCATATTTTAGATTTTACATATTTATGAGTGGTGCTCTTGAGACGCCAATAAAATAGTCTGCTGCTTTTTTGAACTTGTTTGAACAGAAGACATAACAGCCATACAGAAAACAATAATCCTAAGCCAAAATGGGTCCAAACACTGACTCCACTACTCAAAAGAACTATTCTTCTTTAAGCTGACTTCCATCATCACAATATACTTCTCAAGAGTCACTCATACTTCAAAGAGCATGATGGCTCACATAAATGCTACATTTGATAAGTCTTCCAAGGTCAGGCTGAAATAATGGTGGTAATGGATATATGGGCCTTTTGCTTGAAGATAAGGACGTTAAAGCCGACGTATTGTCAGATACCTTTGCACTGGGACAAAATGTCAACAATGAGACTGATCACACATACTAGCAGGCTATGAATGTTGTCCTTGAAGGACAAACAGTGATGATCGCAAGCACAGCTACCTGCAGCTCTCCAGAGGCAACACCCTGCTGCTTGGATTAACAGCTATCATTCCATCAGTCGTCCACAGAGACTCTGGTCTATGAGACTGGTGGTCTGTCATTGCAAAAAAGGTTGTTTCAGCATCAGGTTAAGGGAGAAGTGTCTGGAGGAAGCACTGATTCATTGTTAACAATTAGATATTTAAGGTGTTGTGAGGGTGTTTACCCCTGAAAGGACATGGTCAAGATTTCACAAGATTTATTGGTAACTGTTCAGAGTGAAATATTTTATTCTGAATTTTATTGTGAAAGGATTGGCAGGGTTTGCTTATAAAGCAGAGCAAATTACTGTGAAATTGTGAATGAAATGCACCACACAATGTTGTGGGACATCATACAATAAGAGATATACTGGCACTAAAGTTCAATAAAATCAGACTAAAGTCAAATGTGTTCAGTAATCTAGACTTATTAAACTGATGCTAGCTTTCCCATTATCATTATAATAATTTCATCATGTAATTGAGATTGTGGTGCTGTAAATTACAAGCTATATGCATTATTGTATGTGTTAAGACTTTATATTACATTACCAATATCTAAGTGGCATTAATTTTAGTTAACATGTAAAAATACAGTAACCCTATTTAAAACCAGCTAATTGCTGTATATGTTAACTTTCTCAGTGGCTGTAATAGAAACTAGAGGTTGCAATAACTACAACTATATAGCCATTTTATTTACTATCCAGAATGATCAGCAAACAGTTTTTATGTGTAATGTTGATAAAGGTCCAAGAGTTTAAGGACTATATTGCCTTATAATTCTCTCCACCATGATTCTCTTTACCATCAATGGATAAATCATCAGGCATAAATACCTGCCCTTTTGCGTTCATGATGTACAAATGTCCTCTTGGTAAGCATGCACAATAATTATGTTTGTATGACCATTCTTAAAGGCATAAAAATAGAACTAGTAGGTCGGTTCAGGTTCTGCAAGCTTCACTGCACCTGGGTGCCCCCTCTGGTGCAGTACTGAGCGCCTGTGGAGATTTCACCTCAATAACCTGTCACGCTGCATGCATCACCACAGCACTGGCAATCCATCCACTAAGAAAATGTCACATGGTTATCCTGAACAACGGCCAAACAAAGTCGGCATGGGTTTTTGCATTACATCGCATTGCAGCCTAATATGCAGGAGACTGAGGTTCGGACACCTGTTTTGGCACTAGTGCTGTCAATTTAGACTCCTTTCTAGGCCTGGTCTCCTCTGAAACATGATCACTGTCTCATGAGTTCATAAGACTGCAGCAAGAAGATTGCAGCATAATACAAATTAAATTCCATACACATTCATATTGTCCTCTGTTTCCTTGATCCACTCAAAAATGTACCTGATTTTGGACCCCAACCATTCAACAGTACCTGCCAGTATCAGATACGTACATGAAATGCTATAATGCACCGATTTGTGCCTCATGCATGAACATGGTATATTGTATTCATACATATGGATACAACACTATTAGCCCGCATCACAAGCAAACAAACTCTCCTCAAGGGAAAGCTATTTTTTTAGCCTTACTAGTCTTGCGTGAATTTCCTGCATGAGGGCCAAGCCAACCAGCACAAAGCTTCTAGCATGAGGATCTCACAACTATATTCCATCCTACCATAATCCATCTCTCACAGGTAGCTTCATGAAACTGAAGGAGAATAAATGATTGCACTAATTAACTCAGATGCAATGCAACAATTCACTCAGTGGAAGAAATGGAATGCAATTCTATCAGTATTTAATGGTGCGCTAAAGTAATGATCTGTTAGAGTGCAAAGTATCACCCTGTGGAGACTTGGGTACATAATGTACAATACATCGCTGGCATAGATTTTGAGCATTTTGGGGCAAATCAGAGAATGGTCCAATCGCTTGTGGTGTTCTATGTGTAATGGTGATGATTATATTTAATTATCAGGACTAGGACTGTTCTTGCCAAGTCCCCGTGGCTAAATCATGCTCCATCCTCCAAGCAATCAGATTAAATGGGGTTTCATCTAAGTGCTTGAAGTGTCCTACTTTTGTGCATAAGGTTTGGATGCTGGGGAAGTGCTTTTAACGGCAGATGAAATGATAGAGGAGAGAGGCACCCAAAGGTTCATGGAAAACTGGAGATTTTTCATGGCCTCAAAGAGCTTGCATGCACTTGCAGGTCAAGCAAACAGGTTCAACTAAGCAGTGGCCCTTACTGTGACAGAAATGCATATCGTGACCTCAGTATTCAAATATTGAAGACTTAAATGACATATTGAAGATATTATATTCAAGCGCAGCAGACTTGCGTTAGATTATTTGACCTTACAGGGAGACAAACATTGGCCAGAGAGTGAAAGAATGTCTCAGCTGGTTTCTACTTCAGTATTGATTGACCTAGAAACAGTCCTTTCAAACTGAAGAATGATGGCATTTGTAGAATAATGAGGTCGTTTCGACTAAAGAGACAGCTATGAATTGAAAGGTTCCTGCTGTGTCTTCCACAAAAGGTGTTGCTAAAGTTCTCTACACTGTTTGAGCTGTTCCCTGTGGTAAAAGCTCACGGAGGATATATACAGTGTTGTGCAAAAGTCAGAGACCACCTTTTCCGTTATTGTATTTCCATTAAGTTCTATGTACTTCTTATATATGAAAAAGCAGAAAAAAATTATCACCTTGCGTGTTTAAGGTGGTAGTAACTTCAGGCTCCTGCAGATGGCGCTGCACAAAGATGATGGGGCTATAACAACCTGCGCGGTGTGAGTGACTGGATCCATAGACTGAGAAGAGATGGTACAGTGCAGTGAGTGTCTCATTGGATGTGTGGAAAATGGGTTCAAAGCAGATGTTAATGATTGGCTAAAAGGAAAGCTTGCATTTGGGTGTTCCAAATGCCATGGTGTGGAGGAAGTAGCTGAATCTGCAGGTGTGTGGAAGCGTACGGTCATACAGGTCTACCAGCAGTGGCTAAAATCCCAGACTACAGGAAACTCTCCACAGAATTATGCCAGGGACGGTATCCACCAAATCTGGCCCAACTCCGCAATTCTTTGATGTAAGAGTGGCTGAATATTGATGTGGCCTTCATCCAGAAACTTGTCCAGTCCATGCCAAAACCAATTGCAGCTGTTATTGGTGCTTGTGGAGGAAATAGCATGCTATTAGATATGCTTCAGTCACAGGTGATTCATTTTTCGTCTGGTGAGCTTATAATGTCACATTTTGTGTCCGTCTTTTATTCTTTTCATGAAATTTACTTTCAGACTTTCAAAGAAATCTGCAGGGATGTTTTTCCACATTTCCAGAGCTCAGTCTTGGAAGTTGGCTCAATTCTCTTCTTCACACTTTCAGAGTGAAAAATGTTTAATGATGTTGAAGTCTGGACTGTGGTGACCAGTGCATTGTTCTGAGATCACCAGCAGCTTCTTAGATTGATTAACAAATGTCCCTTTATCAGTAAAGGCTTTCTGACTCATAGTGCTGAGTTTCCTTCTCACAGTGCAATGATGGACAAAAACACCAGTGGGTTTTCTGTGATATGAAACGGGAGGGGAAATTTTCTCTTTTCTCTCAAAGATTTAAGTTCTGTTTATGTGAAGGTGACTGTTTGGTCTGCCAGGCCTTGTACTGTTAGGAGACCTATTTTTTCTGCATCCTTCAATCATTTTTTGTAGCTCCTTTAGAAACTAAAGTTTTAGATTATGGTTTTTTTTCGCATAATCAAGTGGATTGTCGTATAGCTAATCTCTTCTGAGATCTTCTGAAAAATGAATGACCATCTTGAATTAAAATAAATTTCAAGTTAAATAAAATAAATGCAATCAAATTTTTTTTTTGTTGATCCTATATTTGCCATTTTGAGAAGCTTATTATAAGATTATTTAACTTATTTCTAGATTTGTTTTAAAACTTGTTTTAAGTGATTTTAGTAAGCCAAAGAGGCACACTATACTGGCAGATAATTAGGGTTATTTGATGCATATTTTTTAAAATAAACAATTATAAATAATTATCTGCCAGTGTAGTTAGATGGTTTGGCTTACTAAAATCACTTAAAACTAATAAAAATGTCTAGAAATAAAATAAATAATCTTAGAAGTTTACAACAATCTCAAAATGAAAAGCATAAGATATATTAACTAGATTATTAATTGCCAAGATTAACATTTCTTGCATTGTGAAGGTTGGTCCACTGTACTGTACATGTTCTCAGAGGTCTTTTGTACATCTGCTGGGGGATATGACCTGCTAATAACGTTTTTACGGCTTGTGGTGACTGAATGCTTTTCAGCATTAATATTGAACAAGCAGATCCGGGTATGTTTTCTGCTCTTTCCTAGGTTTTGAACTCTCTGCCCCTTTGTGCCGCAGGGATAGCTCTTGCCGCAAATCTCAACATTTACAGCTTGGAATAAGCCCAACTGTGCCCCAGGGTCTAAGGACAAAGCATTATATCAAACCACCGTTCGACCTGTTAAAACCACTTTTCCCACTAGCACCCTTTGAGCATGGTTATGAGCCACTGAAACCGCGTTAGACCTCTCTATATAACTGAACTGCTTGCCTGAGGCAGTTCTTCAGAAAAGAACCCTCAACCGGAGACGTCGGGGAAGATTCAGTGCTTTAGTGTTTTCGCACCAGTTCCACCAAGAGGAGGAAGCCGTAGAGTGAATATTGTGTGCTGAAAATGACTTCTGCTGAATTATGGGTAGGACAGAAAAGAGGCATCCTCTCTTCTTCAAGCCATTATCCTCTACTGCTTTAACCAATCACTGCGCTTGTCTCTGAATTATGCCACTCCTTTCATTCGCTGTGCCAAGTGCTTATTTGGGCTCTGTCAGACAAATGCATTTATGATTCACGACAGAGCTTTTAACATGATTCAGAACATCTCAGTCTCACTGTTATTGTGTGCCTTTTTGGGGAGGGAGAAGGCATACACATATAGCAACACGTTACAGTGACAACCACTGTTAGTCAGTTAATGCTTGTAGTAAAGTGTTACTGATTGTTGTTTTAATGTTGCAACGAGTGATGTATGCAGTTAATGTCATTAACATCAACAGGAAATTTATGTCCAGGTGGATAATGCTAGTAGCACTGTATATGTACTACAGAATGTTGTACTAATTCCTTAACACTCTTAAACCAAGATACAGAAAAGCCCAGAACCTTTTAGTGACCATGTAATGAATTATCAAAATACTGGACAGTTTCTGGACAGTTAAAGACTGGAAAAACACAGCCTGCTTGTTTGTATCACTAAATATTCTGAATTTGACAAACTAGATGCTTCTGATGTCATTGTTGTTGTCATTAGAAAGCCTGTGTGCTATCAAGGCTGTTATAGTCCAGTTCTTCCCAGCGCACCTCAACATTAAATTAACTACCGTGTGTCCACTGTTTGATTTTATTTTGGTCATAAAATTATGAACATGCACCAGCCAACACATTTTTATTAACAATAATGAAAATGAATTACAATTGTAAGCCTTTGCATTTAAATTACAGACATATCTAAGTAAAGACACAATGTATTATTTTATTATTGAATTTTACAAAGATATGTAATTACACAAAATCAGCCTATGGTTCTAAAGGTTAAAATGAACTGCTTCCACCACTGCATGCATGATATCTACTTAAAAGTATAGCCAGCCTTCATGTTTAAACACATTCAAGTTTGGTCTCTTAAAGATTACTTTCTTTTCATTCACAATTAGTCACTACAACACCATGTTCTATCTTTCATATTATGGAGAACTAATATAAAGATTAGACTTTTTGAGGTTAACTTGCACATTTTTTTTGTAATACTGACTTCCATTAAGATTCTATTTATTTTAAGGAGCAAAGTGTTTTGGATGTGCATTGATTGCACTATTTTATTTATTTATTTATTTATTTATTTATTTATTTATTTATTTAGTTGGACTATAGTCTATTTTGGAATATAGTCTAAGGAATTCAGCTTCTAATACTTTTTTTGCAGTAGCTATATTCAAATATCTTGCGCAATATTAGATTAAATGCAAACATAAAAGCTAATAAAACTTATGATGAATTGACCTGTTATTCAGAATACTGTACTAATACTGGGCCTTTTCTTTGCTCTTAAAACTTGTCTTAATTCTCCATGGCATGGATTCCACAAGATATTGTAAATATTCCTTTGGGATTCTGGTCCACATGCACATTTGTTGCAATTCCTGTAGAATTTTCCAGTGTGTTTTTATGCAGTGAATCTTATCTTATTTGCGTTGTAGCATGGTGCATTATCATGCTGGACCTATCCATTAGAGAATGGGTAAATTGTGGCCAAGAAGGGAAGCGCACAGTCTGCAACAGTACTTTAAAAGGCTTTGGCATTCAAGTGATGATTGATTGGTATTAATGGGCCCAAAGTGTGTCAAGAAAACACTCTTCACATCAATACACCACCTCCACCAGCCTGGGCTGTAGACACAAGGTAGTTTGGGTCCATGGATTTGAGCTGTTGGCAACTCTAAAATCTGTGTTCCACAGAAATCAAGATTCGTCAGACCGGGCTGTGTTTTTCCAGTCTTTAACTGTCCAGAAACTGTCCAGTTTTGGTGAGCCAGTATTCACTGCGGCCTCTGCTTTCTGATCTTGGCTGACACAAGTGGAACCTCACATGATCTTCTGCTGTTGTAGCCCATCTGCCTGGGTTTGATGTGTTGGCTATTCTGAGATGCTTTTCTGCTCAACACAACTGTACAGAGCACTCCAGCNTTCACTGCGGCCTCTGCTTTCTGATCTTGGCTGACACAAGTGGAACCTCACATGATCTTCTGCTGTTGTAGCCCATCTGCCTGGGTTTGATGTGTAGGCTATTCTGAGATGCTTTTTCTGCTCAACACAACTGTACAGAGCACTCCAGCTTTTCTGTCAGCTCAAACTAGTCTCTCATCAACAAGGTGTTTCCACCTGCAGAGGAGCTGCTCATTGGGTGGTTATCTTCACTGGACCATACTAAATAAACCCTAGCGACTGTGGTGCATTAAAAATCCCAGAAGATAATAGAAATTCTCAAACCAGCCCGTCTGGTGTCAACAATCATGCCATGGTCAAAAATGGCATTTTTTCCCCTTTCTGATGGCAGGTAAGATTATCGGAAGCTGCTACATGTATCTGCATGCTTTCATGCATTACACTACTACAACAGGGTTGGTTGATTAGATTGTTGCATGAATGAGTAGGTGTGCAGGTGTTCCTAATTAAGTGCTCTGTGAATGTAAACCTAAATCAAATTAACTGAGATATAGAACAACTGTTGTTATATTCTTGCTGACTAATAAGGGGTGGTGATAATGTGTGGCACAGTTCACTGCATTGGTAAGTTGAGTTTTTGCCAACACTGTTCAGCTTCTTTAGCTCATGACCTGTCTGCAGGAGCATGCACAGTGCTGACTCTACCTCTTCTCTCCTCCTCTCTCGTGACTGTTATGCTGTGTGGTAGCGGAGGTGGCATGTTGACACTGCCGTGGGCTCTTTGGCCCATCGCTCAGAGCACAGAGTGCTGTATGTGGTGACTGTCAGTCTTTTATCACCTTCACTTGTGTACATTGGCCCATCTAGCCAACACGACCCTCACATCAATATGTGTGTGTGTGTGTGTGCATGTGTGCGCATGTGTGGGTGTCTGCGTCTTTGTCAGTGTATCTGTGTTTCCTCATTATATTCTGAATGTGCCAAGTCACATATCACTCTTTCTCCTCTGAGCATTTGACACAGCCACAATGAAACTTTGGTGTTGTACAGTAATGAATAAGTCTGTAGATACAAGAAAGGCTCTTCACCACAGAGTCTTCTGCCAGACAATCTTTTTCCATTGTGCAGAGAGGTTGATTAACCTTTTGATGTTAAAGCCAAAAAGTGGCATTTCATTTATTCTTCTCTTTTAATAATGTGATTTCTCACCATTGTTTACTCCATTCATCTTGACAGAAACATCATAACGTTTAGAAGTAACATTTGAAAGCCAGAAACCACTGTTTTAATATTTACACACAATTTTATTTATTATAAATTCTCATATACAAGATTAATTTCTGGACTATGTATAAAAGTGCAAAAACAATAAACCATCATCTCATTTGTATGTTCTACCTGTGTGATATAATGGGTTGCATAGACAAGATAAGATAAGTCAGTCAGCTAAATTCATTAGTCGATGCTGTGGGATGTAGTTTACTGCTGGCTTAAATAAAGCAGTGATAAACACAGCAGAGAAAAAGAAGAAAGAACAGAAGTTGTGCAATGTCTAAGATTTTTCTAAAATTCCAAAATTCCAAATTCCATTCCAAAATTAACAAAAATGTCAACAGAATATGAAGAAATAACAGCCTTGATAGTATATCCAAGAAGTCTATGTATTGTGTTACAAAGATATCTACTGAAGTTAGCATGCTAATTAGTTAGCCCCGGTCTATCATCTCCTACCTCAAAAGGTAATAGTGAGTCTGCTATCAGTCCAACATGAGCAATGAACAAGCAGCACTGCCCTGAAGACATTTTCCAATCTCTTGTCAAATCATGTTGGGGGCCACCCATTCTCAGCAAGAAACCACATTCGCCGATAACCAAAAAAGTCACATAAATAGAAGCAAACAACAGTTAAAGGGGCCATACAATGGAAAACCGTTCTGACATCATCATGCTTATGAGAGTTCTGTACCTACAACTGACATATCGTGAACCTCAAATGCTATTATTCTGCCTTCAAAAACAAATCCAGTGTAAAAAAGGGCAGTAAAATGAGCCATTTCCAAAATCCTAGACTGTTACAGTCCTACTCCACCCAAAAGACACCCCCTAAACTGACATATACCAGACCAATGACAATCTAGAGAGAAATCTACCTTTCCGGGCTGTGAAGGCGATGTCAAACACTTTTCATACGCTTTTCAGGGAATTCTGCATGGGCATTGCTAATGTTCATCCATTTAGGGTGGAAGACAAATTAACTAACGAGCCTGCGAACAGTAAGCTAACTTGACCACCCACATTTTTATAATGACCCTGGACAACTTTCATTTAAAGATTTGAGTTTTCTCTACACATTTGACTCCAAACCGTTTCTCAAACCTTGGACAACATCGAGGTTTTGCACAGCACAGAGAGAGAAAGAGATCTGCAGTTTTACTTTAACCATCATCACAACCCCAACAGCGGCCAGTAGTTAGCAGCCATTCTGTGTGAGTGTATCCACTTTCAGACTTAAATTATCTTCTCATCAGATCTTAAATTTGTATCTGTTTAGACATGTTGCATCTAAACCAGCCAATCAGAGCAGAGCTCTGCAATGTTTCTGAATTGCAACTATTCCTATCGCTCTGTAAGAGCTGTGGTGACTTTAACATATAACTAGTCGACTACTTTGTTGTAAGACTAGTTGACTAGTAAAAATGAATAATTGTGCAAGCCCTACTGTGGTGCATCTCTCTTACTTAATCATGTTTAGCAGGCTGAAGATTCTCCAAAAGCGGACACTATTAGCAATAAATTTACCTCCTGCTATTTCTTAAGAGTGGTGCTTCTCATCAATGACATTATGTGACCTTGTTTTTAACCCTTTCTACCTATACTGCCCACCCACATGACCTGATCTCTGAATTGTACTGCCCCCTACTGAGCTCCCTACAGTATAGGCTCCAAAACAATTTTGTGCGTTTGTGGCAAAGATAAAAGGTTTGCCAATGGCTAGACGGTTAAAGTGTCCAAATACTTATTGGGGACAATGTCCTTTATACTGTATCAAAGCCGGGTATTGGTGCGATTTTCAGGTGTCCATATACTTCTGACCATATAGTGTATAACTACTATGAGGGCAGATTTTAATGAGTCAAAAGGGACAAAAAAGTCTTCAATTGTTTCTGCAGGTGAGACATTAGGCAAGATACTGTTAACAGGCAAAGGAAGCATGTCTGAGCAGGTTGCTGTGAATCTAATGGAACTGCACTCTGAACCCCCTACTGACACTTTCTGTCCATTGCTGTGCCTATGGAAGACACTGTAGATGTTTATGTAATGGTATGTGAGAAAGAGAATTGCAGCCAGAGGCACCTCTGCCTGTCAGTTGCCATGGACACCAAGTACGATGGCTGGAGGCTACTGGCAGAGTCTTATGAGCTCTGTCTCATTTCTTCTTTATTTTTTCGCACTTATGAATCTGAGTGACCCCCTGGGTGTACAGTACCAACACCTTCAAAGGTGCATATATTTGTATATGATTCATAATGTTGTTTTTTTTAGCTTCATTTTTGCCTAATTTCATTATCATCAACTCCCAGTCCTTGTACTGTAAGTCTCTCGCTGTGTCATGAGATGGTGCCGCCAGCGTGGGAGGGAGAAGGCACCACATGCTTCCAGGGCCTGCAGGGTTTGCGCTGCATCTTTTTGTGCCATCAGCCACACTGCTGAGCATTTCAGCCAATAGCGCAAGATTTTACTCTCAGGCCATGTCAGAAGAAGCAGCTCCCAGCCACGCCTCCTAACACGAACTGCCCAGATGGAGCAGAGCATTGGGTCACAAAGTGACGGCTTCGTGCTTTAAGAACTTGAACACTGAATCTTATGTTCAATCCTAGTTCTGCAGAATCATGCGCTCCTAAAAGTGAAGGCGCCAGGAAGTGTTCTATGACTCCAGTGGAGCTGAAGAACCTGTTTCGCAAATGAGATATCCGAGTATGAAGAAACTGTTGGAACTGTTTTGTATCAATTTAAGGTTTTTCTGGAGTCATGCATCCAAGCCAACTGTAAAGAGGACCTACGCTCGCTGGACAAAAACATAAGTCACCTTGCATGTTTAAGGAGGTTGTAACTTTAGGCTACTGCAGATGGTTTTGCATGAGGATAGTGGGGCTATAAATACCTGTGGGGTGGTAGACGGGATTGATAGATTGAGTAGAGGTGGTACAGTGCAGTGAATATCTCCTTCGATGTGTGGAAAATGGGTTGCAAAGCAGATGTCAATGATTGGCAAAAGGTAGCGACTGAATTTGGGCCTGCCAAAGGCCAAGTAGGTAGTATGAAGGAAGTAGCTGAATCTGCAGGTGTATGGAAGCGTATGGTCATACGGGTCTACCAGCAGTGGCAAAAATCCCAGTCTACAGGAAATTCTCATCAGAACTGCGCCAGGGAAGGCATCCACCAAATCTGGCATCAAATACTTTGATGCAAGAGTGGCAGAACATTGATGCCATCTAGAAACTTGTCAGTCCATGCCAAATCAGATCACAGCTGTTATTGGTGCTCCTGGAGGTATTACACACTATTAGGTACGTTTATCACAGGTGACTCATTTTTTTGTCCAGTGAGCTTATTATGCTTTTCCATTTTTTCCCTTTCCTTAAGTGTATAATTCCTTAAGTACATGCCAGAAAATGTGATTTTCTCCCATAGGAACTACTTTTCTTAGCTGCCTGAAAAGTAACACAGTCATTATTGCTCACTGACCAGGAAGCCATCTTTACCATCCTTTACACAACACACAGAGAACTAAAAAAGTACAATCTTACCACTCTGAAACATCCGGCTCCAGTCTAGCCCGTGTAGGTGGATCGAATCTACCAACTTGTTCTGCCTGACTTTCAGGATGGGACTCAAACTGATACTGTAGAACCAATGCCAGTGTCAGAACAGCCAGGGCAAAGCTAGTAGCAAGATGCTACTCTGGTCGTTGACCAGTAAGAACAGAGTTGAGCGAGTTGACCAATTATAGCACACTGGGTTCATGAGAAGGGGAGGCTTAAAAGACACAGAAGCTCAAAAAAGCATTTATGCTGTAGGGTAAAAACACATGTAAGGTTTGAGAAAAATACTGTGTTCTGGAAAAACTGAAGCACGTAAATCTATTGTAGTCTCTCTCTCACCTTCTAATCCACTTATCATGTCACAGGGTGCTGGAGCCTGTCCCAGCGCTCATTAGGTAGAAGGCAGGAAACACCCAAAGCACGTCGCCAGTCCATCACAGGGCAGAAACATAGACATGCACCTTCACTCACACACTCACACCTAGGGCGCAATTTAGCCTCTCCAGTTGGCCTAACTGTATGTCTTTGGGATGTATGAGCAAATCAAAGCACCCAGAGGAAGCACATGCTGACATGGAGACAACATGCAAACTCCACACAGAAAGGACAGCATAACCACTGTGCCAATTTTGTGCCCTAAATCTGTTGTAGCAGCATTCATAGTAAACATAATAGGTTCCCTTTAACAAAACAGGTATTGAGGCGAGATGTGTACACAAACTAAGTTTACTGCAGTCCATTTACAGGTTGAAATGGAAACTCATCAGAATCAGAATCAGAATCAGAATCTCTTTATTTCACCAAGTATGTTACACATACAAGGAATTTGTCTTGGTGAGAGCAACACGTATGACAAGTAACAAAAAAAACAAATAACAAAAACACAGAACACAGATTATTTACAGTATTAAACCGAAGGAAAATTACACTAAACAATAAATAGGGTAGAGGATAAATTAAAAAAGTAAAAAGTACTAAAAGTAATAAAAAGCTGAAGAAGCTGAGAGATGTGAAACAAATTTAGTTGAAAAATATTATATATAGAAAGTTACAGATGACCTGAATATCTACAGAAAGAGAACATCTGTACATGTGTGCAAATAATCATAGTGCAAATAGGCAGAGTGCAAATAGCTGTTCAGTCCGGTTTGGTACAGTTCAATTGTATGTTTTAAGGTTTACAGTGGAAGGTGTCCACTGTGGTTGAGGAGCGCTACAGCTCTGGGGAAAAAGCTGTTAACTCATGAATCCATGACAACAAAACAAAACAAAAGGAAAGGTAAAATTAGAAAAGACAAGTAGAAACAAAAGCAAGGATTGAGAAAGAAAACATAACAAATCTAGAAAAACACTGAGGGAACTTAGGACTACAAAAACTAAGAGAATAAAGAGGAAACAAAGGACGACAACACTGATAAGAGCCCAGTGGAGAACCGTGACCCTTAGACTTTGACTATAACTCTAGGCTTTCATTTTGAGCCATGAATGCCATGAATGTATTGAAATATAATTTATAATTATAATAATTGATGTTATAATTATATATTATAATATATGTATAATATATTAATATCATTATATATGTGTACCTTGTGGCAGTTTCAGAGTGACTCTTTCAGCCAAGAGGCCTGGTACAGAGTTTCCATTGCTGTTTTGCATTTCTAACAACCCACTGACTAGGCTGCCTCTTGTATTCACAGTCAGTGATGGATCTAGGACTTCCAGAAGGCAGAGAAGGATGTTTGTTCTCGTGAAATTGGTCCGTCCTACTTAAAATCAAAACATGATCGGTTGATTCTTCTATCACTTCTGCTGGTTAATCTAAAGCATTAAGTACTAAAGCATTAAGCTGTATGTTCAGCTCTCGAAGACCTAAACAATAGGACAGCTCGCTGTTCAAGATCTACCTAGAAACCTTGGAGAAAACCAGTATCTGTCCACTTTCCTGCTGTCTGTTTGAAGAATTTAATGCTTTTGTTCCCATCCTGAACAGATCTATGAAACAGGAGTGGTACTGTAATGTGTGCAGAGTTTAAAAATGAGCATGACTCTACTGAATAAAAAATGAAGAAGGGAAAGAAGGGGTGGAACTATTAACTGTGTTGCTGTGAACTATAGTATCAAGAATGATTTATGAACCTTTAATTTCAATTGTCTCTCAGTTTCTATAATTTATAAGACAAAATAACTCAGTAGCATATTCACAGGCCAGTAGTGGCAGCACTGGCAAGAAAGCAGTAGGTACATGATCTAGGGGACTAGGGAAAACAAGAGATTGAAGACAGCTCAAGCATCCACAGGGAAGGAGATGAGTGTGGATGATGAACAGGTGAGTGGGAATGAGATGCAGGTGCTGGTGGTTAATGGCCTAGTGATGCCAAGCACTGATAGGCAGCGGAGGGAAGGTTTGATAAGGATGTCATGATGGTGTACATGGAATGTATTTTTGTCTATTTCAGAGACAAGGAACAGAGATTCAGTTAACAGTTTGAGGAAAATACAGGATGATGTTTGCTAGGGCTTAATTAGTATGATAAAATGCATTTTTAGCATCATACCAACTATAATTGTTGACCAGAATATATAGCATTAATCAGAGAGCTTGCAAAATATATAAGCTGTGGCCCATACAGTCTTATAAGTGAGGGTTACCAAATGGTTCTTGGCTTGGCTGTATGATTCTATTACACAAAAGAAAAACTTGAACTGATATAGAACATTTATATTATGTAGATGTTTCTTTGTACTTGTAAATCTAATTTATTTAAAGAACCTTCCACTGAAAACTTCTTGGGGGAACCAAAAGTAGTTGATCTCTGTGGCATCTCTCCAGTGGGGTTCTTATATACACTCATAGTTAAAAGAATAGTTGCACCCAGCAAATAGTTGCACCCAGAAGGAATCAACCAACGGGGATGAAAATTGGTGGGTAGGTTTAACATTGTGGGACTTGTGAATTAGTCAAGTTTCACGCTCAGCCACACATGTTACATAAGCAAAAATGGGCCTTATCGCTGTACCTGACTGACTCAACAACCAAGACTGCGGACATTCAGTGAGCAGTGATGCCCTCTGAGTCATCTTGTCAGTACCAGCACCATTGAGAGACGGCTGCACGACACAGAACTACATGCACTCGTAGCTACGACAGCAGTCCTTAACACCACAACAATGTCACCGAAGATTGCAATGGTGTTGTGGCAGACTGTCATGGTGTGACTCAGAAAGGCAGCGGGTCACTTTCAGTGACGAGTCCTGCTTTTGTCTTGGTGGAGACGGTCAACAAATCTGTGTGTGGAGGCAGTGTGGTCAGCACCAAGATGAACGGTTTGTTGTCCCATGTCACATGTCCAGAAGGCCTGGTGGCACTCCACCTCCGCCTCCACCCCTACAGCAAAAACTGCAGAAACTGCATGAGAATATTCAAGCTGCATGGGATGGATTATTACAGGACGGCACAACTCTATGCCGAGACGCTTGGCATGTTGCATAAGCAAACATGGCGGTCTGACGCCATAGTGAGAGACCCTACTTCTGTATATGTAGCTCAATAAATATTGCCCATATCAGTCTAAACTTATCATCATTTATTGTTCCTGGTAACCTTTATCTTCCTTCCCAATAGCACTGTAATCTAACACTTCCGTCTGGATGCAACTATTCTTTTGATGATAAGGGTATAATCTAATAAAGGACCATCCACTGAAAGATTCTTTAGGGAACCCAACATAGCTGGTCTATACGGCATCACTCCAGTGGGTACCTACATATTTAGTGATTGTGTATATACAAGCTCAGAAGACAGGGAGAACTGTACATTTCACTAGCTGAGTGAATGGATGGACATCTGATTGAATCAATATGTCACTCCCCAGACAGAAAGTGACCTCTGCTGTTCAAATCTTTCCCCTTGGGGACATGGCCAGCTGCAGTCCTCATGCTCCTTTAGCTGTAGAAGGCAAAATACCACATCTCCCTGTTTGATCAGAGCCGTAGGGGACATCATATTGTAAAAACTAATGTTTGTATGTGTATTTTCATGGAGCCCATATAGAAGACAATCCCACCACTGTGATAATGGTTACTTAGTTTTGTCTGTTATAATTTTCCTTAAATTGCCACAGTGGGGTAAAAAGTCTTTAGCAACTGACCATTACCATTATTGGCATGAGCTTAATGCTGTGAATTTCATGCATTTCGTCTGCCTACGTATTCTGGTCTTTTTTAAAAAGAACAGCCTACAGATGCGTTTGTTTGCGTGCTAAACAGCAAGACCCTGTGGCATGGAAACTGCATATTGCATGCATTATTTAGCTTTGACTGCAAGCTCAACCTTTGTAATTGGGGACCGCAAGGTTTAAAGAGCCTTTGCTTCCTTTTTCTGTTCGGCAAATAGCTTTTGCTGTCTGGTAGTGCTTTGTATACACCTCTGCTGCACTGGTGGTCAAAGGTTATCTGATGATTTATGAGACAGGCTTTCTACAACACAAGGGTGGTGGTGAGAAATCTCACGAATCAGTCATTCATGAGTATGCCTAGTGCCAAAACTCTGCCCGTCGCTTGTGCAACAGATTGCCGACTATCTACACTTTCTGCTTCTTCTGCTATGGGCTTTTTTTCTGTTGGTGGTTTATCTGTTTAAAGAGGTGTTTACTCCGCAAAGATGACCTCTGTACCAGAAGCAACACATTTTCCTCAGAGAAAGAAGCAGGTGTCAGAGCCTGCAGAGCTTGCTGATAAGAGTACATGCATCTTCATTACTGTCAGCATTCAAGGCCTGTCTGCTTCAGTTCTCACCAAGTGCCCTCTTCACGGTCGCAGTGGCACCATCCCTGACTGAAGGGAGGAGAAAAAGCACGCAGAGAACTTTCACTTTCACACTGCAATGACTTGTCAAATGCAATAGGTCAGAAAAGTTGGGAGCGCACTGGTTTTCCGCCATGCACACGTCACTGAGGGCGAAAATGAAATTGGAGATTAAATGTTTGTAAAATGTATTTGACAGATATTTCAGACACTGTTGTGTAAGACTGTGCATGTGTGTGTGTGTGTGCTCTGTTTCCCCCCTGTGGGAACACTGTGTCCCCACCTGGACAGTACAGTGTCTGGACAGTACACTGAGCTGAAAATCCACTACAGTATAAAAAATGTTATGTAAGTTAAAATAGGCTTTGGGATCGTTTAAATGAAATAATTTCACATTTGCATTTTGGAGATGCCAGTTACGGTTTAATCCTGTTACAAAGGCAGTTGAATGAGCATTAAGCGTCCCACCCAAAGACTCTTATGCTGGAATCACACTACTAATATTATTGTCTTTGGCTATGGTTACTGTCAGTTTGTACATGTTAGATTAGGCAGTCATAGTGCCATAAATATTTGTGGTGTCTTGGTCAGGAGACTGACAACACAACACTTGAATCCTGACTACCCATCATTCATTGTTCATATGCTATTGGGAAAGAAGAAACTGTCAGTCATGGCTACGGAAGCACCATGTGTGATGCTGGTGGTTTTGCGTTCTGAAAAGGCAAAGAACTCAAATATGCTCAATGAGAACTTGAGGTAGCAAATGCATTAACATGTCAAGAACAGTTTTGCTTCGACATTAGCATCTTGGTAGCATGTTTGTGGCACTGCTTTGAGTTGTGGCGCTGGAAGCAGATGTTATTGTGATATGTGTCGTCTGTTGATTGTTGTTCCACCTGATACTTGCAACAGCAGTATCCCTCCTTCTCTTCACCATATTTACGTATGTGCATCATAGAGCACTCTGTCATGATACTGGTCGCTGTCAAGGAACACATTGCAGGATGCGTCAGACAGAAATTCTGACATAATAACTTATTGCCAGTGTGTTTTGCGACATCCCAGTTTGTTCTCTGGAGATGCAAGTTTACTAGCTGTGTTTTCCAGACTATCCATGCTATCACAAACATTGCTTGAAGCTTTACCTTGAAGCTTTTCATTCAACTTTAGCTGCTTGATACCTATATAAAACTAAACGAGTTGCATAATGACGTTCAATGTGATCCCATGACACTATCATTGTAGTTTTGATTGACTGTTCCAATGCTTTAGATGCTTACAACCATGCTTACAACCAATGGTTGTAAGCATACAAAAAGTAGGCTCCTTCCCTTATGGCTGCCTCCAAAATTGTGCAGTTTTTTTGTCTTGTCAGTTTCCGGAGTCATGACAACAAACATGGTTTTCTCATAGCCAACCCTTCTGTGACCAGCTGTGCTAACTAGCCCGCTAATGCTAATAACTGTTTAAACAGCTGTTTGTGCCAATGTTTATTCTTCTTTAGCTCACTTTTACTGTGATTTAAGTAGCTAATTTTACACAGAGCTCAGATTCATGTGGTATATATAGAAACTTACTGCAGAAGGGCAGACTGAGGTCCTTAACTTGTTGTACAGTATTTCCAGGACAGGATGCATGAGACAACAAGTAGGTTATAACTGTAATGACTACTTTAACATTAAATATAGTTTAAGGAATAACTGATAATCATTTGGGGGAGGCATGTGCCTGAAGTCCCTGCTCTTTCCAGTCTAGTACCCTGTATATTCACAAACTTCTGTTTCCCATTACAAAATTCTCTCAGTTCCCATCACCACCCCATCACCCTTCCTGTTCCTCAGTCCTATGATAGTCCTACTGCAGTCACAAAGGGGACTTGCCCTAAAGAACTCCAGCACAAGTTCTCAAAGTTTTCTTCCCTCATACTACTTGCATGTGACTGTGAAGTTGCTGCTGGCATCTTACAACCGGCAACTAGCTGCATGTTTTTTTAATGCCAGTCTTGTTGTAGGTCATGGGCTACGTCATGTTTGGATGTGGAAACTTGTGATTTGGATTTTGACGCTCCTGTGTCTGGACTTTTAGATCAATCGTGGTGAAGATTGAGTTTCATTATTTAAACAAAACAGGAGAAATCTCATCAGAACAGTGAAGCATGGTGGAGGTAGCATTACCGCTTAGGGCTGCTTTGCTGGCCCCAGAAACATTTGGCCTAAAACACAGGAGTAGTAAGTATAAGCAGAAGTATGTTAATGCTCTGGAATGATCACATCCAGACTCATGAAGTAGTCTTGTAAGGACAGAATGCAGGTCTTGCGACAACTACCGGTAAAGTTATGGGGAGCTCTTGCTACCAGTTACTAAATGTGAGGGTTCAGTCTTTTTCCAGCCTACACTGTAAATGTTTACAGTGTGTTCTGTATCAAAACAAGATATAATTGGATTATTACTTGTTTTATGTGTAATTGATACAGAAGCTGCTTTTATGCTGCTATACACAAACAATAATGTGTTTTGCAACAGTCTTTTTTTTCATTACTCCAGACCCTTAAATCACAGACAAATAAATATGATTCATAATGTTTTATTTATCTGGGTCTCCAACAGCATTTGTAGGAGAGGTCTTTGATTAAAAGATCTATTTACAAAGTGGATAATTAAGTGAACACTTCATTAATGCAGTGATGCCATACAACTATAGCCCGCACTGTTCTTTCAGTAATTCAGTACAGAAAAGTGAAAGGCTTGTGTCAGGTCACACAATGGAGAGTGTTTCCATTAGATCACTGGCAGCAGCTGGCCTGCCTCAGTTTTTTGCCGTCACTTTCATGTAAAATGCATGACAATGACGGAACACAGGTTACGATCGAAGTCAGCTGTTCGTTTTTTCCTACTTGAGCCGCACCCTCAACCCCCCCTCCCTCGACCCTGGCTTAATTGGTGATCGTTATCAATCCCCTTTCCCTCCTTCCTGTCTTACTCTGCGCCAAATGGTCAAGGCTGCTTTCTCCTCTTAGTGCACGGACGCACGCACGCTTAGCCTCACGGACGGGCTTTCTTTTACTATCGCTCGTTTGCCTCAGCGTCAAGGCGAGTGTGGACAGCGCTCACTTTCGCGTGCACGCGCATCCTTCAGCACCACGGTGCAAGCGGACAGCGCCGGCGTGCTTGCGCGCGACACCCTCTCCTTCAGCCCGGCTTGGAAAGTGGACAGCGCGCTTCGAAATCCACGCGTGCACGCGCTCCGTGCTTTGCGCGCGCGCGCCCGACCGCCCCAGGATTCAACCGGTGGCAGGTCCAACTCAATCGCGCTCCGTGCGCTTGTTTTAATCACACGCGTACACGCACACGTTCCCGCCCGCACGTCCCGCAGCTGAGCCCGAGCGCGCGACGGGATGCGCTGAAACTGCGCTGACGGGTATCGCGAGAAAGCCGAAGCAAGATTGAAGTGGGAGCAGGTGGTGAATTGAGAAGCCGGCGATGCTCGTGTTGAACCGAGGCTGGTGATAGTAAGGCGGACTGCGGCGCGAGGAGGAAAAAGAAGAAGAAAAAGAAGAAGAGGAGGAGGAGAAGGAAGAGGAGGAGGAGAAGGAGGAGGAGGAGTGGTGGTGCGGTGCTGCCGAGGAGCGCCTCCATTCACAAGCATGCTGGTGGGCAATGCCTGTCGACAAAGAGGCCGGGATTTGCCAAAAAGCACTGGAGCTCTTGACGGACCTCTGCTCTAGGGGGGAAGTGCAGAACGAGAACTGTTTGGATTTCATATACTATTTCCGAGACCTTGCCAGACCGAGGTATTCAGAGTCAGGTAGGAGGCGCAGCTGGAGTCTTGGCTTTTAATGATGCTTTCAGTGCCTTAAACGTGATCAGTTGATCGATTCTGCTAGGCAGTGACTTGTTGCTTTCAGATCTGTGTCATTTGAACCGGCTTTGCGTTTTAGACAGTAAAGCATGCGCATGCACACTACCTGTAGCACAACGTGCTGCCCAATAGTGAGCTCTATCCTTTGGTCATTGTCAGTGGAGGTGAAAATCTGCCACCCACCCACTCACTTGGTACTGCAGTGGTGAAAATAGCAATGCTGAGGCTGGCCACCTTACACGCTCAAACTGCACCCCCCTCCCCCTTTACTTTCAGTAGCTCAGAATGGTGTACACCACTGATGGATCCAGAACTACACTTTAAGGTGCCCAAAACAGCTATAAGGAGCAATGGCATCGGAGAGCCACATGGCTATGTACATGAGTAGTTTTGTGCAAGTCTTAGACAAGTTGAAGTTTCTTTCTTTCTTTTTATGGCTATTAGCCTATTAGCCTATTAGGAACCTTCATTTGTAGGAGTGTAGCCCAGATCTAGGTGAAGGTCTTTATCCTATGCCCGAGGCAACGGATTACGCATGGCCTATATTACAAGAGGAGACAGTAAATGTGTTTTAATTAAAGTAGACAACATATGACATGAAGCAGACAATCTGTGTCAAGTTTTCTGTGTACTCTTTCTCTCTCTCTCTCTCTCTCTCTCTCTCTCTCTCTCTCTCTTTTGCTCTGTCTCCCTGAAGATTACATGACCCATTTAATGTCGGCATGAGATCACATGCATTGGCTTAATCAAGTCCTGAAAGAGCAGCAGCGTTTTAGGAGAGTTGCCATACAGTACAAATGCAGCGGGAGATAAGGTGCTGCCCATCAATCAGAAACCTAAACAGGCACTGGGGTGACACTTGATTGGGCACCAGCACAGTTATTAGCTGTATAGTGTGCATGATTCAGTCTCAGAAACCAGTCACGCACAGTCCTGCACAGCGGTCCAGAAGCAGCTCCTTTAGGAGAGGCAGTTGCATAGAGAAAGAAGAAGCAGAATTTTTTACCACCCACGAACGCCACATTGTTCAGCCACTGCTTTAAAAGGCAGCCTCGCTCCTGAATGGTTAGAGGACAGAGAGCATGTGAAGCTGTCAGCAGTGGAAAAGCACTATCCCTCCAAAATGCTTGTACACCATTCCTACATGATTAGAAGATCCTACATGTAGACTGGCTATAGATGAACTGAAAGAGGAGGAGGGCTTTCAGTAATGAATTCTGTTAGTGTGGAATTTAAGCACATGGTGTGTGTGAGGATTCACTCCGGTCTCAGTGTGAGGGGGAAAAGCTGGGATCAGGGCTCGGAGAGATCTAGCTGTCACTCCTCTTTTTTGACACCAGTGTTGAACATTTCATCTGACTATCATTCCTCGTATGGCAGTGTGCTTCCTTTCTGTCTGCCTGCCTTTCTCTCTCCCTCTCACTGCTCTCTGTTTCTTTCTCTCACCTATCTCACACCTCTTTTCTCTTTTTTCTCTCCCTCACATCTCTCTCTCTCTCTCTCTCTCTCTCTCTCTCTCTCTATCTCGCTTTCTTTATTCTCTCTCACACAATTCCTTACTCTTTCGTTTTGTCTCTCTTACCATTTCTATTTAGTTTTCTTTTATCTCTCATCTGTCTCCTTTTCTCTGTCTCACACTTCTCTTTCTCTCTTATTTCTCTCTCTCTTTCACTCTTTTTTAACCACACTCTCTCTAATCTCTCTTTCTAAAGTCTCATTCTCTCTGGCTCATCTCTCTATCTCTCCAAAGAATTCTTTCTTTCTTTCTTTCTTTCTTTCTTTCTTTCTTATCCATATCTCATATTTCTCTCTCTGTCTCATATCTTTCCTTCTAACCTCTTTCTCTATCTCTCTCATCTCTCTCTGTCTCATTCTCTTTTTCCCTCTTATGTCTGTCTCACGTCTCTTTCTCTCTCTCCCTCTTTAATTTCTCTCTTTCTCTCTCTCTCTTATCTCTCTTCTAACCTGTCTTTACCTCCATCTCATCGCTCTTTCTGTTTTACTCTTTCTCTTTATTTCTCTTTCATCTTTGTCTTGTATCCCTCCTTCCAAGCATTTTCTCTTTCTCTCTGTCTCTCTTGCTTTGTTTCTTTCTTTTTCCCTCTCCTCTCTCTCTCATATCTTTCCTTCTGTCCTGTTTCTCCATCTTTCTGTCTCGTTCTCTTTTCCCTCTTCTCTGTCTCACGTCTCTTTTTATCTTTGACCTCTTTTCTCATTCTTTTGTCTCTTATTGTCTGTCTTACTTCTCTCTGTCTCTTTTCTGTCTCTCTTAATCTCTCAGTCTCTTTTTCTTATGCTCTCTGTCTTTCTTTCTCTTTCTTTCTCTCTCTCTCTCTCGTACTCCCAAGTTGTATTGACAGCTGTTCATGGCTGGCAGTGTCAGCTCAATGAAACACAATGGACTATTTTCTCCTGAGGAGTCCCAGAGCCTTGCTTTAATAAAGACTCACAGCTGAGGCGTGTCATCTCTCTTAGAGTGGATTCCACATCATCACAGCACTGAGAGGTGGAGAATAGTAATAAATTGGCATTGCTAAGATCATTGTGACTCACAGATGGAGGTTTTGCGAGTGCACGTCTGAGGAATTCTGAGTAGCAGTAGTAATTTGGCATATGCACAATCATGTAGATGCATTTGGTAATGATTGGCAGTTAGTAATGATGTCACAAATGTGGAACAAAACACTGTAACCCCAATGAATATGTAACACCATTTTAGATTTTAAAAAGCTCTATTTATTTATTTATTTATTTATGTGAATATTTTTGACAGAAATGGTCCAAACTTAGTATAGAAAACACTTGCTTGACAAAATAAATTGCTGTTTAGATTGTTAATTTACGGGTGTGATTGCAAGCAGAGGGAAATCCTGTGACTGGCCTGTAGTCACAACAGACTGTGCTGGCTCTGCTGAAGAGCACAGTATAGAACGCTATGGCCGTGCGCTCTGCAATTAAATAATCAGTGTAATAAAGGCAGAGCAAAGAGCAAAGCAATAATTTCCCACCAGCTCAACAGTTTAAATTAGTACATTTATGTTGGTGCCATGGAAACAGACACTGGGCTTTCTGGAGTCCACACGAGGATATTTGAGTGCCAACTTTTGATGTAACAGGTTTGATCATGAAGCATAAGAAAATTTTTGTAGATAAAAAAAATGTAACTTGTAAATACATTACAATATATATATATATATATATATATATATATATATATATATATATATATATGTATGTGTAAGCTTGAATATCGCTGGTCAAATTACTTATAAGTTAGCATATATGTATACATAGCAAATATGGCTACAGATTTGCGTGAACAATTCTACACATGTATATATATATATATGTGTGTGTGTGTGTGTGTGTGTGTGTGTGTGTGTGTGTGTGTGTGTGTGTGTGTTTATATGCACAATCTTTGTCAGTGTGTTAACTATTTCCAAAGCTCTTGTCAAGGAAGCACGATATATACAGCTACAACAGATGGCTCTACAAGGGTTCTTTAGAGAACAGTTTTACAAAGATATATATGTATACTCTTGTATAGGTTTACATGCTTGATATCATTAAAATTTCTGTTCCATTTTCAAACAACTACACATATAAACAACTATTTGAAACAATATACATATATTTTGAGGATTATTTACAAGCATTTACAAGGTTTATGTTATAATGTATTTAAACCCAATGCATTAATTGAGATAGTAACAAGCTAATTATATATGTATATATATAAAGCCCAACCTGTGATTTTTTTGTTTGTTTGTTTGTTGTTGTTTCATTAAAAAAAAACATTTTTGATTTAATGTGAAGGTGTTGAAAGTTTTAGATTTAGAATGAGTTATGTTTTGAAAAAAAAACAAAAAAACAAAAACAACATTTAAATAATGCTGTCCCAGGTTTTCAAGTCACTCCTGAAACATAAAAAGGTTTTGTCCGTTTTAGCCACACCCCTGCATTGGTCCTATTTTAGCCACACTTTTAGAGCAGGAAGTGAGACTACATCCCTGTCCCTCATGGCCACATAGTGAGCAGTTATAAGCAAAATTGTCCCTAAAAAACTCAGCGTGTAACGTTAAGAAAACTGAAGCAAAGTTTTTTCTGCTTTTTTGCGTTTTAATGAAGAATATAATGATTACGTGTGTACAGCTGTTTAAAAATATCTATATTAAAAATCAAATGTTCAATCACTTAGTTTTGGAAAAATAAACATGATTAAGGTATAAGGTCAGTCAAAGCAATAGGACTGTAGACTAAAGTCCAAGACATTTAAAAGTCCCAAATGTGTTTGAACAAATTCCCTAGAATGATCCATATAGGAACACTTAACACATCTTTACTTACAATATTCTATAATACCAAAATAATATCTTAAGTCTTGAACAATACTGTGTGAATGTATTAGCAATGGTTGGCACGGTGGCATAGTGGGTAGCGCTGTCGCCTCACAGCAAGATGGGCCTGGGTGCAATTCCTGGCTGTGGTGTCTGGTGTCCAGGGTCCTTCCTGTGTGGAGTTCGCATGTTCTCCTTGAGTCCGTGTGGGTTTCATCTGGTAGTTCTGGTTTGCTCCCACAGTCCAAAGACATGCTATCTGATGAATTGGAGATGCTCAGTTGCCCCCTAGCTGTGAATCTATATGTCTGTGTGTCTGCCCTGTGATGGATTGGTGGCCTGTCCAGGGTGTTTCTGCCAAATTAGAGGTGGGACAGGCTCCAGTACCCCCCATGACCCAGGAGGATAAGTGGCTTAGAAGATGAATTAGTGAATGTATGTATTAGCAGTGTCTTAAATTCATAAAAAGCTATTTTGCCCGTTCATGCAGGTCATATGCATATCTTAATTTAGATGAATACATTCCTTTAAGTTTCCAGCAGCATTCTCTGCAGACTTGAGGAGACAGGACTAAGCGATGAATCACTTAAGATATGTGGATAAAACCCAGTCACACAAACCCGGTAAAAAGAACATCTAAGGAATTCTTGTGGCTTGTTCAGATAAGACTGAAGCAGAGAATTGTACAAGCGTGCGATGGGTGTAAAACTTCCATCACAGTAACATCACATCAAAAATGGCAGACAGCTGGACACGGTAATGCTCTTGACCTTCTGCTGTACCGTGGCTGCAGCTTTGATTATAGCTTTCTAAAGTAGGATACAGTGCAAATGGAAAACTTTCACTCTAAGTAGAACATTCCTTGACTAACTCATCTAATGAAAAGAGTGCAGTACAAAGGTTACAAAGCCTCTAAAAGGTTTTAATCTGCAAAATACCCCAAAACACTATTGTTTTTTAACTTTATTTGGGCACAGCAGTTATCTTTTGAGTCGCATCAAAAATGTATGATGAATGGTCCACAAAATGTCTTTATATTAACTTAAATTAAAAGCAACACATTTGGCCTTCTCCTCTCTCCCCTACCATTTTGGAGATGCTTGAAAACAAACAAACAAACAAACAAATAAATAAATACCATACCATATCTTTACACACTGAGTTGACAGTTTGTGTTACACTCTTTGGTGTTTGGCCATTTTATCGGAAACGCATAACCATCTAGGTACACAGGGATCACAGTACCGTACACAATACTCTAAAGCCTACCACAATGTTTGCACAGCTCAAATTTTAGGTTTCCTTTTTGTCCTGATATATTAATTTCAATAAATAAACAGTACATTCTCTGTAGAGGGTACAGCAATCATTTGACCACGGTGCCCAAATTTTTGCATAAGATACTTTCATAATATAGATGTTTGATTGAACATTTCATAAAACCATTTCATTGTTGAATGATAAATGTTTTAGCCTGTGCTATGCAAGCTACCAGAGCTGGCCTGAGCTGAAGGTTTGACAGTAGCTAAGCGAGGTGGGACTATTGCAAATGGTCCATTACAGACTGTAGCCCATCTGTTGCACCACAATTTATCATCCCCCCATCTACCCTGTCCATCAGCAGAAAGGGACCACTCTAGGACCTTCCCTGACCAGATATTACTTGGGTGGCCTATCTTTCTCAGCGCAGCAGTGACACTGACTTGGCGACATTTTGCAGTGCTAGGAGTGTACAGGGTGGTAGAGGCTGACCGACAAAGCTGTGCAGCAACAGAGGAGCTATAAACGGTAATTGTAAATCTACAAAGAGCACTTTTTAGTGGTTGGCGTTTCTGGTGAAATTGCCAGTATGTGTAGGTCGAAGGTGGGTGCAGGTAGGTGCTCAGCTCTACACAGGTACTAATTACCTTGATCTACCTTACAATAAGTCCGTTTTAATATTCAAGTTTCAGTGTGCTTCCACTGATTAGTGAGGTCATATTGTATTCACTTGTCAGGAAAACAATGTGTGTGTGGTTCTTAAGGGCTCTAGGTTGCCATTTGTTCCAGTGATGCATATTCAGGACAGGATGGAGAGGGACATACCCTCTCAATGTTTTGAAATGATGCAAGATCATTTTGTGGGTTGTGAGATGGTTGTTAAAAGAAGAACATAGCTGACTTGCAAAAAAGCTCTCAGTTATTAGTTACTGTATAGGCTAGCTAAAGTCAGTCAAAACTCAAAATAGATGTTGTTTAGATTAGTTATAGACAGTAGTCAAATTATACAGTATTTATATTCAGTAAAAGAAAGAAACACTAACCAGTCCTGGAATCATCCTTAACATTTCTTTACTGTGCAGTTGACTTACTATCTACTATGCCATAACAGTTATTAATTAGCCCCTCATTTTTATCCTTAATTATCATTAAATTTAACCATTATTGCGGTATTTGCAAACATATTGATAACAATATACAGTGAAGACTAAGAATTTGAGTGACACATTGGAAGCAAGAAGATGCCATTGGGTTGGGCAGCAAAACTGAATCTTCAGATTAGTTGTGTTTTCAGATTAGCATATAAGGCATGAAATATTAATATAATAAGCATTGTTGTTGGTGCACTTTGTTTAGTTTACATAGTTCTGTTTTCTTTACCAAGTAAAATGTACTGAAGTTGCTGTAAGTAAGCTGTAGTCAAATTTGCACCCCTGGTTTGTTCCCATACCAGCCTCTGTGAAGGAATCATTAAAAAGCAACTGACAGAAGATATTAAGGGTGCGTTTGTATCTCGGTCTGGCACTTACATAATGACACATATATAATGATGATTTTATTAAAGAAATAGAAACTGACTAAGAAGAGAAGGAAATCTAGACTTAGTCTACCTGGATATCCAGCTAACACATACATACATACATACATACATACATACATACATACAAACAAACTGCATGAGTCAAGCAAAGTGCTTTATTTACACATATTTAGGCCAAATACACCCAAAACAAAACCAAACAGAGCCTAAGTATCGGGAGTCCTTTGTTCTCTTTTCAGATGCTCTTTTGGTGTTCTCTCTCTGGCACACTATGGCCGGGACCCCAGCGTACTCTTCTCTATCACACTGGAGTAAAAGACATGTTCTTAAACATGTCTCTGCTCCTGTCCCTGGTCTGCTTCAGATTTACTAAATCAAAGAAAGAACACCCAGCATGTGTGTGGTCACTGTGGTTCCGTATCTCCACCGCCACACTACATAGACATAAATGCATATAAATTGTATTTACATAAATACGTTTATACATAAAAGCAGTTATACTAAAGGGACATTCATATACATGTATAAATAATAGAAGTATGTGCCTTTATATGGAAGCAATTGGAAGTCACACTTACACACACACACACACACACACACAGATGCTTGGTTAATGAAGCTCCTGGGTGCTTATGTCCATAGTACTGTGGATTCTAACAGAATATATAATTCCACAAGCTGTGTGGCAAAATGGGCAACCTGCTGGTTCAGTAGAATTCAGAAAGGAAATTCAACTGGTTTATGCTCTGCATAAATGTTTACATGTTGGCAGAGCAGCTCTGGTTTCAGCAAGCTGATAATGAATGAGGGCTGATGTGCTGGAAGGCCAGCCAACAGAAATATGTGGCTCAGCACTAAGTTTAACTCTCAGAATTGCTTGAGATTTGCCAGTGAATTGCATTTCAGATGATACCAACAAATATTCCGTCAAATTCCACATTTACTTATCGTTGTGTCACTCTTGTTAGACAGCTCATGCGGCATTCTGGTCCATCTTATTTATAATGACCTATAACCTCACTTTAAAAATGTGTTCTTGTACAGATTATTGAGTATCTGATTAAAACGTGTAATTGTAACCTAATCCAAAGGAGGATTACTATACTGAAGCATCATAACCAGATTGCTACCCATTGCTTCTGTGATGTGTCCTTAATTAAAGGAGTAAAATTAAATAAAGAAAAGAATAAAGAAAAATAAATTCAACAAGCATTTTTTCAGATTTTAAGTTAATACATATACTGTTTTATGAAAAAGAAAGACAGACTATAGGTGACTAAAATATTGTGGGGTCACAGAAACCTTCATTGATTTCATATTAAGGGAGTATATATATGTATACCCAAACCTCAAAGTCCAGAAAGCATGCTTTGCTCCCCAGGAAGAAAACGGTTCTGACAGGAATAAATTACTACACAAAAAAACTGATACACTAAGCCTGAAAGCTCTTAGACTAAAACCCAGAGGAACGAGAAATCAATGAAGAGTGGATCAGTACATCAGATCAAACGCAGCGTAGTTAAAAACTACACTGTCCTCCTGGGACTTTACCTTATTTACCTTATTTAAAAATCTGTTGTTTTAGCCCAATGTTTGAGACCATTAATCAACAACAATAAATAATAAAAAAAATAGAGGCCATTCTAAAAACTCTGACTGACCGCCATGTGTGCTGTATTGGCTCAAAGGCTGTACTGGCTTATAAGGTTTTATGTTGGTGAGTTATGATTGAACTAATCAGCAAAATACATTAATTTCACATGAAATATGGAAAATGTCTGTCTCAGTTATAAGTAATGATAGATTACACATATTAACATTTGCATCCATCATTCACCATATTTGTGAAAGCAAAACTAACTATGCTGCTCATGAGACTTCATTCTCTGTTTACGTTAGCATTACGTTATGGTAGCATATTTTAGCTGTTAGCTAAAACCAGGTTGTGGTTATCACAAGCGGCAGCCCACCACTTCCCCCACAAATTCAAAACTCTTTAAATATGTGCCACTTATTTGATGTACACTCATTAGAAAAAAAAAGAATGATTGCACAAATAGTTGCCCCCAGAAGGAATCAACTGACAGTAAAGAAACTTCATGTCTACATTTATCAGTCTAAATTTATCTTCATTTATTGTTCCTGGTAATCTTTATCTTCCTTCTGTATAGCACTGCAATCCGACACTTCCTTCTTGGTGCAACTATTTTTTTGATGATGAGTGTATATATACTTAAACATGATTAGCTTACATCTGAATAGAATCTTGCCAGCACTTACCCCTGATGTTACAATGTGTGTCTGTTTTACTGTAACTGTAATGGAATTCAATGTAGTTTATCCTGATTATGAAATGCTGCTACTACCGCTGTTATGTATTCCATTATTACCCAAGCCAGCCTGTAATGACCGTGTTTGCCAGTCGTAAAACAAGTGTAAAATCATAACTGTCAGGGCTAGGCCTTCAATTCGGGCTGTAAATGTCGAAACTCACCTGCAAAATGCTTTTTATGTTAGTTTGTTTATTTGATACGTTTTATTTGACACTTTTTACAGACATTAACATGTATTCTACTTCGTAACAGATTTATAGGACCTTTTCAGCAATGTGCCCTGGCACAGAGCAGCACATGGACACTGACACTGTTTTCTGTCTCTGACATCTGACTGAAACCTGGTTAGATGACCACTCATTCACAATCAATGGCATATCTAGGACTTCCAGAAAACGTATGTGAATCAAAACGTGTCCAATGTCACTTCCTAATTATGTTAGTGGATAATTTGACATGTTAAGCTTTCAGCCCCTTACCACTGAGAGTACTAGCTGTATATACATAGTTAATATACAATAAGGAATAAATAAAATTGGCTCAGTTGGCTCCATTTCAAGAATCTGTTTCCAACTAAAACTTGGAAATAGAATGAGGACATTACTGTTATATTTATGATGATTACATATATACACATATCCTACAGACACGTATCCTTTTATTTCATATAAACCACCAGCTAAAACTCAAGAAGAAAAGAGCGAAAAAAGCGAAACTAGGATAAAGCATAACTGGATTTTAGGGAACCTTAAGGCTCTAAATGCTTCTAAAACCATCTCATTATGTTGGTGTATTTGCCCACGACTCTGAGTTTCTTTCTGTGAGACATGTTGGAGGTGACGGAGAGAGATTATTCACAGCGCTTGTCGTGACTTCTCGCGTCTCCTCAGCACTCCCTCCGTGACTGTGGGACTGGGTGTGTGTGTTAAAGGGCTCGATTATTCATGCACATACAGTACTTTGAAATGTAGGACATTCTTTCATGTGAAAACTTTCTAAACATTGACTTGCTGGTATTGGTAATGTCTCTCCAAACAGTACACTGAATGCTTCTCCTTTCTTCTTGTATATATACAAATACGGTAATAAGAAACACCAAGAAAGAAGACTTATTGCATCATTACAATCTCTGATTAGCTCCAAGTTTTACACTAGTCTAGTCTCTCTATGTGTAAATTAATGTAATAATCCATTTGGGGACTATGTTCAAGTATGAGCTGCTTTCGAGTTTCTAACATATGATGTTCCTCAACTTTAATTTTGTCTTGCAAAGAGTACAATAAGGCACATCATTATGATCCAGGGCATGATAAGGCATAGTGCACAATTAAAGCAATTTTGCTAATCTTAATTAAACATGTCACTGTTTCTTTAAAGTTCAGGAAAAGAGAGTTGTGTTATGTGACTCAGACCTAATTAACTGAGGCTCTAGCTTTCAATTAAGGCATAGAGATTTCATTAGAGTCACTGCTGGTTAAGACCCATCAGTGCAGTGACAGTGCCCATGCTTTCAAATGGCACCCACTGAAGAAAAAAAAAAAAAGCCCCGTAGGCACACACCAGGCGAACTAGGGAGTGATGATGTGCTCATACTAATAAGATCCACTTTTCTGAAGGTAGCTGAGGGAAAAAGAAAGCTTTTGGCTTTGGTATGCCTTTCCAGTGCTGTAGCTTTATAGATGAATATCTGCATAAACTTTTTTTCTATCTGCATTTCTTAAAATGATGAAGAAATGCCATGACTAATATATAATAGAGGGTATTTCTGTTTTTCTGAATCAGATATTAGCCTCTAAATTTCAGAAAGCTACATGAATGAGAACTTTCTCTGTAGAATTTTTCCAGAGTTTTATTCTATACTAGCTGACTATTAACTGTGTCATTTGCAAGACTGTGAAATTTTTCTTAGACGTTTACAGGAATAATTGTTGTTGTATATACATACATACACCCACCGGCCACTTCATTAGGTACGCCTCCTTGTATCTATGCTCATTATCCATTTTATCAGATCCCCTTACGATATAGGAGCACTTTGGAGTTATGCTATTACAGACTGTAGTCCATTTACCTGCATACTTTGTTAGCCCCTTTCACTGTGTTTTTCTGTGGTCAGGAGCCCCCAGGACCACCATAGAGCAGGTATTATTTGTGTGGTAGATCATTATTAGTGGCCGCACAATCCGCTACACGTTTGTTTTACGATTTACTGTATATTCTTCTTTTTTAGTGGGTTTTTTGTCCACTAACTAGTTCTGCAGTCAACTCCGCAGTTTTCAATTCTGATCTGGAATGTTGTGCTTGTATATTTTCAAAAAACGTCATTAAAATTCCTAAATTTTTCCCATTAAGAATGAATGGGGCAGAAAAGTGCACGATCATCTGCTGTACTTTTGCTCAGCACTGTTTGACATACACTATCTCAGGGTAGAGCCCTGAGCACAAATTCAGTGTTGGTCTGACCTGCACTCGTCTGTTTGTTTTTTGTTTCACTCTTTCCTCCCATAGAGTCCCATTCATTTTCACCCTCATTCAAGCCCTATTGTTACCTTTAACTTAGTCACTAAACTGCATGTACTCATTCAGAACAGATACCCAAACTCTAATACACAGCCAAACTGACCCACACTCCTCAATGTGTCGTTTATTCATCATTTGTTACTCTCATAGACTCATATTTGTTTTTAGCAAAACCTAGCAACCACCCAACAACAAGCTTAAGCTATGCAATCACTCAGCATTTTGTTCAGGAAATGTACTCTTTTAAATTATATCCCAATGTTCAGTGTGCATAATACACCCTGGTATTTGGGGGGGTCCCATATTGGCTGGCTGCTCCAGTGCTGGCTGTCGCCATAGCAGCGCTGATGATAGCTTCTTCTGGCTTTTATCTGTTTTGATAATAAATACATCCACACATTAATTGAAATCCTACACATCCCTTTTGTCTTCAGTTTGAGAAATGAGTAACACTTTACTCTTCCATAAATCTCATGGAAAACTGGGTGAGCTGTCAGATTTGCAAACATGCTACAGAATGTTATAAAGTTTTTAGGAGTGTCTTGGCCATAGTTACATTTGCTGGTCTTGAAAGTACTAACCAAGTAAACCAATTAGCAACAGCGCCACACCAAGGCGGACCAGTGCTGCATCGCTAGTTAGTTAAGGATGCCAAAGACATAAGCTCACTGTTTTCTGGGTGAAGCAGACTAAACAATGATCATTCTCTGAATTTGTACTTGAGCATCTATTTTTCCGTGGGTTCCATGACTTCATTATACATTTATTTTCAAGGTTCTGTCAGATTTTTGACTACGAGACCCCCTGCATTTTGCATAGTGTCACATCTAGATGTGTTAACAACTCAGAACATGGCTCTTTTGGTAGCCGGCCACTTAATATTTAGGTGAGTCAAAAAAAAAAAAAAAAGGAACAGATTGTCCTCAAGGAAATAATTATTGATATTTGGTTACATATCTCTTGTTTGCGACAAGTTTAGGTTGATGGCCCAGATTTTGTTGTTTGTTTTTTGTTGGGTTTCTTGCCTCAGTCTCTTCTTTAGTAGGTAAAATCTATGCTGGGCTGAGTTAAGGCCTGGTAATTGACTTGGCCAGTCTCAAATCCTCCACTTATTTCCCCTGATTAAGTCCTTTGTTGCGTTGGCAGAGTGTTTTGGATCATTGTCTTGCTGCATCATTAAGTTCCTCCCAATTGGATTGGATGTGTTTCTCTGTAAACTGTTAGATAGAATGCCTCTGTAGACTTCTGAATTCACTCTGCTGCTACCATCTTCAGTTACTTCACCAATGAAGAATAGTGAGCCTGTTCCAGAAGCAACCATGCAAGCTTAAGCTATGACACTACCTCCACCATGCTTGACTGATGGGTCATGGGCAGAGTGTTTCTTTCTCCACACTACGGCCTTTCCATCATTTTAGTAGAGGTTAATCTTGCTCTCGTCCATGCATAAAACTCTGTTCCAAAACTTCTGTGGCTCATCTCTCAACCTTACTACTGATGTGTGGTTTGCATCTTATAATATCGCCCCTTTTTAAAACAGTACATTGTGATAACTTCACCACTGTGCTGCGAAGGATGCAGATGTGACTGTTGTGTTTGGGTTTTTCGTCTCAGCCCTCACTGTGTTTCTCCCGTCAATGATTTCCTTGATTTCCTTTCTAAATTGTTGCAGTGTCTGTGTCCAATGCTTGTGCAATGGCTCCCAATAATTTTCCCTCTCTGCTTTAAAATACCTTACTTTTCTTCCATAGGCAGCTCTCTGGTCTTCATGTCACAAATGTAACCCAGGGCTTAAACCAAGAGTTCATTCAGAGCTAAATGTTTAAAGTGGTTAAACATGTGGTCCCAATATTTTTGGTCACCTGCGGTGCCATGTTCTGAGTTGTTTGATGTCAGTATTAGAAAATAAATGCTGGAATTCTGATCTGTTGTGTTAAATTCACCTGATTGTCTTTATTTTTTGCATATTTGTCACACCAAACATTGAATCAGTTAAGCTATTCAATATTGCCTATAATAGTAAATTCTGACCCTTTTTGTGTTTGTTTTGGTATCTGGGTTCGACCCGAGGAGGATGGGTTGCCACTGTCACCTTTGGTTTGCTCACTAGGGGCTTGGACCCGGATTCTCTGTAAAGCCGCTTTGTGACAACATCTGTTGTAAAAGGCCCTATACAAATCAATTTGGCTTGACTTAAACGGTTTCTGATCCTCATACAAAATACAAGACTGAGAGAACACGAGAAAAACTAAATCACAGTTTTTAAATGATCATTTCATTTATTGAAGGAAAAACATTTTGCAATGTCTATATCACCTGTCTGAAAAAGCAATTTCCCCTTTCACACTTAATAACTGGTTATGCCACCTTCAGCAGCAACAGCTCCCTATAAATGAAGATCAGCATTTTACATCACTGTGGAGGAATTATGGCCTACTTTTTTTTTTTTTTTTGCCAAAATGCCAAATTGGTGTGCCTTTCAACATAAACTGCTCTTTTATGATCTTGTCAGAGCATCTCAAAGGCTTTCAAGTTAGTGCTACGCCCCTCCATAACCTTCGTTTTGTTTCTTTTGAGACATACAGAGGTGAACTTATCTTGTGCATCGGATCATGGTCTTGGTGCATAACTCAATTGGGCTTGAGCTTCAGATCACGGACTGATGAACAGACATTCTCCTGCAGGATTTTCTGATACAGAGTAGAATAGAACTCATGGTTCTGTTCTTTATGGCAAGTTGCCCAGGCCCTGAAGCAGCAAAGCATCCCCACACCATCATATGACTACCACCATGATGGACTGTCAGTATGATGTGCTTATTGTGGAATGCTGCGTTGTTAGCTTCATGCCAAATGTAACAGGACCCCACAGAGGTCCGCTGTTGACTCATCAATCTTTAATACATTTTTCCAAAAGGCTTAAGGCTCATCACATTTTTTTTTGTGAGACGAGCTTTTATGTTCCTCTTGGTTACAATGCATTTTGCCTTGCAACTCTCCCATAGATTCCATTTTTGCCCAGGCTCTTTATAGAGGTGGAATCATGAATCCTGACCCAGAGGTTCTTAGAATTGTGGTCTGCCTTTCCTATTTTATACAAGCAAGCTTCACATCTTTGATACAAATGGAAATGTAAGCTGTGTTATGAGCACCAATCGTTTCACTGACTATTCAGAAATGAGATGAGCGGAAATACTACTGACCTCACAGGTGGAGTTCTTTATAACAGACTAGAAGAGCCAGCTGTAACATTGGTTAAAAAGCATGAACTGATGGTAGAAACAATGAATTCACGATAATTCTGTATATTTATTAAGTATTTGAATTAGATAAGCTGTCCGACCTAAATATCGGCGCTGGCCAAAGAATAACGTGCATTTTCATTTTTGTCAATTTTACCTTTTATGCTTCATTTGAACACAGCAACTGCTGTTTACGTTGTGTGAAAATTTCTTGATGAATGGACCAACAGAAGTGGTCCAAAATTGTCCACTGACTTACAATAAAATTACATCAGTAAAACTGCCATTTTGGAGATACTTGTTTTTCTTTGGACAGCAACAACATATTAAAAAGGCATGCATAAAAATATGATTATAGAAGAAAGACAGTCAAATTTATGTTTGACCACATTGAATTGATATAGAAAGATAAGGACGTCTCTTGTTGTTTAGGAGTTCTACGTTTCTTTACACTTCACTAACACCACAATCTGGAGGCTCTGCTTTAGCCTGGCTAGCTTTTAATGTGAGTTGTTGCTTCAAAATGGTGCTACATGACAGTTACCAAGAGAGGGATTAAAATAATACAGGTGTGACATTTTTCATTTGAAAGTTTAGAACATGTACTCATTTCAGTGAGCTATGCAAGAAATAATTAAACCCTTATTTTATTTATTAAAGCTTATTTTCCTGCCGTTTACTGCACCGTTTTACTGCACCATTTGGTCATTAAGTGTCGCAGTCTCCTCTCTTCATACACCTCCCTTCTCCCTCTCTCTGCCTGCAGATGTTTCGGTGAGCCTGCTGTCATTGGTGGTGACTGCCTGTGGCCTGGCCTTGTTTGGCGTCTCCCTCTTTGTCTCGTGGAAGCTATGCTGGATTCCATGGCGAGAGCGAGGCCTCTCTCCTGGCACCAAAGAGAGCCAGCCGGACCCTCACCCTCACCCACCTCCTCCGCCCCTTCAGCCGCAGCCCATTTACACAGAAGTGGATGCAACCCTCGACCGCCGGAACCATCCGCGAGGTTCGGTGGTTAAGGAGACAACGGTCCCTCCTACACCGGTCTCTCCACCTCCGCCCGCGTCTCCCCCACCCGTCCCGGTGCCCGAGGCAGCCCTGAAGATCAGCCACACTTCACCTGACATTCCCCTAGAGGCGGAGTCCAAGGCCCGGGAGAATGGTGTCTATGGCAACAGCCGCATACAGAGACAGATCACTGATCCGTCCTCCACCTGTGTCCGGTCAGTGAGGTTTGATGCTGTGGGGCAGTTGTGAAGCAGAGTGAATACAGAGATACAGGTTCCTTCATCCTTTAAGAAATGTTCATCAGTGGTTCTTTAGTATAGGAGATGGTTAAACATAAGACCACATAGAACATACACATAGAACTGAAATACCATTTGAATGTTTAAATGTTTTTTTTTTGCTTGTTTGGATCACACCTGAAACTTAGCTGGGGACAGAGGAAGGAACTCAGAGAAACTTGGGCAGGGGTTATGGCGTGGATTGTTGAGCTAGAGGAAGACAGAAGCCAGTTTCCTTCAGCAAAAGAAAGCAGTCACAGAAGAGTGGGAAGAGACGGGGTGCTGGTGGGATGCAGTTACGGGAAATTCACTGCATCCCACCAGCAGGAAGGAATTTATAGGGCATAGAGCGCAGAGGGGAGGAGTTTTGGGCATGGTCCTTCTCTCAAACTTCTTTCTGTTTGCGCAGTTCAACTGTTCATCAATTGTTCATCAAGACAAACCTGAATATATACATATATATATAGTTCCAAAACCCACTGTTGTTTTCCACTATTCCACTATTGTTACAGGCTTTTTTGGACTGTGTAGAACCATTTTTGCTAAGTATGCTGGATAAAGAGCTTAAAAGGAAACTGCTGGTAGAATATGTAATTTTCACATAACAGGTCATTTCTATTAGCCCATTGATTATTAGATGCTTACAACATGCAAAAGACAGCTGGGATTTTCCAATGGTGTAAAAATAATAAGAGGATTTGATATGACTGACAAATTAAGATTTGATTAAATACAATTTCTTGATGCCAGGTTTACTTGTTACAGCAAGTAAAGTACAATACGCTGTATGAGGAATGTTTAAAATTATATACAAAGTTTTGAGATTAAATGTGGATTAATACAAAGATATATTAAAGGTAAAATGGTCAGTTATGGCACTTGTTGTTTAGAGTACACAATGCATATTGTTTTGTAATGACAAATGCATTCTTAAATTTGATAACTGCAAACCATTATGTTAGGTATATCATTAATCAGATGCTGGAAGAAAATCTCATCTCCAATAAGGCAACTTTAAAGAGGAATGGAAAATCTTCACTCATGTACATTAATATAACCAGATTTTAGTCCAAGGAACTATGGGCTGTTTCTATTGGTTCAGTCATCATGAAGTTTTCACACAATGTAAAGGACAGCTGGTGTTATCAAATGGTGTATGAAAATGGTGATGCAAGGTTCGTTCCAATGGCAACGATATGTTTAGGCATATTTTAAGCTTGTTCAAGTACACTTATGCATGCCAAAAAGATCTATTCATCAGTTCATCTTTCTGTGCAGCCAACCGTCTTTCCAGTCTATTTGATGTAGGGTTTGTTCCTTGGAAAAGTGCCTAGACTTCTTAACATGACTGATAGCTGGCAGAATATTTATTTTTGTGCTGTATGAAAGACACTCAAGCAGGCCAGAAAGATGCATTCATCAGTTTTTCTTGCGATGCAGCCAAGCTTCTATCCAACCTATATGATTCCCCTACAGATTTCATTGTAGAAGGTCAATAATCCTTCTCCTTGGTGTCTTTTCTGTTCATAGCCAAAGCTCTATCCGGCGTCAGATGAACCAGTCCAATCCTGACTTCATGGTAGCTCAGTTTCAAAGGCAAGACTCTTTGACAGGAATGAGTCTTGGCAGGCTTAAACCAGAGTTGTACAAGCAGCGCTCTCTGGACGGCGAGGAGAACCGAAGTGGTCGAGGTAGTGCGTGTGGTCGTCTCCATTTCATCCTCAAATATGACTGCGATCTGGAGCAGCTTATTGTCAAGATCCATCGTGCCCAAGACCTTCCAGCCAAGGACTTTTCCGGCACCTCAGACCCCTATGTTAAAATCTATCTCCTGCCCGACCGCAAGACCAAGCACCAGACCAAAGTGCATCGTAAGACTCTGAACCCTGTGTTTGACGAGGTCTTCCTCTTCCCTGTGGCGTATGCTGAACTTCCCACACGAAAGCTCCACTTCACTGTTTATGATTTTGACCGTTTTTCACGCCACGACATCATTGGACAAGTGGTGGTGGACAACTTCCTGGATCTGGTAGACTTTCCCAGGGAGACCAAGCTGTGCCGGGATATACAGTACGTGTCTTCGGTGAGTAGTCCTCCACTTACGTAACGTTTTTTCATCACATTTTCAGTAGAACTCTTATTCTACCATATGACAGCATAAGCAAATTACAGATTCCCACTCTTAAAATAAGGTTCCCAAATGGTTTTTCAACATATGGCTCTCAAAAAAAAAAACGCAGTTATGAAACACCAATACTTTTGTAGAGGATGCCTGAAGCAATCTCCTCCATTCTAGGAACTGGCATCGCTACCTTGTACCTTTTTTTCCGTGACTTCTCCATGTTCCTCAGTCCTCTCTCAGTCCTACCTCTTTTTATCAAAGAAGGGGTTTGGATTTCCAGCTCAAGTAGAAGCTGCCCAGACCTCTAGCCCAAGTTCTCAAAGTTTTCTGCCCTCCTGCAGTCATACAGTATCTTCTGGGTTGAATGTATGGCCTGAAAAATTTATATTTAAACCATTACATCAGATGAAGGTTCTTTAAAAAGCTTCTTCACAGTTGCAATTTTCATTTTACAGCAATTGTTCTTCAAAGAACCATCCACTTAAAGATTCTTTATGGTACCAAAAGTGGTTCCCATAAGGCACTGCTCGTCCTGAAAGCTTTATTTTCATGAACGCATGGCAGATGTTTACCTTTGTCCGAAATAGCACTTTACAGCAGCATCATAATTGTTACCGAATGGCTTTATTTCCACTATAATTTGCTACATAATAACCACAAGGCTCTGCAAACTGTAATGTGCAGACAATGGATAAGTGCAAGTACTAAATGGAAAATGATTATGTTGCAATGGTGCCCAAGGGTGCTGGGTCCCCTGAAAAGTCCTCTCCTTTAAATTCAGTTCATGCTTGCAGAGCCAATTGAATGCTAAAAGCTAGAAGTGGGTAAAAAGTGAATTCTGTAGCACAATGAAATAAAGTAGGGTTCAGAATATATCTTTTGTTCCTTCACTCCGTTTTTCTTAGTGCTCTGTATAGACACAGAGAATAGAGAACAAGTAAATGAGTGAACGATTTCAAACAGTAAATTGACCAAATCTCTTCTCCCTTGGGTATGTCCGTCAGAAATCATATACCAAGCCATTGATTTCAAATGTAGAAACGGCTTTTACAGTGGACCGTGGTTCAGTATGTCAGGGAAATTTTCATCAGTGAGTTTGAGTGGTCAATTTCATTGAATGTCAGCAGCAAGAAACTGCATGTCTTTTGGTCCGAGATGAGCAAAGCCTTGCTAGTTACAATAAAGAGGAGTGATGCTTATTAGCTGGTAAAGAATTGACCATGCTTGTAGACGTAAGAGAATTGTGAAATACTGAATGCACTGAATTCTTTATGTCCTCATATACAGTGCACTAGTATGTATACCAGGCAATCAGTGTGATTTCTCCACTCTGTGGCAAAAAATATTCCACCTAGAGTACTGAGCAAATGTCAGAGGCATTCATTTATTTAAATTATGGTCAAAACTGCCATTAAATAAAATGTACCAGGCATCTGTCCCCCTGGCACCAATGAGAGCTGCGAGGGGTGTTGGGAAGGTGATACCCAAACTAAGGCAGAGCTGTAAGGCTCAGGAGGTGGGGTTTGTGGACAAAGCACCATCCAAACACCACTTGTGGCTCTCTTTGTCTTCCTCCCATCTCTCGTGGCTGTCGATCTACACCCACCATTTCTTGTGGCAGGCGGCTTACGCCCCCTAAATCTCTGGTGGCTGTCATCAGCACGTGTTGTCCACCTCCTTGACACCTCTTGCACATCTCATTGGTCCACAGGGGAAGAGACACCTGGAAAATTCAGGTTATTTCTTGTACAGTACCAGGAAAAAAAAGAAAAAAATACACACAAAAAAAATAGTTGCACAAATAGTCGCACCCAGAAACCGAAGGGAATGAAACTCGGTGGGTAGGTTTGGAATCGTGAGACATGTGAATAACTTAAGTTTTCATGCTCAGCTACACATGTCGAATAAGCAAGGGTCTTATCCCTGTACCTGACTGACCCAACAAACATGATTGCAGACATTCAGCGAGCAGTGATGCCCTCCATGAGTCATCCTGTTAGTGCCAGCACCATTGGCAGACGGCTGCATGACGCAGAACTATTTGCACACAGACTAGTAGAATGACTGCCTTTAACACCACATCAGTGGCGCTTAAGACTGCAATGGTGTCGTGCCAGACTGTAATGAACAAACTCAGAATGGCAACAGGTCATCTTCAGGGACAAGTCCTGCTTTTGTTTTGATGGAGACAACCTGCGTGGGGGCACCGTGGTCAGCGCCAAGATGAATGGCTTGTTGTCACGTGTCACATGTCCAGAAGACCTTGTCTCACTCCACCTTGACCCCTGCCACAAAAGCTGCAGGAACTGTGTGAGAATATTCAAGCTGCATGGGATGTATTACCACAGGACACCATTAGGAACCTCTATAACTCCATGCCGAGACGTCTGGCATGTTGTGTTAGCAAAGATGGCGTCCTGATGCCATACTGAGAGACACTACTTCTGTATGTGTAGCTCAATAAATATTTCCCATATCAGTCTAAATTTATCATCATCTATTGTTCCTTTATCTTCCTTACGAATAGCACTGCCATCTGACACTTCCTTCTGGGTGAAATGGTTCTTTTGACGATAAGTGTATATTGAACATCGTACAGAGACAGCTAAATATAATATCTTAAGAATATCTGATGAGGTCAATGATGAGTTCTGGACTCTGGGTGGTCAGTCCAAAGTTGTTAGTCTGTTTTGTTGCGACAGATGAGTATAGGCCTATCGTAGTGCTGTATTGTATTTCATTTTCTTTCATTTAACTCCTCTCTCCTACTCCTCCTCCTCCACCCCCTTCTTCTTCTCTTGAAATTACTGCTCTCTTTTTTTCCATCCCATTTTCTCATTCTTGGAGCCTTTATGTGCATCACCTCATCAATTTCTCACCCATCCTTATCATTCTCTCTCTCATTTTTCGCCTTACATCAGTAGGAGTCCCCTATCTTCTGTGTTGAATGGGTTTGGGAGCATGCTGGATGTGAGCTGTTCTGTGAGGCAGATAAGGGTGGGAGTCAGGGGGAGGATGGTGCAGGTGTAGAAAGACTGAGTAATTGCTTTTCCTAAACGCTTTTTCTTGAGTGGATCTTATGGACAAGGCCTGTATTTGACCTCCATTGGCTACACAGGGCTACTTACAGGTTTACAGGCTAATTAAGGATGGTTATTAAGCCTGAATGCATCGAGAAGCACTTTGTTCCTTTAAAAATCTGTTTTTTTATTTAATAAATTTTAACGATCACAAGCTGGTCAAACTGCAGTGGCTTAAGGTCACCTTTCACCTTTGGTGTTCGCAAACACTTTGCACAGCAATTCCAATTTCAGTACAGATCAATGAAATCTCTTTCAAGGAAAACACACGAACACACACACACATGCACAATTTTGTATTGCTAGATTAACCGCTGTGGTTCATGTGGATTCAAAGCTATTGCTTGATTAGCGTTTACGTTCAGTATGTTTACTGTAATGGTAGGGAACAAATGGCAACCCCATGACACGAATCTGAAAATGATTTTCCATAACAATCAACAAACAAAAAGCTTACATGGTACAAAAATAAATACTCAACTGCTTCCCAGTAGGCCTCATACCGGCATATGGCTTCATTCCCAAACTCTAACAGTGAACTGTAAATGGGGGTGGCAATACAGCTTCTGTCTCTGCATGTCAGGAGGATGGATAAACACTCTCACTCCACTTCAGCCCTCTTCAGCCTCCTTCGTCCAAGGCTGAAGTTAAAATTTAATCATGCATGTAATAAATCCAAACACTGACCCAAACCTGTAAGCAATCGATGCCTGAACAGGCTATGATGATGATGATGATGGTGGTGGTGGTGATGACATATGCAGTTAGCATTCGTGATTTGTCTGCTGCTGATGACCTTTATCTAATTAGCAGCCTGAATACATTATTCATCAAGTGACTCAATTAGAGAGCATAGAAGAACAGCCAGACCGCCACAAACAAACCCTTCTAATGACACCTTAACAAATCCATTGTCCGCATCAGTCAATAGTACGGATCAAGATAAATGTATAATTAAATGTGGGATGTTAATTATGCCACTGCAGCTCTGCGAAGAGATAGCAAAGTCTTCTCAATTCAAACTGAATGGCTGTGTTTACATTGTGACTCCTGGTTTCTATCACCACTGCTGTAAAGAAAATCTGAGTCTGTACGTTTCTCTACAGAACTCTACTACAGTTTAGACTATGTAGACCGTCCTTGTTTACAACTCAGGTTGATATTGGAACTCAACAGCAAAACAAATACATCCTTTGTGTATATCCTTTGACTCCATTCAGCGCTTCTTCAGGCACCTCAGCTTATTGTTTGAATATTTCCTTTTCTATGTGTCCACAAGGTGACTAATTTTTAGTCTGGGGAGCTTATTTCAAAAGTAGATATCAAATCTCAAGGAAAATAACCTCACAGAACAGATTCACAGTTTATTACTTTTCATTTAATAACCTTGTCTGCACAATTCTTCAAATACTGAATAAAACATCTAAAATACCTTTTAGGAACATTATGTAATACTAAAATCCATACTGTAGGAGTTATCATTCTATATATGGCAAGTGAGTCTTAACTTTTGAACAGTAGTGTAAATATGGCTTTTCTTTTAACAAAATAATACTGTGGAACTCCTTAACACAGCATCACAGTATTCAGTCAAAAATCACATTATACTGCTTTGAGAGCTGGGTTCTATTAACGATTAGATTTAATTGAATGCATACCAAGCTACTGCCTCATTGCTCATCATGCACATTAATTATTATTATTTTTATTTATTTATTTATTTATTTATAGTATTATTATTATTATCATTACTGAATCATTAGTAGGTCATTACTGAATAATACACCTTAAAGGGCACATATCATTCATATCACTGTTGTCAGAAACAAAACCATTTTTGTTTTTGACATAATTTGAAAATGGTTGTTACCCATGTTACATAATATGCAAATCTAATTAATGGCCCAAAAGAAATGCCGCTAAATGACTTGGAAAAGAATCTGCTTTTACTGACTTGTGTTAAAAGTATATTCTTTCATTCTGGAGATTTAGTTCCAACAATGGCCATATCCTTATATCTTATTTTCCCATTGTGATATTTATGTGGCTTCATGTACAAAAAAAACCACCCATAATTCATTTTTACATGACCTTTATTCTACCCTTTTTTAATCCCTTAAAATGAACCGGGCTGTTTTGTTACTGTGACTTTTAAGACTGACATATGTAAATGATGTTTCGTTGTGATTGACTTTCCGATATAATGCCTCATTCAAAAAGCAGGACCTTCAGAATGAATAGTGGGGCTAAAGTGCCGTAGGTGGAAAAGATGGAAGTATGTAAATGTGTGACCTCAAAAGCAGTGAATTCAAAAGGTTTCATATGCCTTCATTTCCATGGACTGGAGAGTCATATAGTATAGTGAAACTTTAACAGTCATATCAAACCCTTATACTCTTTTAAAAACACAAGGGAGGTATATGTGATTCATGATATGGACCCATATGGTTAGACCTGGAATTTAAGGGGTTAAACTAATACTTTTTTGTTCCTGTTCCTGTCTGAATGCTTCATTTTCTACAGCGTGAATATCTATATGCAACGGGAGGTGTGGAGCGATTTACTATAATCAGTGGGAAAAGGTTTCTCTGACAGCTGCAAGTTCTTCATTTCTGGTCGTTCAGTTCCCTGGAAGAAAATGATTGACATGAACAGAATTTGAGACATATTTCCACTTGAATATTTGAAGCACATTTCCTCTACTACTTTGAAATTACAAGGCAGGTTCCAGTACAGAAGTGTAACGTGGCCACATGCCATTGCCTGGAAAATCGTGACTAGGATTGCTTTAACCTGGTGACTGCATCACAGTAATGTAATGCTATTGCCTTCACATATGCGCTTATATGCAGCTGCGTCTATGCTGACATGTTGGCACAGGGAGTCCGTAATTGCTTTCATGCTGTTCATGCTAGAATGTAGTACCCTACGCACTTATGCATCACTTTAGAGTGATTAATGTTAACTAATTGTAAGCAATAATCAGTGACATGCTGTCATAGCAGTGTAAGTAGCATTCACCTTGATTCCAGTCACATAACAGGTCAGTAATGACAGCAGCCATGATTGTCGATAGCATGGCCTTTTTTTATGTTTCATTCCAGACAGTTTGAGAATCCCTCCCCCCTGTAAAATGGAAGCTTAAATGCCAATCTGTGCCCTCGCTTCCAGCATATCAAAACAAATCAAAGCATTATGCTGACATGAGATTGCAGGGTTACAGAGGGGCCTGGGCATGCAGACAACCAAACACCTATTTTTACCCACCTTTGCATGCAGATTGTTTGAGGCGGAGAAAATATCGATATTTCCTGGAGCTCACTATCCTTAGGAAGACATCATTAGAGGGGCCTCTGTAGCCTCAAGCCACGGAATGCTGTCACTGAGGTTTCGGCTATCGGCAGGTTTGTTCTTGGACAGTGATGATTTAATGCAAAAGCACTGTAACACAATGTGGAGAAGAAGGAGGGAAATTATCAGGTGCACATTTCAGTCTTCTGTCTTTGTCATATGGTTATGATTTCAAATATGAGCAAAGTCAAATTGCATGTAGCAATTGCCCTTTCACACATGTTTTGCACTCTGTAAATTTGGAAACAGGCTTCTTTCTGTACAGCACCGATCTTTGTGCACCACCAGAGTGACCTTTTTCTTCTCACGAATGGTGGAAGAAGTGTCATTTCCTGCTGAGCGTGACCTCAAATGAACAGCGGGGTGCAGGTTTCTAATCTCACCCCCTTTTTCCAGCCATTACCTCCCTGGCTCTGCCTTCACCCCAGGGGTGGGAGCATTAGGATATGATCGGTAAATGTCAGAAGAGAATAGAGTGTCTGGCTTAGACATGCAACTGGGGATACAAAGAGGATCATCTTGTTCCCCAAGGCTCAAAGAAGTGGCACAACTGCACGCAAATACCCTCTCTCTCTCTCTCTCTCTCTCTCTCACAGAACTTTTTTTTATTCTTCTCACTCTTTCTCCTTCTGTCTATTTCTAGCTCTGTTCTTTGTCCTTAGAAAAGACTGAGGGGTAAGTTTACTAAAGGTATAAAGATCATCCGGCCAGTCAACATGCACTTCATCTGTGTTTTTATACTGTCTCTATCTAAAATAGTAAAAACAAACAAACAAACAAACAAACAAACAAACAAAAATAAACAAACAAACAAACACCAAAATGGTAAAATAGTAGCAAATGCAAAAGACTGAGTTTTCTCTTGGCATTACAACAACCAGCATGTACCTCTCCATTAGGTGTTGCATGACTTCAGATTTTTTAAAGTAGACAGTTGAGTCATGTTGACGTTGACTAATCACTGATGGTGTCATGAATAAAACCGCATGAGAAGAGAATGCAAGCAAATCAGTGATGAAACCAAACTCCACTGGTTAGTAGAGCATAATGTGCCATTTCCAATCAGCAGTGGGTCACATTGTTAGCCTTCAGGGAACCAAAGATTAGGACCCTGAATTTTGTAAATTTGTATCTGATTCGGGCACATCCTAGGCAGCCTTACAGAGATGTTTGCCCATGACAGAGGCCCCGAGAGCAGGAGAAATTTAGATATCCATAACTAAAATAAGGGTAGTAGACCTCAAACGTAATAGGATTATAGGGTGTTATGCACCATCTCTATTAGTACATGGCATGTTATTGTAGTCTTTGGGAAACCCAGAAATAAAGATGTTCAGTATCTGATTCTTGAAGCACTGTAGGTCAGTGGAGCAATGTTCATGCAAATAGATCATGTAGTACACAGAGGGTAAAGTGCCCTTTCCAACAAGTCGGGCTTCTGCAGTGCCATCCATCAGGAAGCTGGTGATAAGGACAGTTAAATCAACAGGCTCATCACCTGTTGTCTTCTCGAATGTGTCCGGCTTAATCACATGATCAGCGACTAGTTGATGTCAAGCTTAAAGCATCATCGCCATGCAGTAAAGTCGACAATCAACTAGTCTTCAACCAGTCCCCACCATGAGTGGATTTTAAATATTATGTTTTAGAAAATAAAACATTGTGTAAGAATCCCTCGACTAACGTATTCATATCAATTTCATAGTAGCTTTCTGTGTGGTAGCTTTCAGAGGTATTAACTCCTTATGACTGGTTCCTATCACCAACACTGTGAATAATTCTGAATCCATTCAGAGTGGTTTGACATGAAATGCTACATTATGGAGAAACTTACAGAACCAAGCTTGTTAAGAATGTTAAAATCTTAAAAGCAGAATTGACCCCTTAGATTACCTTAACAATACTTTATCAAAGTTTTATGCTTTTATACCTTTATCAAACTGATTCTACTTGATCTGTCTTGACCTGTGAATTCTCTGTCCACAATTTTTATTTTATAGCTACTGTGGCGAGGTTGGAGAAGCTGAAGGGAATGCTAACAAAAAAAAACCATTCAGCTCAGAGACAGTCATTTTTGGTTAGAATCCTTTTTTGTACCCAGTTTTTTCCCCCATATTTTGTCATCACATGATTTTACTTAAAGCTAATGGCTAATGGCTCCTTCACGAAAGCCAACAACTTCAACGTCATTGGACAACTGGCAATTCTGTTAACGAGGCCCGCATTGGCTAGCATCGTGCTCAGTGAGGGATGGCCATCTTATGCATCCAGAGAGTGAAGCTAATCATGTTCTCTTGGACTCTCACCACATCTGGCATTGTCAGGACTGATCTCTCAGTCTCACCATAATTAGTGATTTGTATGTGTAAATGGGCTGACATTAGCATAGTGGCAAAAGCATTGTCATTTCCAACTTCCCTTTGATCAGATACAAAAGCACTGTCCAGCTCACTAATAAAGCACTTTAAAAACTTGAAAAAACATCACATAGCAAGTCGTACCTCCAACCTAAATTCATTAGGCTGAATGGAATTTTTTGGCAAGGTTCGTCCAACAGTAGCTAGGAAAGAATGCAGGAGTCCATTCTGTACACCTGTCCATAAGAAAGAAAGAGGACATTCTTTTGGCAGTGACTGGCCTTGTGGTCTGCTAAACTGTTCTATTCATGTCCTTGTTTCCAAATGACATTCAAGACTTAAAAAATTCTTAATCAAACTCTGCATACTAAGCACTGAAAAAGCTTTCATTGTGAAAAGCTGGTGAATATGTGCAAGAAAAATACCTCGCCTAGATTCACACGCTTGGTATTTTGAGAGCAAGTGTTAATGTGGCTGTTTCAAAAATGGAAAGTGACGCTCGTGGTGAAGAGAGGTGTAGGAATCTACCCTGAAAAAGCAGGTGGCTTTGATTTCTCATCTGTTCTCTACTTTTTTAATCTGATTTCTGGAAAATGATGTTTTTGAAGATTGCTGCTCATACAGTATAAACAGCACTAGCAATGAATGAAATGTGTTTGTATTTGTAATGCGCTGAAGTCATATTCAAATCCCAGAACAGCGTGAGTTATGCAAATGACTCTGTTTCTCTTCTCAGGATAACGTGGATCTGGGGGATTTGATGTTCTCTCTCTGTTATTTGCCCACTGCCGGTCGACTGACCATTACAGTGATAAAAGCACGCAACCTGAAAGCCATGGACATCACAGGAGCTTCAGGTATATACATAGAGTTAGGATATCTTTTGTGGATTCCAGGTTTAAAGGAAATTGTGGGGTTTTTTTATTGTATATGTTTTTTTTAATGTCATAGAAATGTACTAGCTTGGTCTCCTTTTGAGAATAGTATACAAGGACAGAGGTAAAAGATCTGATTAGTGTTAGGAGTATTGAAAGCAATAAATTGGAGTTTGAATTTAATGTTGACTATTTTCTTCATGCCAGTGAATTTATAAAAGGCCAGTGAAAAAGCAGCAATTAGTTTTGATGTAGTGTGTTTATTATGTGTTGCCTTTTTGGTCTAACTACTTGGTATGTGGGTTGATGTTTATAAAGCCATTTTGGCACATAATCTAATGCTCCACTGGCTTTAAATTCAAGGCAATAAACACACAGACATATTTTGTACAAAGAATATTTTACAGGAAAGATCACATCAGGAAGAAAATCTATTCATAAATATTTGTAAACAAATGTATTCAGAGTAACTTGATGCACAGTATATTCAGACTCAGGAACCAGATTTCTCAATGTCTACAATGCACATACATCCATTTTATTCATTGTCCAAAACCACCAGTGAACCTACATGCATATTTTGTGTTTGTATATGTTAATAAAGGAAAAAAAAATCAGAAAGAACATACGTTATGTTTTACCTTAAGGTATTGTTCATAAGGCCATATGCCCTCTACATAAGCATGTCATGACAACTGATATAACTCTACATAAATGTAAAGCATGCTCATTCCAGTAGGCGTCATCTGTCGTAAAGGCTACTTTAGCTAACCAGTCAAAATTGCCAAATGTATCCTTGACAGCGAATTATGCCTATTGGAAGCATTTATGTAGGGTTATGTCAGTTGCCCTGACAAGTGTATATAGGCATCTTGTAGCCTTATGACCAGCACCCTACCACACCCAAATGTATACATTTCACCCCACAATGCTCTGCATGTACCTAACCACCATGCATATATGTTAACAGGTACATTTAAACCCCAAACATGATCTCAAAACTATTGTAAAACAATGTCCTACACAGTTTATTTGAAATCATTTCATGTACTAGCCTTCTCAGAGGGAGATCTTAGAGCCATTAACAGCTTTGGCTGTCTGGTTCTTATTGCCACCATTGTGAACAGTTATGCAAGGGTGCATTTCTCTGGAATGTAGCATTTTACATCAGACCACTCAGAATTACTTTAACCCTGACTTTGTCTTACACAACCAATTGAAAATCTTTTTAATGGTACAGCTAATTGTATACAAAAAATGAGAACAATTCTTTTCCCGACTTGTTTTCCAGACCCATATGTGAAAGTTTCTCTAATGTGTGAAGGCCGAAGATTAAAGAAGAGGAAAACCTCCACCAAAAGGAACACCCTGAACCCTGTTTATAACGAGGCTATAGTGTTTGACGTGCCACCAGAGAACATTGATCAAATTAGTCTTTTGATAGCTGTGATGGACTATGATCGGTGAGCCACACTCCTGTTATTCTCTATATGTGATTATGATTATCTTGCCTTTTTTAATTGAGTCCTTTAATATCATTTTATATGAATTCAGTTCAAGAAGCTTCTGCATGTGAAGTAAAGAGTGGCTCCTTTCACAGTGTAGGTCACAACGAGGTTATAGGTGTGAGTCGGGTGGGTAACGACGCAGAGAGTCTGGGCCGTGACCACTGGAACGAGATGCTCACGTACCCTCGTAAACCCATCGCTCGCTGGCACCCACTTGTGGAGGTAAGAACATGCTGGGAATGTATGTTAGAATTACATTAATTACCCTCAAGTCACTTACTGACTGTAACTCACTGTAGAGTCACTAATGTCAGCTGTGATGTATAACAGAATACATGATATTACACCTGATTTCATTTCCATATCGTAGACTAATGCCCTTTAGAAATATGCAGCGCTGTAAAAAGTCTTAGGCAGCTATTTAAATCACTGTTTTTATTTCTAAAGGCAAGTTTAATAGAATATTTTCAGCCTGTTTATTAAGAGTACTGTGTTCAGTGAGTGCATATAGCCATATGCAAAAGTTTGGGCACCCGTGGTCAAACTGTTGATTAAACACATCTTCTACAGAGAACATAATTCTGCACATTATGATGCAATATCATGAATACATTGTGAACTACATTTGCAGAAAACTGCATGTTCACATATGTTCCCCGTAGAGGATGTATTACCTCAGTTACACTAAAAAAATCAATTAAATGTGTAATATGACTGAGAGGATGCACACTTTTGCTTTTGGCTGTACATATAGGCATGACCTGCATTATTTACATTTTTAAAGTCACAGTTTTCCAAGCATTTAAGCATGAGCCTGTAGTTCAAATTATTTTTAAGGTTATGAAAATAATACCTTCAATCAAATACATCTTGTGAAAAACTGGCTTTTTTTTGTTTGTTTGTTTGTTTTTTTTTTCCTTTTTTCTACCTACGATGTTACCTCAGAATGCATTAAATAATTAATCCTGTAAATACAGTAGAAGTTTTCCTAAAAATTTTTTTAGGAATTTTCCTAAAAACAAAAGTTTGGGTCTTGACTTCTACGCTCCAGCTGTTGCATGGATTTGTTCAGTTTGATTTGATGAGGGATTAATTAGATATTGATTGACTACTAATCACTGGATGGAGCTTTAGGAATAGGTAAGCTAACACACTCACATAAAATTCACAGTGTTGTGTTGATCTGTACTTATATTTATATGTTTATGGTAATGTTATTGTTTTTCCCCAAATAAGTAAATACTGAACAAATACTTGTAAATACATATATACACTCATCATTAAAAGAATAGTTGCACCCAGAAGGAAGGGTCGGCTTGCAATGCACTTGGGAAGGAAGATAAAGGTTACCAGGAACAATAAATGATGATAAATTTAGACTGATATGGGCAATATTTATTGAGCTACACATACAAAAGTAGTGTCTCGGTACAGTTACACGTCTTTTGCGCAGTATTGTATACAGACTAATTTACATACTCCTTTGGCTTATGAGACAACATAACTGATTTCAGTAGCATTAACTCAGTTTCACTACATGTTCTTATGCAAGGTGTAGCAGTTCATAATTTGCTAGTTTACTGCATTGGTATCACTTATTTGAGTCTGAGATTCTGGAGCATATTATATTCAGACAATCCAGACATTGTCCTCGCAGGCTAAATAAATAACCTCTCAATATTTTAACCTCTCAACGGAGTTTCCACAAATACTCGCCTTTTTCTCTCTTCGTTTATTCAGTTTACAGGTGTTTGATTGAAAACTGCATGAGAACGACAGTTCAGTTACACCAGCCCTCCAATTACTGTATGGTGTTCAAGAACATCAAATCATGGCTATGTGCCTGCAAGGCCGTGGAATGCCATTCATTAAAATAAGAACGTGTAAGCAAACAGTTGACCTCTGCACTTAGCCAAGAATAAGAGCTCATAGCATTAATGTGGAGAGTGTCTCCATTCAGTTTAATCACAAAAGCCTGTAGTGCATAAAGCTATAGGCAAATCCAAAGAGAGGGGGGTGCGTAGATGAGGAGACAGATCAAAAGAAAAGAGAGAAAGAATGGGTGTGAGGGGGAAGATTTGAAGACATAAAAGGGGGGAGGGGGAGAGAGAGAGAGAGAGAGAGAGAGAGA
>CM067486.1:26297736-26311436 GCA_034552555.1 Semaprochilodus insignis | reverse complement strand
AGGCATGAGACAGATAGATAGAGAGAGAGAGAGAGAGAGAGAGAGAGAGAGAGAGAGAGAGAGAGAGAGAGAGAGAGAGAGAGAGAGAGAAAAGAACGCAGACAGTGGTGCTGTTTGTGTCCGTGTTACTCATTGCTCATGTGCTTTCAAATCGCGATCTGAACTGTAAAGGGAGCTCATTTATTATTTAGCAGTTTTCATCCCCTGCCATTTGAGTCAAGGTTATAATGCCTCCACAGGCCTCATTTATTTCCCACTAAACTCATACACAAAATGCCATCAGTTTGTGTTGTATGCGTTCATTTCCTCTCTCTTTTCATCTCTGCTACCGAACCAGCAGTATTATCCCTGACTTCTACTTTTAGACTATCAACAGCAGTCATTTCTCGCAGTGAAAAAGAGAAGAGGATAACAGAGAGAGTCATTCGTGAAAAAAAAAAAAAAATCATGCTGACCCTGAGCACAAAGGAGACGGACGTTTCTGTTTCCTGTTTGTTCAAATAACGGACGTGTCTGGAGTATTATATATTAATAAATCTATTCTGGGCTCTTGTGTTGCACTGCGGGTAGAAGGAACAAATTGTTTCTCTCACAACAGATGGTTTTGCAAGCTGGGGTGGTGAAAAGTGCATTGTGTGATTCAAGCACTGCTTTGGCTTTTCTAAACGCACAAGCGGTTATGCACTCTCAGCTCAGAGCCCACTTTCAACCCCAGACCTGCAAGCCCAGGTATTTATAGTGAATTCATCTACCTTAGGGTGCATCCACTGAGTGGTGGAGCTCCATCCAATAATCTGGAGTCGGTGCAGTGTTTGTGAACTAGAATGAGTTCACCAACATCAATATGGGACCTCACTCATTCTGTAGTGGCTGAATGCAATCAAATCCTCACAGGATTGTTTCGGGTGTTCATCTAGTGTAGCCTTCCCAGAGAAGCAGATGCAGATACTGCAACAAAAGGGGGCAAACTCATGACCAATGTCTTTGACCTGAGAAGAAATGTGCAGGGGTCTACAGACAGTTAGACATATAGAGCATTCCATAGGTAATCTCAGCGGACAAAAAATTAGATACTTGCATGTTTAACGTGGTAGTAATTCAGGCTCCTGCATATGTTAATGATTGGCAAGAAAGGAGTGATTGCATTTGGGGGTGCCAAAAGAAGTAGCTGCATTTGCAGGTGTATGGAAGGATACGGTCACACGGGTCTACCAGCAGTGGCAAAAATCCCAGTCCACAGGAAATTCTCCTCAGAACTGTGCCAGGAAAGGCATCCACCAAATCTGGCCCAACTGCACAATTCTGTGATGCATGAGTTTTGTTTTACAACCGAATATGCAGCTTGAGCCATTCAGTATGATTTTAGCAGTATATACATTCAACACATATTGAATTTAACTTATTAAATCAAATTCAATATTCCTCTCATGTGTCCACGTCTCCATTTGCAAGTGGACCTTTGCTCTAAATAATGCTTTATCTGAAAGATGTTATATCCAGTGGACTTATCTGAATCTTATTTGTAAGTATTGATTTCTGATTTGCTCTCGTTCCCTGCAGTACCAGGGGTCCGGTGGGGGAAGCCAGACGGGGTCCTGTAACTCCCTTAAGACTCCTCCCTCTCCATAGAAGATCAATCCTGTCTCAGTCTCAGCGTTTGAGTGGGCAGTGGCTCCTCCTTGAAAATTGTCAGGTCAGAAACGGAGCTGCTGACCTCCAGAGGAGTCTTATTTCTAAGAAAAAGGTCCGGAACACCGTTCTCTTCAACCTGTGCCTCTGGAAGCCCTTCCTTGCATGGGAACACTGATTGTTTCAGCTGCATGTTGAGTGGTTACATACTGTATGGTTATTTTAACACAAATATGGTGATATGAAAAGAGTACAAGGGGGTTCTATTTTGAATGTTTTTCTTTTTTTCCCCCTACGCATACACTGTTAATCCAGATGTTAAGGTTCTAAACACTTTTCCGTAAAATGTGTTAGTTGAGCTATTTTAGAACGACTGCATTTTCACCAACACCAGTGTTAAAGAAGAATATCTAATTCTAGTAAACAAGGTGTAACACCTGTTGTGTAACACCTGTTGTATAATACCAAGGTGTAATACATGTTACAGAACAGTGCTAGGAACTCATCATTTGGATTTATAGTGTACAGTGCCGTGAAAAGCTGCCCCCTTCCTGATAATGTCTATTATTGAATATTTGTCACAGTAAGTGATTTTCAATGGATGCAAATAACTCATGTGAAAAACTAATTTCTTAGTTATTTATTCAAGCACAAACATTCATCCGTTATCAGTTGTAGATGACAGCACACGGCCTTGCTTGAATGTAGTCAGCCGCGGGAACGCTTTCAAGAGAGCATCCAAGGAACTGAATGCCTCTATAGCCCCCCCCCCCCCCAAAAAAAAAAGGATTGGGCAAAAGTAGCTTTCATGGAAAAGTGCCAAGGTAGAACATACTCCTAAACCAACAGAAACACCAATACCTGAACGATCCTAACTCTGTGGACAACACAGGTTCCTTTATCTCTGCCAAACAGCATGTTCCGCCTTCCACAATAGCAGCATCGTGGTAATGGGAAGGTTTGGAGATGTTTTACTGCCTTGGAACCTGGTCAATGTGCTATTATTGAAAGGAGCCTTGGATTCTGTTGAGAGAATTAGAGAATTCTTAAGGAGAATGTCTTTATCATTCCATGAGCTAAAGCTGAAACATAATGATCCAAAACAAAGACAAGACCTTGCCTTGAACCCAAGGGAAGATGCTGTGGCAGGACCTCAAATGAGCAACTCAAGCTTGAAACCTAGCCGGTCAATCTGAGTTAAAGCGGTTCTGCAAAGACGAGTGGGCTCCAATATCTCCGCTGATTTCAAATGATACGAAATGTTGGTTGCAGTCATTGCTGCTAAAGGTTAACAAGTGATTAGCTTTAATAGAGCTATTACTTTTGCACATGGGTGATTCAGATGCTGGATATCTTTGGTTCTTAAATAAATTAAAAGATTATTTTTGTGTTTGATAAGGTTACGTCCTGTTTAAAGATCTAAAACCATTTGCTGTGACAGATTTGCCATGATAGTGAACAGTAGGGGGCAAATACTTTTCACTGCAATGTAATAGCCAGTCCCAAATATAAAAGGCCCCTCCCCTATCAAAACAACCACCAATCAGGGAGGGCGAGGGATAGCATATGCTGTGTTTGACACGTGTGGCCTGCCTTGGCATCTTTTTGAACCAATGTTCCAGTGGAACGGTCATTTGCATGGTAATGGGCAGACCTGACTGGCTGGTATGTATGTGTCATGTTATTCCCTCTTTGAGAGAATGCTCAGCTTAGCTGGGATTCAACCACAGGCTCACTTTTGCACTGGAGTGCTTTTAAAGAATGAGCGTCTAAAAATAAATAAATAAATAAAAGAGAGAGTTCTACATCACAAAGATCGTTTGTATGGGTGTCTATAAGCTTTATTTGATTAAACGTCTCTTTTTTTTACAGCATAGTCTTGGTTCCTGTTTCTGACTGGATATTGTAATGTATGTTATTGTGTCACCTGTAGATCTTGAGGTCATATGATTCCCTTTACATCATTCCCTTTTTTTCTTTACTCAGAAGTGCATGAATGTGTTTTTGGTGGGGTACAGTCTGAAGCAGTTTTGTCATGAAATAATGTGTGAATTCTGTCATGAAACTGTTACTGCCATTTGCTGATGATTTACTTACTGACTTTGCGAGTACAATGTAATTTCATGTTATTAAACACGTTTCTTAAAAAAAAAAAAAAAACTCTGAAGTTTTTGTAAGGAAATTACCACTTTAAATGGTAAACTCATATAGTTTATTATTTGTCTTTCAACACATACACAGCAAAATTAATAATCAAATTTCAAACCCTTCCTAACAATGAGGAGCTTAAGGAGCTTAAAAGGAGATAATTGAAGTTAATGATTTTCCCCAAATAGGCTCCAAACACTAAATGAGCGTCATTAAGCTGCATGGCTTAGACAGTTTTATTTGGCTTTCTGGGTAGACAAATTGCCGGGATTCAACAACTTTTGTTTGTATGTTCAACAGCAATGAGTGACAGACTCTGAAAGGAAGGAACCGCATAAGCCGACGCTTAAAATCCTATGATACATATCTAGTAATCACTTTAACTTTAACTTATCCCTTTAAAGCCAGGCATGCACTGTGCGATTGATTTTAGTCTGCTTTTGAACTTGATTTGGCCCTATCAACTGATTTTCTTGATTGAAGCTAAAACTCGGCCCATTGGCAGGTATTTGATGCACACTGGGGGTGGGGTGATGCCAGATTAATTACCCAAAAAGCTTTGACTGAGCAGTTGGATGACTGGATGTCAACCAATTTCTAATACCCAAAACTACATACAAACAAAAATCACAACCACTGCTCCTACATAAGTCACAGATAAACAGAGACAAAAAGATGTTTGTAGTACCAAAGTCTATATATGCCAACTTTGCTCTGTTCAATTCATTCATTCATCTCCTAAACCGCTTATTCTTTTGGACCCTATCCCAGCACTCATTGGGCAGAAGGCAGGAAACACCCTGGATAACCTGCCAATCCATTACAGGGCAGACATGCAGACAAACACACACACACGCAATTTAGTCAGAAAGGACCCTAGTCGTCCGGTCACGGAATTGAACCCAGGCTTTTCTTGCTGTGGTGCAACAGCACTACTGAGTAGGATTAAAAGTATGGCTGTATAGACTGTATTGTCCTACTTATGTACGTCACCACCTGGTTTTAGTTTCAGTGCTGTGTGCCATTAGGCTGCTGTAGCATAGTGTCTTAAGCCTTTTGTAAAGTCTGATGTAATAGCCATTTCTATGCACAAGCGTTAGTTCAGTTCCCAAAATCAAACAACAATGACAGAAAATGTGAATCTTTTTATGCTCATTTTCGTCTTTGGTGAAGCACTATTGAGGAATAAAAACAGGTCTAAATTCTTTCAACTCCAATCTGCATGTTAATACGCCTGGGTCCAAGCCTCTACTGCATTGGCTGTTGCCACAGTGCTCTGTCCCTTGTTGTTTGAATAGATCTGAGTCTAAAAATGCATTCAAACAACAAGAGCCTTAGCCAACACAGTAGAGGCTTGGACCCAGACATGAAGGTCGATATGTCACGTCTTAACAAGCAGATAGTTGAATCTTAATCGGCTCCCTCCTTTCAATGTAGTGAGCTAGGTGTGGAATGAATTTCTGGATTCTAGACCCAAAGCACGAGCACAGTGTGAGTGTCAGCATATCATAGGCTATAGTCGTACATGATAGTCTATTCAAACATCCAGTGGGATCATCACTGAAAAAAGGATTTCTAAAACACAGTGTGGTTCTGACTTACAAATTCTGAACTAACTAATGCAGATCAATTTGGCCATCAATTAATTAACCTGCTTTGTTACAAACCTGTTCTAATTAACTCCTGTTAGAGAGCTTCTTTTCAATTAGAGCTGTTTGTTTTCTTATAGCAAGGCTTTACCCATGAGACACCTTGAAGAGTAACTCAAATACCACACTGGCATGGCTTGCCTTCCCCCATTGTTTATTAACACATAAGGTTGCTGCTGAGCTCTGACCAGCATACCAAATGAAGGAATGAAAGTAAAGGGTAGCTATCTGACAAATATATACTGTACATATGTGTGCTGTCAGAACTAAACCTTGCACTACACCATCACCAGCTTCAACTATAGACACCAGGCTGTTGGGTCAATGGATTGTTTATACCAAATTCTGAAACCATCAAGATTCATTAGAACATGCTATGTTTTTTACAGTCTTTAACTGTGCAGTTTAAGTGAGTTTGTGCCTATTAAAGCCTCTGATTTCTGTTCTTGGCAGACAGGAGTGGAACCAAACAGTGTTTTGAAGCTGTCGTAGCCTCATGTCATGTGTTCAAAGATGTCTTTCACAGTTTTTGTAAGGAGTGGTTATTTGAGTTAATTCCTCCTTATCATCTCAAATAAGAAGTCTGGCCAATCTCCACTGACCTGTCCTTCTCAATGAGGAATCTCTGTCTACAAAACTGCCGCTCCCTGGATCACACTGGGCCCTATGCCCCATCAAACATCTTTACTGGATGCCTGTATACCTATACTTAGCCTTACTTTTGTGCATGGACAGTTAGAAACTACAGCTTATCTTTTTCCATGTGTACAGTTTGTGTTAGTCATGCTCTAGCCCTTCCTTAGTGGTCAGTTTCTGACTGTAGCACCACTTTTGGCTGGATATTCCTGGTAATTGGACTACTTCAATTCAGTAGTCACACTGAGATGTTAAAAACTGCAGCAGTGCCTCCATACTTGATGCCCCTGTACTAACTCAACACATAACATACCAATACCTACAGTATAAAATCTGACCAGCAATGGTCCTGTAATGGTCCCTTTCCAATGATTGATGGGATAGTTAGGGGCTGATAAATTGTGCAGCAACAGGTGGGCCAACGTCAGTAACTGTAAACCTCAAATGTGTACCTTTTTGGTGGGTATTACTGATTACATGGCAACTTAGCGTATTTAATTTAATCATGCCAAAAGAACAAAATTTCAATTACACAATTAGCTACAAAGACAAGTGATAATGACTTGATGCCCTTGCTAGAAAAACGTCTCAGGACTTAAGACACTGTGACAGTAGAAAAGACTTCTGCATGACTGTAAAACTCTGAAAAATTCTCTCCTTTTAAGTCTTGTTCAGACAGTAATCCAATTTATTCCTATAAGCTTTCGGGTTACAATGATGAAACGCTTGGTGTTTGCACAGCGACCACCGCTGCCCGCACATAACCGCTAAATGACAGATATAAATCAATCCACTCTGTTTGAAGAGGTCAGCTCCATTTTGCTTTTCATTCCAATCCACCAGATGCAAAAGGCTATTATCTGCCTGCTGGCCACAAATGAGACATGAACGGCTATCTTAATGCTGCTGAGCACAGCGCTGGAGAACTAGCTGGGCTTCCATGCAGAGAGACAACTCTGTCTGCAGAGACAGCTATTCTCTGCCTCAGCTATCATATCTCTGCCCATGCACGTCGGCTGAGTTTCACCAGGCATTGATTGTAAGCGCTGATAAAGTGGTGCCCAGGGAAATCAGAGGAGCTAGAGTGCTCAGAGTAATACCGGATAATAACCAAGACAGGGATATTTGCCCCATGTGATCCTGAATGCCACACAGAATCACCACATGATCAAATAATGCTCAAATAATGCAATACTTACAATAGCCAAAATGAATTATCAGAACAAATAGATGGTAAAAATACAATGTGATTTTTTTTACGGCACTGATCACATCTCAACTGTCTGTCTAAGTATGGTACTCCGATGACCACTTGGAAGAGTCTCTTGAGTGCAGCTGCAAGAACATGACTGTGCTCAAAAACTAGCACATATTACAGAACACAGTACTTGCTGAAGTTCTCTCTGCACATCACTGTCAGCCCATGTATAGCACTGACCTGACGTAGTTGTTGTTTTGTAATGCTGTTTAAATATAATGACATAACTTCATTGCTTAATTGCATAGTTACAATACTATACATAGTTACAATACTGTACAGATAACTGTTACAAAGATCTCAGAACATGTCAGGCCAGGTGATGCAAATTTCAAAGCTTTACAAACACTGACTCCTCAAACCTCCTCCCAGCAGCCATGGGCTCCTTTAAGAGCTGTCTCAAACTCTGAGCAAAGTAACCGATGCCCACAAAGCAGGAGAAGCTATAGCCAAATAGCACAGCATTTTAAAAAGGTTCCTCTATTCATAATGTAATTAAAAACTGGCATTTAACAGGAACGATGGAGGTCAAGAGGTCTCAACCCCCCCACCCCCCGCCGAGCGTGTTTAGCTACCACAAATCCACGGTCATGTTTCTACAACAATCCCATCTCTGTTAGCTAGTATAAACGTGGTATTAATCACACAACATGTTCATTCATGTTAATGCGTATGAATATTAGAGACTTGCAGATCTGCATGAAAAAAATGAACAACATTGTTTTTGAAAAAACAGGTGAAAGAGTTTTACTGCCCCGGGGACTGTTACCATGGTAACTCAGTTTACTCTCACAGGGTACAGGCCTAAGTTGATTCATCATTTCCATATAAATAAAATATTTTACACCAACACATTACTGGCAAAAACGGAACTGAAAGACAAAACTCTGTTGATGTTCTGTGTTCCATTCAGATGGAAATGATGTACATGTTTCAATACATCACTTTCAGTGCACCTGTTCATGCAGGTAAGGCTGGAAGCTCCATCATGTTTCAGCCTAATCCTCATGCTTGTAGCGTATGATTAATTGCCAAAGAATAAATGGGACACTGTTGACTGAGAATGCTTATAATAGAAGATGGGCAGATGCCAAGTGTGTTTTGAGTCAGTAGTTTGTGTGTTGATTTTTATTCTCTACAGTACCAGTCAAAAGCTTAGACGCGGCGACTTATAGAATTTAATTATTTTTGGCTTAATGTTTCACTTTAGTATAAAGGTGAGGACATCAAACTATAAAATAGCACTCATGGAATTATACAGTCCACCTTAAAATAACTCCAAAATTGAACTTTACAGGAGGATAAAACAGCTTTCTTAACCTGCAGTGGAGGCTGATAAGATTTTTTTGAGCAATTTTGGACCAGTCTTTGAGGAGAGTGATATGGCAAAAATATAATATTGTTATCAAGAGTGTATGTGGTATGTCAGGATATGTATTGTTTGACATTCCATAAGTTGGAACTGTTAGCCATAAGCCTGTAGATAAAGGAAAAGTCCTTTTAGTTGTGTGTGTCTAAACTTTTGACTTTTACTGTATCTGAAAAACTATTTTTCATGGTATTAGACTGATACTGAAGATAATCCTCCAGATGTGAAAGTGTTTCTTTAAAGCCATCCTATGCACACATATGCTCACTTTCAGAACTTGTTTTTCCATGACTGGAACAAGAAAAAAAATGTATTTTGTAAATTGTACATTTCATGATGAATGTACCAATAGAAATGATTCAAAAACTGCTTAGAAAAAAACTTTACTTTAAAGTACATTGAAAGTCAAGGTTTCTCCTGTAAAGTTACTATTTTGGAGATACAAGGTTTAGCTCCGTCGATGAGTATATCACCATCCATCGTAGCCCTGCATCATGCAGCCATCTGCCAATGGTGCTTACACCAACAGCATGACTCATGTAGGGCATCACTGCTCACTGAATGTCCACTATTGTGGTTGTTGGGTCAGTCAGGTACAGTGATAAAGCCCGTCCTTGCTTTCATCACGGCACGGCCGAGCATGAAACTTGAATCATTTGTATTTCTCACCAAGTTTCATTACTGACGGTTTGATTCCTTCTGGGTGCAACTATTTGTGCAACTATTCTTTAGATGATGATGAGTGTCTTTCCATGGTTTCCGATTCTTACTTTTCTTCATTAATTGAAGAAGATTAATTGTACTTTATGCTGTGTGAAATTTCATGATGAATGGACCAACAGAAAATGTTCCAAAAACAACATACATCACGACTAAAGCACCTTTTTTGCCTTCTCTTCTACAGCTACCATTTTGGAGATATGCAGTATTGAAACAGTACATGGCATGTCTTTATATCTTGCTCTGAACTTAAAATATCACATTGATCATTTTCCTAGTGAAGCTGTTAAAACATTATTCAAGCTTTGTTAAGGGCCAGTATGTTGGTCATTTAGCAGCGACAGCTGACATGTCGCTGGGGAAACAAGAGTGGCCCACGTCTCCACAATTACACCATCCCTGTCACTTTACAGCTGTGAGGGGCCGAGGGCGGGAGCATGAGGGGCTCGTTAGGGACTCATTAAGGGACAGAAAGAGGCGAGCGATATGCTACGAGTCCAGAGTAAAGAGCCATAACGGCGAGCGACACTCAGCAGAGCGGTTGTGTGCTTCTGCTCTTCATGATTAAAAGGTGAGCTGAAATGAATGCCATGTCAAGCAACACTTGATTGTTGGCAAAAGCTCTACAGCTACAGTGCGTGCTGCTTTTTCACTGGCAAGGGTTTAGAAGGCATTTATTTCATGCCGTGGGTGTGTACTGTGTTGTACATGCACAGCTGACCACAGAGGCTGAATATGCATAATTGAACTTTGCAAATCAATATTGAGCATTCTTAATCCCCCAATATGAGATAGCTTATCTGCAGAGGAGGCAGCAGCTGCACAACATGTGGGCCCTTTTGATAAGTGAGAGATTAAGGGAAAACTCCACTAAAGAGCCATCTTAGGGAGTATGAAGAGGGAGAAAGAAAATAATAAAATATAAATAATGAAATAAAGCATGCAATATTTTAATGTTAAATTGGATATTAGCTGATTTTTTGGCAGCTATGCTAAATAAAAGCTTAAACTAAATGCATTTCACAGATGTCTTCACTGTAATAAACGGCAGCTTGTGTGCAATGAGTTTGGATAAGATTACCTCTTGAGTGCATGACGTTCTAAGTACAGAAACAATCTGCCCCTTAACACATTACATACAGGGGTTGGACAATGAAACTGAAACACCTGTCATTTTAGTGTGGGAGGTTTCATGGCTAAATTGGACCAGCCTGGTGGCCAATCTTCATTAATTGCACATTGCACCAGTAAGAGCAGAGTGTGAAGGTTCAATTAGCAGGTAAGAACACAGTTTTGCTCAAAATATTGCAATGCACACAACATTATGGGTGACATACCAGAGTTCAAAAGAGGACAAATTGTTGGTGTACGTCTTGCTGGCGCATCTGCGACCAAGACAGCAAGTCTTGTGAGTCTTTGTGATGTATCAAGAGCCACAGTATCCAGGGTAATGTCAGCATACCACCAAGAAGGACGTTTTCCTCCACCAGCATCACCTAGTGACCTGGCCACTATCCTGCAAGAAGAATGGCTTAAAATCCCTCTGACCACTGTGCAGCACTTGTATATGTCATTCCCAAGACGAACTGACGCTGTATTGGCCGCAAAAGGAGGCCCTACACCATACTAACAAATGATTGTGGTCTAAAACCAGGTGTTTCAGTTTCATCCTGTAGTTCTCGAGTTCTGTTTCTGGGCCATAAAATCTGACTTAAATAGCTTCCATCTTTTAGAACGACTAAAAGGACATATTAAGACAAGCATGAAAAGAAAGCAGGAGAACATAAAGAGATAATGATTTATTTGCATTACACAAAATGACTTCACAGAACTGTTATTGAGCCTGAACAGCATCACACTACAGTACTGCAACCCAGCAGACCTCATTCTGTCTGCACTGTACATGTGAAGCACATGTACGGCTTTGTGGAGCTGCGGGTTGTCGACCTGAGCTCTTGACACAGTCTTGCTGAACCTACTGTACATCCATTATCTTCCCCCCGGCCTTTCTCATCGTTATCATCTTTGATGTGTTTCTGTGCACACTCTGCCTTTTTGTTGCTGGGGAACCTGAGTCTGCTAGACATAGCAGAAGGGGGAGGGGAAACTATGGTGGCTTACTGGTTCTTTTGTGGTACTGAAAAGTAGTTCTTAGTGAAACATCTTATAAAATAGCGCTTATCCTTAGTTTAATTATTATTTTTATTATTAACTTTTTATTCAAAATGTAAAAAAAAAAAAAAAAAAAAAAACACCACTTTAAAAGTCAATATTGCATTACATTTCATATTTACAGTTTCTGGTGCATCCTGCACTGAACTGAATAAAACTAACCTGGAACTGAATTGAACTGACACAAATCAAACCAAAATGAGTTTACTTAAACTGGGCCAAACCAAACCAAAGGAAAATTAACTGAACTGAACCAAAGCGAACAAAATTGAAGCAAGCAAAATCCACCTGGATGGAACTGAATTTTGCAGAATGAAACAGAACTAAACCTAAATTAAACCAAACCATGCTAACCTCAAATTAGCCAAACCCCATTAAACTGAATTCAACTCAGTTTGACCAAAACAAACATGAACCAGATCAAACCAAAACATCAATGAACCACAAAACTGAACCACAACAAATCTAATTAAATTTAATTTAATTTAAGTAAACAAAACTGATAAAACTGGCACTCAAAATTCAAAACTGGAATTACCCTGTAGCAAAGCAACATCACTTCCACTCCTGGAGGATCACAGCACTGTTGGGGTTGATGTTTTCCCAGATGTTGCACATCTCAGTCATTGACTAATTATAAAGAACTTCATTTGCTGAATCTTACTGCATGTAGTACTGTGGATCTCCAGAACTCACAAAATCACCATGTCTGGTAGTGCTTTAGAAAGATTCCTCCAACCGATCTGTGTTTCACATCATACACTTTGAGTTTTCATGGTGTGTTCCTTTAACGCTGCTTTAGAATGGATAATCTCACAGGACTTGAAGTGCTTGTATTGATAAATGGTTTAATCGTGCACCTTTACAACATGTGCAGTAGAAAACAAATGTGAGGGAGCAGTGGGGCTGAGTGCTGCAGAAGCTGTGGGACTACTGAATGATATTACAATGCAGATAAAACCAGCTACAGTAACACTGTGGATATGACTGTGAGGCAGTCATGAAATACCTTTTTGTGAGGTGCAATTTCAGAAGGGAAAACTGCCATATGAATAGATTGATTTTGCATGGAAAGTCAATTAAGGGTTGAGCACAAGAGAAATAGCTCAAAAATCTAGGATTGCAGACAAACATGAAAAGAGAAAGGCCAGTGCTCTGAACCCTGACCAGATGTGTAAATTCCACTGGCAGGGATACACTGCCGTAGGCACATCCCAGTAAAAATCCATAGCCATTTTGAACACGGCTTTCAGGTTTTCTGAGTCAATAGATAGATCCCTGGATAATAAACAAAATGCTAGAAGCAAATGACCTAGCTTTAGTTACTGCAGAAGCCCGGAACTATAGATATTGCTCTAAAGCTCACAGAAGTTCATACATAATGGACACACAAACATAACGTTCCAAATACACTCATCACCAAAAGAAAAGTTGCACAAATACTTACACTCAGTAGGAATCAACTGACAGGAATTAAACTTGGTGGGCAAGTTTGACATCGTAAGACAATCAGCTGCACATGTGACGCAAGCAAGGACTTTCTGAACCTGACTGACCCAACAGCCACAATTGTGTACATTCAGTGAGCAGTGATGGCCTCCATGAGTCATTCTGTTAACGCAGGACTACATGCATGCAGACCATTATGGTGACTGTCCTTAACACCATTTCAACATTGTCAAAGTCTGTAATGGTGTTGGGCAGTCTGTCACGGAGTGACTCAGAATGACAGCGGGTCATCTTCAATCCCGCTTTTGTCTTGAAGGAGACGACCAACGAATCCGTGTGTGGAGGAATCGTGGTCAGCGCCAAGATGAATGGTTTGTTGTCACGGGTCACATGTCCAGAAGGCCTGGTGTCACTCCAGTGAGTGTGAAAATATTCAAGCTGCACTGGATGGATTATCGCAGGACACCATTACGAATCTCCACAACTCCAGGTTGAGATGTATGCATGTTAGTAAACATGGTGGCCCACACCATACTGAGAGACACTACTTCTGTGTGTGTAGCTCAACAAATATTTTCCATATTAATCTAAATTTATCATTCATCATCATCAACAACAACAACAACAACAACAACAACAACAACAACAACAACAACAACAACAACAACAA
>CM067486.1:26253306-26292749 GCA_034552555.1 Semaprochilodus insignis | reverse complement strand
AGAGAGAGAAACAAAGCACCAAATATGCTTGCATGTAATAGTTGTTTCTGTGCTCAGTTACATATATGCAGCTATTCAGTCCACCACAGTTTAATGCTGTCCAATCATATTGAAATTCAAAGGAATGTGCTTTTCTGAATTTGGCCCAATGCAAGGCAGCCAATCAGAACCAAGCTCATTATTTTTATATCAGTCATGCGCAGTAACCAAAACAGTTTGGTTCATTCTAAGGGATAAAGAGAATGTGGAAAATGCACATGTAAAATGAATTGTGGCCATGCTTGGCGAATAAAACCACACAAATGTTATATGTAACCCTCAAGGAGAAAAAATAAAATACAGAAAAAATGTAGGTGGCCATTTAGGTAGATTTGATTTGATATTTTGGTCACAAGGATTATTCCCTTTTGGAACGTGGAAATTGGAAAGGTTATTGTGCTTTAAAATGCATGCTACCTTTTCTTCAAATGATGCAAACTCAAACTTACTAAAATAAACCTCACAACATTACAATGCAGACCATTACAATGGTGGAAACAGCTGCATTCAACAGCACAAACTGTTGTTTTGCTGACCCGGAGTCAAGCTGGTCCTCCTATCACACATCAGTGAACAGTCAAGCGATCTCGCACTGCATAGATGGGAGCAGGGGAACATTTCAACCCATATCTTTTTTCAGCATGAATGAAACATGAGGATGGAATGTTGAGCATACACACACACACACACACACATATATATATATATATATATATATATATATGTATATGTATATAAGCTTTCAACTTTTCCACAGTTTCACAGCCTTTTTACCCTCTGTATATAAGATTTGTGCTTGTGACGCATACGGAATATTAGAAACAAACTTGTTAGAGATGGACAGAATAATTCTCTCAATCACTCGCCTTATCAGGCTGATTGCATGGTAACTCTGCTATTAGTAAAGGCTTACTCCTTGTAACTCAGAAAGCTAGGGACATGCAGAAATCAAATTTATATTTAATAAGACTGGGTCACCCATGCTGCACCATGGCAATGATTCCTAATTCTGTCCAATTTACATGATAGAGGGAATTTAATTTCAGGGTCCTTTTCCACACAGGCTTTGCTATCAATAGGACTCTGAAGTTTGCTGCCTAAGTGTGACTAGGATGGGAAAAATTGTAAGCTGCTTTGTATCTCTGCATACATTATACACACACACACACACACACACACACACACACATATACATATATATTGTTGCTGTCCAAAGAAAAACAACTTTAGAGGAGAGGGCAAAAATTTAATTTTAATGTAAGACTATGTTATCCAAGCAATTTTGAGCAATATCTGCTGGCCCATTCCTCATGAAATTTTCACACAGTGTAAACAGCAGCTGCTGTGTTCAAATGATGCATAAAAGTAAAAATCAACAAAAAATGGAGATACATGTTTTTCTTTGGACAGTAACAATATTTTTTTTTCAACATACTTTTCTGTTTTCAACATACTTGTCTATTCTATTGGACTACATACTTCCAATCAAAAAGCTGCTCTAGGTAAGAACCTAAACTCATTGTCTTTAACTAATACTATTTATTAGGAAGTATTTTTACAGTGTGATAGTATCATGGGTCTCACCATTACATCTGTAGTGACAGTCTCATAGGTTCCACCAAAACCCTTTCATTTTCTCCACACAGCCTTAGTGTGGTCAGAAAAGCATTATTGCTATTTGCATATGACCAAAGCCCAAGTAAACAGCCAAGACGCTAAATTGTGGGCTTTAGCCCGTTCTAAAATGAGAGCAATGAGAGGATAATGAGAGATATAAATATGCCACTAAGTACTTCTGCCATGCCTGAACACTGTAAAATATGCATCTGACCCCAATAAAAGGATGAAAGGCATGGACCCACAGGAGTGAAAGGAAGAAGCCTTTTGAGTTCTGAGCTCAGGTGAACCCTCCATTCAGAGGAAGTGCACTGTTACCTCAGAGCATTTTTTTTATTGTCCACTAAGGACTACTGTGAAGGTCACAAATCATTTTTATATGACCACTTTCCAAACCCTTATCACTTAGAATGAAGGATTTTGGGAAAACATATGACAGGTTCTTTTCAGCGTAAAGGCAAAGGCTAACATTTGTCATGGCTTAGAGTGTCCACGGCATGGGTGACTTGAATATGTGTAAGGTACCACTGCTAGCAGGGCATATATTGGGATTTTAGAGAGACATTCTGTACACTGCCATCAAGATGATTTCTTTTCCCGGGAAGTCCATGGTTATTTCAGTCATGTGCTACGACAGTATGGCTTCTTTAGTGTGGACACAGATTGTGTGTGCTTGACTGGCCTGCCTGCAGTTCAGATCTGCTCCCTATTGAAAATATATGGCGCATCATGAAAAAGAGAATCAGGCATCAACAAGCACAGACTGCTGAGCAGCTGAAGTCTTGTATCATGCAAAAATTCCACTTTTCAAAACTGCAACAATCTGTGTACTCACTTCCCAAATGATTATGAAGTTTAATCAACAGGAAACATGATGTAACACAGTGGTAAACTTGCCTCTCTCAAACATCATGTTTGCATGCATGCAGTGGTAGATAGTAATGAAGTAAATGTAGTTGTTTCTGTTCCATTTTGTTTGACTGTTTAATTTACCTCCACTACCTTCCAAAGTCAAATAACGTTTTACTCCACTATGTTATGCTAAATCTGTTCTTCCTTTTGGCTTATGTGGGAATAAAAGCAAAAAAGACGAAAAGAAGACGAAAACGAAAGAAGTGTGAAGCGAGCCCACCAATCAGGGCACAGGGGTCACTGTGTTTTGAGCTTGTTTTGACCTGTTGGTTCTAGCTAATGGAAACTGTTCTCCTTCAATGTTTTGTACTTGTGATCATTTGAATAGACATCAGTGTCAGACTAATTAATGACCTTCTATTAAAGACTGGTGGACTGAGAGACACTCGAGTCTCCTCACCTAAAATGAGCTGATTAAGAGTCTTGTTGCAGAAATGATAATAGGACATTAGAGCCATAATAAAGCATGCTACTGTTACTTTCCATACTTAAGAACATTTGAAGGTAAATACTTTAGTACTTTTACTCAAGTGGAGGTCTAAAGGGAGGAACTTTTACTTTTACTGGGGGAATATTTTACCTTGGGTATCTATACTTTAACTCAAGTACATGGTTTGTGTACTTTCCACCACTGTCTATATGTTCTTGAGGAACATTTAAAGCCCAAACATACGGGATTTAGTATAGAGTTGCCCCCTCTTTACTGCTACTCTTCTTGGAAGATTCTAGCGATTTTGAAAACATCTCATTTAGCCACAAGAGCAATAGTGGCATTGGGAACTGGTGTCATGCGATAATTCATCCCAATTCATCCCAAATGTGTTCTGCGCAGGCCAGTCAGTCAAAATTCTTCCACCCCAATCTCAGCAAATCATTTTTTTATGGACCTCAGAATTATGGCTCCTTCCAAAACTGTTTTCAATGTTGCAAAGTTACAATTCTCCTGAAAGTCATTGTACGCTGTAGCAATATTTCCCTTTACTATAACTAAAGGGGCCAAGCCCTAGCACTAAAAAATGCCCCAGCCCTTTATTACTCCTCTATCAAACTTTACATTATATATATGAGGAGGCTGTGATCTCCTGGCGTCCACCGAACCCAGAATTGTCCATTAGATTGCCAGATGGTGAAGCATACATTATCATTAATCATTCCAGAAAACACATTTCAACTGCTCCAGTGGTGAGAAAGCTGAGCTTTACAGCATTCCAACACTTAGCATTGTTGCAACACTTAGCACGCTTTAGCTTGTGTGTGGCTGTACAATTATGGAAACCTATTTCATGATCCTCCTGACAAACGGTTATTGTGCTTGCGTTGCCTCCAGTAGCAGTCTGGAAATCAGTGTTGCAACTGATTATGTTGTAGATCCTTCAGCACTCTTGCTCAGTGAGCATCACAGCTAACTTGTTGCTGCTAATAGACATTTCCACTTCACATCAGGGGCAGCTTTAGCACACCAGAAATGGCTTGTTGGAAAGATGGCATCCTTTGGTAGTGCCATGCAGAAAGTCACTGAGATTTTCGCTACTCTTCAGTCTACTGCAAGGTGTTGTCTATGGAGATTTTTAAAATTATTATTATTATGGAGATGTCCATACACTTCATCTATGTATCTGCTAGCAAACTGGGTGTAGCTGAAATAGCCAAAGCCACTAATAATAGATTTGATCATGTAGTGTATCATTCAAACCATGTCCTACCAAGGTATTGAAATAACCATGAGTGTGTGTGTTTGTGTTTAAACTATTATCAGCTTAGCAATGATTAATTGTAGCAAGAGTCAGTGTTATTAGATTGTCCTCGTTAGGATTTAATTATCATCACCCTTGTAAAATTATAGCACTCATCATTATTAGTCATGGACATGTTCAACATCAGTGTCTATATTTATCATTGTAACTTGAATTAAAATTGGCATTTGAAAATGGAGACAGTCTTTTGCAACACATTGACTGCCTCTTTTAGCTTTTGAAAATACCAACCATCCTTAGTGCGTGACTCATTTTGGGCCAGCTGTCCAGACACTGATTAAACCCAGTAAAATTACCATTTGACGGGTGATATCCAATTAAAAACTGGAAAAACTAACTCCAGACTGTGGTGACCAGATCCCCCTCCCTGGGTTTTGTTTGAATGGGAGAAGGAACCTGATGCATCAGGTCCACTGATGTTCTCTAATTACCACACAAATGCATATGGCCTTTCACCTTTTGCAAAGGTCACAGTCATATCTCTCCTGGGATAATGCGTTCTATTTATGTAGAGGCACTCAGTTCTACATTTAATCATTAGCTTGGCAGAGACTAAGTCACCAGAGATTGAAGATACTGTTCTAAATCTGAATCATAAATAAAATGTCAGTAGAGCTGTTATTGCTTACTGAGTTTGATGGAAACAACCTTTTATAGCTTACATGTGATCCTTCCTTTATCCTAACAGAATAATTAGGTGAAAAATCTTATCCACCCAACTTTGTGCTTTCTCTAAATACAGTGTTTCCCAACCCTGGTCCTGGAGGCACCCTACCCTGCATGTTTTAGTGGATTCCCTGCATTAACATGCCCACTGCAAAATCTGAAAGGGCTCGTTAATGAGCTGATACACTGAATCAGGTGCACAGGGAGCAGGGAAAGCACTAAAAATGGGCAGAGCACGGTGCCTCCAAGACGTTCTATGATGCTAATGTAGCAATGAACATGCAATAAAAGTTTATTGGCGGCCAATTACCTTTGTGCCAATGACAGGCCTAAATCATCATCGTCTCATTGTCTGTTAATAGTGAACAATATGTCACAGTGTTCCAGACCTCACAAGCAAGGATATTCAAGATTATTTAACCACTTGATTTGTGTGCTGATTTAGAAAGTCAGCTTGCACAGTGTTTAGTGGTATGCTATAGTCTTATTGATTCTGAACATTGTGAAAGTATAGAATACTCCCATCTGCATGATCGGTACTGTTCAAAGAAAAGGTACTCTACTGCTTGCACTTTGTTTGACCATCACAGGCTTCTGTAACACACTGCTAATGAGGAGGTCTCGCTAGCTCTGCAGTTTCTTATGCTAAGTCTTTGAAACTGGCCTTAGCCAACCAACAAAACAGCGGCGTGTGGACATTCCTTTCCTTCTTAGCAAATGAGGATGGAATAGTTAATGAGCAAGCCAAAAGATCCCGTATGGTAAAAAAATAACATTGTTTATTTCCATAAAAACAAATAGTTGCACCCAGAAGGAATCAACCGACAGGAATGAAACTTGGCCGCACATGTGACGTAAGCAAGGACGGCCCTTTTCGCTCTACCTGACTAAACCCAACAGCCACGATTGCAGACATACAGCGAGCAGTGATACCATGAGTCATCCTGTTAGTGCCAGTACTATTGTCGGGTGGCTACACGAGCAGAACTACATGAACACAGACCGTTATGACGACTGCCCTTAACACCATGTTAACATCGCCAAAGACTGCAACGGTGTCGTGCCAGACTGTCATGGAGAGACTCTGGAATGGCAGTGGGTCATCTTCAGTGACGAGTCCCTGCTTTTGTCTTGGTGGAGAAGACCAACAGATCCGTGTGGAGGCACGTTGGGCAGCGTCAAGATGAATGGTTTGTTGCATCACATGTCACATGATTGTTGTCATGCCCCATATTAGTCTAAATGAGTGATTTTTTTGATGATGAGTGTATTTAGTTTTATCTGTAATCTTTGTTAAAACTACATACAATTAAAAAGTATGATAACAAATACAAGTAAATGCATTTTAAATATAAATTGTTATATATTTTTATCATTATAAAGGTATTATATATTTTATTGATAATTACAATATATAAATGCTTCAAAGAACACTTATGAATAATATGTAAACATACCATCCCATATATCTCACTGTATCTCACTGATCTCATATTAACTGTTTTCAGTCTAGCCACTATATCTTGCTTCGAAACACAGAGTGGATAAATGCTTGCAAAAATTTCCCATTCAGTTCCGCTGCATTAGACATGCATACACACGGACCTTAGTGGTATAGCACTAGGAAGGAATGTGGGTATACAGCCCAGCACGCATGGCCAATAAATAAACATATATGCAGAACTATACGGAGAGAGAGATTTTAATCTTAAGGTTTTTAGATATTGAAACTGAAATGCTGAAACAGTTATTCATTATGCATACAGGCTTTGCAGTCTCAGTGAGGCAGAGATCCATGAGCTCATATATATATATATATATGCACACACACACACACACACACACACACACACACACTGTCTTCTCTGTTTTTCCCACTCCCTTTTATCCGGTTTTGAATGGATACAACATAAACATTTGTAAAATAAATCTTACATCTGAGAGTTAAATGGTACATAGGCTTTTTAATCCTGATATCAGTGACAGCCCTATTGTTTATAAATGTTTATTCAAATATTTGAATATATATTTTGGCCTTATTTTGAGTCTGTCTTTTCTAAAGCTGTTACTAGCCTACAAAGCTGCAATGCTGTTCATTTTACAGAGCTGCTGTTAGCAAATATTACCCAAGGTTATTAGATTGATATTTATCAAAATTAACATTCAGAAGAATTTTCACAATGTGTCCGGTTTGTAACTGTTTTTACTGAGTTTATCATTTCCTTTTGTCATTTCCATTTGTATTAATTTTGGTCTTTTATTATTCTTAGTTTTTTTATATTCTTATTCTATTTTATAAAAGCTTAGCTTCTTGGAAAATGAGGGTCACCCGCAATGTGCTTCTGAATGAAATTAAGGGTTGATTAATTGACTGAATAATATCACCATGTTTGTATCCTAAACTGGCATCCAGAGAAACCAACAAAATTAATCCAACCAAAAATATTAGTGCATATATTGAAGAACACGTCATTTAAGGTAAGATATGAAAATACACAATATTGCCAAAAGTATGTGAACTCCTAATTAACAAATTCAAGTGTTTCAGTCATATCCATTGCTAACAGGTGGGTAAAATAAATCACGTAACCATAAAATCTCCATATTCAAACATGGGCAATGCAGTTTGTTCATGTTGAAGAACTCATTAACTTTAAACATGGAACCATCATAAGATACTGCCTTGGCTACAAGTCAGTTTGTGAAACTTATGTCCCACTAGATCTGCCCCTAATTCGCCTGGCCCATGTAATCAAGGCCTCAAGTAACCTCTGAATATTACAGCAAGGTGTGCTGGATCTAATAAATACCAATGATGGAAGGACTCCAGGACCAGGAATGAGAACCCCTGACATAGTGCTTATCCTCTGTTGCATCACTTGAAGTTTCAAACTGCCTCAAGAAGAAACATCAAGCAAAAGGACTGCACTTTGGGAGCTTCATCAAATGGGTTCTTGTGGCTGAGCGGATGCATTCAAGCCTAAGATCAAAATGCACAATGCTGAGCATCAGGCTGGAGAAGTGTGAAGCATGCTGCCACTGCGCTCTGGAGTGGTGGAAATATGTTTTCTGGAGTGATGGATCACATTTTTCTGTTTGGCAGACTGATAGATGAATCTGGATTTGGCACATGCCAGGAGAACGCCACCTATCAGCATGTAAAGTGCCAACCATAGCATTTGGTGGAGGAGGGATAATAGGTCTGGGGCTGTGTTTCTAGGTTTGGGCAAGACCCTTTAGTTCCAGTGAAGGGTAATGTTAATGCTATTGCACGCAAAGACATTTTAGGCAATTATACGGTCGCTGTTCAAAGAAAAACAAATATCTCCAAAATGGCAACTTTACAGGAGAGAAAAAAAACTAAATTTAATCTTAATACATGTCGGTGGAACTAGACCAAGCAAGTTTGGGCCATTTCTGTTGGTCCATTCATCATGAAATTGTCACACAAAATAAATGGCAGCTTGGAGAACTGGAAAATGACAACTGGGAGAAGGCTCATTCCTGTTCCAACATGAGCAAGGACAGATGTAATGTATACATGTGGGTGGAGTGTTAGGCTAAGAGACATTAGCCTCATATCTCCAGTGTAAACCTAAAGAAGCAAACTTTATACACCAAACGTGTTATTTGTGGAAGACTATAATCAGGAATCAATTTGCAGTTCAGTTTTATCTCCATACTTGCCATGCTCTCCATTAGCTAAACTCGGAGAAAGTCCCGAGGCATGTATGGTGCTGTGTCAGCAGTTTGGCTTTCATATGAGGTTTCCTTTTATTTATGCATGCTAAATCAAGGCCTGAGAGTCTGCTGAGCTTTCCTTCCTCTTTTTGATGAAATATTATCGAAAATAACAATGTTAAAAACTGATTCCTAGCCATATCTTGAAGTGTGAGGAACGTAGTAGGGGTGCTGTAAAACCCTAAGACTCTTTTTCCATTCACATTCAGGAGACAGTTTTTTATTGCTAACATATACTAATGGACAGTAGTAGTACTCCTAAACACAACAGGCTTGAGTGGTCCGAATGAGTAATGTGCAGTCACTAGCTTCATAAATTCAAATTGTGACATTGTTGTGGCTTTAAGTACCACTATCCGGCAGCTACAGATACCGCTAGCTACAGATATACTGCTTAAAGCCTGTATGTCATTCACTACTAAAATCCAGTGATATACAACACAGCAGCATGGGGGCTTTGCAGCCTATCCACTTTGTGTGGTCAGTGAGCTGTTGAATGGAGCGGCTCATTGATTTCTTCCCCTCTGTGAGGACTACATTAGTGAGAGCACATAATCAGAGAGAAGGTCAGGTGTATCAGACTGACAGAGTGCCAGGAAGAAAAAGGAGCAGCAATGTGCTCGAGAGAGACAAGAGACAATGCTCAGCCTTGAGCTAAGAAGCCATACACGCAACTTTTTTATAAACAAAAAAAAAAAATCAGATCAAACGAAATAAATAATTAATAAATAAATAAACATGGCTCATTGACAACAATAGCATACATCATTGCTATTATCATAAACAATAAAAAAATAGCTTAAGCTGTGCAAGGAAACCTTAAACCAACCAAAAGATGCACCCAGAACAAACTTGCATTGTGACCGTTTTATGTTCTTTCTGCATCATAATGTCCGACTAGCTCACATTGAAGCCAGTTGAAAACACACTGGCCCTTATTCATTGACGGTGTGAACAGATTTGACCACCGTTGATGAAATACAAAAGTCTAATTCATGAAACTTTTATAGGGCACAAGGAAGCCAGTGGAGATCTATGAAGAATCAGCTATTGTACGTGAAATCAAATGCGTCTGCCGATACCTCATATGCTTATCATTTACCTGAAGCACCACCCCACTTTATGCAAATATTTCAGTAGGGAACCAATACAACGACAGTTTTCAGCAGCTTTCAGAGTTTGAGGTTAAGCAGTGAGTGCACTGCTCTCCTCACTGACCAAACTTTGTAGTGTTAAAATTACGACAACTGAAAAGTGAAAAATACAATGTGAAATAAAGCTTGAAATATAATACATGAAAATATATATGCAAATATACATATAATACATGAAATATAATGCATGTAAAATAAGTATATGCACATTTGCACTGGATTGTTATGTGGGTAATTTATTAGAATTATACATAAGCTCACCAGACAAAAATTAGTCACCTGTGACTGAAATGTACGTAATAGTGTGTAATGCCTCTGCGAGCGTGAATAATAGCTGGAATTTGATTTTGCTTAAACTGAACACATTTCTGGATGCAGGTGACATCAATTTTCAGCCACTCTTGCATCAAAGAATTGCACAGTTCAGCCAGATTTGGTGGATTCCTTCCCTGGCACAATTCTGATGCTGCTGGTAGACCTGTATGACCGGATGCTTCCATACATATACAAATTCAGCTACTTCCTTCACACTATGGCCTTTGGTACACCCAAATACAATCACCCCTTATAGCCAGGCATTAACATCTTCTTTACGACCCATTTTTCACACATCCAACGAGACATTCACTGCACTAAACCACCTCTGCTCAATCTATGAATCCCTTGAGGTATTTCATAACCCGATCATCCTTGTGCAACACCATCCGCAGGAGGCTGAAGTTTTTTTAAACTATTTTTTTTGTCTGGTGAGCTTATTTCTGTTTGATATTGATGATACAAATAATAGTTTCAGCTAGTTAACCATAAATTCAACACATGACAAATGATGAAAAAGTGAAATTTGAAATTTGCATGTGCTCATTTTTGATCAGATTTGACTCTAGCAATTTTGGGGAATAAGAGCCAATGGATGTATCTGCTATAGGACTGTTCTTGAGTTTGGTTGTCTGTCCAGGAAAAATAAAAATTCCAGAGGACATGATTTTGACACAGCTGAAATCCAAGCATGCTTATATGTCAGCATTTCTTATGAAGTTTAAACTGTTTTTTGTTATCCAATCAAGCCATCCGTATACAAAGAATGAGATTCACTGGTCCGGACTTCACTTAAGGTTGCTCTAAGCTGTCAGCATAACTCCAAACCATCAGGAAAGCATGTGCTAATTTCCTCAGCTAAGCTACTGGCATGTGTTCTCAATTCCACTACTACTTATTACTTGCTCTACAAACACACACACACACTATTCTGTACCAGCTGAGAAGTGCAAAGAAAAAAGTACTTAATTTGGAAATTAACAGCCAATCACAATAAAGAGCCAACCATAGTGATGCCTTTTAGCAACTAATGTTATTTGAAAACCTAGAAACTAGCCATTAGAAACAGTTTTTAAAAATAAAATGATTTTTTTCTCCCCTAACACACCTGCGCTAGTAATTCAATGCTCTTAATAACTTAGTTTAAGTAGTAACATGTTATTTTTCCTTTGACCTTAAAAGAATAGCTTGAATTTACATAGGCATGGATTCCAGTGCATTATGCACAGACAGTGCATGTACTACAATGTACAATCACTGTTACAATTCTAGAACCATTTAGTGAAGATACATGCAAAGTGAATGATGTAAAAAGTCCAGGGTACTAGATATTTGGGAGAAAGTGGAATTAGAATAACTCACTATAATACTGTACAATCTTAAATGGCTCATGCAATTATAGACAGGGTAGTGGTACCACAGCTGTGGTAGGAGAGACTTTAAATATAGACAAGTTGCTGTTCATTAAAATATGTACATATGTGCTTATTGTGCCATTCTGTGCTGGGTTTTGAGATAGTGGTGCAGTGTTAAGTGGCTACCATGTATAGGCAATGCATACTTCTCGGCCATTTAGCCAGTGCTGGGTGGCGGATCTCGCATGCTGCTGACGCCATAATACCAGATATCATACCAGCATCACTAAGATCACTGGTCTGGACTACCCAAGTACTCAAAAGAATATTGACTGATGCTAGAAACACTTCTAGTGAAACTGAAAGGTGTACTTAAGATTCTCAATCTCCTTACTGGAACAGAATCCCCAAAATTTGAAAGTAAAGTTACTAATCTTAAATGACTGTAGTTAGTTCAGTTCTATCACTAATATTCTCATTAAGATTCATATTGCTAATTGCTAATTGAACCACCATGCACACCACAAATCCATCAGGAAAATGAACTACGAATAAATTAAAGTATGTGATGAAGCGAAAAGATTTTAAATGTAGCTCTTTCCAGGGTTAATGATCCCAAGTAGTTGAACTCTGTTATTCTGCATGCTCCTTATTTTACATCCAAGGCAGCACGGACTTTAATGGTTGTGCTATTTGAAATGAGTATCAGAATGTACCCCGTGGCAATGCCAGGATCTCTGCCATTAATTCTCTATATATCTTGCTCAGCTTTTCATTAAGTTCATGTCTAATTTGAAGCCAGGGGAATAATGAAGGAAACTCAAGTTCCCTGACAACTTTGTAAAGACACAAGTGGCGTAACAAGCAATCTTTGGCCCAATATGACATAAAGTCAACAGCGTCTGATATTTATGATATCCTTGAATTTTACTATGATATAATGGTAAAAAAACATTACATGGAAGATGTATAAGTAGTGTGCTTATGTGCTAATGTGCAGTATCAGTGGAGTTTTCAGTGTTTTAGTATTAGTCTATATGAAGCCTCATAGTGCTCACTGGGATTTCTACCTGTTTTTTTTAGTGATGGACAGTTTCCTCTCACTAGTCAGGATCTTTCCTATGACATAATGCTACATGTGAAGCAAGCCACTGTCAACTGTTGCTAATACAGTGTCATGAGATAGCTAAACATGCTTGCTAGTTAAACTGCCAATTCTGCTACCTCAACTAACAGATGTCCAAGTTGGCTAGCACTATGCTGAGTGATTGGGGAGGGAGGACTGTCCTAGCCATTTAGAGAGACAGAGAGGGAGAAGCCAATTATGCTCTCCTGAGCCCTATTCAGGCAGGATTAGTTTTACATGTGGAGGTGGAGTAATGCAATTATTACATTACTGGCATTTCTCAGTGATTTTAGTCCCGTCTGAATGCACCTTGTCCCTTCGTTTTTACTGACTGAGCTCTCCTGCGTCAGTAAAGATTCCGGCACCTTTCACCAGTTGTAAAACTGTATAACTCAGATAATATATAAGTTTTTCTCAAGGATGGAAGCGCTCGAGGAGACATTTGGTACGGACAGCCCCAGTCATTCAAGTCTGTGGCAAACGTCAGGTTCTGTATGATGTACAATACTCATATCCAGAAGACAAGCCTAAGGACTCCTCAGAGGCACAATGCTTCTGGCAGGTTCAGGTAAGTCACTGTGGAGTGGAGCCTACAGCCTATAAATGTGTTATGAACCTGTAGCGCTAATTTTCAAACTCAAAATCTTTATTATTATAAGTGGGTAGTAAGGTTTGTTATCATCCTCTACTTTATCAGTGGTCACAGGATGCTGCTGGCTGGAGAGTTTTGGTTGGAGGACTAGTTTAGTTGTTGAACACATGTTTTTTGGAGGTGATGGAAATACCTAAATCAAGTAGTCACTCCCATTTCAGTCATTTATGCTGAGATTTCTTACCCTGTGCAAATCGGTCATACATTTTACAGACAACCTGTATTAATATTACATTACTCCACCTCTCCATGTAAAACTAATCCCATCCAAACAGGGCTTTAGACCCACCACACGGATTGTTTGCAATTTCCTGATAACAGGAACAATGCTTAGATGATTGTGCCACTCAGGTGCCCCTTGCTAAGAGCATCTTTCTCAGGGCTGATCAACAACAACACTGCATCAGGTGAAAAGAACATAATTATAACACAACTAGCTAAAAATAAATTTCAGTTCAGTTTATTGAACATTTTTTAAACTGTCCAATTCAGATAGCTCAATCAAATGTCCAATGATGCATTTAGCAGTGTTCATCATAATCATCATCATGCATCTCCTGCATACAGTAAGATTCAGTCAGAGGCAGTTTAGTGTTCCCATTCATTACCACAATCATAGCTGTTGATGATGATGCATACACACACACACACACACACACACACACACACACACATATATATATATATATATATATATATATAAACTGGAAATGTATTAGCATCAAGCCCGGTTCATTGAATAATTTGTCTCTGGGCACCAATGTTTGGTGGCCCCAATTTGGAATCTTTTCTTTTTTTGGTGGTTTTGGAAATCTTTATGGCATAATGAGATCTCTGCAGCGCTACGATGCCAGCATACTAACAGCACTGTGCCATTATTTATTTCTTTTTTTATGTTTTGTAGAAGTAACCGCACGCAAAATCAGCTTATCTAAATGCATCATTATCTCACTCCTACTCTAAACAGTTCCAGAGACAAGCCTCTTGAAAGGAATATTTGTAATGTGGTAATGTAATTTAAATGCTGTTAAGTTAAATTATTCCTAATTTATTTGTTGGTTACAACAGATGCACGTATGAAGCATTATTAGGCTGACAGTGTTAGTATCTCCTCGTCCATTTCGTCCAAAGCATGTTCATTGATCTGTTATGGTTGCAAGACAATGGCAAGTTTCCAGACAGTACAGGGTCCACATGTGGACAGCTGAGGTGTAAGAACAAAGATGAGGAAAAACAACAGCAAACCTAAAACCCTAACTGTAGCGTGCCATGTGCTGCCCTGGGAGATAGAGGGGCTCTTGAGGCAGGCGATACAGTTTGCAGGCAACGTTTCCACTTTCATTTTTCACTCAAAACACAAATAAGCAAACCAAACCCAAAGCTTGCCACTTTTCAGTCCTTTCTTCACACACGCAAGCTTTAACCTGCTTGTCAGTTCCTTTCTTGCCTACTGCTGCTTGTCCCTCTTCTCTCCCTCTCTTTTCCCTCCTCACACCTTTTAAAAAGAGCCCACGCTGGCAAAGCTAAACCAGGATCAGCTGGTTCTCATTGCAAGGCAGTTCGCTGCTCCGCCTCTCCATCACTACCCCTGTTCTGCAGCTCGACCACCAGTATTGGATACCAGACATATTGCAGTGGCCTTGCTGTGGAACATGAGGCGAGGCCCAGTGGGCGGGGTCCGTGGCACTTTTGGAGACTTTATGCCCGGAACTAGAGCAACTTTTTTCAAGTTAACAAGTTTTTTTATTTGGCTTTGGAAATTGACATCATCTACTTTATCAGGGTAGCTGGTCTCGCCTTTACAGATCCTCCAGGCACAGCTTTGTTGTTCACAGCAGCTGCTCTTGACATCATGCCAAAATGTGATTAGGAATGGAAATGGAGCAGATATGGTCTGAAATTGCTTAGAAATTAATCTCATTATATTAACTTTCATGAAAGGTAAAGAATGTATTTGTCTTCTGTAAAGTCATTATTTTAGAGACATGCTTTTTTTTTTGGACAGCAACAATATTTGGAGCTTTAAATGGATTTATAGCATACTAGCATGGCAAGAATGGCTAGCTTGAACAACTGAGGTNTAAAGAATGTATTTGTCTTCTGTAAAGTCATTATTTTAGAGACATGCTTTTTTTTTTGGACAGCAACAATATTTGGAGCTTTAAATGGATTTATAGCATACTAGCACGGCAAGAATGGCTAGCTTGAACAACTGAGGTAATGAGGGACTGTGGAATGGTTGCAAAGCAGTAATTGGAGGTAAAATGAGGTAAAAGTGGATGTTCTGAAACGACAGAGCATCAGCACTTTGATTTGCCATAATGCAAGGTTGAAATTAGCTATCTTTTTCACTGTGACACTAGCAAAGCTCCCACAGTGAGTCATAACAGCTGTTAAGATTTTGGCATAATTGCTCAGGCGGCTCCCTAGTTGCTTGGGCTTCTGGGTACACACCCATAAAACCCAGGATGATCCAATTAGCATTACAGAAACATTTGCAAGATTTGTTTGTAGACAGTTGCAAATACAGCCTGTTAACAAAGCCGCAAAAAATGAAAACCTGTTTGAGATGTACTCTGAGGGTCTTGGCCAATTCTCTGCCTAATTGAGAGAACTAATGATAGTGACTCATGGTGCTCTTTAAATAAATTCTTATTAACTTAGAAAATGATTACCCAGCAAAATAGATAATGAATCAGCATGGTGGAAACTTACAGTGATGCTGTTGTTCTCAAAAATTGCAAATCTGGACCAAACTGTTGTAATCTCTGAGATCTGAGAATGTGGCAAGCTGGAGTGAAAGGGCAGCGGACAGGCCTTTCTCGTATCGATCCGCTAACCGTTGTGCACCTTTGTACGGTGTTTCATTTTTCTCAGTTGCAGGGGGGCCCGGCAGAATCACTCGATATAAATCACCAACCGTTCACAGCGGTGTGAATTGCCGAGACGACTTTGAGATGTTAAGGTGTTACATCTAAAGTAACTTTTAGCGTCAGGTAAATGCTCTTTTAATGGATTCGATTGGAAATGGCTCTTTGTACTTATTTTTCTGGAGACCTGAAAGGTTTGTTTTCCTCCCCATTTCATTGGAGAGCCTGCTTTCACCTCCTGGAAATGGTCCTGGTATTTAGACAGGTTAGCAATAGCTGTAATCTCACCACTTTGTAAAGACTGACATCCTTTGAGTAAGGACTTCTGTTTGTAGCACAAAGAGAAAAATCGAATGTCTTTCATCAGTCTTCTCAAAGCTATGGCTTCTTTGTACTTGGTACACAAAAGTTTGGGCACCTCTGGCAAATGTTTGGTAGATTTTTAAAATAAAGATATGGAGACAAATCCAACAAAGAACACACATCTGCACATTTTAATGCACATTGTGAATTTGCTGATTTTAACATTTTGGAACAAAAATGAAACATAAAATGTAGCCTGTGAAAAAGTGACACTCAAGGAAAAGAAATCGCTCTGTTGTTGTATTTAATCCGGTCTTTTTTTACTAATTTATGTCGGTTAAACTGAGTAAGTGAAAGTTACCATACACCCTGCTGCTGAGTGTATTTCTATGACAGCTTAATAGCACAGTAGTATCTTAACAAAAGAATGTAGATCTAACTTAAACCAAAGCCTTTCTACTTTAATTAGTAGATGAAGTTGAATATTAGTAATATATATATATATAAAAAAAAGATCAGTCCAGTTATTTAAAACCCTATTTGAATTTACTGAGTACTTTACTCAAAATAGCATCTTAAAAGCTACTTAACACAGAAGCATGGAACCACTTGGCATAACATTTTTAATTTATTCCAACATTTAATTTTTGGGTAATAAATGAAAATAAACTGCCCAATGAATCAGAACTTAACAATTCAAATCACAATAGCCTGACTAACTTGAAATTATTAAGTATGTTTTACTCAATCAAGTATCTTAAAGGCTACTTAACACAGTTGTGTGGGACCGCTTGACATTACTGATTTATCCTCCTTTTTCTTCTTCTTCTTTTTCTGTCTGATTTTTGGCCACTAACTCATCCCACAGTTTTCAAGAAATCAACACCATTCCAACCCCAGAATGTTTGCTCTGATTGGGATTGCATACAGATTGGGCTTGTATACAGCTTTCTGACTGGATGTTCAGTTTTCATACAGTTATACTTAAGTGACTTTTTTCCTCCATATAAATGAACAGCAGGCATAACTTTGTGAACCCAGTTTATATTGCGATGACAGAAGTCCATTAGTAACACCTTATTAACTATGTGGGATATAATAGCAATCACCTAGCAACCACATAGGAACCACCTGGGATAACATAGCAACCGAATAGCAACAACCTAGAAACCATATGGGATGCCATAGCAAACAACCTAGCAACATCTTAACAAGCTTACATAGGTACATAATCACTCAGGAAATGCACTTTTCAGTCAATAAAAAGCCAATAAGTAGTTTATTTTTCTGTTTGCTTTGTTCCGGAATGTATACGAATCGTGCCTGTGTACAGTTTTCGGATCGGACGTACGGTTTTCGTGCAATGTTCATTCAATTATTTTTTCCTCTATGGGAATGAATGGCATGCAAATTGTACTGTGATAATAGAAGTCTATTACTAATGCTGTGCTAACTATGTGAACTATCATACCAACCACCAGCAACCACCTATCAGCCCGTTAGCCACCACCTAGAATACCAAAGCAAATACATAGCAACAACCAAGAAACCATATGGGATACCCTACCAGCTAGTAGCATCTTAAGCAGCCTAAGGTGCCCAATCACTCTGGAAATGATCCATTATCCAATTTGTATTCTTCTTCTTCTTCTTCTTTTCGACACTGTTCCAACTCCGGAATGTCTGATCAGGAATACTGTGCATTTTCAGTCGTATGTATGTTTTTTTACCATCATCAGCAAATGATGATTTTTTTTCCTGTATGAATGAATGGAGGCTAAATGTTTGTGCAGCCAGCTTATAACACAATGATTGACAATATCATTGCAACTGCCTGGAAACCATCTAGGAATTGATTGAATTACACAATCACTCTGCATTTTCTTCAGGAAATGCACTTTTCTAGTTATGTTTGTTCTCTGTAGAGGATATGTATCGACTTATATTTTCAAGCAGAAAGTCAATAACACGTAATTGGACTGGGGGTGTTCAGAGCTTTGCATACAACTGTATCAAACATTTTACTGATCAGAGAGATGTTTTTTGAGTCTTTAGCACGTCAACATATCTGTATTTAATTGCAACCACTGCAACTGGATTGAAAGACGGCCATCTTGTAGGAAGTCTCTTTATGACAGTCAGTAAATCCCATCTCCTGACACTTTGTCATGTAAATTGACATATATGGTGTAGTAAAGAATCTAACGCCAGTTTAAGCTATAGGCTTAATTGAATCACTGAGGATCAGAGTTAAATTATGAGTAGCATGATGTATGTACATGGCATTTGGCCGGTTTTCTTGCATCCTTGTTTGAGCACCTGTATATATTCCTATCCTGTTCACAGTGCTGTTGAACACCTGACCACTGCATTTTGAGGTATTCAGTCACTTTTCCTCAACTCGGTTTATCATTTTACTTGCAGACTAATCGGATATTTTCTGAAATCCTATGAAAGACTCCTGCTGTCTCTCTTTATTGAGACAGGTTGATTAATCTGACTGATCTGGTATACTACAGAATGTGTCATATGTACACTCATCATCAAAAGAATAGTTACACCCAGAAGGAAGTGTCAATGCTGTAATGCTGCAATGCTGTTTGGAAGCTAAGGGCTACCAGGAACAATAAATGACAATAAATTTAGACTGATATGGGCAACATTTACTGACCTACACATAACGCAACATGGCAGACGTCTTGACATGGAGTTCCATAATGGTGTCCTGCGATAATCCATCCCATGCAGATTCAATATTCTCACACAGTTCCTGTAGATTTTGTGGTAGGGGTGGAGGTGGAGTGACACCAGGCCTCCTGGACATGTGACAACAAACTGTTCATCTTGGTGTTGACCACGGTGTCTCCACACACGGATTAATTGGTCGTTTCCATTAAAACAAAAGCGGGACTCGTCAGTGAAGATGACCACATCACTCCATGACAGTCTGGCACAACATCATTGCAGTCTTCGGCGTCGACATGGTGTTAAGGGCAGTCATTGTAATGGTCTGTGTCCGTGTAGTCCTCCGTCGTGCAGCCTTTTGCCAATGGGGATGGTACTAACAGGATAACTCATCATCAATGAATGTCCGCAATCATGACTGTTGGGTCAGTCAAGTACAGCAATAAGGCTTGTTAAAATATGGGATCATACTAAAAAAGGGAATTCCATTGATTTTTAGTTTCAGAATTTCTGTATTATTAAATGGTTAAGATGTTAACAAAGTCTCAGATGGTTTAATGTGAAATGAGTCAGAACAGTTCACAGTGGTGCTAATAGGAACCAGACGCCTGAGGAGTTTAATGTGTCTAAAAGCCCACTTGCAGAAAGTTAATTACATGAACATATCTGATGGCTGGTTTTACAATAGTTTTGAAGGGTTTTGAAGGGTTTTTAAAGGTATTTTTTAAACCCCTTCATGTCAGACAGCTACATGAAAGGAATTGTAAGGCAAAGGACTCCCCAAAGAAAACTGATTTTCCAGATTACGCTCTTACCTTTATCAACATTACATATAGTAGTAACCCTGCTAGTGGCTGATGCTGACCTCTCAGCACTCGTGAGGTGGTTCATGGGTGGCATGTGCCCTCAGGAGATTAGATGTTGTCTAAGCATTCAGTGTTTGGTATGTGCCTATGAAAGAGCACAGAATTATGGCCTATCCTGTGTCTTACTCTGCACTGATGCTACATTATAAAAACCCAGAAGATAGATAAAATGTGTAATAGATAAGATGGCTATATCTGAGTTGTAGGCATTGGGACCCGTTGTTCCTATCACCACCACTGTAAAGAAACAACTCTGTCTAAGTTTGTTTAGACATGAATCATATGGCAATTTGAAAAATCAATGATTTACCCTTTCTGAATATTTCAGTTATGCAGGGTAATTGACCTTTGTTGGTTTCTGCTGTGTTCTAGATGTGCCAGACTGCTTGATGCAAGAATTAGGGTAATGCTAGCCTTACCCATAGATTCTCCACCTCACATGTAGACGAAGACCCTGACATCTTTAGTGTGTTAACCTTGCCACACTGTCAGGATTCTTTCGGTTGCATTCTGATTGGCTGTCTGCACTCCCACATATATGCACATATATGTAAGGTTTTGCAGGGGTGCAACGTGAATCAAAGCTTAGTTCAGCCTAGTGACCAGTACTCTCAGGCCACAGGTGCTCCACCCATTGTCTACTCCTGCGTTTACCAAGAGACTGTTTATGTTGTGACTCCAGTTTCAAGATAGCCTTTTTTAAGTCATGCAAAATAGCAGGCTTGTGATGCATGTCAGTTGAATTTCCTTTTCCTGTAATAATAGGCGGTTCTTGGCCATGTTAAGTGGTAAAAGGAACCATACTCTCACTCGACAGTCTGGCAACATGATACTAGAGTAATGTTAACAAAGCTCTCTCGGTCTCTAAAAATGTGAAAAACATGACCCATTTTCTTTTTGGGCACTTCATGTATAATGCCATGCTGTTGCCACTGATCACAGGCTGCTGTGTGGGGCTCTGTGGCATCGTGTTTGTCCACATATAACTTCTATGAGAGCAGCCTTGAGGTTGCCAGCACTGTTTATAATACACAACTCTCTGTTAGGCATCTCATGGGGAAAAGCAGAAGGTCTGGATGAACCTTGAGACACCATAAATAACTTCTGTTTATAATGGCAGTATCAGAACAATGCCCTTTATGTGTTGGATGGGTCCAGCACTGCTAAGGTGGTACAAGGTGGAGCACTATTGTTAGCACCGTTGCGAACCCCCACCTCTACTGCTGCCAAAATGCTTCTAGCAGGGAGAGCAGGAGGTTCTTATTTTCATCCATAACGGCCACACTTCTGTTGGTAAAGCCAGCAGAGGAGAAACATGTCAGTCTTACCTTATTTATCCTCTATCCACCCCTTCCTTCTTTTAGTGTCCTACTTTCATTGTTTGCACTGTGTGTCCATGTTGTTGAGCTTTTTTCCCCCTTTTTTTCAGTTCAGTTCTTTACTGTTGTCTGCTATACCACTGTAACATACTTCATATATATATATATCACATATTTTAATTTTTTAAAATTTTTTCATTGTTCCACATTTTTAGTTCATTTTTATGACTTCCATTTACTTCCAAGACTTCTGTATGTGTATTTTTTACTTATACATATATATGCCTCATTTAAAAAAGCCCTCCAGAGCAAAACGCATCGTGTAACTTCAGTGTAAATGGGTGGAGTTAATCTGCTGTAGGCTCAATAGGCAGATATATGTGAATTTGTTGATTTTTCAGATATCACAAAAACAGTGAATCCAAAACAGGTTAGATAGATGGATGGATGGATGGATGGATGGATGGATGGATGGATGGATGGATAGATAGATTTATTGATTGATTATTGATCCCGAAAGAAATTTAGCAACTGTATAGATGAGGTAGATGCTTATGTTTAAAAAACTTTAGCAAGTTTTATTTACTACATTTATAAAAGTGAAGGAAATCAGTTTTTGATGGTATGGGGCAATTAAATCACCAGGCAATCATATAATAACCACAACTATTAAAAAAAAAAAAAAAATTGTCTGCATGGCTTCAGTTCTTAAATCTAGCCCAGGCAATTCCATGCATGGTTTCAAGCACATCCTGCCCCCAGCTCATCTGAACCAGTTCAGAGCAGCATTGACAACAAGTTAATGAGGTGGCTTGGGTGTCTCGGGGTAGGCAAACTTGAACTATATGCAACTATATGCAGAGTTAATAAATACACACAACACCCCTCACTTTAAACGACCCAGTAAATGTTTATTATCAGTATAACACATTACACCTGTCTGACTGAATGACGCATCCAGTCTTTACATGACACTTAGGCCAGTAACATGGTCCAGTGACGTGGTCAATTGACCTGTTTGAATACCTGCTCTCTGCGGGTAGCAAATTTAGAAATCTGTCTCCACCTGGTGGTCACAACATAGTGCTGCATATGTTTGGAGAGATTTCCTTTTGAGAATTTGTATTTATTCATTGTTTTTCTGGTGTGGTTTGTGTTTTGCAGAGCAGTTATAATAATTTGGCATTATCGACATAAACATGAACTCAACTGGAAATGAGAAAGGGAGGCAGTGTGGTCAGTTTGTGATGATCTTTCAGTGCAGTTACCAAGTAAAAGAATCTGTTTGTGGTCTAGTTATATTTTGTTCCTTTTTTAAGCCCTTTGAGCAGAGTGAACATTAAAAAAAATGATTGAATGTATTGAAGTAGCACAATAAGTGAACAATTAGTAATAATAATAATAATAATAATAATAGTAATAATATCTTTTGCTGTGGAGCTCTGGGCTGTGTCTTTGTATGCTGTGGGTTGTTCCACAATTTAGTTGTCTATGTACCGTCATAAAACTGCCATTACATAAGCAATGTTTAATGTAGAAATCTGTTTATTCATTCACTTAATAAAATAAAACATTTGCTAATGCTAGTAATGCTAGACGCTACACAAAGCTAGTGGGGTTAGCTCAGCATTATGTTGGATTTTGATGTCAGCTCTAGTTAAAAAAAGGACATTTTAAGCTCATAGGTGACATGTATTTACTGTATTCTTTAGGGCTGCAAGTCTCAGTTTAAGTAACTCCATCTGCCAAGGTTTAAACTTGAAATTTGTCTTTTATTTAACCAGTTGAGGAGAATCTATTAGCAGAACCTGTGAGGTGTGCATGAATTTCCACAGTAACAACTGGGCTTTTTCAAGTCTTGTTCATATGTCTTTGCTGTGCTTTTTTGAGAGATGTATGCCTGTAAACCTTGCCATAATTTCAGTTCATTCAGCTGAAGTTTAGTGGTGGACAAAGGACACAAACCATGTACTTGAGTTAAAGTAAACATACCCAAGGTAAAATACTCCTCCAGTAAAAGTAGAAGCTCCTCCCTATAGACCTCCACTGGAGTAAAACTACTAAAGTATTTACCTTCAAATGTACTTAAGTATGGAGAGTAAAAGTAGCATGATTTATTATGACTGTAATGTCCTAATATCATTTCTGGAACCAGACTCTTAATCAACTCATTTAGGTGAGGTGACTCTGGTGTCTCTCAGTCCACCAGTCTTTAATAGAAGGTCATTAATTAGTCTGACACTGATGCCTATTAAAATGATCTTAAGCACAGAACACTGAAGGAGAACAGTTTCTATTAGCTAGAACCAAACTCTGTCCAACAGGTCAAAACAAGCTCAGAACAAAGTGAACGCTGTACCCTGATTGGTGGGCTCACTTCACACTTTATTTGTTACATTTTTATTCACACATAAGCCAAAGGAAGGACAGATTTGTCCATAATGTAGTGGAGTAATCAGTAAGATATTAGACTCTGAAATGTAGTGGAGTTAAAGTAAAGTCATTCAGAACAGAAACACTTCAGTACAGATACACCAAAGCAGCTACTTAAGTACACTAACACACTACACTTACTTTGTTACTGTCGACCCTCTGCTGTAGTTAAACAGAAAGCACAGTCAGAGCTGCTTCAGAAAACTTTACTGGTACGTGAAAACAGAGTGAGCACATGTTTCTTAGCTTAGCTAAAAAACATACGGACTTGTGAAAAATAAGGTGAACAGGCTGCGTCTAGCAGAGTAGGACTGTCCACTATCATGACACTTTACCTGATAATTAATTGCCAAATATCACAAAATTAGCTGATTAGCCACCCCTGCATTTACGCAGGTCTTGCTCACACTTTGTATTGCCGTCTGAAGTGATCTGATCAAGTAACATTGTTTGCTGAACACATTGCAAAAGCACAGCCCTTGTGTACAAACCACGTCTTCTGACGTTACTGTGGGGGTTAAGGCTCGGAACTCAAGGGGGTGCTAGACGACAAACCATAGACTGCATATAAGAATGAATGTTTTGTACAGTTTTTGAGCTAAACATGCAGAGCGATCTGCGTTACCTGTTCTGTAGGAATAGTATGGTGATAATGTGTTACATGTTAGGCAAGTGAACCATTTATCTGTGAGACTTAACCGCTTGTCTGCTGTGGCAGTTGAGAAAGCACGCTGGTGGTGCAAGATTGCTTGGACAGGCTTGGCCGTCACTATTGCTGTAGTGCTCAGAACATGGCCCACACATGTGGTGTGTGCCTGCGTAGCTGGAAGCATCTGCATTCATGTCCTTGTGTGAAGTATGCTTCTGACCTTATGTTATGTGGTCATTCGCCTCCGTGACCACCTCTAAAGTGATCAGATTCTGGGTGATTCCTTGATTCCTTGATTCCTTCCGGGTGCAGCTATTTGTGCAGCTATTCTTTTGATGATGAGTGTAATTTGATGAGCTCTGCTCTAATTTGCTGGTTTCCATTGAGGCACCATGATGGATTGCACAGAAACAACATGCAGCAAAATAAAGTGAACCATGAAATTATGTGATGTTTGTCTTTAATCAAAGCTGAAATTGGCTTCCTGTTCACCAGCTTCTTTTCTTGATCCCTGGCCGCGATGTTCCTTTAAGTTCACAATCTGGCCACTGGATGGTGCCTGAAAGACAGAGCTCGGCTCACGGCACTGCTGACTGAGACTGATCCACTCACTTGCTCAGCTGCTGCTTTATTCCAGTTCCCCTGGGAGAAAAAGAAGTAGCTGACAAAATCATGTGCTTCTTGGTAAGTTCATCTTTTCTTTTTCCTCTGGTTGCTCTTTTTAAATTCAGCAGTGACTGAACTGAGACTGAATGCTGGGACTGTACTCACACTGCTGCTGGGTTTCAAGTTCATAGCTACAGTGGAAACGGGTTATTGATTTATTTGATGCTTCCTTATAATTTTCTGTGAGCTTGTACTTGTGCTAACCTCTGTCGTGAAGCTGCCAGATCCCTGCATGTGTGTGCATGGTTACAGAGAATATAGAAGGAGAATTAATAATTAGTATGCAGAAGTTCTGACAGCACTGAAAATGCTTTTACAAAGTCTGTAACTCTGAACTGGGGACTGAAATCTATCTGTGCTCTGCTGTGGGTCCATCACCCCAGAATGCTCTCTGTACACGCAACTTTCACAGACATTAGTTAGTTAGTTTGTTCGTTAGTTTGTTCTTTCTTTCTTTCTTTCTTTCTTTCTTTCTGTCTTTCTTTCTGACTTTCATATTTCTTTGTTTTTCAGACATTTTGACCTTTCTATTTTACTTTGTATCATTGTTCGTTTCATTCTACTCTCTCTCTCTCTCTCTCTCTCACTTGATTTAGTTCTTTCGTTCTTTTTCTTTTGATCTTTCTTTCTTTCTCTGTTTCTTAGCTTTACTTTCTTTCTTTCTTTCTTTCTTTCTTTCTTGGTGTTTCACCCTCTTTCTCACTCACCCTCTCTCTCTCTCTCTCTCTCTCACACCCTCTCTTTCTCTCTCTCTCTTTCTCTCTCTGATGGCCTACAGTTGATGGCACTCCTGCCATATGGTGCCAGTGTGAGAGAGCTTGCCCACTGCAGGCTGCCTGAGGAGATTGAGCTTAATTGCTGTACTATCATTAAAAGCACCAAAAGACGGAGTGCATGGCTGCATCTATTTGTGCCCAGCAGTGATATGCTAATAGTGAGAGCTGCATCTGCGTCTTTTCTGGGAGAGACCGATGAGTCACGATCATCTACTGAACATCCTCAGGATTTCAGTAATTGCATAAATTTATTAACAGCGTGCTTCATTAGCCAGTCACTGCTCTCCTCAGAAGCCCAAGATAATTGCAGCGTGGAGACTGAAAAGAAACAAAACAGGAAAACATGCTACTGTAGCTAGAACGAGCATGGTATGCATCAGGGGTCAGAGAAAGTGAGAGAAAAGTGTACGAGTCTATTTCTTCAATGTGAGTGTCATTCCTGCGTCTGCTGTCTTTTTAATAACTCCAGATCTGTCCTGTTTCATTATACAAAGTTTGTCGTAAATCAGGAGGATAGATTAAAACAGACTCATTGGTGGTGATTTAGTCTGTTTAGTGAAGTGAGGTCTGTGGTTCAGCACGACCCTTGTTCATGTGCTCCTCTAGAGGCTGGGCCAAATTGTCAGCTATGGTTAAAGCAGGTGAGCATGCAGAGCTCCAGCTGCAAGTGTGGTCTCACAATTGCTCTGGTCTTATTCACGCTGAAAGGCTACAGCGACAGCCCTGCTATTGTTCCTAGACTCAGGACACTCCTCAAGTGAGTATGGGACATGTATTTGTTGTTATATATATATATATATATATACAGGCAACAATCATGCCTAGCTAAAGGCTGGTAAAGAAGAGAATGATTGAAGACAATCACTGACAATTTAGAGCTGAATGGACTATTCAACTATTCTAAGAAAAGCATCCTGCCAGAGCCAACATAAAGCGGACCTCAAAGCTGCAAACCAATCCTTGGTTTCAGAACACATCATGACTTTTTCTTATGACCTTTCTCAAGACCAAATTTTAGAAAGAACTTGAAGAAAGATGATATCAGTGACCCATTTGTTCCTCAACAAGTAATTGCAAAGGTTTTAGGTATTTCACCAACTGCGGTGGGTGATATCAATAATAAGATTCCGGAAATCCGAAATCTCTGTGTGGGAAAACAGGCCAGACAATCACACCTGTGACTTTTGATCCCCCAGATGGCACTGCGTTAAAAACTTGCATACATCTGTCATGGTCATCTCCACGCTGACTTGGAAATACTTTGACAAAATGCTGTCAGTAAACGTACTTCATTTATTATCATAAAGACATATGCGCATTCTAGACAGGGTCTTTTTCAGGTACAACAGAATTAACTAATCACTTCTTTCTGTTTTTTATTAGTGTTTCATGTACGGTCCCAACATATTTAGAAGTGAGATTAGAAGTTTTTATAAATTTGCATTTTATTTTAATGCAGTGAAATTAATAATTGCTATGCGTTGCTATGCACAGTAATATATATGCAACATATATATGCAATGTCATGCATGCCCTATGTATATAAATATATACAGTATATTGTGTGTGTGTGTGTGTGTGTGTGTGTGTGTGTGTGTGTGTGTGTGTGTACTCAGTGTGTACAGTGATGCTAATTATTCAGACAGCTATGATGTCAGGTGTTTCACACACTATTTGCAGTAATAGCTGTCGGATTCTGTCACTGAGTGGTCTTGCTAATCTGTGTTGCCAGAGTGATTACTGCTGGTCTTGCTGAAGCTGACATTTTGGACTGTGTGTGCATGTGGGTGTGCATGCATGTGTGAGTCCACGTGTTGTGTGTGTGTGTGTGTGTATACCTCCTCATTAAGGTCTGATTTCCTGCACTTGTCCAGCCCCCACTTCTCTCACTGTCATCTTGGTTACTAATGAACTGCCAGAAGAATGGCCACACTACTCATTTGTAATTTCTGATCAGTGTTTACCACGCGATAGGCGAGGCTAAGAGTGCTCTGGTTACTGCTGCATGAGTGCACCTGCTGATTAGTATATTGTGACTGGAGTGCCTCTGTCTCTCTACCTATGATGTGCAAATAGGAAAAAAGGAGAAAATATCTATTTAACATAAAAATATCAAGCTTTAATAATTGCAAATAAAATTTGTGTGATATTTAACATATAATATTGCAATATGTAATATTTTATATATACACTCATCATCAAAAGAACAGTTGCACAAAAACTGGCACCAGAAGCAATCAACCGACAGGAATGAAATTTGGTGGGTAGGTTTGACATTGTGAGACATGCGGTTGATTCAAGTTTCACGTTCTGCTGTAAGCAAGGACGGTCCTTATCGTTGCATCTGATTGAGCCAACTTCCATGATTGCAGACATTCAACGAGTCATCCTGTTAGTGCCAGCACCACTGGCAGACGGCTGCACAACACAGGACTATATGCACACAGACCCTTATGACCGCTGTCCTTAATATCACGTCAGTGCAGCCAAAGACCACAATGGTGTCACGCCAAACTGTCATAGAGTGACTCAGAATGCCAAGATGAATGGTTTGTTGTCACTCGTCACATCACCAGAAGGCTGGTGTCACTCCACCTCCACCCCTACCGCAACATCTGCAGGAACTGTGTGAGAATATTCAAGCTGCATGGGATGGATTATCACCGGACACCATTAGGAACCTCTACAGCTCCATGGTGAGGTGTCTGCATGTTGTATTAGCAAGCATGGCGACCCGACACCATACTGAGAGAAACTACTTCTACTGCGTAGCTCAATAAATATTGTCCATATCTAAGTTATTAATTTTTAATTGATTGTTCCTGGTAAACTTTATCTTCCTTCCAAAATAGCATTGCAATCCAACACTTCCTTCCAGGGCCAACCATTCTTGATTGAAAAAAATATTCTATGTATATATACACCCATAGAGAGTCCCAGCCAATAGAAAAATATGAATGTCCAAATATAGTGGTTTTTACTGATTGTTTTGACTCCCCGGAATCCAGATTTAAACCCCATGGAGAATATTTGGTCTACCAAAAAACACAAACTAACTTGGCAGTGTTTTTTGACACTGCCAGTTCTTCCTGTAAAAGGCTGTTTCAAAGTAATTAAAGGGAAAAGCTTCCCTAAGTCACTTTATCTGTTTTGTTGTTAAGAACATTAAATGCTTAATGTTTTGGAATTGTAGGCCCATTTCTGCACATGTCCATTCACTGTCCACTCTATTAGACACATCTGCCTTTTTGGTCCACCTTGTAGATGTATAGTCAGAGAAAGTAGCTCATCATCTAGTCAGTGCGGTGCTGAGATTGACCCTGCACTGTGGTGGTCCTGAGGGGGTCCTGACCTTAACAGAACAAGGTAAAAGTGGCCTAACATTGTATGCAGAGACTCATATAGATTACAGCCTGTAACCGTAGAACTACCAAGTGCACCCATATAACTGGAGCTGTTAAAATAGACAATGAGTATATATATAAGAGTTTCTCTGTAGAGGATGTGTTCAATTATTTTCACTTAGAAAATCAACAAAACATGTAATTTGACAAGGAGAGCTACACTATATATAACGTGAAGTACTATTATTATCACCATAGCCACAACATTTCCTATAATGAAATGAAGCTTTGAAAGAAACTGTTTATGCAAATAACTTTTTTAGAGACCACGCCCCCCAATGCCACCACAGTGGGCTAGAAATGTGGACAACAGCAGGAGTGGCTGCCGCAAAATGAGAGGGAAGCCTAAAACCAAAACCACTACCACTGTGACTATACACAGCTCAGTCCCCAGCATCTGCTGTTGTTTTTCTCTGGGCGGATCTGATCTTGACTTTATAGTGTACACTTTGATAGCTGCATGGATTTTTCTGCATGTCTTCTAGTGCAAAACGAAGCAGTGAAGCGGGCGAGGTAGCTCATCACCATGGCGTCAGATGCCAGTTCCATGCTGGAGGCAGCCTTGGAGCAAATGGATGACATTATAGCGGGTAAGAATTGCACTTCAGTTGCGAACATGTCTTTTATCTCTTTGAGGGATCACTTCCCACGAAGTGCACGGATAAATATGAATGAGGCGACAAATGTCAGTAAAAGTTGCTTATGTAGAGCAATGCTTTGCTTTTCATTGCTGTGTTTCTTGCACTTTTTGTTTCAGATTGCATCACGATCCTGACTTGTCATAAGAGTAGCAACATATCACAAGTGAATAGAACATATGCAGCTATCTAAAAGATGCCTGTGAACCTTTTTATATGAGGGTCCGCTCTATTTTTTTTACTGTCCCAATTTCTTTCCACTGGTGCTTCCCCTCCAGCCTCTGAGGTGCAGGAAGCATTTTCTACAAGAGAGCAACTCTTATGACAGCCCTGCTTATCACAACTGAAGTAGCTTCTCGAATGGGCTTTGAAGGTGCCAGGTTGAAACAGAACACTAGCAAGCACTCGTGTACTGATGAGAAAGAAAGGATGAGATGATTACTTATGCATGCCTCTTTTATGGATCCACTATATATGCTTACAAGAGTGGAACACATGAGGAACATGTGGGAAGAACAGGGGGGAAAGAGCATGGATATCAAAACTTGCAGATTGACTATATGGAACACCACATATCATTAAATACATTAACTGCAGTCATTCAAATCTCAGCATGTCACAATCACCAGCCTGCTTATTAACACCATAAATGACATAAATCAGCAGGATATTAAAGGTGAGTGGCTCATTGTTGCTCCTGTGTGCAAATAAAGAGGTTTGAGTTTAGAGCTTTGAGTTTAATGTGCTAAGGTTGTTCAAAGCTTTATGTGTGAACTGAATGGCGTTCTGCAAAAGGTGACACGTCCAGAAATCAAGGCACAGCTCCCCAGGATAGAACTGGAGTGATTATTATATGAAAATTAATAACTTTTGGTACTGAGGCTAAAAGCTCTGATAACACAGTAGAATGTTGGGGAACTCCAGTTCAATGAATTCAAACAGAGTATAGTTGAAAACTGTACTGCTGTTCTGAGATAATGTGTTTTCTGTTAAAAATCGGTTGTTTACTGCAACAAACCAATACCAAGTCAAATGATTTAACCATACCAAGTCAAAACATCAATCTGGTTGAAATGTTTTGACCTCTCATTAGAATAAGTAAAAATATAGAGACCATCATTTGTGTTACATCTGCTAAAAGACCTGTAAGTGTATATAAGACTTCATACTGGTATAAATTTGCTTAGACTTTGACAATGTTTCAATGCTGTTTGTAATTTGTTGATGCTTCCTTAACTCGGTAGGACTAGCAGTCAACATGTATACCAAATTCGAGAAGCACTGATTTTACATTAACAGAGGTAGCTGATTGACGGGTCACAGAACTCCATGGCTTACGGAACTTAACGTTCAGTTCATCGGACAAAAAAAAGTTACCTTGCGTGTTTAAGGTGATAGTAAGTTCAGGCTCCTGTAGGTGGTGTTGCACAAGGATGATCAGGCTGTAAATACCTGCTGCTGTGTGTGTGACGGGATTCATAGATGGAGAAGAGGTGGTATAGTGCAGTGAATGCCTCATTCCATGTGTGGAAAATGGGTCCAAAGTAGATGTTAATGATGGGCTGAAAGGAGTGACTGAGCATTTGGGGATGCCAAAGACTGTAGTGTTAAGGAAGTAGCTGAATTTGCAGGTGTATGGAAACGTATGGTCATACGGGTCTACCAGCAGAGGCTAAAATCCCAGTCTACAGGAATTTCTCCTCGGAACTGTGCCAGGGACGGCATCCACCAAATCTGACCCAACTGCACAATTCTTTGATATAAGAGTGGCTGAACATTGATGTGGCCTACATCCAGAAACTTGTCCAGTCCATGCCACATCAAATCGCAGCTGTTATTCATGCTTGTGGAGGTGTTACACGCTATTAGTTACATTTCAGTCACAGATTACTATTTCTTTGTCTGTTGAGCTGAACCTCACTTCAGCATTAAAGTCTGGCAGGTTAAGGTCATCAAAGTTTTATTTGTAGTCAATTACAATGTAAAATATTATGTAGCATCCAATGAGAGTAAAATATATTATCTCGATCAGTTTGCTGCTGTGGAATATACTGTATATAAAAATCAGGTATTCAGATATCTTTGGCAAAACAGCTGATTTTAGTTTTACTAATAATAATAAAATATTTATTAAAATATCTAGACAGTGGCTGAATAAAACACTGGGAACTGCTGCTGGGAGAGTAAAACACTGGGAACTGCTGCTGTGGGGGGATTCTTCAGAATTATCTGCTGGCAGTAGGACACCTAATACTACAGCAACAACTGTTTCTTTCTTCCAAAAAGGAAAACTCTTCAAACCTACTTAACTTGTGTGGCATAATTATCATTTTAAGTGCTGAATTTTCGGGTGTATGTATGTAATCACCCTGTTTTCATAACGTACCTGTAGTCTGATTATTACTTTTTACTGTAACTGTAATGAGATACGGGAAGTTTTTATTCACTCCAGAAGTCTATGACCAGCAAATTCTTTTAAAACAAATGTAATTTTGCTCATTAAAATTTGCTGGCGAATGCAACCATCACTGGTCCTTCAAAACTCATTTACCCAGTGAGGTCTCAAAAGATATACACTATTTGTGGGAATGCTGTCGTTGGTATGAAAATGGACAGATGTGGATATTTACAAAATCAAAAACCCAGTTTACACCTGGTCACGTCATGTGATTAGTATCTGGATTGTATCCTAATAAGATTAACATTTACACTTGGTAGTCATAAGCATCTCCAGTTATTCAGACTGAAATCCATTTGCTGTGTGGAATGCAACATGCAAATCTGCTTGTTTACTAATTGTTTATCTGTTCAATTTCTGTTGTCTGTAATTTGTTTTAGGGAGGAGTTTTGGTTATACTGGGAAGAGTTTTGGTTGTACTGGAAGGAGTTTCAATTGTACTGGTAGGGGTTTTAGTTGGACTGGGAGGGGTTTCGGTTATACTGGATGGAGTTTTGGTTGTACAGGGAGGAGTTTTGTTTATACAGGGAGGGGTTTTGGTTGTAGTGGGAAGGGTTTTGGTTGTATTGGGATAAGTTTCAGTTGTACTGGGAGGAATTTTTGTTGTACTGGGAGGGGTTTTGGTTGTACAGGGAGAAGATTTAGGTGGACTAAGAGGGGTTTTGGTTGTACTGTTAGGAGGTTTGCTTGTATTGGGAAGGGTTTATGTTCTACAGGGATGAGTTTTGGTTACACTGGGAGTGGTTTTGGTTGTACTGGGAAGGGTTTTGGTTGTGTTGGGATAAGTTTCAGTTGTACTGGGAGGAATTTTTGTTGTACTATGAAGGGTTTTTGGTTGTACAGGGAGAAGATTTAGTTGGGCTAAAAGGGGTTTTGGTTGTACTGTAAGGAGTTTTGCTTGTAAAACTCCTTACAGTTCATGTTCATAGTTCATGTTGTACTGGGAGGAGTTTTGGTTATACTGGGAGTGGTTTTGGTTGTACTGGGAAGGGTTTTGGTTGTGTTGGGATAAGTTTCAGTTGTACTGCGAGGAATTTTTGTTGGACTGGGAGGGGTTTTGGTTTTACTGTAAGGAGTTTTGCTTGTAATGGGAAGGGTTTATGTTGTACTGGGAGGAGTTTTGGTTATACTGGGAGGGGTTTTGGTTGCACTGGGAAGGGTTTTGGTTGTATTAGGATAAGTTTAAGTTGTACTGGGAGGAGTTTTTGTTGTACTGGGAGGGGTTTTGGTTGTACAGGGAGGGGATTTAGTTGGACTGGGAGGGGTTTTGGATGTACTGTAAGGAGTTTTGCTTGTAATGGGAAGGGTTTATGTTGTGCTGGGAGAAATTTTGATTGTACAGGGAAGGGTTTTGGTTGTACTGGGAAGGGTTTTGGTTGTATTGGGATAAGTTTCAGTTGTACTGGGAGTGGTTTTGGTTGTCAAATATCTTGACAAGATTCATAGGTTTACACTGTCATAACATCTGGCTCCAATGCGTCTCAGACCACCTCTTAAAGTGGTTTGAGTGATCTGATTTGTATCTGTTCTAGATGCGTCTCGGGTGCATTACACTTGCATTTTTATTTGACTTGGCCTCATCCAGATATAATCCTGGTACCCCTGATGCATATATAACCTGGGGCTATATTCTATGAAGATTCAACAGACATCCTTTTTTTAGTGACGTTTGACATGATGTGGTTATGGCAAGTATGGGCAGAGCTAGACCTAAAGTGCAGACCTTAAAATACAGACATCAGTGAATATCAGTTGAATGAACACACCGAAATGATCATGTTTCTGTTGAAACATTTTTATGATTGCAGGTTGTACATTAAAGATGCCATTAGTCCAAAAATCTGGAAAATTATTCACAGGACTACAATAATCCTTTCTCCCTGCACTCTGCCTTGCTTTAATCAGCAGTAAGAATTAAGTATTAATAATCTAAAAGGGTTTCAGATCAGTCAGATGTTTTGCACTTAGTAGCACCTAATGGTTTAAGAGTGAAATTCCTCACTCTGTTGAAGGGATGTGTTATGCAGTCACACTAGAATGTGAATGCACTTCACTTTGAGGTCATGACAGTGCAAAGAGAAATATTTGGGTGACATGGCATGCAGTTCTTCGTGATGTGGTTGGTTTTTGTGCAACGTGGTATTGCAGTGCTTTTCTTGTTCTCTTATGTAATGGCCATGTCTGTGTGTGTGGGATGGAGCAGGGCTGTGTGGTTCAGACATTACCTCTGACAGCTCTCTAATAAGGACTGGGCCTGGGAGGCATCAAGCCGTCCTCTCATATATACCAGTAGTCTTTTTTTTAACCATTGAAAATCAACTACCTTAAAAGAATATGCTATGACACTATGAAGCACTTTTTGTTACATGAACTGTGAAGATGTTTTGTTGAACAATTGGCCTGATTCTAGCTACAAAATGGCAATCGGGATATGATACTAATCTCACCAGACAAAAAATTAGCCACCTGTGACTGAAACGTAGTGAAACGAGCATGAATAACAGCTGTGATTCGGTTTGGCTTGGACTGGACAAGTTTCTGGATGTAGACCACTCTTACATCAAAGAACTGAGGAGTTGGGACATATTTGGTGAAAGCTTTTCCTGGCATAATTCTGAGGAGAATTTCCTGTAGACTGAGATTTTAGCCACTGCTGGTAGACCTGTATGACAGTACACTTCCATGCACCTTCAAGTTCAGCTACTTCCTTCACACTATGGCATTTGGCACACCCAAATGCAATCACTCCTTTTTGCCAATCATTAACATCTGCTTTGTGACCCATTTTCCACACATGGAACGAGACATTCAGTTTGTCATGTGTTTTTTTTTTTTTGTTCGATATATTTGGATTCTTCATGCTTTTCTTGTAATGGAGATATTGGTAAATTGTAATTTTGGTGTAAATCAATAGATAAAATGTGTTTTTTTTTTCTTTTTTTCTTTTGAAGTGTCTCTAGAAACATGATACAACGTGGTGAATGTGGAAAGAATATTTTAAAACATGAAGGACCATTTGTCTTGAGGGTGGTCCCACAAGAGCAGCTCTTCAAAGTGGCTTGCAATTTAACCACCTAAAGAGAGCGTTGTAAAATTGCAGTGTCCAGTCCAGTTCAGCTCTCTAAAGGCTGGGAGACAGTGCCATCTGGTGGATAAAGTCAGTCATTTTTGATGTGACTGAAAATCTTCTTCTAGTTCCCCACACAGATTTACTTTGGGTCATTTAAAATAAGGAGGCTAATATTAACCTAAGACAGTAACTTGATAGTAATATAGTACCTTGATAGCAGCTTAACAGAAGTACTTGAATTTGTTTATCTTAAAGATGAAGGTGGACATGCAGCAGCACTGAGACCATTACAGACTACAACATGTGTGGCCTTCCAGCACCCTCCAACCCCCCACACCATTAACTACAGTGGAAATTCCACTGATAAAAGAAGCATGTTTTCACTCAGGGTGTAGGTAATGGGTTTGCCTTTAATGAGATACCACCGACTGTGTTATATAAGCTTCAAGCTGCTAACATCAACAAGCAGGGACCATAACATTAAACCTAAACAAGCACTGTACCTTTCATGTGCACATCAATGAAATGAAATGAAAGTGAATGGAAACTTCCATTCTGGTGCCAACACTTCTGCAGCACTGCAAAAAAAGAATGCACGAAATTTACATGGATAAAAGGTTTTGTACCAACACAGCGTCTGCCAGCAGTAAGTAAACTGAAAGACAAAGCTGTGTTTAGGGAATACTGTATATTTTATTCATGTGGAAGAATGTGCCTTTTTGTATCTGACTGAATCAAACAAGATGTGTCTCCACTCCAGGTTCTAAGGCTGTAGTGCCAGCAGACGTAGCAAGCCGTGCTCTGGTTCCGCTGCCTTCCGCAGACTGCTGCCCCTCGGCGAGGGTGCTGCAACTGGCTGAGGAGTTGAAAGGCGCCCTGGATGGTCAGGAGGACAAGGATTCTCTGAGGAGACAGGTTCCCTCCAGCACAGCACACACTCTCCTGCTGTGGCTGGACAAAAGCCTGGTACGCATTGTTGTGTTTCACTGAAAACACTAAGGAAATAGAACAGTTCTAACAGTAGTGGATTGTGTTTTATAGTTCTTACATTATGTACAACTACCAAAAGAAACAAACGAAGCTCAGAAGCTCTGGCTTGAATTGGAATATGTGTGTTATATGGGAAGTGCTTAAGTTAATTACTGTATAATGAATAACATGTATAATGAATAATAATACACTATTTTTATAGCACTTTTTATATGTTGAAATGCAGCTCCAAATGCTTTATAATGAGAAACACAAATCAACACTAGCTAAAAATAATATACGTATACTCTAAAAACAGCCTTACCGCTTCTTCTGTGTTTTCTATGTGGATAATTTCTCATTGCAATATCAATGATTTCTAGCTCATTGCATAGCCACTTTTCCATGGCCATGCCTCCTGTGCTCCTAGAGCAGTATGGCAAGCGATAGGAAGCTGCAATATGTTAATTTGTCTGTGTTGGAGGTTTTGAAGGGAAATTCCACATATTTGTCAAAATTTCCATGTAATTCATTAACTGAGATGAGAACTCAACTCTTTATGGTGGTGGTGATGGAAACCACCCCTTTTTATCCCATTCAACTCAGGATGTAGCGGAAGTCGGCTTCTTGTTCTCCAGCTTCTTGTTTGGGTTTATCTGTTCCATGTTCAACAGTGCAGTAGTTATATTCAGGTGCCTTTGGTGAAAGGGTGATATCAGAAAATGCACATAGGAAGCCAACTTCAACCTCATCAACTCTCAAAGGTCTTTCCACTGTTGAAACACCCTTGCTTGATCTAAGAACTTCTTTCTCTGTCTTTGTTCATCAGATCTTCTCCTTTTTTGCTGTTGCTCAGCCATCTCTTCTTCTTGACAGTGTGTGGAGTTCAGCACATATCACCCCCCCCCATGCATGACACTCCCTGTTACTGATTGGCTGGATAAGAGAATTGTGTTTCTCTATGCGACTTTGTCGGCCACTGTGTACAGGCTCTGGATTATCTGTATTTATAAATCCATTGTATACAAATGCTGAGAACTTATTTTAAGAACAAATTTGGAATGAAATTCCATTATGTTTTACAGATGAGGCCCCAGGACATGATGTCTACAATAGACATAGACATTTTATTTGCAATCCAAAATGACATCCTATACATGTTTTCAAACATTGTATATGTATACGTTTTGATAATGACAAAATAGAGATAAAAAGCTTCCTTTGGGGACTATTTCACTATACAACACCTTCTATCTCCACCATGACAAAACTTTAACAGTATGTTTTAAATAGTAGTGTGACAGTGCATTGTGAGGGCAGGAAATCGTTATATCGCACCGCAAAACTGTGGCAATGCATCATGGAGGATGAACATTATATTATTATATATTTATAACATTATATATATTTATAACATATATTATATACATTATATAGCATAATAGCCATTTAAACCAACTGTACTGATCAAACATAAACAGCCAGCACCAATCAGCACCTCACTCTAGCACTCCTCCTGCCGCCCAGCCCCAATGTCATTAGAAAGTTGTGCAATAACATAATTATAGTTACATACCATATGTATTTGAACTATATTTAAACTTTGTTCAAAATATACTAAGAATATTGGAAAATAGACCTAGAATTGTGAATTGAATTGAATGGAATTGTGAACTCAGTGTATCGTTACACCCCTAGTAGCTATTGATAGCTACTATAGCTTTTAGAGGTATTAATGGTGCCATACTATGTTTTCTGCACATTAATTGTTCTCTGATGTGTACACAGAAGTTGTGTGAGTTTTGGTACTTTGAAGAACACCCAGATGTGTTTTCTACATAGCCAGTTGCAACCCTATGATGTACTGGTTTACATTGAGACACTGTGATGGTTCACACACAAGCAACATGTCGTGATAGATACAAAGGATATAAAACGTGCTGTGCAGTCCGTCATATCTGTTGCTGCATTGTTGTTTTTTCTCCAGGGCTGGTATATGTAAATTCAGGGGGCATCATTTTGTACATCAGGGTTATTACATATGTCTAAGATTCTGAAATTGGTTCAATTTGTATTTAAAGCTGGAACAACATTGTTCAAGGTTCTAGGTACGTCGGTTCCATATATCAACTCTCCTTGTTCATCTATGCCAATATAAATACAGTTTTCCATTCTATAGCACCTTTATATACTTTAGGCATCTGGTTCCTATCACCACAAACTGTGGAAAAAATCTGACTTGGTAAGTTTCTCTAGCACGTAGCCTTTATATTTTCTATTACATCGTAATTAAATGGGGAAATTCCTCTTTAAACACGTGGTGGTGAATAACTGCTAAGTGAAAAAACCTACAGTCTGTTAACAGTTGGGAAAAAAACATGTTTATTTTCACAAAGTCAGTATCGTTTCCAGGTTTTTGGTCTGTAAAGGAGTTACAAGATTAGAGTATGCATCTTGGCAAATGCATGTATGGGAGCATATATGGCATAGATGTTAGAGAAGGTTATTTGAAGAGTTATGATTGTAGGAAAGCAGGAAATAAGATTCTAAACAATTTACAGGGATTGTGAATGAATACTAAGAAATATTTAAGGTGGAACCTGTCAGTGCATTTGTTTCTTAGCAGTCTTGCAGGTCCCATGTATATATATATATATATATATATTGTTGTCACCCATGGTGAGGAATATTTTTATGGTGGCATATATAACTTATACATGAGGACTATACTGAATCTATGTATTCCCAAGTGCCTTTGACTGTACTGGGGCCTCTATGTGAGGACGGGGGAAGTGAAAGGGGTGCCACTGGGGGCTGAGCAACCCACCAGTAATGAGAGACAGAGGCTGAGGGAGAGGGGGCCCTCTGTCCTCCCCCACTTTTTCACTCAACCATTTTACTTCAGTACATTCTAGTCCACAGTTTTCCCAAACACCCTTACATACATCCATCTCTAACCTCTCTTCCTTTCCCTCCATTTTTCTAACCCCCCTTTCCTCTCCCCCT
>CM067486.1:26212734-26243958 GCA_034552555.1 Semaprochilodus insignis | reverse complement strand
CCATGAATGCCAACATGTACTGTGACATACTGAAGCAGAGCATGATCCCCTCCCTTCGGAAACTGGACCGCAGGGCAATATTCCAACATGATAACGACCCCAAACACACCACCAAGATGACCACTATAGAAACTGAGGGTAAAGGTGCTGGACTGGTCAAGCATGTACCCAGACCTAAACCCTATTGAGCATCCATGGGGCATCCTCAAACGGAAGGTGGAGGAGCACAAGGTCTCTAACATCCACCAGCTCCTTGATGTCGTCATGGAGGAGTGGAAGAGGATTCCAGTGGCAACCTGTGAAGCTCTAGTGAACTCCATGCCCAAGAGAGTTAAAGCAGTTCTGGAAAATAATGGTGGCCACACAAAATATTGACACTTTGGGCACAATTTGGCCATTGTCACTTAGGGGTGTACTCCCCCTTCATTGCCAGCTGTTTAGACATTAATGGCTGTGTGGCACAGCAAATGTATACTTTTATACAAGCTGTACACTGACTACTTTACATAGTATCAAAGTGTCATATCTTCAGTGTTGTCCCATGAAAAGATATAATAAAATATTTACAAAAATGTGAGGGATGTACTCACTTTTGTGAGATACTGTATTATTTGGTTGTTATTATTATATATAGGTTTTTTTTGGCTGTTTTAGAATACTCTTCTTTCAGAATTTTTTTTGTCTTAAAGTTCTGATCAATTCTACTTGAATCAAGGTTTTTTAATGAAGACATGTTGATTTAAATGCCCATAATTGCATTGTGTTTGTTGGATAGGATATATACAGCACATAATCCCAATGAAAACCATGTCTCCATCTCCATATGTTTTTCTATTCCTCATTGTTTGAATGCAGGAGCTGCCCTTTACAAAATTTAATGTAGAATGGACCAATAGAAATACTCCGAAATTACTATATGTAGACTTAAACTGAACATAAAGAACTTTTAGACCTCACCTGTAAAGTTATTTCTGCAAAGTTATTCTGTAAAGTAATTTCTAAGGGACTATGGGACATTCCTATTGGGCGCTCTTCAACATTTGTCTTAGGTTATCCCAAGAAATACCCACTGAACATAGAAATTAGAGGGGATAACTGATGACAAGGGAAAAGAGAGGTACGGCCAAAAAAACAGTGGGATCAAAATGAAGTGATCACTCATTCAGGTCAGCAATAGCATTGGCAGTTAACATGGAACTCTATGCTAATGCACTGTGTATATAGGGCAGCCGCCAGTCGTAAGAAATCCTCATCAGATATCTAGTGTTTTATAGAACGCTGCTGTGCTAGTTGCGCACGGTTTACAAGTTTTCCATCTGATCTCGAAATGAAGGCGCATTTTCACTTTGTAGTGCATGTGCAAACCTAGTTTTCCTGCAGAGTTAATTGCACATTTCTATTTTATTTTCCTTCCTTTTCAAAAAGCACAGCTCCTGATTGAATCTGCAGATTTGGCTTCTGTGATGGGAAGTATTTTTAGTGCGTTTGCCTGAGATGTGGTCATTATGAGGTTTTGGCCTTCAAAACTAAATCTGATTCCAGTGACACAGCTCTAATATTTTCCATGTGCAGTCTCTGAAAGGCACAAAGTGTGCTTAAAGCTGAGCCGCGCAGCCGAGCGTTTGAAATAGTTTCTCGGGCTGCTCCACGTGACAAAATACATTGCTGCTTAGAATCGCCCTCAGGCCAGTCAATGAAGTCAGTGTCTTTTAGACAGGGCGGATAGAGTCCATACTGTTGTTTTAGTCACTGATATTCAGTGTGAGTTTTAGGTGTGTTTATGTGAACTTCCCTTCTTTTTTCGTCTTCACAATGACTGCCCACAGCTACCGCACAAATGGAAAACCACCTGCCCGTGTGCAAACCCACTGCAGGTCTGGAGGAACTTTTTTGCCTCCAGCTCTCTCTCATGTGTCATTCCCTCATAGAGAGGGGAAGTAAATATAGCACTCATAGTCTGTGTATATTTAGCCAAAGTGAAGCCGAGTCTCGCCAGAGTTTGGGGATTTGTTTGAACCCACTGAGCAAAGGTCTTTGAACAAAGAGCTCTGCGTCCGAGTTTACATGTGTGTCTGTGTGTTTACGGACTTCGTAGGAGCTTCTGAGCAGAACAGCTCTTGAGTCCCAGAAACTGGATCTAATGGATGAGGTTTCTTATCTGAAACTGAAGCTGGTGGGCATGGAAGAGAGACAGAACCACAACGTGGAGAGGCAACACAAAGCTGAGGTACTGTACTCCTAACCCTCTAATAAACTGAGGCTTGGGCAGGCTTGTAGTCCTTATAATGAAGTATGAGAAAGCTGTAAAGCTCATAATAGGGCTGCACTTTGGCTAATGCTCACTCATAAAACACTTAATGTAACATCAATATAATGGAGCTGTGTGCGTTTTGAGGGCTGGTTTAAATGTGTTAAGCATGGGAAAAGATCAGGCTCTCACTTCCCTCTAACTGGTTTTTTGGACGCAGTGACTTTAGAGTCTTTTTTTTCTGGACTGGTTTCTCAAGGCAAGTGAGTGAAGTGTCCCATAAACACAGGTCCAGGTTCAAATCCATTCCCAGGACACTGACTAAGATTACAGGTCTTTGGATATGAGTTCTGATGTATGTGTCCTTAAATAAAAATCCTTTTTTAAATATATTTTTCATTACTTAACTGGATGTTATACATTATGTTATATAGATAATCTGGAAGGAGAACGCAATGCTTCTACCTGCAGCTTTTTTGCTGTTTAAATAACCCTTAAATCTGTTTTTACTTGTGAGTTCATGTGCCTGATCATATTAAGCTCAATTAATTATGTCAATGTTCCATTAAAAGTTCCTCTAATATTCCTTCATCATGTACTGATGTTTAAGAGACTCCATCTCTGAATGTCTTGATTACGTTTATGGCTGGAGAAAAATGAAATTGTTATTATATAATGTTAATTATAATTTTATTAAGCAATTATATCAAGTTATACCTCCCTCTTCCACCACCATTATGATTTCCCATTCACAGAGACTTTAAAGAGTGTTCGTTTTTACACTAGAACCGTTTGGTCTTTCTAGGTTACAAACGCCCATTTACATAGATATGAGCAGCAAGCTTTTTGCAACAACGAATTTGTGGCTTTCTTAGACTAATTGCAGCTCTTGTAAAAGAAATGTGTGTGTGTCAGGTGTAATTGCTATGTTGGCCATGACAGCTAGTGTTTGTTGATGTAAAGTATATCTTGCCTTGGGGTCCCTGGTGTGATTGCGGTGTGTGTGTGTGTGTGTGTGTGTGTTGACACAGCCAAACAAATTAGTGTTAAACCCAGGTCTGGAAATGGCCAGATTTTACTGGGGGAACAATATTTATTTTTGGTGTCATTGAAATGCCTTATGATTTTTTCAGTCAAACAATAAATGCGTGTATCTTGTGCATGTTGAAGTTCGTTTCATATAAATTCTCCCAGTAATGTGAAGTAATGTGTAAATATTGATAACATTTCAAAACATAGCATTCAGTGCCCAGTCCCTACAGCCCATAGATGTAAACTGTGCTGCAGATAGAGGCTGTTTAAAATTCACTGTGTCTGTGATGTCCAACTCATTTACACACATCTATGTATGCAGCATGCACTAGTTTAGCTCTGACCATTCACACTGAAGTTCTATGGATTGTTTCATCTCTGAGTGCTTTTTAAATAAGGTGGAAGGAATATATTCGGGAAGGAAGATAAAGGTTACCAGAAACAATAAATTATGACAGATTTAGACTAATATGGGCAATATTAATTGGGCTACACGTACACAAGTAGGGTCACTCAGTAAGGGGCCGGGCTGCCAGACGTCTCTGCATGGAGTTGTAGAGGTTCCTAATGGTGTCCTGTGATAATCCATCCCATGCAGCTTTAATATTCTCATACAGTTCCTGCAGATTGTGCAGTAGGGGTGGAGGTGAAGTGACACCAGGCCTTCTGCATGTGTGATGTGTGACAACAAACAGTTCATCTTGGCGCTGACCACGGTGCCTCCACACACGGATTAATTGGTTGTTTCCATCATAACAAAAGCAGGACTCATCACTGAGGATAACCCGCTGCCATTCTGAGTCACTCCATGACAGTGGCACAACACCATTGCAGTCTTTGGCGACATTGACATGGTACTTCACTTGCAAAAAATGCTACCAACACAAAAGCATGAGTCAGAATGGAAAGCATGCGCAACATGATGACCGTATATAGTCAGTCAGGAATAGTGATAAGGCCTATTTTTGCTTTTGTCACATGTGTGGCTGAGCTTGAAACTTGAATCATTAGCATGTCTCATGATGTCAAACCTACCCACCAAGTTTCATTCCTGGCAGCTGATTCCTTCTGGGTGCAACTTTTATTTGATGCCAAGTGTAATTCTAATGATACAAAAGAATTTTCCAAAGTTGGAATAAAAATTCCTTTGTGGTACTTAAAACCACAGAAATGTTAACCAGAACTCAATTTTAAAATAAAATAAAATAAAATGCAAGAAAGATTTAGTATTTAGACCTTTTAAATTAAAGACCTGAAAGCATGACTGTTTTGTCATTGAACCTTGAGTTCAAGAGCATAAGAACTTGTCAAACAAGCACTATTTTGAATTTTGAAAATACTAAACAATCTTGCTCATGTATGGTGCAGTCTGCATAAGTACAAGGTCAAAAATGTTCAGTGGCCATTCAGTTACATTTTCTTATATATTTACATATCTAACACACAGAGAAGGGCTGACATTAGTGGGCTACTTGCATCACTCCTTACAGTTATAGACATTTTCAACAAACACATGAATCTTGTGAAACATATTAATTATATACAGTAGACTAGACATTCAAATTAGTACTAATTATATAGAGTAGAATTATATAGAGTAGACTAGACATACAAATCATTACTAAGGTGCACACAAACAGACTGCTGTAGAATTGAGACCGGGTTGGCAGATTATGCTGCACTGCAACTTTCCTTTGGCCGAGTGGGCTGTAGGCTGGACTTGGGGTGCGATCATGCATAGCCTTTAGAAAACCACTACATGCATCTTCCCAATGAAAGGCATTGCCTGGGTTTCAAAATCCGAGACAGAATGATGTTCCGTCCTGAATTTTAACATAACACTTAAACCGGTCAAGGACGTTATTACTTATTCAGAAGCAGGCCTGTAGTTTAATGTGGTAAGGTTTTTGCAGTGAGTTATTAGCCTTTTTATAGTCTAGATATACATGCTGTCTTGAGTGGTTGATGGAGTAGTTGTTGAAGTTGATCTATATTTTAATCTGGGCACAACACACAAGCTACCAATCCTCTGACAACTGCTGGGCTTCATTCAAATTGAAAGAATGGCAGCAATCTCGGTCTGCTCATTCTCCTGGCACGCTGACCCTCAGCAGTGGGGGGGTGCAAGGGGATAGCAGCCCCTGGCCATGGCCCACTCTACAGGACTCTATAGATAGCAATCAGCGGCCAGTCACCTCGTATGCTGTTTTCTGTCTCTCCCAGTATCACATGAAACTTCCTCCCCTTACATGCCAGTCATTGCTTAACTGATGTTTACACTAGTGAGAATGCAGCTGATTCGACTGCTAGATTTTACTATGTAACAAACCAAATGTAGGTTAATGTAGTGTAAGCGTATTCACTTATTTCTAAGTGATTGTTTTAATGAGTAATCAGATCTGCTGGAGAGTTATAATGGGTCCATACTGCTTTATTCAGCTGAGACAGGTTTACTGCAAACTCCCAGGACCACTTATTGTTAAATTGGTGGAAGATCCTTTATCTTTCTTTTTTAAAGTTCCAACACTCTGGAAAATCATTCTAGAGAAGAGTACAAATGCAGGTTTGATGGACAAATCCTGATAGATGAAAAACAATCATATTGATCAAACTAGTATATGTGTAAAAGTGTTGAAGCTAATTTTGTTTTGTTGTTTTGTAAGTGTGCTGTAAGTTTATTTAGACCATGCTTTTTTATATCTCTTGAGTGTTTTGTTCTTACTGTGCTCAAATGAAGTTTTGGGACAACTTCATCATCAGTAATCATTTTATAGTTATCCAATACATGTGCATTATGAAAATTGTGTTTTAACATAGTATATTGGCAAATTAGCACAACAGCAATTTAGAAAACTCTTACCTAGCCACCCAATTTACTTCAAAACTATGTTCAAAACATGTTGGAATGCTAATCCCAATGCACATGTTAAAACCATTTCCAATGCTGTTCCTGGAAAGTCACCAGCCACCAGACCTGAGTCTAAGCTTTATTAACATTCTGTGCTGTAAGTTGTGAATTCAAAAATCAAGGATGAAAACTGTACTAAAGTTGTATAGCAAACATATGCACTCCATACCTATAAGCCAGTCATCCACAAAAAGAGATATGCAGCAAAGTACTAACCTACATAAACAAAAAAGACACTAATATTTGTCCAGCTAATGATTGAATACTTGACTTTTAGTAAACCTGAATGTTGTTGCTGGATATTTTATTTTAGAACTTTATAAAAAGAGTCAATGCCAATATTACCCTTCTAAATTAATAAATAAACAAACTAATTGTATTCAGAGATTGTCCCAAGGCTACTTCTGAGAGCTGTGTATGTATGTGAAAGTATAAGTATAAGTATATATACTGGTACTGTACACACACATACACACACACACACACACTCATAAATATATATATATATATACATACATATGTGTGTGTGTGTGTGTGTGTACAGTAACAGTCTAAAGCTTAAACACATGGACTTACATAATGTTTCCTTAGGTTTATCTTAATTGCTTTGCTTTAAAATAAAGGTAAAGGCATCAAACTATAAAATAACACTCATGGAATTATGCAGTCCACCTTAAAAACCTCCAGAATGGAGCTTTACAGGAGGATAAAACAGCTTTCTTAACATGCAGTGGAGGTTGATATAACAAGATATTCTTCTGAGCACTTTTTGGACCAATTCTAATTGAAAGGGGTGAGCAATATGGCAAAAAATATCATACTGTGATACATCAAGAGTATATGTGGTATATCAGGATATGTATTGTTTCAGTCATCTCATCAGTTGGAACTGTTGAGCAAAAGCCTATAGAATCTCTAAAATAACAAAAAAATATGTTTAGTTGGGTGTGTCTGACTGGTACTGTACATGTGTGGGTCACTGAAAAGGTACATTTTATACATGTATACACCAATCTATCGAGTCCAATCATGTAATCGTATAACCTAGTTGTTTTAGTTGTACAGAGGAAATATTTGTCTTCCTGTTGAGAACAGCTTTACACGTCCACCTAACAGAATTAAAGGTCAACTCAGCAGACATATTTGATTTTGGCTTGCCAGACATTGAAGTCATATGAACGCAACATTTAAAGCTGGTTCCCATTTAGATCCTGAATGCCCACACCGTATATCCTGGAAACGGGATGTTGCCATTTGGCTCCTAAACAAAGGACCTTATACTAGAGGCCTTGGCTTGTGAAATTTAGGTCAGGGAGCTGTTTACTCTGGCTGTTCAGGATGATTTCCCAAGGCCCTGCTAATGGCAGTACCTTTTCAGGCCTTCCTTAGCCTGTATTCCATGATGTTTTCTCAGTGCGGTTCCCTTCTAGCCTTATAAATGTCCTGGTGAGTGACACACTTGCAAGGCCCTGAAATATGCAAGCCAGTAAAAGCTGGCAAGTGACATAAGTCAAAAAGCAGATCCTCTGACATGAAGGAACTGCGCCTTCCTCAATGTATGTGACCTTACTCGAGCAGGCACGAACACACTCACTTAAACACGATATTGTGCATGTCTCCTGAGTTCTACTCCTCTTTATTTTTGCCTCCTTTTATCTTTTATCTACATTTTTCATGCTTGCTCTCCTGTCTGATTCTCTCTCCCTGACAGAGCGTAGTGAATCTGATTAGCGAGCTGCAGGAGCAGATGTGTAGGATTCAACAAGAGCTCTCTAGTAAGATCCAGGAGAAAAAGGCTGCAGAGAGCCGGGAGGTGGACCCCGGGCAGGGTGGGGAAGGTAGCCCTACTGAATCGGATCTGAATGGTTCAGTGCAGGCTGAGGACGGGCCTGTGGTGGAGCAGAGAGATCAAGGTTTAGGTCCTGAGGAGATAAGTTGCTGTGGAAAAGAAAGTGTAGGCACTGTATTCATCTAATTGATTTCAGAGTTCTTTTTCTGATGGTTTGTTGGCCTGTTGTTAAACCTGCCCATTGCCGTTGTGTCATTTGCTAACCAATATTAATTCAGTAATACTCACAGTATGCGTGTGTTTGCAGTGGTTTACAGATGTTTATTTTCATTCTGTGTTGTTCTGTGGTCTGGGATGACTAACAGAGTATATGGATGGGACTGGTTAATTCACAGCTGAATGTTTTTGTCCTGTTTATGATGGGGCTCATAAACATTTGTTTATGATGCTTATGAAGGGAACACAATGAAACCATTGTAACCATTTTGCTGCATCTCTTGTAGACATGCTTGTTCAACCCCTACAGTGGTACGACAAAAGTGAGTGAGTCTCAAAAGTGAGATCTTCCAGTTTAAGGACTAGGAATTCCCCCATCTGATGTTAATCTTGTTTGGGGGGAACTTTTGAAATCCTACAGGTGGCAATAGTTTAAAACAGGCTGTTTGATCCTTCCTGCATTTTTCAGCCTGTTTGCTAATGTGAAAGCTAGCAAGATGGCCAGATGACTATAGCACTGAATGTTTTTATTGCATTTCTTCATCACCATGGGAGAGGGTTGTATAATGTGTTGTGCATACTGCATGCTGGGTATTGTAGTGAGAACACATGGATGGATGAAAACACCAACAGAATGCAAAATGTGTGAATTTTGAGGTTGATGAATGCAGTGTTGCACTAAAGAAAATTACATAGCACAACCCATAACATATTAAAGCAGTTATTAGGCTGCAATGTCCCTTTAACCCTATAATTAATCGTTTAAGCAGCAGCATTTTGTAAACGCCGCAATGCCCTAAACAAGAAGGAGTGTCAAACTAAAGTTCTGGGATTGCAGAGGTTGACTTTTTTCCTTCCTCTAAATTATTCAATTCAAGGTCTTTATGAATAGCTGATAAGTCAAAATGAGGTATGTTGAGTGAGGTCTACTATAGGGGTGGCCAGTTTCTTCCCTGAAATCTGATTGGCCACCCCAGATGCAACTCCTAAACTTCTGCCACGCCATTAGCTTCTACCTCATGATGTTGTTTTTTGCTATTGGCACAACAACTCACCACCACAACCGCACCCCTCACCATTCTCATTGTGAGACTGTCTATTAGTGTCCGGCTTTGTCTTTTAATGGGAGAGTGAATCAGTGATCAGCAGAATAACTCTCCGACACTCCGTCCAGCATTCACACTTCCTCATCATTAGTGTTATCAGTGAATGGCTGTATGTTTGCCCATAGAACCTCTAGAACTGCCATTTTGAGTGAGGTAGAAAGCTAGACCATGCTGTGTCCCTCTTAGACTGAAGTCTGACACTGCTACTCTAAACCCTCTAGAATGACTGGAACATGGACTCAGCATTAATGCTGCTCTAGGTAGTTCTCTGTGGTCATCTCCCTATGCTGTGTTTTTCTAAACAGGGTTTGCTTCAGGAACTGAGATTGCTCAAAAATAAAGTTGAAGAGCTTGAAGATGAGAAGTCCCAGTATGAGAGGAAGCTCAAAGCTACAAAGGTACTACTACAGAAATATTTTATTACAACTGGATCCTGACCTAATCCGCACACAACGAATGGCTTCACCACCTCTTTATATTACATCAGTATTTTAACTTTCTCTACTGACTCTCTTTAATGGACAGTCTTGGTTTCAGAACTCTCCCAGTCTGGACACTAACCTTCAATCGTTTGGAATCTCTTGTTGTATTGTGTATTGATATGTTTTACTGTACAAGACAACAATAATATAATTGAATCTAATATACACCAGCCAGCCACCTCATTAAGTACTCCTACTGTTTATCTACACTCTTTGTCCATTATATTTACCTTACTTACCATATAGGACCGCTTTGCAGTTCTATTGTTATACACTGTAGTCCCTTTGCTTCAGTGCATAATTTGTTAGCCCCCTTTTACACTCATCTGCTCATTGTCCACTCTGTTAGACAGGCCTACCTTATTGGCCCACCTAGTACGTAGCTGTTCATCTGTCGCTGCACCGTTTGTTTTACTCACCCTTGAGTCACTGCTCACTGGACGCTGCCCACAGGATGTTGTTGGCTGGATAGTTTTGGTTGGTGGACTATTCTTAGTCCAGCAGTGACACTCTGGCAGCACTGCTGTGTCTGATCCACTCACATCAGCATAACACACACCACCACCGTGTTAGTGTCACTGCAGTGCTGAGAATGATCCACCATCCACATAATACCAGTTCTGTGGTGGTCCTGTGGGGGGCCACTGAAAACGAGGATAAAAGGGGACTGAATTATGCAGATAAACAAATAGATGGACTAGAGTCTATAATTGTAGAACTTGGCAGTTTATCCATCCAGAAAGTGGAATTGATAAAATGGCTAGTGAGTGTAGATACAAGGAGGTGACCTAAAGTAGTGGCAGATCAGTGTAATATAGTAATACACTATAACAATAGTGTAGTGTTGAAATATTATAAACTAGACAATAAAAGTGTATGTTTATACATGGAATTCACTGAATAATAATAATAATAATAATAAGAAGAAGAAGAAGAAGAAGAAGAAGAAGTAGTAGAAGAAGAAGAAGAAGAAGAAGAAGAAGAAGAAGAAGAATCTGTGCTTTATTATGTTTATTATAACTTATAGATTTTCACGCGTTTACCATTTAAACCCAAGGCCCTTTTTAAAGCTTCTTGGCTTCCTACTTCTTCAAACATGTGATGTCACATAGAGATACCATATTTAAACTGTTTTATATTATTTATCTGAAACAACTTTCAATTACTAAAAACATTGATTCCAAACTTTTGAACTGTAGTGTACACTTTATCTCCATATCTCCCTCTCCCTATCTCTCTCTCTCACTCTCTCTCTCTCTTTCTCTCTCTCTTTCTCTTCTCCTACTCTTTCTGTAGCTGTCTATCTCTTACTCTCTTCACGTATGTTACCAGTCTCTGGTGACTCAGTTATCTAGTCTGAGACTGACCGTGGAGCAGCTGCAGGTGGAGAGGCAGCAGTGGGAGGAGCGCAGCAGGAGCCTGCAGGTGCCCTCACCTCCTCTCCTCTCCCACATATCCTCGATCCTTATCTCATATCTCCTCCACCTTCTTCCCATCCTCTCCAACATCCTCTACCTTTCCTCTCCTACTCCATCAGTATCTGCTCTTTTCTCCCACCTCCCCCACTGCTTCCCCTCTCTGCTCCCCCTTCCCTCTTCTCCACCTCTTCCACCTCCCCTTCCCCCTTTATACCCGTATCTCACAACTCCTCTCTCATATCATTTACCTTCTCCGCCTCCTGTCTCTCCCACCTTCGCCACCTCTGCTCCTGCATCATCTTCCACATCCTCAACTTATTTGCTTGCCTCTCACTTTTCACTTTGTGTCCTCTAGAGCTCCTGTTCCATTTCCTTTGTCGTCTTCCATCCACAGTCCTCTAATTTACTGCATACTAGACTTTCTCCATCTTTGATTAACACAAACACTATCATCCTCCCAGATACAGCCCTCTTACCCTATGATCTCAACCTTTCTTCCAGCTGCACAGTTAACTGCCACTTTATTGCCCACTGTGAAGTGGCAATGTCCACATGCTTGCATACATACAATATAAATAACCTAGTTATGTAATTCATTCATTTTACATTCACATTCATATTGCACTTCTGGCCTTTTGTCCACTTGTTCCAATGTTAAGAAATGACAACAGAACAAAATGCAAAAATATATATATATATTTACATAATAATAATAATAAGGTATCTTCTGCTGTGGAAGTTTCACCTGAATCTCTCCACTGAAGTAAGTGAGAAAGAAGTAGGTCTGAAATGGTGCTTCAAGTCATATACACATTGGTGGACTTATTGGAGGGTTAAGGGAAATTCTCACTCAGTGTTATAATCTGTGCTGCACCCTGTAATCGACTGCTGGCCTGTCCAGGGTGTTTCCTGCCTTCCACCCAGTGAGTTCTGGGATAGGCTCCAGACCCTCCCCCACCCCTAGTAGAAAAGCAGCTTAGAAGATGAGTAAATGAATGAGTGAGTGAATCTGTGCTGCATGTTGTGGAATCTGTGTCTGCTTATGTTGTAAACATACTGTGAAGTTCTGTGTTCGTATTCTGGGTGTTGTTTAAAAAAATGGGGCTAAAAATTATGTGTAACCTTTTTGTTTTTGATTCTGCAACATCAGCCCATCCTCATTCTTCAGCCTTCCAATTTCCTTTCCAAAGAGAGATGGTCATCCTTTCAGTGATTCATATGAGCATACCAGTTCATTTATACCTGCTGTCTTTCTCCAGGCAGAGATCTCCAGCCTCCAGCAGCTACTGCAGTGTAAGAACGCTGAGATTGAGAACCTTCAGGCCCAGCTGCTCTCCAAAGCTCCTGTGTCTGTGGACAGTGCAGAGAGAGGTACATCACTCCTCCTGTAGCCCCTCGAAAGTGAATTCCACCAGTTTGTCAACATTTCTGAATAGTTAAATAAATAACATGTAAAAATTTGTTTAGTATTAGTAGTAGTAGTTCGTCAGAGTTGTTAGATGTGAATCCTGAGGTCTTACAATGTTTTGAGAAACGATTTTTGCCTATTTTCAGATTGACCACTATTTTGCCATCATCTACTTTATATATAAAAACTCATTAAGGTTCGCAGATGGTTCTAGATGGTCATATCTGGGTTACAGACATTGAGACCCCGGGTTTCTGTCACCACTAGTGTAAAAAATTGAAATCAGTACATGTGCATATAATGAAACATTCCACATTAAACCACACTGAATGACTTTGTTTCCATAAGCATAACAAATGCATTCTATATAACTGCTGCATACATACACATTGATGTTATTATAAGACAAAGAGGGAAGGCATGGAATAAATAGTATTATTGTTACCTGTATAATGAGCATGGTTTATGTGTATTGACCATAACTACACTTAAGTTTGGAACCACTTGTCATATTAATAATTTGCTGTTCTCAATATTAATTATCTTATTCATGCTCAAAATTATACGCAGTTCTCAGTCATGAGAAATGAAACCACCTACAGCTCAGTTGTAGGAGTAAATAAGTCAAATAAACCTTTCTTACTCACCTACTGTTAATAATTCGAAGCACATCTAAACATTTTGAACATTTATATTACAAATTGGTTGTATATTGTGGACAAATGTGGACAAGTGTTTCCAAATGTTTAAACAGTAGTGTGTTCATACAGAATATCACCTAACATGCATCCAAATAATAATACAAATTTGGCTGTGGCAGAAACTGCTTTGTGAGTGCAATAACACAGTGGGAACAGTTTATTAATATGTGCAACTGCGTGTATGTGGTGTATAAACAGTAAGTGTTTGTGATGTGTACTGCAGTTATTGTTTGTATGGTGTACACGTGCATTTTTACTACTATCTGTAAAACTTAAAAGTGGGTTAAACATGGAGAAGAAAAAGGAGCTTGGTTGTGATCATTGACCTATCATGTTCTCACTTCAGTTCAATATACAGTACTCTGCAAAAGTCAGAGACCACCCTTCATTTGTTTCATTTTTACTCAAAATGGCTATTAAATAAATATTATTTACTTTTCAGCATCAGCACATTATATATATACGTGTCACGTGTGGTAGATGACTCGATGCAATCACAAACAAACACTGAGGATAATACAAAAAGAACATACTACAAGGCTTTTAAACAAGAAACACAACAGGAAAACACCAGGCAGACGCAAGACTAGATTGGGAAGGGCTGAAACAATGGGCTAGATATACCTAAGTGCAATGAGGAATACCTGGAAGAAGGAGGAGAAGGGAACTGCACACAGGTGGGGGACCTAAGACAAGAACCAAAACAAAAGCACATGGAGGAAAAACACATATGACAAAGAGGTAGAAATGGGTACAGAGGTACGATGGGGAAAATGTAATGATATTTAACCACAAATTACAGAGAAACCTCAACAAGTAAATATACTGTAAGTTTATTTTCATTATTTAGTGTGTCTAGCTGCAGGTTTTCCACACCTTCAACCTCTGCTTCTCACGACCCAAGTAATCCCCGACACATTCAGTGATGTTGAGGCCTGGACTCTGGGGTGGCTGATCCATTGTTCCGAGATCACCAGCAGCTTCTTTGTTTGAGCTGTAAATGTTCTTCGTTCTTGTCTAATTCCTTTTCTCAGTAAGGGCCTCTTGACAGCTACACATCCTTTCAGACCAGTAGACCTGTCACAGTGGAAGGATGGACAGAAACTGAAGGGTGGTCTCTGGTAAACTGAAGGGTAGCCTGTATAACAGACAGAGCTAGAAATAAAAGCTAGCCCTTTTCTTTGGGCTGTAGCCTACATGATTGATTATTACAATACATTTACTGGTCATATTTTCTCCCTGAACATGGTTCCGTTAATTCACTTGCACACCCTTTATATAGTGTCATGTTTGCACATGTTTGTGTGTGGTGTCTAACAGCATCTCTGTGTCCTTTTCACCCTGCTCTCACTATTAGAGGAGATATACAGGAGAAGGCTCAACACTAAACGTAAGGTTTTTAATGTATTTGCACTCACTGACAAACACACAAGAACATACAGTATGTATGAGGTTCCTAAACAGATAAACACTGCTAGAGCTACATATGACACGCACTGCCACTGCTCGTCTTCTGCAACGTTTTCCACATGTGACCATATTTCATAGAAGTGAAGGCAGTGCTCAACTCTTTAATATCCTCACCAAGAAATAAAGAAACAGATTTATTTTTTTGTGTGGGGCAATAGTAATAAAGCACATAGTCATTTTAATTACATTAGCTTAGCATAGACACTTTTAGCATGAACAAAAAAACAATTATACATATATTATATATGTGGTAATGCACATTAATTATTATACCCTTATTACACTTCTTTCTGTTATATAAAGTTATATAATTCTGTTAATCAAAATCATTTATTTCATCAAACTATAATATGCTGATAAAATAAGCCTACCTTTGAAAATTCATCAAAAGCAATCTAGGTGTGTGGGGTGATTTACTTGTTGCTTGCTTTCTCCATGGATGAGAACAGTAAAGGCGTATCTATTGAAAGACTCAGGATTTTCTTTTTTAGCTTAACATACAGTACCTCTGCCGATTGGTAGAGATGGCACAATCAGGTTGAGTAAAATTCAGCACCTTCTTTATTCAAATATAGTGGCTCGAAATGTGCTCTACCAAAAAGTTGAGCAGGAAGTTAGAGGGTTAAACTTAAGTTAAACTCCTGCTCCTAGCATTTCTATATGCTTATATATTAACACAAAAAAGACGCTTCTCAGTGTCAATTCTTCTTCCATGATTGTGCTTCATCCTCTATCCCAGGATTGTCCAACCTTATCCATTGTGGCTGCAGGTTTTTGTTTGAAGAAGCTCATGTGATCAGCCGTTTGAAGACTAATTGATTGATTAAACAAGTGGAATTAGCTGTGCTCCTGCATGTTTAGAATAAAATCTTGAGGCCAAACTGACCGTTTGTCTTTACACTGCATTGAGGAGGGCTTCCAGTTTGTTATGATTGTGTTGAGTAATACTCTGGCTTAAGTTTGTCCTTTACAGAAATCAGATGGATTAAACTGGCTTATCTTGCTCAGCAAAGCTGCATTCTCATACAGCAACTCAGCCAATACCAGGGGGTCACAACGCGACTTTCTGATCTTCGTGTGCATGCATAAAGAATTTGATCTGTCTAAAAGCATGTGTGCCGTGCGCTTGTAATGAAATCCTCCGTGACTATTGTGAAAGCACATAGAAATGTAGTTATGCAACATGGTAGACCTGCTACAGAGATAGTCATTTAATGTCTTTTCCAACAGATCAAGAGTTACAAAAGCTGAAAACAGGGATGGAATTACTAATCGCAGCCAATGATGAAAAGGTAAATAGAATTCTTGGTCTCAGTATTTAAAAAAAAGGAGTTAATACAATGTGCATACAGTGTGGCATAGTCAGACTGAGGGTGAAAATACTGTAACTAATCCATTAATACTGATAACCTAAAACACTGGCCAATATAATTGTATATAGTAAAAACGAGAGAGGGCATTCATCCAGTACCAGCTATCAGTGTTGAATGAATCTAAATTGTGTGAATAGCACCCGAAGTGTGTTTTGTAAGGAAGCAGAATGTTTAAATGCACCCTAGCTACATAGTCATTTGCATGGTTTAAATGATGGAAGGCCTGTCTTGTATGACCATTTTAAAAATAGTTCCACTGTTGTTACAACCTATTTGCTATAATATTATAGAACTTTTTTGCTTCATTTTAAAGCTTAATAAGGGTTTAAAAATATAGATTAGTCTATAATTGTAATCAGTGCTTTGTCCATAGCCAATTGTCTAAACTCCTATAAACAGCAGAATCTCACCAGGTCTTAAACAATATAAAACATATTGTAGCATATGGGGTGGAGCTTTAAAGAACTCTTAGTCATATGTTTACTATTATAAATTAGGCTTTAATCTTGTTATTTTTCAGTGCTGCATTTCATGTAGTTTTGCTTGTGTGTTGGAGTATATTATTCATTCATACATTATCTTAACTTAGTGGATGTTTGAAGCTCTGCACCACAGAATTTCTCATGCTTTTAAACATGTATTGCTGTTATAAAGATAAGCAAATGACAGTTCATTCTCATATAAAACAAGCTGTTCAGTATGCTAAGAAATAAATACCAATAAATCTCAGATCTTAATATTGGCTGATTTTATTGCCAATATTACTGATATGTTGATCTGGCTTAAATAAATAGTGGCAATGACCAGTCATAAAATAGGAGAGTGACTGTATCGTTGCAGCCTTTCCATCTGTGGTGGGGTTTTTTTATTTCTATAGTTAAAAAAAATAATTAATGTATTTTCAAGATGAAACGGTTGTTCCAGGTTGTTTCTTCTTCTCCTGTAAACTTACTATTTTATGTAGCCTATATAAGGTTTTCACAAGACAGCAAATATATGTATATATGCTGTGAAACGACAATATTGTAGCCTTCAGAAAGTCTCATACCAAAACACACTGGCAAGTGAGGGGCCGGAGTTCACCCTGGAGCAGACAACTCTCAGACAGTGCAGTTTGCAGAACTCCAGCCAAAGCCGTTTCCTTAGGCCCACTCTTATAGGTGGAAGCCCTTGCCAAACCCCATCATGGATTCCCAGTAGGAGAGACGTGGCAGGGTTTGCCGTAAGGCACCACTTGAAAATGCATCCACTTCTCTGAACTCTCTGCCAAATCACTGCTTTCCAATTTAGCCAAACCATCCAGCTTTGCTGCCATGTATGTTATACATGTTTGCTTAATAGAAAGCATATGCGTTAGTAGATTACTAGTTAGCTGATTAAACTGGTAAATAATAATCTGAAGAATTACATAATCTTCATTTTGTGTACTGATACTCTCTCCTATGCTGGAGCAGCATGTTGTTTTGAAGTTCCTTTTTTATACCTTATTTTCCAATATCCTATTTTTAGTTTTACAGATTACTTGCATTTTATGTGAAGCTGCTCTTGCATCCATATAATCGTATCCAAAATGATAACTTTACAGGAGAAGGAAAAAAAATTCTAAAAATAGTAGTTGTAATAGAAGTTAATCTAACCAGATTTTTTCCAAGTAATTTTAGGCCAGTTCTGTTGGACCAATCGTCATGAAATTTTAAAGCAACATTTACCAACTAATGTCGTAAAATATGCATAAATAAGACTTTAAAAATGAGAAATAAGGGTTTTGCGTGGCGGTAATGATATACTAAATACAAGATCCTTTTCATTCCTTTTTTCAGGATCGACGTATAGAAGAACTCTCGCTCCTCCTGAGCCACTGCAGGCAGTTTCGAGATGGCATGACTTTGGTTTTGCGTAAGCCTACTAAACTATTTTTCTCTATTGCCTTGTGCTCAACAATGCACTTCCATGTTATGTAAGTGAAATGAAAGTAAAAACAAAAAAGTCAAATAAAAGCTTCTGGATGTATATGTACTAGCACAAACTGTTACATAAGCCTGGTCTCGATTGAGGGACCATCTTGTGTTTGCAAAGATGTTTAAAATTGTAATTATTGACTTGTTTTCACTCATTAGCCTCAGCGACAGCATCTGTACCAGGCAGTAGTGAGGAAGAGGAGCAAAGCGGAGGAGTGAAGATGAAGGCTCTGACTGTTAAGCCTCACTCCGAGGTATATAATGGGACTACTGGATATGTGATTCATTGGCCGTTATTACAAAGATGTCTACAGCTTCAACTTTGCACTCTAACATTTAGTTATGTATAAATTCTTCATTCAAGCTGACGTCCAGCGCTTCCTCCCCACTTCTTCCGTCAACACTGTCCAGTCAGAAGGAAACAGAATCCAGGTACAGACGTCTCATGTAGCATGCACAGAAAAGTGAATAAGCAGCGGCTCATAGACCTATTTGTATGTTTAGTTCCTCCTGCATGAAGAAACAGCGGTCTCCTAGTTTATTTGTGCAAATAACGCATTGCATTGTTGTCTTAGGCCACATCCAAAACATCTCTCCTGCAGCATGGAAGACTTGAAAGGTGGAGCAACACAAAAGGTCAGCTGTCTTTTTCACTCTGGAGACTGTGTAGATTCTAGCTGGAGTTCTGGCCTTTTTGTTGTTCTGGTTTCATTGCTGTTTTGTCTTTTCCACTGTGTAGACTCCTGTGGAAGCAGTTTCTTCAGAGGAGGTATACTGATGATTCCTTTGATGAACTCTTTCATTGCTATATAAACCGACACTGCTAATGATATGCTGACACATACCTGAATAAAGCTTATAACACAGGTGCTGGCAAGAGTGAGTCTGCACAAGTATTCAACCCACTTAAGTCATCAGATACTTCTAGGTTTCAAATGACATATTGTACTTATGGGCTCCATTTTATTCTGAGCTCTGTCAGAATAATCAATGATTTATTTATGTCTTTGTTTATTGTCTCAGGCAAGAACTGAGCTACACAAATTGTAGTTTGAATGTGTTTATTAGCACATATAACATACAGCTGTTTAAAACCTCTTTGATGTATAGAAAATATTTTAGAGTCATAATATTGGCCAGAAAAATGCAATTCCTGACCAATCTTAGATACAATTTTCAATATGCCAGCATGCAAATCAGTCTTATTATTCATGCACCACTGTGTTTTTAATGTATTACAAGATGTATAGCAATATAGCAACTGGAATAAGCAGCAATGTAATCACAGTGATAATATTTTGTACATATTGTAAAGCCCTACCTAAGCTAAGCTGAAGCCCCACCAAATTATGCTTGCTACAACCTTGAATAGCTCTTTAAATGTTTAACACTCTGCTACAGTTTATTTTACTCTGCTTTTCAGAATCAGAACTTGGACTCCAAACAGCAGACAGGGAAATCTCCTCAGACAGAGGCTGGGAAGAGTGATAGCTCAGAAGCAAGGTCTCAAGAAAGCAGTGAGGATGGAGACCTCAACCTACGTATGAACTACATTACACTCATAGACAGCTCTATAATTTAACCATGAGGTCACCCTGAGCTGCCAGTAAAACAGCAGTCCACTAAATAAGCACCTTGTCATACAATAAGTAACACATCGATTTCCCACTCTTACTGATGACATACTAATCAGTAATTACTTACTAATTTAATAATAGTTACTGAATATTAATAATACATTAATATTTAATTTATTAAACCTGTTGAAATGTGAAGGCATTAAAGGGCCCAAAAGTCATTTTTACATGGCAATTTTCCAATGTATCCATAACAAACTGTTTTTGTTACTGTGCCTTTAAGGCTGATATATGTAAAAGATCTCTGTTCTAATTGACTGGCCTGTTTTGTGTCTTATTTAAAAAGCAGTCCAGGCTAAAACCCGTTTATAACATCACTGTAAGCCAGGCATGGATAAGTGTCTGTGCTAAATAGGTAGATAATTTCAAATGTGTTGTTGCTTTTGTGACATCACAAACACAACAATTGTAAAACAGGACATTTTAGCAGCTTAGTTTTCATATATGGCATGTATGGCATGGATGAATTCTATGTTTTAATGGTTTTAGCATGCTTTTATTTAAGTAAGATTATTTTTATTATATGGGCCCTTTAATGTAGTGCAGCCTTAATCCTGCTCGTGCTCTCCACTTGCTGTAGTCTCTTGCCTCAGTACTGATGTGACTAGCTTTGTCTGTCTTTAAAAGTTGTCTCTGTTTTTTGTTCTTTCTTCTTCTTCGGTCATGCTTACTAAACTCTTGGCTATGGCTTGAAGGTCGCTGCAGGAGTGCAAGTGCTCCGGTTTTAGGTACCTACCACTGGTGTCCGCTGAAACTCTTTGAATGTATATTTCTGTCCTCTTCTCTCCTCCACCCTTTCTGCAAATGCAAACCACTTGTGCCACTTCTATCACACCAAGCTTTACCCATTTCTTTGATCAGGTAGTGTTTTGGGGGGCCCTGAGGCAGGGCCAGAGTTAGCCCTCACTCGTTCTACACAGCCTCTCCCTCTCTTTGGGGTTGAGCCATGGCTGGAAGCAGACCTGTGGCTACAGCTGCTTTATAGCCTTAACCAGGGCCAGATGCTTGGGCGTCTGTTAGTGTTCAGGGCAGACACTCACAGCTGCACGTTCTCTGTAGAACTCCTGTGCTCTTGGCTGCGCTGTCTTCTGTTTAGACGAATAGCCCACTTTATTTGGTCTATAATCTGATTTCCCAAGGACTTTCTATCGATTCACTTCCACTGTTCGCACATTTTTCATGTCATCCTCAATAAAAGCATGTGCTAAATGAATGCATGTGAAGTACAGCGTTGTGAAAAAGTATTTCCTGCTTCCTGATTTCCTCGATTTTCACAGCATATTAATCATACTGAAGACTTTTAGTTTGTGATATTAAACAGACAGAACCTCAGGAAGCTTAGCAAAGATATTCAGCATGTGAATGACCCACTTGCCTCTTAGTTACTCAAACAACAAATTAGCCGGATTTAAAGGGGGCCTATTATTCCTCATTTCAGTATTCATAATTCTGGGGGTTCATAAGAAGAGATATACATGCTTCAGATTTCCAGAACCACATTATTTTTCTCATACTCTACATCTGTATACACCCTCTGTCTGAAATGCTCGGTCAGTGCTCCTGTGTCTTTAGCCTCCTGATGAACCCAGTGTGCTCTGATTGGTCAGCTCACTCATTCTATTCTGAGTGGTCATATCGTACCATGCTCCAGCATCACGTTTTGCACCCACGCCACTGAGGCTGGTATTACAAAAAAGTTGGTTCTTCTGTATTAGTTTGATCCAGAGTCCATTCCTGAAAGTCAGGTAGAACAAATCAGTAGACCTGCTCCAGCTTCACAAGCTAGATTGGAGCAGGATGTTTCAGAGTGCTAAATTTGCAATGACTGAGGGCTTGCCAAGCTTGCTAGAAGGCAGACTATAAGGGTTGTGTTATAAGATTACATCACCTTGTAACACAGAAAAGGGCTGGAATTCCAATGAGACGTTTCAGGCAGCTGAATGTTTCTACCTCTGGCATGCACACTACCAGTCAAAAGTTTAAACACCGCTACTCATGGAAGGGTGTTCTTATTTTTAGCTTAATGCTTTACTGTAGAATAAAAGTGAAGACATCAAACTATAAAATAGCACTCATGGAATTATGCAGTCATCTTAATAACCTCCCAAATGGAGCTTTACATGAGGATAAGCCGGCTTTCTTAACTTGCAGTGGAGGCTGATATAACAAGATGTTATTTTGGACCAATTCTATTGGTCTGTCCATCATGTACATTCATTAAACTGAAAGAGTAACTACAGCTTTTAAACTGTGAAATTTGCGCAACAAAATATACATTAGAGATGGTGATATGGCAAAAAATATAATACTGTGATACATTAAGAGTATATGTGGTATATCTGTATTGTTTCAGACAGCTCATCAGTTAGAACTGTTAAGTATAAGCCTGTAGAGTCTTTAAGATAACCAACAACATCCATTTAGTTGGGGGTGTCTAGACTTTTGACTGGAACTGTACTTTGGCCTTTATAACTCTGCAGACTGTTTACATGCACAAAAAGCTACATACCACACTAAATGAAAAGGAAAAAAGCCGGAAAAGCAAAATAGCTCCCCTTTAAATGATAATGTCATTTAGCTGATTGAACTTCCCAGGCTAGAATGCAGCCAGCTCCTTGCAGTGCGAACCTCACACATACTAAAGTAATGCAAATGCCAAAACGGTTTGCAATCAAGACCATGATAAAAACAAACATGAGTATTTTTATGTTTTAAGGTTCTCTGAGTCTAATATTGCCTTTTGTTTAACAATATAAAATCATTCAGGGTGAAAATTTGTAATAGTGGAGAAAAAGAGGATTTCAAATACTTTTTCAAGGTACTATAAACATCTGGTATGATTATATTACAAAACAACGGGACACTAATCAAACAGGAAAGAGAAGATATCATTAAAATAACTTCTTGGAAATTCTATTGGTTTGTTTAAAAGGCTCACTTACTACATTTAATGGTGCTGAAACTAACAGTAAACGGTCCTTAAAACAGTAGTTTAGCTGAAACAGTAATGAAAACTTTTTTGGTGGAGGTTTCTCCAGATTACTCCAATGTGTCTTATTATTTGTATTACTGATATGATATTTAGCACTTCGCTTGAACCCAAATATGTCTTGTATTTACTTTTTGATGCAGGAAAGACAGAGAAAATGGAGGACACGAGCACATCTGATCCTTCACCGGTGTCATCTGGAGTGGACTCTGGACAGCACTCTCCAGTCTCACAGGAAAATCTGAAGAACAACAAGAGCATACGCAAACTGTGGGGAAAGTGAGTGGGAGTGTGTGGCTGGGCATGTGTACCTGTGTCATTGTGTTCTATTATAAGCTGTCCTTGCCCACACTGAAGTCTCTATGTTTAGGATCAGGAGGACTCAGTCAGGGGGTCTGCAGGGAGATGACCTAGAGCCCACTGAATTCAGGAGGGGGGGCTTCAGAGCCACAGCTGGACCCAGGCTGGCCCGGACGCCGGACTCGGGCCGCTCAGTCCGGTAAGCTTCCTCAGTTTGCAGCAAATAGTCTTTGGTTTTGTGTTTCTAATGCTAAGTTCATGCCCATTTCACAAGATTGGACAGTTTTAGGATATGTTAATACAGGCCACGAGAAGCTAACACCACCTCTTAACTGTGGCACAGTCACTGCAATGCACAGCCTTAAGAGGCTTAAAACAGCAGTAAAGTATTAAAGTACTGAGATGAAATACACCGGTGTTCACTAATAAATCAGCCGCATGTTTGCACTGCATGTGTGGAGTCAATAGCGATATAATATTTTGCTGACCAACAAGGCAAACAGAGAGAGATTTTGATGAGAGAAGCTGACTGGAAGAATGAGAATCATTAGTAGTATTGGAAGTCCATGCTGAATGACATGCATTCATTAAAATTCTAAAACTATACTGTGCATTCTTCCCTTCCTTAGAGACATGTCAATGCCCTTCTCTAAATGGACCACAGAGCAAGTGTGTGGTTGGCTGGAGGACTACGGACTGGGGCAGTATGTTAATCTAGCCCGTCAGTGGGTGGTCAGTGGTCAGACCCTACTCTCTGCTACACCACAGGAGTTTGAGAAGGTATAACTTATTTGACTTATCTCTGATGCTGTATGTTACAGCTTCTCTCGCTAACAGTCATTTACAACTTATTTAACTGTGAGTTAGGGTATCACACATTTCATGGTTCATGTTTGTTCAGTGTTTCACACACTCCACTGCACAACATCCAATTAAACACAGCTAATTATTCTTGCAACATACAGTATATGTAAGTACTGAAAATAATCAATATCATGATGTAATGCTTTGTGATACTGCATAGATTCCGAAAAACACAGGTTTTTTTTTATAATTAAAGATTTCTGACTGACTGTGGTTCATTTTGTGTTGTATTTAAACCCTTGACCACTAGGTAGCAGTGTTGAAATCTATCTTCAGCTGTTAGATTCTTCTATGCCACTGTAAACAAATACTATATAGCCACACCACTAAAGTTAGCATTAGCAAACCTATGCACGTAGTGTTTTTATGTACAATTAATGTAAAAATTTCCTAATAGTTGAACGATTGTGTCATATCACCTTGCTTAAAGTATCACAATATATCACAATATATTGAATCATAACCTCTGTATTATGATTCTTATTGCCAGGTTCTGGCCAGCACACAACCCTAATTGCCATACTGTTAAACAGTCCTAAATGGTCCTGACCGTGTCAGTATCTTAATACAGTGTTTCATTACATCGTCATAGGAGATGGGGATCAAACATCCCCTGCACAGAAAGAAGCTGCAGCTGGCTCTCAGGTCATTCAGCAACAAGGCAATGGAGAAGTCTTCTGAGCTCGACCACATCTGGGTTACGCGTGAGTAGTGCAGAAATGGACATGTGACTTATAGGTACTAAAGCACAAAACCAAGGCATAATGTAAGACTGTGTATTGTATAAGATCATGTTCTTTGCTCTCTATGAACACAGTCAGAATACGCCTACTGGGTGTACAGTTGGCATATTTATACTCAACCCACAAAGGACCAGACAAGCTTTACAGAACATCAAACCTAATAAAATCGCATAAGCCCTTGGCTAGTTGTGTGGGTCAATTTAATAATGTAACTAGCAAAATTAGCTGAAGCTAGCAAACTTCTTGCTTAACCTATCCATTAAAACCGGATTACATGACAAAAAAATCTATATCTGATCTAATCTTGTGACCTTTCACTGTCAAACAAAATTTAAATCATTCTGAATAAGTAATGCACTTTGAAGTGTGCTAGATTTCTCTTTAGCCTGAGTAGAATTTTGCCGACACTCTGTAAAGCATGTCCATCTTAGCAGCAATAGCTGTAAACAACACATTTGAAGGCGACGCATGGATATGTCAGTTAATTACAATGTTAAATTTGCATTTCCACTGGCCAAATTCCATTCAATTCCCTTCATCTTCTACAACATACATATAGATATGAGTGTAGATGAGTAGTAGATGTTTGTAAATGCTGTTTCCTCCTGGTTTCTGAACCTAGGGTGGTTGGATGACATTGGCTTACCTCAGTACAAAGACCAATTCCATGAAAGCAGGGTTGATGGCAGAATGCTTCAGTACCTGACAGTGGTAAGGCCAAACTGCAGCTGTTTCCCTCAACCCCTGACCAGATGTGATATTAATGTGATGTGAAAATATTGTGGCACATGACCTTTTGTGTGTTCTCTCAGAATGATCTTCTGTTCCTGAAAGTCACAAGTCAGCTCCACCATCTTAGTATCAAATGTGCCATCCACGTACTGCATGCAAACAAGTTCAACCCCCACTGCTTGAGACGGCGACCAGGGGATGAGGTGAGAACGCCTTGACGCATTTATGGTAGAAACGTAAATCACTAAATGCTAAGAGACACTAATCTTAATACAGTTGGTTATAGGTATATGCAATATATATTGACACATACTGTTTGTCTCTCTGTGTTTTTGTAGAATAAAACGTCTCCCTCGGAGGTGGTGCAGTGGTCTAACCATCGGGTAATGGAATGGCTGCGTTCTGTGGACCTGGCAGAGTACGCCCCAAACCTCAGAGGAAGCGGGGTCCATGGAGGCCTCATAGTGAGTCATCCAGTGAAATCCCCTGTTCCGAAACAGAACGCTGTAGTTTATTCCTTGAATTCCCTCTTCACTTAAAAGTGATGGTTTGGCTGAAAATCAATGTACATTGTGTTCCCCTTACCTCAAATGAATTATTACTTAAAACTCCACATAGTTTGAGTCACATATGTGGTGATTTAGAGATGCAATTTTGCACAGTGCCAACTTGGGAACTGTGAACCTCCATTGCTTGTTAGCTATATTAGCCTTGTAGCTGCAGTGCAAAACCTAAATTTAAATCACTTTATCCTCATAGGGATAGTGTACATATACTACATATACTCCATTTTTCATCATAAAATGGTCATTTTTTCCAAAATTCTGTTTTGAATGAAATAATTTTCTTTGTGATTTAACACCAGATCCTGGAGCCCCGTTTTAATTCCGAGACATTGGCCATGTTGCTGAATATCCCTCCTCAGAAGACCCTCCTCAGACGCCACTTAGCTACTAACTTCAATGCTCTGATAGGGCTGCAGGCTCAGCAAGAGAAACGAGAATATGCCAATGCAAGCGGACACACGCCTCTCACCACCACTGCCAAAGTCCGGGTATGACATCAGAAAAGCTTGTTTGTGAACACCATAACATTTACTGGGTCCGAAATTATGCACAACACAGTGTATTGCACAACAAAGTGTATTATGCACAACACACTTTATCAGGGTAGAACCTGGCATACCAGGGTAGTTTGGGTGTACCATAAATATGTCAAGACATTCTCAACTTGTCCCCTGACCACTGTTCTAAGCAGTGGGGTAGCTTGAACTCTAAACTATTTGCACTAGCTAGAATAGCAGTCTCTCCTTGTTGGACAACAAAGCACTTTTGGATAAGAGCGTCACTCTGGATTAGAGTGTCTGCTAAAAGCTGTAAATGTTAACGTTCTCAGTAAAGTGTTACGAGTGTAAAACCATCTGGACAAAATTGAACATCACAGTTAGATGCACCATAACCCTAAACTTTAAACTTCTGATGATAATAAGGTATGAATTACTACAGTGGGGTAAAAGTTTGAAAGCTTCATGAAATTCACCTGATGAAGAATAGTGGAAGAACAGTGGCCAGTGTTCGCACAGTTTGAATTTCTACCTGATGTAGTGTATTGCCTTTATATTTGAGATGGCACAATACCACTGATACTGATATTAAAACCTGGAGTATTAGCTCATATCAATATAATCATGTTTTCCTTTCAAAACATTCAAAACAAATCAGTCATGTCCACTTGGATCTCTCTGCTGGATCCCTCTGCTCCTCACATTTGCTAGATCACCTGAAAGCAATGCAGTGGCTAAACTCATTTGCATTCCATCTTTGTCCACTATTTAATCATTCTGGAACTCCTAGTTTGGCTTACAGTTTAGAATATGTCATTTCAGATGCAGTCGTAAACCTGTATGTCTAGCATGGTATGAGTTTTGTAGTCATATTTATTTACATTGTTCCACTCCTCCTTTTTTCAGCCAAAGAAACTTGGCTTCACAAACTTCAGTCACCTAAGAAAGAGAAGACCCGATGATTCAGCAGACTACATCTGCCCGGTAGATGTGGCCATCTCACCTGTTTTAAATGGCAATCCTCACCGGCCCCAGGGAAGCTTCAGGGGTCTAAGCCCCATCGTGGACAGAGATGTGGATAGACTGGATCAGGTTGGACCAAAGAGCTGATCCCCCGAACTATGCACTCTCAGACTGTAACACTCTTCTTCAGCCAATAGGTCTATGCTTGCTCCTTCACCTACACTCAGATGGACAGCTTCACAGCAACCTCAGCCCATGCTGCTTGATGAATTAGGATTATATGATTCTCAACTGATTCATCTGGACATGCTTTAAGAATCATGTGGACTTCTTACAAGTGAGAAGACGTGTAATTTGAATTATGTTACTGTTGTCGGGATGCTGAAAACCCGAGAGGTGGTGTGATGATTCATTGCCGGAGCGTTCAAAATACTGAATCAGCAATGCTAAATGGTAAACATGGTAAATAGCAGCAAATATACAAACTGTGCAATTGTCTCTCTTTTTCTCTTTTTCAGAGGTTAATGGTCAGTAATTGTAATTTTCCATCTTCAAACCTTGTAAAAACATTAAAGCCAATAAATTAAAATATACTTTGACAAGAAGACACATTTGTGTGGCTTGATTATCCATTATATTGAATCAAACTTAAGCATTTATAAGCCTGGTAAAAAAGGAAATCACTGCTTATACTTTCCATTTGAAAGTAAATTTATTTTCCATCAAAATGGTCTTGCTGATTTTAATAGGAGGACACAGAAACATCTCTCTTGCTACTGAGGTTTAATTTAATTAATTAATTTAATTTTATTTACCTATTTCCATAAATTTGAGAGGATCTCATGGCTTGAATATCAGCTGTTTACTGACACAGTTATGATTTTTTGTGTGCTTAGTTGTGGAGAACAGATAGTCGTGTTTTGATACTGGTCTTTGAAAAACTTGCTATTTTATGTCAGATTGTGATGCTAGTTTATTTTTTTTTAATTGCAAAATTTTACAATTTTCTAAACTGAACAATCAAAAGTTCATTAAATAATGATATAATTCTGTGTTCCACATTTTCATTGTATCATTGTAATGTTTCATTTACTGTATTTTTAGAAAGTGGTATTATATACAGTATATATGCATTGAGCAGAACTGAGTTCAGTATATTAGTCTGGCCCTCTAAAACTGTTCCAGTTTCTCATGTGTCCCCTTGGGAAAATTAATTGCCCACCCCTGAATTAGCGGGTGCTATCATCTGGTATTTCTTATGCAATACTGCCATCATCTGGCAGATCGCAGTATTGCACAACAACCCATACATGGATTGTTGCATATTAACCCATGCATGTTGTAACAAAATATATGAGATCTATTTATCTAATATTCCTAACCGATTAGTGCATCTAAATAAATTAGTGTGATAATAACCGAAGACCGCTTGCTGAAAATGTCTTGGTTTGGCTGAAAACTTGTTATATTGATTCTTTACAAAATATCTAAACTGAACCAGAGTTAACTACTCAGCTAGGACTGTTTCAGGTCGGCCAGTACGATAAACAAGATGCCAGCATAACCCTGTGTGTTTTAACCACACAGACACCACTATCTGCCAAATTTACACAATAAAACACTATTTGGATATTTATGTGAGGTGTTTTTTTATGTGAGCAGCCTTTTTATGTCACTGGGCAGGTCACCAATACTGTAGATCAAGCCATGTCTTTAATCATTTAAGTCAAGCCTGACCTAAATAGAAGGAAAGCATTTCTTGTGCTAGCCATTTCTTGTGCTAGCAAATACTTAAAGGCCATATGTCCTACATTTTTCTTGTATATTAATTTTACGTGCATGTTGTAACAAAATATATGAGATCTATTCATCTCATATTTCTAACTAATCAGTGTATCTAAATGTACTCAACATCAAAAATATATATATACAGCTCTGGAAATAAATAAGAGACCACTCCAGTTTCTTCTTAAATCAGCATCTCCACATGTACAGCAGGTTCTTAGCGAGGAACAGAAGGTTCAGTTCTAGCTTTACTGGCAGATACAGTGAGCATCTGGTTCATAAGGTCAAGCAGCAAACACACAGGACAACACAGCTACAGACTGGCAGAGGGCGAAAACCACTCTCTACTGGCCGTGATGAGCTCCACCTCATTCGAATATCACTTAACCACCGTAAGGTCACCTAAAGTGACCTACAGAAAGACTGGCGAGCGGTGGCCAGGGTGAAATGCACAGCGAGCATGGTTCAAAAAACAGGCTTCTGGAGGCGTCATTAGTCATTTTCTAAATAAACAGTTCTAAAATACAATATTTTATCTGGAATTTGGGAGNTATATATATATATAGGAAATTATACGAAGTTTACATTTATTTACAAAATATTAGAATAATTACTTATACTGCATTAAACTCTATTCCAAAAATTCTACAATAAAGTAATTTATGTAAATCATCAGCGGAATATAAATGCAGAAAAACTGCCAATCCAGGCCATAAATCTGTCATAGAAAACAGCTTCTAGCTTCCCACAAAAAGAAATGATGAAATTTCTAATCAAAATATATACTAGTAGTAATAACTTAATATTAATTATTTTTTGAGGCCATACCACATAACAAAATGTGGCAACTACCTAGCAGCTGTTTTTTTCTAAGTTTGTGTTACAAACTTGTTTGCTGCTTTCATGGGTCCTTGGCAAATAGGTATATTATGCAACGTCCTTTCTTTGAATTGTTTTCCATATAAAAGTCCCAAAGTGGTCATTTTTTATGGTCGCACCACATGATATTTTATAAAATAGACATTAGCAGACAAAAAAAATAAGCGTCATGTCATTGACCCATGAACGAGTGGAGCTAAACTGTGGTAGTAGGTAGCTATAAAAAAATCTTTTGACATCACAGAAACAATTGGAGCACAGTATATATACACTGTATTTTATATATACTGTATTACACATATACTCTCTACTGTATTTCTGTTTTTGGGCCCTTTACTTAATAAAGAATTGTTAATAGTGATGATGTTAATAAAACATTATTGCAGGTAACATAACACTTTCAGCAAATGCCCTTTTATTGAACAAAGAAACACTGTGCTGAGTGTAACAGATAGGAAGCAAGCAACACAAGTTCACACTTTTATCAAACAATGACAACTTTCACATTAAAGTCTCTATTACTACAAGTACAGCACTCGTCAGCCTCCACATGGCCACACCTGCGGTGCTACTTATGGGTATACAAGCCAATACCAGGACTTATCAGATCAGTCACTGGAATTTCTTTGCTCATAATGTTCTTTTAGCTCCACAGATGACCTCTTCAGATTAATGAGCATGAGCACAGGAATAAACAAGATGATATCATGACCAATTATATACAGGAAACAGAATTCAAAATCTGGCTTTATTGGCCCAATCTCAGCCTAAAGCATGGGTGGGGAACTCTGATACCAGTTTGATGATTTTCCTGCTCAAACACATCTGATTCAACTCTTTAGTTAACTGCCAACTTCAGTACAAATTAGTTACAATAGAAAAAGCATCAGACCCACTGGACCCCTGCCCTCAATTTGCTGACCCTTTAGTACTTAATGACAACTCTGCAAGACACAGCAGTCAGTAACATGAACAAAGATTAGAGGAAAAACGGACAAATCAACAAACACATGCAATCACTGTAAAGCAGTACAGTTACTCTGGCTCACAGTGTAGTATTAAAAGTAAAAAAAGAAAAACATAATATAATAAAAGTAATATATAAAATAAGAATATATGAAGAATAATAAATAATAAAAATAATTGATAATAATAAATTA
>CM067486.1:26075975-26212698 GCA_034552555.1 Semaprochilodus insignis | reverse complement strand
ATAAAAATAATTGATAATAATAAATTAACAATAAAAAATATTTGAGATTTACAGTTGTCACATAAAAAAAATCTTATTCTATGTAATAAAATAATCTTCCAAAAGATGGCCAGGCCTTTGTTTGGAAGTTGCTGCAGCTACTACTCTGATTTTCTGAAATGAACAGTAGTGATGCAGGGCTGGAGAGCTGGTGAGCAGCGTTAGCTGGTAATTAAACAAACTTGCACTACTCTTTTCTTCACTTGCCTCCGTCAGAATGTCTCTTGAGCTGCTGTGACGATTCCAAGCATATAGACTCTTACAGTCATTGTCCAAGAGATGTGCTGGAGTCAAAGAGTCGAGTCTGTCACAAGTAAACATAGTCCTCCAGCAGAACGCCAGCTTCTCAGTTTTTCTTAAATCTGAGCTTTTTGAAGTCCTTTCATGCTCCTAATCCCTTCTTTCATTCTTCTTCTTGTACAAATAGTCTTTTGACCTGTGAGTGAATCTTAACAAAATGTAAGAGGAGTTTGATCACACCAGTTGCTCACAGTTTCTGTTCAAGTACTAGATGGTACAAGCTCAGCGAGCCCCTAGCCCCCCACCCCCACCCTTTCTTTCTTAAATGTTTTTACAGTATAGCTTCAATATATCTCTATATATCTATTTAAAATGTGGAAAAATCACTTTTTTGTTATACAAGCTCTTTACTTGATAAAGAACATAGACATGTTGCTAAAACGTGGCCTACCTTTCAAGTACTTATGCTTAGGATTTCTCAGATCAGTTTGTTCAGTTTTCATGACATTAGTGTAGCAGATGCAGACATAAATAAGAACCATAGTTCTAAGTATAACAGATCACCTCTAACTGCAGGACTCTACTTGTTGGTAAGCAGTAATCCCACTCAAGTACCCCACGGTCCAGCACACTATTTGTGTCAGGCACGAAGGTAGGCAACAGTGATTCTACACAAACCATAAAACTACAGTTTACACTGCACTGATTTGGTGATCTAATGGCAACATGTAGCCAGACAGGAGAACAACCAGCAAAAAGTTTTGTTTTGTTTGAAGCATTTTAAGAGCTGTAACATTGGCAGAGGTCTGTGGGGAGCAAGTGGATAAAATCTGATGCTTTTAATTGTAGATAGCTTTAAAGCTGTTGATGTTGGTGCAGCTGCCTTGCCATTGACTGGCGGCCTGTCCTTCTACCCAGTGAACACTGGAATAGGCTCCAGCACTCCCTGCGACCCAGAAGGACAAGCAACTCAGAAGATCAATGAATGAATGAATGAATGAATGAATGTGCAGCTAGTAGGCTTGAAGCTAATAGGCTTGAATTGGTTAACTGGTTAGCTAGCTAGCTTAAAAAAAATAGTTGGAGTGACAATAGTTATAAAACAAAAGTATTCCTCAACAGTAGCGAGTGTGCAGAGTTGATTGTGTTTAGAAATGATCATAAAATAAAAATAAATCAATAAAATAATATAAAATGGAATAATACATGATAGACCTGTTATGTCTTGGAATTCGGGATGTCCCATTTTAGTGTAAACAAGCGAACATACACAACAACAGAGGTGTTTCATTGTTAACTATTTAGTAAATAATACAGTAGAGTTTGAATCTTTATTTATATATGATATACAGTGGTGAGTATAAATGATAGATTGTGTTTGGAAATGGAGATGGAATAAAAAGATACCTGAGCTTTAAATTCAATCATGTAAATAAAAATGATTAATGTGATATTACTCAGGAATTTCGTATGTTCCAGCTTTTTGTGAGTACAAAAGTAGGGAGGGAGTCAGACCTGAGTAGCTGGTTATTCCTCAGCATTTGTATCTGCCAGGAGGAGGCAGTCTTTGTCTAGGTTTTTATAACTGGCAGCCCAGGGAGAAAAGGCTGTAACTGAAAAATAGACTAGAACTGTATCATGTTTAACATGCCATTCTCACTTTTGCCTACACAATATGTCCAAAAGTATCTGGACCTTCTCTGTTTAGTGAATTCATCCATTTCAAGGTGCAGCCATTGCTGGCACAGAAGCACACCAAGCTTCAACCTCCATAAAGAACCATAACACATAGAATGGGGTGCTCTGGAGAAGCTGCACAAGGTCACCATGCCCAATGCCAAGTGTTGACTAGAGGGCCATAAAGCCAGCACTGGCCTGTGGAGCAGTGGAACTGTTTTTTGGAGCAGAGCACCATCAAATCTGTTAGCAGACAAGTAGATAAGATCCCGGATAAGCAAGGATGGCTAAATAATTATTTATTATGGCTGGCCTCACTAACGTTCCCCTGGCTGAATGCGATCAAATTCTCACAACAATGTATGAATATATTGTAAAGCCTTCCCAGAAGACTGGAGCCTGTTACTGCAGCACAGGTGTAACAAACTCCCTTGATTTCAGAAGAAACGTTTGGTGAGGAGTCATCTACAAACCATTGGACATACAGTGTATCTAAAATAGTATGGAAAATATAGTCTTATGAGTTGTGTTAAGTCCCTTTAGTCCACTACGCTAAAATTGTGCCTGTCTTTAATATCTGGAATGCTCATTTGAAGGCAGCACAAGCTCATTAGAGCTCTTATACCTCAGTGAGGAGATTCATACCTTGCCATTTTCTTTTCTAGTGACACTGTTAGTATAGAACTCTATATGTCAAACCGTTACATAGAGTGACATAACAGTAACAGTCAGTAGATCTTCGCTACCCTTCTCCTCTTGAGAGACATATCAGATGGGCCTGGTTGATGGTATGGTATGAACTGTGGTCATGTTATGAAAGCTGAGGTTGGAGAGATCACTTATTAAATGAGACTTCACTGACCTGTCTTGTCAGATGAAGAAATGGAGCATGGATGCTGATAGATGGGGTCACCTCGTTGTTGTTTCCTAACTTTATGACTGACACTGCTGCGGTTGGCTTGCCTCAATACTCCGTGTTCTTGTTTTTCTAACCACTGTTTTTGTTCCCAACTGGTGTTTTTCTTTCTGCGCCTTGCAAAGAAAAAAAAAACTAGGCAGCTCTGTTCACAATGGTGCATGCTAGCTAATTTCAATAATGTGGTTTGATGCCCATTGCTTGGCACTTTAATGGCTATTATTTATGCCAGCCTTCCACATAAAGAGACTGCAAGAAGTTGCATTGCACAGGGAACGGGACGATGAATGACACCACAATTTGCTGTATGATATCTATTGTTTTAATTAAGTGAAAGCAGTTGTGACATTTATTGGTTTGGAAGTTACTTGTTAATGGCTATGGGAAGCACAGGGAAAACGCAAGTAAAATATTGCAGCGTTTACATAAATAATTTGTAGCCGCTTTGCTAATGATTACCTATTATTTTTCTCACCGAGGCTGTCCATTCCGGTCGATTAATAACAAACACAATAATACTGGATGGTCTATTCAGTGCCAAAATTGCACTCCTGTGGCCAAGGCATTGTGCTGGGGTGGATTCCGCATGAATAATTTTGCTTATTCTACTCCTTGTCCTGATTGCACCATTGCATTCTGGAACAATAGGCGCCCTGTATCTTTTCATGTTTGAGGGTAAAGGAGCAGAACCTAGCAGTGGCCCTGTCTGCTGGAGCCTTTAAAGGGCCACGTCAGAAAAAAAGGAGCATAATAATGTTTTTGTAGCTTGTCACTCGCTGTTCTTGTCATTCGGTGGCTACCAGCTTGACGGTTTGGAGAACATATTCCCTGGGCGGGTGGGTGAGCACGTCAGGCACTGCCACCATACCACGGCGAGGGCTAGATCTGTCCCCCTCTGTGCCAGCGTAGTCTGACAGCCATGCCACAACGATGACACGCCGCTGCCGACACGGCTGAGACTAGCGAAAGGCAACCCTAGTGCTCCGTCAAAAAGAGCAGTCAAATGTCTCCGTGTGTGCATCTTTCTAACCCGTCAAACCTCTATCTGTCTATCCTCTCGGAGCGTGAAGCGCCCCGGCTCAAAACAGTCCTGATGGGAAATGATTTAAAGAGCCACGGAGGTCCTGGTGGGCTGCAGCTCACTCTCTCGCTCGTTCCACTGCCTGGAGGCCTCATCTTGATGTCTAAGACAACTGCCTGTCCACTGTGGTTAGGAGCTGAGAAAGTGCTGTCCTTTTCCCAGCCTTAGAGAGCATTCTGCAATGAGAATAAAAACAACATGAGGGCAAAAAGAGAGAGGAGATAAAGCTACAGAATGGGTTCTGAGAGGAATGTATGATGTTTTATGAGGTTTTATGTACCAAAAACATTGTGGTTTCATGTACCAATAACAGTCGTAATTCATCATTATACAACTTAATTTTATGCCTTAGAATTAAACCTGCTGTTTTTTTAACTCTCACTTTAAATCTAATATATATGTAAATTATCTCTCTTCTGATTGGCTGTCCTGTCCGGCAGAAAGAATCATCATAACATTTATGTGAATGAATAAGAGGATGTAAAAACATGTAAAACTGTGTTGTATGTTAGAAATTTGTTTTACATCACCAAAACGGGTAAATAAAAAATGGGCTGTTTTTCAGCTTAATTTCCATTTTTGAACTATGAGGTCTGGGGATAGTATACTATGTGAATAGTACGCTGTGAAACTTCAAAGCTTCATCCACATGTATCTGAATAGTTTAAAAAGCTTCTTTTTCTGTTTTCACAAAACACCTTGTTTATACTGGTTTTAAAAATCTCTTTGTCCACAAGGGAATGACTCCAAACTGCTCCTGTGAGCATGCCAGCTCAGTGGAGGGCAATAATACTTCATGAAATGAAAAGAAGGACACACATATTGTGCAAAATACAGAGGGCACCACGAAGCCGAAGCTGAGATTTTCTAGCAAAGTGACTGTGACGCATTGCAAACACAACATGATTTGACTTGCTGGCTGGCAGGCAAAATGTCATTTCTAACAGAAAATAAAAGCTTAAAAAAAGCAAAAGAAGGTCTACGCTTGCTGCCATGGGGTGGTGTACACTGTGGTGGCTACACCTCTGTCTCCACAATGTCCATAATGTCCTGATCCAGCACTAAAGCTGTGTTTTTCTTAAGGTGGCACAGATACGATACTCAGTACCAGTGTTGGTCCAATACTGGCCAATTTTGGTCCAAAATCAGTGGAACAGAAATCAAAAGAACAAAAAAAGTTTTAATCCAATATGATCCGTTTGCCTAAACTAGCACATCAGTGGTGAACCAAACCTTTTTTTGCGGTTTAATTTGATTTAATTTCAAGTTCTCTTTCTGAAAAACGTTGAAAGAAAAAGAACCAGCCATGTTGCATAACTGAGTCATGTTGTTATAAAGAATATTTGTTTCATAGTTTAATCATGATGTTATTTAGATGGCTGGTTATGGAAGGTGCATCCAGACAGACGCACTATTAACAGTTGTTTAGTTGTTTAAAGCCCTTTTTGGACAGGATTAGTTTTACCCGGGGAGGTGGACGGGATAGGAAATCTCAGCATAATTGCCTGAGATGGGAGTGGCAACTCGATTTACACACTGCCTTCACCTCCAAAAACATGTGCATAATACTTGGGGGAGTACAGTGTGTATGTGGCCTGCACAGAGAGTATCAGACACAGCAGCACTGTTAGAGTTTTTAAACACCTCAGTGTCACTGCTGGACTGAGAATAGTCCACCAACCAAAACTATCCAGCTAACAGCGTCCTGTGACCACTGATAAAGTACACATACTACAGGTACTACATGTTCACAACCCTACACAGTGACTTACCTAAAGCTACCAGAAGCATCACACCTCTGAGGAGACCTTAGGCTCCTTTGGAGGCTATTTTTGTGGCTAGTTTTACAAAAGGTAAAAGGTGCCAGAATCTTTACTGACACAAAAGCATAAATAACTGACATGGTGGATTTGGACAGGACAAAAATCAGAGAAACATCAGTATTAATTACATTACCCCTCCTCCACATACAACTAATGCCAACCGAATCAGGCTTTAGACAGGGGACAATAAGAGATCGGAGTGGTATATTGGCAGGTTGTGGTATCAGTATCGGTATCAGACATGAAATAGTGGTATTGAGCCATTCCTTAATTTAAATTTAAATTATTATTTTATATGACTCTGCTTTGTCAAGCAAGCAAGCCGCATATCTTTAGAATCATTAAGGTATTTTTAAAAACTTTAATTAAGTTGACACCCCAAGAACTGAGCGCCTTACTGATGTCTGCCCAAAGGTTTAATGAAAAAGCCAAATTCTTTTCAATTCTAAACATGTATCCCCCTCAAATCACTCCCAAATTACTAAACACACAGAATCAACCCAGTCAGCAGTCATGTTTCAGACAGAGGTCTAAATGCACAAAAATGAAAACAGCCAACAGGCACGCACAAGCTAACAACATGTTGTCAATGGGTTTAGAAAGCTGCATTTTGCTCGTCCCCACGTTTGTTTGCAAAATCTCCAGGTTCAAAAACCTTCAGTGACCAGAAAATAACGTCTTTTGTGGACAGCTGGCCAAAATACAGAGGAAAAACAAAAAGTGTGTTTTCAGAAATATCCAGGTATGCGTGGATCTGGCCTAACTGTTTACTTGGCCCTTTACAGAACCGTTTATTGAAAGGATCTCATGGTTCCTGCTCCGAAGAATTCTTTTCAGCTGCTCTTTGGCACCTTCTATTTGTAAGAGTGTTTATAAAGACGTTTGATTAGTCTTTCAGCTTTGAATATTCTTTATTTATTTGTTTTACTGAGTGGTGGAGGGGTGCTTGGAGAGGGCGGGGGGTGGTAATAGGTCAGTTCCTGGCATCATAGCGAATGATTTAAAGACTTAAGGATGGAATGAGCATGTAACCGGCGCTCACCTTTCAGCTCAATTAGCAGCTCCATTCCTCATTAAAGCCTTTGACTCACAGAATAAACAATCATGGAGGAAACAGCTCGGCTCTTGACCTCACGCTGGCCTTTTGAAAAGCGTGCTCTTGAAGACTTCAGGCTTCTCAGCGAACTCACTTCCCACCTCCGTGCCCATAAACACGGCCCAGCAGGAGCTGCAGCTGTGGCAGCAGGCTGGAGAAAAGGGTCTTTATCCGCACCGCCAATCCGCTAGCCTGGACGGGTGGTGGGGGCAGCCGGTGCGCCGAGAGGCTGCCTTCGTCCAGCTAGGTGTCTGTGACAGAGATCGCTGAACACACCCTGTTATGATGACCCCTCACCTGTGTTTATGCAGCTGTGGCATCGCTTACGTCCTTCAGTGTTGGACGCTACTAGAGAGCTGCTCTTGGTGAGGTAAGAAGTTCAGGAGCTGTTTTTATTGTAAATGGGGGTTTGGTAAGGTACATAAAAACATGGGTACATTTGGCCTAGGCTATATTTGCACAAGTAGATCTGAAGAGTGTTGAAATTACAGATCGCTTCTGTAAAATGCAACATTTGACATGGTACAATACGAAATAAGCACAACATTTTGACCTCAGTTTTGGCCATTTATGTGGTGTTTCTTGTACTGAAAAATCAGCAGTGCTGGAGCCAAAATGTAACATCAGACATTTGGAAGAAACGTCATGAAATGCATTGCTTTATAAGCTGCAGTAGACACAGTGGATCATTGGTGCCACAAAAACAGCACAATAGGTTTTTTGTTCAATTCAACATTTTCACATTCTACAAAACTACATCCAATGATCCAGGGGTAATCAAATATCTTCAATAAAGTGATAACATTAAAAGTTCTGCAAACAAAAACTGTTATTAATATGGTAAAACAATTATTGTGCCAGAGAAGGCATCCGCAAAATCTGGCCAAACTGTGCCATTCTTTAATTCAAGAGTCCCTGAACACTGATGTGGCCTACCTCCAGAAGCTTGTCCAGTCCATGCCAAATCGATTCGGAGCTGTGGATGTATTACACACTATTAGGGACATTTCAATCACAGGTGACTATTTTTTTGCCCGGTGAGCTTATTTGGACCTTAATGATGTTTCTTATGCATTTGCTTGAATCAGTATCAGCAATCTGTCTGTGTTACCTCAGAGGGTCTATTTGTTTCAGTTAGGAATGCTTAACTAAAAGTGTGTTTAGGATTAGAGTTGGCAGTCGGCAGATCCTGATAAGAGGCTGTCTTGAAGTGTTAAAAAAAAGAAATCTGAGCCAATTTAGTAAGAAAACTAACCTGAAATAGCAGATTGTATATGTGTTTTTTAGCTTTCTAGTTCTGCCTGTGGGCTGGTGGAGTGAATTGATTGAGCATAACAACTTACTTCTGGATGCTCATCCTAAAGAGCCCATATCCTGCATTACTGGTTGTTCTTTTCAGAGAGGTCCACTTAAGACATTAGTGTGGCTTTATACACTGAAACCAAGGCTGCTTTTTTATATGATCATTTTCCAAGCTCTCTTTATGCCAATTTATGCTTCTGTGCCGTCAGTGTAGCCCTGTACCCTACGACATACCCTAATGTACACCTCCTCAGAAATGTAGTTACAGGTCATGGCACAGCAGACCACAAGAGCTATGCTTTGCCCGCTTGGTAGCTTCATCAGTCAGACTTTGCATTTCTCGACTGTACGAACAATGGAGAAATAGTACATGTACAAGTAACTGTTGTTCAAAAGTTATTAGCTCCAACTCCAACATGCAGCTCAGTTTCAGCTGCCATTGTTTGTAGAATGCCAAGGAAGTCAACACAGTGGCACAAATCAAATCAAATCAAATCAGAAAGCCAATCACCATCTAGTGTTTTGGCGGTGTAATTGCAGAGCGATGCAGACACAGGTATAAATGCAGAGTATAAATGCTTACAGTGGTGTAGGCTACATGTGCAGGCTACAGCATTGACTGTGTTGATTTGACACCAGAAGCATAAATCAGCTTTTTGTATTAAACAGGCTGTTTTTGTTATTGGACCTTTATGTCTGATATATGTAAATGATCTCTGATTGGCTACCCTATGTTGTGTCTTGGTCAAAAAGCAGTCTAGTCTGAAATACTGCTTACAGCTTCAGCAAGAGTGGTCTAAGCTATAGTGCTATAGGTGGAATAGGTGTATGTAAATGCACAGTTTTTCTTTGTGTCTTCACAAAAAATGCTGAATTCAAGACAGACAGCTTTGATCCCATATATGAACTGTATGGACTGGGGAGTAAACAATGCTTTTGGAAACATTAGCAGCATCTATTTACTACATCAAACTATTATTATGCCAACAAAGCATGGAATTAGTTTTCCATGATATGGGCACTTTAAGTGAAATGCTACAATTACAAAAAAAGCAAATAAAAAACCTTCGGCACTGACATCAGTATTGACCTCTACTCAAGGTTTCAAGGTTGGCAGTGATAAAGAAAAAGTGTGATTGTGCTATCGTGTTGGTCAGTGTTGTGGAAACACTGATAGCACTCACAATATGGATAGTAAAACTTATCGTATTATACTTCATCATGACAGCAATGTCATAAGGTCATATCAAGTAGTTCTTAAGCTCTTAGTTCGTGCAGTAATAGGACTTTGTTCAAGCACATCATATAAGCCATCTGAAACAGGCACTAAAAGTGCTGAGGAGAGGAACCTGACCCTAAGAAAAGGACAGTTCTGTGACCTGCAGCCATGTACACTGTTGATCCACACTGACACCCATCTCTTATAATGAAACTGGCCCTTCACGTCCAATGAGAACACCTGTCTTCCTCTCTGGGGAAATATAAAGAGAGCAATGCCTCACTGGATTAGTTTTCACACAGACATGTACCTCTGTCAAGAGTGTCTGCTGTCCGTAAAGCTGAAATAACAGTGCCTGGCTTTCTGTCACTGAACCATCCCTGAAATGTTTAAGGGCAATTACCTGTGTGCTATGACAATGCAGTTTAACAACAAAGTGTGCACTTCTAATGGAACACTTGTGCATCATCTAACAGGGCTTGAAGAACATAGATGGCACAATATGTTGCGATGTAAAATTATCATATTTGTGGGGCTGATCTTATTAATTATGTCATTTACAGTTACACAGTTCGAACACGAAAGGTTGCATTCAACATAACCTACACTACATCTTTTATACTTGGGATGTTCATAGGGACATGACATCTGTTGTGTGATGCAGTTGCTGATCGATACTGTGAAGATTATGAAATACTGTTGATTATGATAGTAATTCTGTTGTTAAAGCCCTTTTGCGATGTGTTTATGGAAAAAAAAAACTCATACTGTGATCATAATAACAAAATACAATATAATACAGAACTCCCCAGACAAGAAGACTGGTCACCTGTAACTAAAACACACAAAATAGTATGTAATATCTCTATAAGCATGAATAACAGCTGTGATTGGATTTGGCATGGACTGGGCTAGTTTCTGGATGTAAGTGATATCAATGTTTAACCAATCTTACATCAAAGAATTGCACGGTTGGGCCAGATTTGGTGGATGCCTTCCCTGATGTTTCACTCCTTGTTCCAGGTAGTCCCACAGATTTTCAAGATGATTTAAACTTTTTAAAAATTTTTGCAAGCCAGTCCAGATGTGTGAATGCTACTGAGTGTTCATCATGCCAATCAGTCCTTTTATAGCCCTGTGAACGCGAGAACTGTCATCTTGGAATACAGGGATAGGAATGTTGTGTTCCTCAGTAAGATGATGAGTTAAAGGCAAAACCTGGTTGTCCAGCAGCTCAGTGTAGGCACAGTGGTTCAAATTTCCTGTGGTAACTTCAAACAAAAAAACAATTTCCATGTAATTGACAACCCCATAACATCAAAGAGGCGGCTACATTTTTTTGTCCGGGGAGCTTAAAATTCTATACAATACTATATTACAATACATCATGCAGCTTTGGTACATAGTAGAGGTCGGCCAAATGGACCGAGCCAGACAAGTTTTGGGTTGGACTTGGAAAACTGGTGATTTATGTTTAATGCAGTAGATTTGCATTATTGCATTCTTAACACTCTCTCTTGCACGTTTTCTTTCATTTTTTGCTAAAAAAATCCATCCTGTGTAAAAGCTTAGCTGACGGTCTGTAGGTACCTGCTTAAAGGAGAACTGCTTCCAAAGGTGTCAGGGATATTTTCATTGTCACAACAATAGCTAGGTTTTCATCTAAAGGACCGTTTTTCACAAATAATGTTTAAAGTTGTAGATAGAGGCTATGAAAATGGAAATTCCAATATTATATATACATATATACCCACAAACAGTTTCCGCTTTACAACAGTGCATCAAATATTTGTCAGCACCCGAAATGGTGCTAAGACCTACACTGCAAACATTTATTTTGGGAAAAAATGACATGTTTATGTTTTCCTTCATGAACCCCCTACAACAAACACAAAAAAACTTAGCAATGGAAAATGGAAAGTGCTCAATCAGCTCTAAACAGAGAAACATGATCTCTCGCATAACTGTATACAAAATAAATGCAATAAACAGAATTTCAGAAGTCAGACAAGCCAAACATACAAACATTGCGCCATAAATGAAATGAGAGATGGAAAAAAAATATCAATAAACTAAAACTTAGGTGACAGCAGTTTTTGCAGGAAATAACATTTTTGACGGTAAAAGTCAGTTTAATGGAAACAAGCTGCAGTCAATTTTTTTTTTACTTTTTTTATTTTTTGCAGTTTTATATTCTCACTTGCAGTACAAAGTTGATGGAAACATAGCTACACTAGATGCATTTTAGTCATGACAGCAAGAAGGGATTTTTGCATGAATTGAGTGTCATGTGACAGATTTCTCTCACAAGCCTCTTACAACTAACACAAGCAGCCTGTTAGAGACGTATAGTTGGACTGATTGTAAGTGAGTGAGATGTCCAGAAAATGCTACAACCTTTGTAAATGGAAAGTGCTCAAGCAGCTCTATGTGGCAGAGGAAAGTGGACTCATGTATAACTGTATAAAAATAAATAAACAGAATTTCAGAATCGGTAGGTTTGTGTGAGGTCAGGGAAGCTTAAGGTATACAAGTTGTGACACACATGAAATTAGAGGTAGAAACATGTTAAACACAATCTGATATAATTACCTGCAGCATTTTTATTAGTCAGTTTGGTGGAAAAATGCACTTTTATTTTACTGCTTGCAATACAAAGTTGATGGAAACGTAGTCTCTGAAAACATTATGATCTGCTTGTTACATCCAATGAAAGTCACACTGCTCATGTACAGTGTAGAGCTTGTAAGTGTTTTAAGCTGTGACAGCAAAGGCGTCTCTTCAGCCAAACAATGACAGTAGCATGAGGTTTTAAATTTAGCAGTACCAGTCGTGTCTCAAAGGTCATGCCTTTATAGACCTCCAGTTCACATGACACATCCAGCTCCAGGCCTTCCAACTGTAGTGTCATTAGAAAGTTACACAAGCACACAGCAAACATAAGCTCATCAGACAAAAAATTAGTCACCTACTGTGTTTAAGGTGGCAGTAACTTCAGGCTCCTGCAGATGGCATTGCAAGACAATGATCAGGCTATGAATACCTGCAGGGTGTGTGACGGGCTTCAGTTTGGGAAGAGGTGCTACAATGCAGTGAATGTCTCGCTGGATGTATGGAAAATGGCTCCAAAGCAGATTGGTTAAAAGGACTGATTGCATTTGGGCGTGCCAAAGACCATAGTGTGAAGGAAGTATCTGAATTTGCAGGTGTATGGAAGCTTACAGTCATACAGGTCTACCAGCAGTGGCTAAAATCCCAGTCTACAGGAAATTCTCCCCAGAATTGTACCAGGGAAGGCATCCACCAAATCTGGCCCTACTGCACAATTCTTTGATATAAGAGTGGCTGATCATTGATGTGGCCTACATTCAGAAACTTGTCCAGTCCATGCCAAATTCACTCGCAGCTGTTATTCCTGCTTGTGGAGGTATTACACACTATTAGGTATGTTTTAAGTCACAGGTGAATAAAATTTTGTGAGAATATCGGACCGTGAGTTCAGTACCATGAATCGAATTGTGAGCTGGGTGTTTTGTTACATTCATACAATCCAGGCTGCTTCTTATAGTACACATAGGCTTTTTTCAGCATGAATAGTCTCCTGCTTATGTGGAATAATGTTTTAATAAAAATATCAAGCGCAGATATTAAGGGGGCTTAATCAGAAGACTGTGGAGTCAATTGGGAATCTTGTAGATTGCTCTGTGGCTCGAAAGTAAGCCATGCTGATAGAAAATGAGTCTTTTCTTTGTATGTAATGGGTGGCATCAAGGGTCATTGAGATTTAATGGTGCTGTGTTTTCAGAGAGCTGGATCCTGTTCAGTGCTCACTCTCTCTCTTTCACTCCCCCATGGGTGCTAAAGCATGGATCAGGGTTATATTGGGCTCTGTCTGGTAGCATCTCTGTAGTGCAATGCGGACCTGATTGGAGTAGCAGAGACAGAAGCAATGGGCTGAAGCGAAAGCCACTTTTACCATGATGGGGGATTTGTGTCTTATCAAAGCCATCGGGAGAGCTAATGTACAGGCTTCTAAGGCTTTTAAACAGCTGTTATATTCATGTCCTTCCTTTAGAACATATGCCCAAGGACTGTATTACTGTATATAAGAGATCACTATGTACGTAGAGATAGCCTATATGTCTTTTTCTATGTTTGGTATTGGCCCCCATGTTGGATTCTGAATGGTGGCTCAGTAGGACTTTGAGCTGGTCAAGCTGCTGAAGTGCCCCAAGAACAATGTGCGAGCAATGTGTGAAAAGCACTCAGGCACTAACAGGCAAAATAAAATGGAACTAATCACTATGTTCAGGGAAATTAAAAGGGAAAAAAACAGCCTCAAAAGAATTGCCACTTAATTACTGCTTGATTAGCATAATTACGCATGCTAATAGCATCTCTAATGAATTGCACCATTGAGGGGGAAGATGCATTCATAACTGTGGCAGACACGCGTATTTGGTAATTTCAAGAAAATGCTTGAATAATGTGCACCTCTGAGTCATTCATCGTCTTTAATGGGCACAAATTCAAAACTCTATAAATTAGAAATGACAACACCCCCCCGTATCCCCTAGATTACCCGTGACAAGTATTTCAGTTGCATTTTGTTACACAGGTGTACATGTAGTAGAACACAGGCCTGTTATGTCTACAGCAAAGTGGACTAATTATGTTAAAAATGACTTTATAGTAAACATAGACCAAGAGAGAGAGAGAGAGAGAGAGAGAGAGAGAGAGAGTTGCAGTACCTCCTCTCTTCCAGCAAGCGGCATCTCAGCCTTACAATAGAGCACCATCCTGATTAATTTTGAGAGAGTGATGTGCTGCTGCCAACTGCACTTTTGCTTTCCAAGTATTTGTCTTCAAATCATTGTTAATTCAAAAGTAATCTGATCTCGCATTGTACTGCTTAGACCCACACATTTCCATTGGAATCATCCGTGTTGTTTCTGGCCACGTTTTTACACGAATGCAGGACGGCTTTGACATAGAGGAAGAGAAAAACATAGCCCTTAATTTGGCGGACGTGTTTGTATTTTATCCATGTGTCAAATGAAACATTATTTCACCATTTTAGTGTCAGGTGAAACTTTGCAAAAGCGTAGAGTGACAGGATCAGTGAGGTTTGGTTCTTAGCAGGGCCTGCTACCCTTTCAATTACTGTTATTATATCCTTAGCCTGCATATGTTTATGTTACTTAAGCAGGCATAGGTGCAATGAGTTTATTCCCTTTTTCTGCAGCTGTTTTTTGGCATAGCTCTGCAGCATGGCCTGCACGTTCCTCCCGAATCCGCAAGTAGTTTATAAGTGTTAGTTGGCTTCTGTCAGTTGGAGATGTCATTTGCGGTTCTTATTTAATGTCTCCTTTAGCTTTGTTTCTTCAATAACAGCTCATTGTCATCCCATCTAGTAAATTATTATGTTTTATTGGGACTCTAAATAAAATAAAATCTGTTTCTGCATTTGTTGGTTTTTGTAGTCCTTTATTTTCCATATTCTCAAACTCATATGTTTGAAAATGCTTAGAAGACCTACTTAAAGGGGACCTACTATACTGATTTTCAATGTTCATGATTTAATTTTGTGGAGTCTACTGGAATAGATTAATGTGTTTCAATATTCACAAATTTTCACAATATTTTGCTTATACTGTACATCTGTATTCTCCCTCTGTCTGAAACACAAAGCTCCTGTGTCTTTAAGCCCCGCCTCCTGATGACCCCAGTTTGCTTTGATTGGCCAGCTCACCCACTCTGTGATTGGTCCACTGCCAGAGTGTCATCTTGCTACAAGTTCCGCCTCTACAACACCAAAGCTATTCCAACAGCATCATCAGCTCTGCCATATCAATTTGAGCCAGAGTCTGATCCTGAAAGTCAGGTAGAACAAGTTGGTAGACCCGATCCAGCTTTGCAAGCTAGACTGGAGCAGGACATTTCAGAGTGGTAAGCTGTTACTCTTTTAGCTCTCTGTGTGTTGTGTGAGGGCGTACCAAGTTATAAGGATTGTGTTATGAGATGATGTCACTCTGTAACAGAAAAAAGGCCTGGAGTTCCAAGGAGGTGTTTCAGGCAGCTGAGAAAAGTGATTTCTGTGGGAGGTGGCATGTACTTTGTACTTTGGGCTTTACACTTTGCAGACTGTTTACATCCTCAAAAAACTAAAACACACTGAATGAAAGGGTAAAATATGAAAAGCCTAAAAGGTCCCTTTTAATACAAATGTTGAGCGCCTCACTGAACAGGGTCCCTTACAGTGAATAAAATGATCATTTTAGCGGTCATTTTACACATGGTGTAATGATAAGGGTTGACCTGACTTGTGGCTTGTCGCAGAGTTGCCCTTAACTGACTTGTGGAATTTCAGCCTGGGTAAAAAAAAACTGATTAAATTAGTGCCACCAATCTTAATGCAGGAAAGAACAAAACCTTTTCTAATTTATGTGTGGAACGTGTTCTGTCAGTTTGGATCAGATTTGCTGCGGTCATGCACATTCAAATAATGCATAAAGCCATTCTCTCACAGCTCACGGCTTTGAATGATGAGCCAATCAATTAGCCTTCCGACATTCATTATGAGGAATATAGCAAAACTATACTAAGTAGTGCATGCACGATTTAAACTAAAAGAGGCAAAACAACTGGGAATGGTTGGCTAGCATGTAGTTTGCAGAACAACTATGCTAGCTAGTTTCATATCTAAGTTAATCTAACTAAATAAGACTTCAGGTGATTAGATATTATGTTGCCGCTGTTGTTACCACAATTGTTACAAACTGTAGTTAAGTCCTTATAAGAAAGTCTCTCATTTACTGGCATGAAGCAAAATGTAAACATAGCTGCTAGAAGCTCTGTGTTGATTCCCTCTCTGTGACTGAGGAGTGTTTTCAAACCTCTTACTACTACTTCTCATGAATTCCGAATGAATTGCAATGCACAGTTCATTGCATTAATAGATTTGACCAACGCCAACTGCTAAAGGCTAGAAAAGTAGACAGCAACAGAAGCTGTGGCATGGGGGCGGACATTTCCTTCTCTGTGTTCTCTTTCTTTGCTCTGTGCATTATTGACCGGCCAGGCAGACAGGCCGCCTTTTGCCCTGCGCATTATTGGCAAGCTCAGGAGAAGCAGGGGTGTCTCAAGGATACGGGCAGTCTGATACAGTTGTATGGATTGAGGTGGAGCTTTGAGGTCAGAAAGGCGGCCAAGACTTCACCCAACTGTTGGTTTTGTAACTGATGGATAAATGTGCATGAAAAACAAATTTAGCGGAGCAGTATTTTATCTTGGTGTTTCATGAAAGCAGCCAAGGGATCTGCACATCAGTTACAAAAGGAAGCGCTTAGCAATGGGCCATATATCAGTACCTATATTTAGTAACTCTGACTATTTGTATTGCATTAATAATGAAAAATAGCTTTCTAAAGAAATGTATGCAAAAGAAAACCTCATTCCAACCTTTTTCCCCCAACAACTCTTTGTGAAGACTTATTAGAAGTGAAAGTACATTATAGAGGGCCTTGATTTAGGAGAACGTATTGAGTAACGCCTCACAGACAGTGTGGTCCTTCATTCCTTTAGACTGGCTGCTAAAGGACTAAGAGACATTTGCATTATTGATGAGGCAACCCTGACACCTCAAACATAGACCATTTAAAGGGGAACAATTTTATGCAAACTGCATATTGATGTACTAATGATCAATTGGCCTCTGCAACGGTATTAATATGCAATTGTTTCGGTGTGATATGCATTTCCAATTACCCCTGGACTTGACTACTCTAACAAGTGATAGAGATCCAAGGCACTGGGGTAGATGAATGGATTTGGTAATGTCCAACTGTTTCGTAGATGTGAGCCATCCATCTGACCCTCAGTGGACAAGACTGATGCTTCTGCTGTGTTTTATGTGAAATGTGTAACATAATATAAAACAATGTACAAATTAAGAAATCTTATTATCGGTTTCTGTATCTGAAGTTTAACATGGCAGGTAGAAAGTGGCCTAAATTCTAACTTTTTTCAGAATATTTGACAGGGATGTGTGGATCTGTATGCAGATTTGTGAGCAGCACAAAGTACACTGAATCTCATATTTTCAGTTCAATTTCATATCTGGAAGCAGAAATGTAACTCAGCCTGAACAGCCAGATCAGAATTCATACAACTTTTACATCAATCCAACTTGACGTTCATCAGAATTTCACACTACCGAGACGTCAAACAGTTGTGCTGATGTTTCTATACCAAAATATTTAAAGGCACATATTGCAACCACTGGCCAAATAACGTGCCCTTATACAGCAAGCCCAAATGCACTGAGGGTGTCAGGCATTGGAACTTCATGATCACTCCTGTGATAATGGCGAGGGCGAAACTGAAACCTCCAGGAACGGATCTGCATCCATCGGTAGTCATGATTGTTTACCTCTGGACGAGTGTGCCACGTGTAGCATTGTTCTTTCGTGCAGGTCAGTTTAGGAGCGTGATCTGCCTAACTAAATTGGATTTGGTAAAAACATCAGATACGTTCCTGCTGTGTGAACATTGCCTAGGGGCAATCATTTATCACAAGGCTCCCATCATTGTGCATACAATGCTTCTGTATGAACAAATAAGGGCTCTACTGATAGTAAATTGGGTGATATTAATGTTCCACATCTAAATAATTTATACTGCTTTGATGTTATTTGTTTTATATTGTAACAAAACTTTAACACAAGCCCAACTGCTGTTCTTATGGTCTTTACAGGAATGTACAAACTGTCAGATGTTAGCTGTGTTTAGCATTTTGTTCTGTTGTTCTAAATTATCATACTGGATTGCTCAAGACCAAAACATAACTTTTCTGGGTATCTGAGTCTTTAACAGTTTAATGTGTGGATTTTTTTTCTCCAGTGTTGGAATGGCTGATGAGCTTAAGGGTGCCAAGTTGGATTAGGTGTACCACCATGTTCCACCTGACTTTCAGGATCAGACTCTGGCTCAAACTGATATGGCAGAGCAGATGCTGTGGTAAGAATAGCCTTGTCGGTAAGGTGGTGGAACTTTGCACTCTGCGGTTGACCAATCTAAGCCCACCAGGCTCATCAGGAGGTGGGGCTTAAAGACACAGGAGCTCTAACTGTGTTTCAGAAAGAGTGTTTCATTGTGGAGCTCACATTAACATACACTTAAACTTCCTGTACCCCTCTGCATGATTTGTGAAACCAACTGTGAGACCTACTACATACTAATATAGTGTATTTTTAATGGTTGTCAGGAATTGTTTTTTTCTTCTATTGGTTGGCCAGGAACTGACATACCTGCCATTTTATTTAGAATGCTGATATCTCACCACACAACTACCCACAATCATGCGTGGGATTAAAGGCTTGGGTTAGCATGTGAGGATTTGATTTAATCTATGTCTGCTGGATAAGGACTTTACTAAGGTCTTAGTAAATCATGGGACCTCAAATCTGAAAATGAATTTCTATTTCTGTCATATATTCAGGATGCAGACTACTGAGGGCTTTTTATTAAAATTCATTATTAGAATAATTGTGAAGTACAGACATATTCCATAATCCACTTTGCTAGTCAAATTACATGTTTGTTGCTTTTTTAAGTGAAACTTACAACACATACTCTACAGAGTCCAGATTTAAACCCTATAAAGAATATTTGTTCTTACAGTAAGAAAAACTAGTTTGACAGCTTTATTTTTAACTGTTTGAAGGTTTGGTGGTGAGTGGAAAACTACGGACTCTTAGTTTTGTAAAAGGCTGTCTGCATCTAAAAGACTTGAAATGAAATGGACAAGTTATTTGGGCTGTCCTGAAAACTATTTTTTGGGCTTCAGAACTTCAGTAGCAATCAACAGGGAGTCATTGAAAGCACATCCATGTAAAATGTGAATCCTCAATATTTTGTTATACTAAGATATTTCCTGATGTGTTAAATCAGTGAATAAATTTAAAATTGTGTTTAAACTTATGTATGATGTATGTATGTATGATGTTCAAACTTGTATGTATGATAATTTGTCAAAAGTGAAAGTTGTAGTAACATAAAATACTAAAGTAAAAGTATGTAAAGTAAATGGAGTAAAGTAAAAGACTCGACAAATATGTATGTAAAGAATGTCACACTGAGAAATCACATTTTTTGTGTAGATATTAAAAGGTTAAGCTACACATGAATTGCTGTCAGTTTACATCTTTACTGTATTATAAGAGTGATTTGAGTATGGTCAGTATTCATTCACTAAGTCACGTGATCACCTTACAGTAATCAGTCACAAGCTATGGACTTTGCATGGGACCAAACTGCACAGTATAACGTGAATGCTGTATTTTGTATTGTTGCTATGTAGAAACTGCCAGCCTGCTGCTTTTGCACTGACATATCATAGCTTGTTGTGGGCGTGTGGTGTGGTACCTGGTAGAATTGATGCAATCACCACTTCTGATTGACTTAGATTTAGTTTTGCAGTTGTAGGAAAAGAAGAAGGATTTTATTGGGGTTAATGCTTTTGCCATTTTTATTATTGGGGCAGACTGATTTCTGTGATAGTCAAAGTACCGTGTTGGTTTATCCCATGTATCTTCTATCCATTTTTCTTGTAATATGAACACTAGCCTTCACGCCTGAGATTCAGATGCTCATAATGTCACGTCCTGTCAAGTTGACATGAAGATAGAGGCTTACTCGACCGCCATTGTACTCACTGATTTGCTTGATAAAACTCACTGGTGGCTTTAAATAAAGGGGCACTTTTTGCTTTGGTACATATAAATGAGAAATTAGTGGGCAGCTGACACGTCAGAGATAATTAACTCTCTTTCACGTTCCCTCGATTGGCTGTCCATTAGGCTTGACATTAGAAAATGAATATTTAAAAAAAGCTCTCTTGTCAAGGTTGGCAGGCAGCATTGGCTGATCAGATAAACATTTTTTTCACCCTTTGTGTAGATGTTTGGATGCTTGATTACTGCTCTAATTTTCCTGCATGCTTGGCTCATCCTTAGCCGCCTTCTCCTCTCTTCACAGTGAGTGACAGCAGAGGTGAAAGCTTTGTGTGTTTGCGTGAAAGCGTGGAGCGCTTGACTCTTGTCTGAGGTTGGCATGCATGGCATTGGGAGAGAAATGAAGAGAAAAACAGAAAAATATATTATTTACAATGCAAGAATATTCTGTCAAAAACAAAAGTCAAGTTGGTGGACACTATATAAACCATCTTCACTCTGAAAAACCAAAAAGAGTCATTGGAGAACCAGTTTTTGGTTCCTAAAGAAGCTTTCAGTGGAAGATTCTATTAAAGCACCTTTTTTTATTTTTTTAACTTTCGTTTAGCCAGCTTAATCATATTGAGACCACATACCTCTTTTACAAGGAAGACAGGGCCAAGAATGGTAGCAGCACAATGTTTCAACAGAACAATTTACACAAGACCAAACAATTACATAAAACATCTACACAAAGACAATCTGGACTTAGCCAACTCCACCATGGCCTTAAAAGGGTTCAGTGGTGCAGTATTTTGAATTTTTAGTTCTTTTTGTAGGTTGTTCTGGCAGAAGGTCCAGAAAACTTGAAAGCCACTTTACCTACACTGTAAAAAAGTGTTTTGTTGGTTACAAGCAAATTAATCGGGTTTACTCAAACTAAAAGAAAGACTTTGAACCAACAATTCTTTCAATCAAAGTAATTTATTGAGTTGACTAAAACTTATTCAATTGCTTATGACAAATTAGAGTGTTTTTTTAGGTTGCACTTTTTACAGTGAAGTTCTGTCTGAACTTTGGGAACAACGGGTCATGGTACACCAAGAGAATGAAGACTGTGATTTCCATGTTTCACGTTTAAAAGAGATGACAAATAAACAGGCAGTTTACCAAGAATGGCTTTATATACAGGTTAAAAACAATACCATGCATAGTGTTTAGGATCTCCATAATCAATATTAACATTAAAAAAATATTAAAAACCCTAAATATTTATAATTGGACAATAACTCAATTCTTAAATGAAATCTGTGTGAAGAAACTTTCAAAGCTTCAAAAAAAATCTCCAAATTATATAAAGCTTCTATATTAATTAAAGGTTCATCATAGAATCATGTCTAAGCCAATAAGCATCTCATTTATAAACCTGTATTTACTGCAGGAATTCCATTGAAAGGTTTTACAAATTTCAAACATATTTCCAAAAAAACATGAACAGAAAATTAATCAATATTTCCATGAACTACTTTTATGGCCAGATTGCCAAAGATAACGTTGTACAGGGTGAGCCATGAGTCATGCTCACTGTGCGCAGAGGAATTTGAACCTTTTATTAGTTATTGGTAGAGCAGTTGTGCCAACCCTCTGTCAGCTGCACATAGCTGTAACCCAACATTTAGACGTAACACGTAGGGTTGCTGTAGATGCTAAACGGGACATCTAGTGGCCAATTTAATGTGAACTAGAGAGTTGCTGTACTAGTTGTCTGTTGCCCAGTAAACCCATGGGAGCAGTCTGAACACAGTGTTGATGGCTGTGTCGCAATTCACATACACCATACTAAACATTACATTCATAACAGAACAGTGGTGGTATACTACTTCAACAAACTATCTGGAGCTATGCTTGTTGCAGTCAACTATAAAGAAGCACATCACTTTTGTTCCCACTACATCACCTCTTATTGGAAAAAACTTTTTTCCATCACTGTTTTATGCATTGTTGCAAAATAAATCAAGCTGTCCACCTCATCCATATATTTTTATTAGGCATTTTTTATACTATATTATTTCAGGATTTTCCATCCTGGTTGTCATGTGCATTTTCAAAATTAAAGTGATGGATGGAAAACCCTCCACTCTGTAGTCCAGCATCGGCCTTCTGCTTTAGGGCTGACTAGACCATTTAGAGAAGACAGATATTAAGTTCTGCATTCCATTTAGAAATACCATGTTCTTTGTGTTGGGAGAAGCAGTGAGTACAACTTTCCCTATAGTCTTTTTAGAGGGAAGATAAGCGTGTACCAAGCACACTTATCTCGACAGATTGATTACTAACTGTTATAACTGTATAAACTCTAGTTTTCAAAATCATTTTACCAGGACAGTGGTGGAACATAGAGGGCATTTATGGACAGAGTCACAGAAGCTTGTCCAAGTTTTTTTGGAAATAACATTTTGATTCCACTTATCAGTTTCAACCAGGGGTTGACCAACATGTTTTTTTCCAGGGCTGATACCTACACTGATTATTAGTGATATGAAGGATATGAAGGATACCTGTACCTGATATTTGAGGCTCAGATTCATTTACCATAAATGAGGTGTTTGCAGTATGAAAATTTACATGCAGCACTTACTCACATAAAGATACATAAAGATAGAGACTAAACAATGTAAAAAGCTCAGATACAGACTAAACACTGTATAAAGACTAAGCACAGACTAAACACTGTATAAATCTCAGATACAGACTAAACACTGTATAAAGCCTAGGTACACACTAAACACTGTATAAAGCCTAGATACACCCTAAACACTGTATAAAGCCCAGATACAGACTAAACACTGTATAAAGCCCAGATACAGACTAAACACTGTATAAAGCCCAGACACAGACTAAACACTGTATGAAGCCCAGGTACACACTAAACACTGTATAAAACCCAGATACAGACTAAACACTGTATGAAGCCTAGGTACACACTAAACACTGTATAAAGACTAAGTTCAGACTAAACACTGTATAAAGCCCAGATACAGACTAAACGCTGCATAAAGACTAAGTACAGACTAAACACTGTATAAAGCTTAGGTTCACAGTAAACACTATATAAAGACTAAGTTCAGACTAAACACTGTATAAAGCCCAGATACAGACTAAACACTGTAAAAAGCCCAGGTACAGATTATACGCTGTACAAAGACTAAGTACAAATTAAATGCTGCATAAAGCCTAGATACAGACTAAAAGCTGTATAACGCCCAGATACAGACTAAACGCTGTATAAAGCCCAGATACAGACTAAACGCTGTATAAAGCCCAGATACAGACTAAACGCTGTATAAAGACTAAGTACAAACTAAATGCTGTATAAAGCCCAGATACAGACTAAACACTGTATAATGCCCAGATACAGACTAAACACTGTATAAAGCCTAGATACAGACTAAACACTGTATAAAGCCTAGATACAGACTAAATGCTGTATAAAGCCTAGATACACACTAAACACTGTACAATGCCTAGATACTGACTAAACACTGTATAAAGTCCAGATACAGACTAAATGCTGTATAAAGCCCAGATACAGACTAAACACTGTATAAAGCCTAGATACACACAACACTAAACACTGTACAATGCCTAGATACTGACTAAACATTGTATAAAGCTTAGATACACACTAAACACTGTACAATGCCTAGATATTGACTAAACACTGTATAAAGCCTAGATACAGACTAAATGGTGTATAAAGCCCAGATACAGACTTAACACTGTAAAAGACCCAGATACAGACTGTGATAACAGTCATAACAGGCAGTAGTTGGATGTGGATTCTATCTGACCAATCAGCATCTCTGTCTGGACTACAGAATTTGATGGTAGAGTTTACATTAATAAAGTAGAGGCCATATTTCCTGGTCGTGACGTCTTACTCACACTGAAAAAGCCAGTGTAAAATAGCTTATGTTTATCGGACTGTTTTGTTCTGTTATCTTTGAAATTAATGCAAAATTCATCACCATATATCCAGAAAGGAAGCTTATTGTTTATTTTGTGTTGTATTAGACATGGTATCAGCAGAAAACACAGACCAGATATTAAGTTGGATGTGTATCTGATTCAGTCTTGTAACAAATCTAGGCTGAAATGACACACTATTGTTATGTACTTAGCTGATACAGTACCCACACTAATTTCTGCCTTTCTTCAAATTAGGTGAGAACAGATCCACCTAATTCCACCAGATTCCACCAATATTAATTTGATGAATTATTAATTTGTCTGCATTTAGCTTGTCATGCTGCCATATTATTCACACACATTAAAGACGACAGGTGCATTACTGCCTTACCAGAAAGAAATTCACATCAGAAATAACAAAAACATTGTTTTAGATATTAAGGGTTATCTACTTCTGATTTGGTCTGATCCCAGCTGCTAGGTGTAATAAGGGTTAAATCTGCTAATCTTTATGGCGTTGTGTTTCTTCCACTCCTCTCTTTATCAGACTTTAGATATGAGGAAGATAAAAGGCAAAAACATTATGTAATCTTTATTTCTCCCTGGAGAGAGTGTGTGAAAAGCCTAGGTCAAAAAAACAAGTTTTTTTTTTTTTTTCTCATTCACTATTAACTTGTATTATCTTATGCTGATTCAAATACTGGAATATTAAGACATTACTCATTGCGTATTTATTGAGCTTTAAACCAAAATGTTATTTAGGCTGGAATGACAGAAATAGGAAGCATACATTTTGTATTGCTTGATAAGTAAACAGAGATAAATAGAGTAGATCTATCTGTTAGGTACAGTGTGAAGTGCTGGGAGTGTCTGCTGTGTAGGTTTGTATGGCATGCATGCTGCTGGCTGATATCATTCCCATGACAGGTGATAGCATTCTTGACAAAATCGTCCATGATGACATGCATGAATCATGTGACATACTGTAAGATTTTCATTTTGTAGTATCACTGTGTTCATAGTTTCATGTGGGCTAAGTAGAATGGGTCTGATTGGTTTAACCTGGTAAATCCTGTCACATTATGACACCTTTGACATGGCAAGGTATTCATCAAGAAATAATGGCCATCAGAAATATTCAATAATATATATTGGACTTTCAATTTCTGTAGATTTCTTTGAACAACTGTGTTAGCGCCTCAATACCACAGCACCAATTACAGCTACCAGTCATGTATATGAGGGTACCCCTCATACTCTACAGCCTGTAATCTACATGTATGGCAGATGGAACTGTCAAATGATATGAGGGCACCAATATTGGTAACCACTTCAGAAGGAATCGAATCTGATTCTGTTACAAACCTAGCAAAACATATGAGAGAATTGCTTTAACATGACATACATTAAAATGGGTCACATGATGGTGACAAGTAGCCTGATGTTAGATGGGACAAGCCAAATGTTCCTTTGCTTTGATGTTATATACAAAGAAGCATTTAAAAGGTGGCTTCCACATCCCAGTCCAGCAGTCTATATGTAGAGGACTAAGCTGCAACAACAGTCCATTTTGAATTTCTAGGTTTTGTGATGTCATGAAAAACTAAACTACAAATGTACCTGCCTATTCATGCCACAGCAGATTGGCCCCGCCCATCTACACTGAAGGTGTGCTTCAGCTTGGACTGTTTTTTGAATGAGGTACAACACTGGGCAGCCAGTCAGAACATATATAGCAAAGCAGAAAAGTCTGTTTAATTCTAATGGATTACAAGAAAAGGTGGAGAAATGGTCATGTGAAAATGAAATTAAGACCGTATCTTGTACACCAAAGTGGACTTCAGGAAAATAGGATTAGATTAGAACAACAAATACTTCAGGAAAACAAATATATTGGTGAAATAAGGATCAAGATGATAATATAGGAGTTGCTGGTATGTAGGCTTTATGGAAAACTTCACATTTGTCATGTCTATTGTATAGGTAATTTAATACTTTTTAAGATTAGTAGATTTGAAAGAAAAACAAACAAAATTTGAAAGAAAACAGAGGAGCCAGTACGGGTATCAGTCAATACCAAAGGTTTCATTGTTGATGTCAGGAACAAAAATGTGGTATTTTATCTATCTATTTATGAATATAAGACAATAATAAATAAATATATAACATAACATGAGTAGAATACGGGGTTTGCCAAAGCAGGCTACCACTATATTAAATGCAGAGCTGTCTGGAGCTCAGCATCTTAATAGCATGAGACAATAATTGTCTAGGAAAAGCCCTTTTAGTCTGTTAGTGATGAAGTGTTGTTTTTGACAGTTATTTGAAAATTAAAAGCATTTAAAATTATTTAAAAATAAAAATGCACCCATCTTCTGTGCCCTGTCTTACAAGTGTCATGGGCATTTTTCAGACTTTTCAAATCTAAATAAGACAAAAATGTTTAATGTACGTGTCACGTAGGCCTACATACTGTATAACCTCCCCCAGTTAAATATTTCTCAATGTTCTAAAACTTTATTTCACTCTATGGTTTATAGCACTACTATACTAGATAGCTGCATCTAATTGAAGAAAAAAACATGCTGTTAAGCCATAAAAGCAAGGGCAACTACTACCAGTCCCCGGAATGCTGTAAAATGCATATCTACTCGTCTATCCGATTGCCCTGATAAAACAATACCATGTCAACTTTGGACCTGACTGCATCTTGCTGGAGACATTTCAAAGTCAATTTGGCTACTGAGAGCTATTAAAGCACATTAGCCTTGCAAAAGATCCAGGCAATAATCAAGTGTGAATATTTAAATCTGTTCTTCTCCATGACCTACAGTATGCATCTCAAGCTAGGACTTGCTAGGGTCGTTTTAAACCTATATATTTTTTATGCTGAATATATTTCTTCTTCTTCTTCTTCTTCTTCTTCTTCTTCTTTTTTTGTCTTCATTTATTTATTTATTTATTTATTTATTCATTCATTCATTCATTCCTTTGTATATTAAAAAATGTGTCAAACATTCAATGGTCCCACCTCCCAATTGTCAAGTGGTCATTGTTTCATCCCAACCTGCCTCTAGTTACCTTTTCCATTGCTATTACATGATGGGTATCATAATCGAGTCACACCCTGTAAACCGGAGAAAAGGTCAGTGAATATTTACTACACCAGAGGATGTTAGTCTGTTTCTCCTCGGCATCCACTAATCAGTCAGTATCAATAAACTAATTTGCCTATCATATACCTATGATATAGTGCAGCCGGCTCCAGTCATACTTTGTCCGCTGCCCTGTAGGGTCGAACAGTATTGGGGGAAAGTCACATTGCAGTATGTTAGATTTGAGTTATTTTAGTTAGGTTTAGTTAGGTTTTAGTTAGGGCTGAGTATTGTTAAAAACAGTTTGTACACCTTAGCTTCAAATGCAGTTCCGGAATAGTGTCTTCTATTAAATACAAAATCAGAGATATATAATAAAAACAAAATGTAACACTTTATTGTTGGGTACTGTTCATAAGACTTTGTGATCCTTACGTATGCTTGTCATGACATAAATTGACATAAACTTGCATAAATGTTTATTAATGCTTATTTCAGTATGGTCCATTCATTATAATGGTTCAGAATAAGCAAACCTTGCATTGGTAGATGTAGATGCACACAGACTGTATTGTATAATGCGTTTATATTGTACATTTTTGCTTCTTTACTTAGTATTTATTGTACATTTATGGAATTCATTCAGGACAATCATTTACATTCATTACAATACTTACAATAATAAAATGTATATTTCAGAAATACCAGCCAATGTATTTTACCCTTCAGTCTTGACTTCTAAAGACTTTAGTGGGGTTGTTCAGCAGCAGCTTCTTTGTTTGATTTGCATTTTTCTTTTTCATTTTTGTCTATTCACAGCTTTCTTTCTGAAGCAAGAGTGAAGCTTTTCTCTTCTATCTTAAAGATGATTAAATGAATGAAAGGTGGTCTTTGATTTTGGACAGTACTATCCCAGAAGCAGGGAAGGGAATGAAAAGCAGAATGGAGGAGATGGAGGCGAGCCTATACTGTGCTAGTTTAGATGATATCGCGAGAGAAAGTTATATACAGAAAACCTTGTCATTACTGTTGTTGACTTTACAGAGATAAACCCCTCTCAGTGATCTGGTAAAACACCACGAAATAGCTGGGTCATTGCAAGACAGGATGGAGAAATCTTTGCAGGTCATTTCAGTTGCACAGCAGGTTAAAGGATTTATGTTCATCTGTTGTTTAAGTGTTAGTGGTGTTATTTGTGGCTGTTGTTTTAAATCTATCACCACTGCACACACAAAGAGGAACTGTGCAAATACAATACAAAATCAGCTTCTTATTCGCCAACTTTCTCATTCCATGTTAAACAGGGCACAATTTCTTGCATTCTTCCTCCTCGTGAACAACCTTTGGTACTTAACAAAAGCACCTTTTGGTCTCTCAGTTAGATACATTTAGATACAACAGTAAGCAGCCTAAAATCGAAGCATTTTGAGAGAAATCTAAGCTTTTTCTATGTAGAAAATCACTTGCTACATCTACAGTTTGCACCACAGTGACCCTACATTCACACTAGCAGGTGACAGGGCAACAAGCGACCAGTCATGTCCTATGAGAGATGGCAATTTGTAGCCGGCGATTTAGCAACAAGCAGTAAGCGACACACCGACAGAGCGACAAGCAACAAATCATGCAAATGACCTATGATGTGGTAAAGTGACGTTGTGCCTACCAGCATTTCATTCCTATTCTCAGCAGTGTGGTGGTCAACATGGAACATAAGCTCATAACTGCTGTGTCTTCTCTCCCCATTTTATATGATGTGTCTGTGCACATATACATTTGAAGAAACATAAAGCGCAGAAGAAAGTAGCAAATATTGTTAGTGTCTCTGGGGAGTTAAGTCACTTGCTAGCTAGCTAGGTTAGACAGGATGCTAACTGGCTAAATACGTTCCATACAAATGTAGGATAATGCAGTCATGTGATGTCATTTGCAAACAGCTAATTGTAATATTTGAAAAAAAAAGAGTCTGAAATTAATCATGCTAAAATATTCCTAAATCTTACAATACAGAACGACACGTTGCACCTTCGTTGCAGCATGTTTTTGAAAAACATTTTTGTGAATTGATAAACAAATGTGAAAAAATAAAGACAACAGGATAACAGCCCTGTACAGTGAGTAAAGTAATCAATCCTGCAGTTACGTTGTCTGTTGCAGCATGAGGTAGTCATTTTGGCACTGAAAGACATCTTGCTCTGAGCTCATGTGGTCTAGCATGCAGCAGGATGAAAATCACATGTGATTGTGCTTTGAACCTTGACACCCTCATTACTTTAATAGCACCAGCGTTACTGTCATATTTCAGAGCATGGTTCTGGGCACGTTTAAGAATAATTAACAACGCTAGCTGGGTAGCACGGATGAAACGTCCTCAACGGGTAGATAAGGGGAAATGACATGATAGCAGAGCTGCCCATGAGCTTCATGAATGAACTGAAATGAATCTAGGAACCATTGGCTCTGGGGAGAGTCATTAAAAGATTAGCTAGAGAGGGTCGGCCACCCTGCCGGTCATAAACGATCATAAGACAGGTAGTGTTTTCTTGGTTACTGAAATGCTTGATGACCCTTGATGTCAACTTCAGGGTATAGTAACAGGCAAACCCTGTCTGTCAGCCAAAAGAAAAGGTGAATTTCAAAAACCTTGTAAAATATAGAATTTACAACAATTTCTTACCTTTCACTGGTGATCCTTGTTATGGCCTGCCAGTTGGCAAGGAGGTCTTTCGCTGTAAAATTATACTTGATTGCACTATAAAGTCACAATGTGGTCTTTCCTTCCACCTTAATTCAGGTGTCATTGACCTTTGTGTGTAGGAATGGTTTTGTTGCTATTTTATGCGTTTAATGTCTGTTGTAATAAGCTGTAAGTTTACTGATGGAAGTGAAAGATTTTTTGTGGAATGAATGTTTTATGTTATTCATTTATTCTGAAACCGATGCCTGAACCAAGCCCAAAAAGGTTGGAACAGGGGCAGTTTAAGACTATGAGTTGTAAAATGTAAAATTTCTTTAACAAGTGATTATATGAGACTATAACAGGAACCTCCAAGAAAGGTTGAGTCATTTATAAGCAAGGATGTGTCAATACTTGCCACTTTGCCCAAACATGTGTCTAATCAGCTGTCTAAAATGACATCTGCAGTGCATTATATCATCAAAAGATTCAGACAATCCTGAGAAAAGCAAAAAAAAAAAAAAAAAAATCTTATGTCAGTAAACCAATGTCAGTAAAGAACATTTGCTACACCCACAAATCCAAAACTGTGCTATGCACACCATAAGCCATATGTTAAAAACATCCAGAAACACCACTGACTTGTGCACTGTGGTCTGAGGAGTTTTGATTATTCATGAAAATAATAGATGTTATGTTTTTTGGGCCAAAGAAGAAAAAGGACTAGAATGTTACCAGCATAAAGTTCAACACTCAGTCTGTTATGTTATGGGAGTGTATTAGTGCTTATGACATTGGCAACTTGCACACATGTGAAGGTACAATTAACACAGAAAGACAATTTAGAGCAACTTACGCTGCCATTTCAGGGATGTTCATGCTTTTTTCAACATGACAACATCAAGCAGCATATTCATAACCAGGGTGTATGGGTGCTAAACTGGCCTGCTTGCAGTCCAGACCTGTCTCCAATAGAAACTGTGCATTATGAAATGCAAAATATGACAACAAATGGCTTGTATGATTGCAAACTCCTAAAGCTGCCCCTGCTATTTGAACCATGTTGCAGGCATGAAGTTTTGGAATAAGCATATAAGAACATTTGTGGTATGTGTATAATAATATATACATATATTTTAATATGTAATAATAAAAAAGCTAGATTAAACATCCCATACAAATCACATCATATAATTTTGAGCCATTTTCTGTTTAATTCAGGGCAAATCGAGTTTACTAAGCACTTTTTTTGTTTGTAGAAGAGGAAGAATAAGGAGTAAGATACCGTTAAAGACATCTAAGTTGGAAAGATCATACTTTTTGTAGACTGTGCAAGTCAGATGTGTTTTATCATCATAATAATACATCTGTAATTCCTAATATTGCATTTTATTACATAATTTCATGTCTTCTTTTAACTAAATGTCTATTTTTCACTGAGCTCTTTTCACATTTTGAATAGATATGCCATTTGGAGATGTTACAAAAAAGTGATATTATAATGTATATTAAATGCAATGTTCAGTTTTTTAATGTTTAGCTTTATTTTTTGAAGTAGAGAAAGTTTTCACAGTTGAAAATGTTGATTCATGTCTTTTTTATGGGAGGCTCATAAGGTTCCATTTAGAGTAAGCCTGGTAAAATCCTACCAGTATATCATCCACAGTCCCAGGTATTGCATGTGTTTATATTGATGCCTGTGTTCAAACTTCACTTTTTATTTGGTGTACAATCCTGTGGCTAATGTCAAAGTATGTTGATGTCTGGTTGTTAGAAACTCTGCTGTCTAAGCTTCATATCTGTCACTAAGAAACATCACAGCAGTCAAATCCTCAAAGCGTCTAAAAATACTGTAAAAGCCTGCAGCAGGAGGATAAGGTGGGGCACTGCACATTCATGATCATGCAATTTGGCCTCATGGCATGTATTTTGCATTCATTTGCCAATTAGAAATGCATTTGTATAGATTTTAAGAAAAGATATTACAATTGCAGACAGAGTAAGACCCCAGGGGGCCCTCTAGTATTGAATAACTAAATAACATGATTTATGACAATACTAAAGACTTGCATAAATGCAGTACAACCCCCATGCATGAAATCCACCAGGGAGATTCTTTTAGTGTGGTTTTGCCATTTTCATTTGTAATATGATGGTGCTGATTGTTTTGACTAATTTGGTAATAAACCATAGGTCTTCTAGGGCTGTGTACATGGAGTTAGATTCAAATGAAATGATTTATATTGGCATTTGATTTTGTGACTCTTTTATTCACATCTTGCATGTCGTCGCTGTCTAATGAAAAACATGTATCTCCATTTTTGTTCATTTTTACTTCTATGGATTATTTGAACACAGCTGCTGTTTACATTGTGTGAAACTTTCCTGATGAATGGACAAACAGAAAAGGTCCAAAATCACAGGTTCCTTTGACTTACATTTAAATTAAACTAGGTTTTTGCCCTCTTCTGTAAAGTTGCCATTTTGGAGATATCTGTTTTACTTTGGTCAGCGATGAAATGTGTGTAATCTATTTGTTCTAGAGATTTGTGCAATTTGTAACTTACGTTATTGACACTATGCACTTAAATTTTACATGGGAAATTTGACCCAATAATACAGAGCTATTGGACTGGGTGTGCTCTGACCAACTCTCTGGTACATTCTTCAAAAGAATGAATGCACTGATGAGCTCAGAAACACAAAGGCCCAGAACATGATGGAAAACAACTGCGGTGTATGACAGAAGAATTCTTTCCCCGGTAAGGAGAAACCCTTTACATCAGTCGGCCACATCAAGAATACCCTCCACACTCCGCCTTTCTATGTCAAACTCAACAGTTAAGAGACATAAAAAATAGATTAAATACAGCGGGTTTACCACAAGATGTAAACCAACATCAGGACAACCAAGCTGGAGTTTGCCAAAAACAATCTAATAAAGCCTGTACAAAAGAAGAGAAAGAGTACAGAGAAGGGAAAGAACAGCTCATTCAAACCATGCCACCTCCTCTGGAAGTAGAGCTATCATGTGGGCATGTACTGTTGCCAGTGGAACTGTGCAACAGCAGGATGAATTCGGAAGTGTATACAGCTATATATACAGTATTTGCTTATATTAGATATTACATATTAGATTTAGCCAAATGCTGCAACGCCACTTCACTATGCAGATAGACAGTGACAAAATTCACCTAAGACAAGGGCAAAGATGAAGAATGTTCTGCAATGGCCAAATCAGTCACCTGACCTCAGTCCAATCCAGCATGCATTTCAGTTACTGAAGGCAAAACACCCCAAGAACAAGCCGGAACCGGGGGTCTAAAAGAGGCCAACCTGGGGAAAAAACCCTACATCTGGTGAAGTGGCTATATATGAAAATGGTATTCCTACACTGTTCACCCTACTTGGATGCAAGTACTCTCATATTACAGCTGTTTATGGATATTTATGGATCTAACTGTATATGCTGATATTAAAGTCCAGTATGAACATAGTCCTGGAGTTTTCATATATAAAAATCACATATTAAATCAGATGAAATTATCTTACTGCACTGGAAGGACATTTAGACTTTAAGAAATATGCTCACCTGATATCCTCACCTTTATTATGCTCACCTTCACACCTTTATTTAGGTGGCCAAGTATGTAACTTACAAACTGTGTTCACAGACGATGGTTTTGGGAAGTGTTCTTGAGCCCATGCATTGAGCTGATGCTAGGATTGTGTAAACCTACTCTCCATACTAAACAGACTTCACAGACAGGGCCCGGAGAAGAAGGAACGAAACAGGAGCGTTCTCAGGGCCTTCTGTTCTTAGGCAAGCCTTCACATGACGGAGCGCTGGGTGAACTGACAGGTCCAATGCCTTTTCAGAGCTATGTGGAGATTTGGGCCATCATTACCAGTGACGGCAGGGTTTAACTCTCTAATCCCGTCTGTGTGGTGTGGGAATACCCCCGACATGTAACCCCCCTTTCTCTTAACTGTGATACATTCGCACATTTACGCAGTGAATTAATTAATCACTTAATACCAGTGAGTCTGTGTTTCTCATTTCATTATGGTTCTGCAGCACACGATTCTTGTTCATATGAGAATAATAGACACAGGTAATCTATCACAGTGATGGCGCCTTCATGTTTTTTTCATAGTTATTGTTTATGATACACCTAGAATAAATGATTTATTTCCTTTCAGAGTAATTTCCTTTACACTGCAGTGCAAATGAGATGGAGATTGCGCAAAAGGATCTTCAGCGATCTGTCTGACTTCTGTCTCTGTCAGACAGCTAAGACCTTTCTTTGTGTGCGTTACAGAACCCTTAAGAAGTTAAGGTGAATTAGCGTTTGTCTTAAATGACTTCTTTGTCAAAGATCTTACATCCAATTACTCATAAATCTCTGTTTTAACCTCCCAGTGTGTTTTTTTTCTGAGTGAGGACCTGCTAGAATGAGAACCTACTAGATGTTTAGGCTAGTCTTGAAAACTGCTAGTCGCGAAAACTGCTGCTTCTTCAGCTGCTTATTCTTCTGCTTCTTCTTCCAAAATTCAACTCCAAAAGGGAATTGATTATGCAGCCGTGTGGTCATAAAACATGCATAATCTGGCCTGGTGTCGCCATGTTGAAAAAAGCATGGATGTTCTTCAGAAAGATGCCATGTAGAAGGCATCATAAATCAAAATGTGGGTATAATTTTCAATGTTAACCAAGTCATGGGCACTAATATACAACATGCCACCACAGACCCTGGCTTTTGACTTTTTGCTGGCAACAGTCTGAACGGTCATTCACTTCTTTGGCCCAAAGAAACTTATTTCCATTATTTTTAGAAAGACACCCATCAGACCACAATGCATGTTTCCACTGGGTGTCAGTCCATTTCAGATGAGCTCAAGCTCGGAGAGGTTGGCTGCGTTTCTGTGCGTTGTTGACATATGACTTTTATTGTGCATTGTACAGTCTTAACTTGCATTTAAGGATGCAGTGAGAAATGTTGTATTCCGTAGTCTGGGTAGTGATATCAATCACAGAAACGTGCTGGTTTTTAATACAGTGAAGGACATAGACATTCAGTTTCTTATAAAGTTTCACTTTTCCCAGGATTCCCTGAATTTTTATTATTAATTGAGCTTAGTAAGTGAAATGCCTAAAATCCCTGCAAGCACTAATTGAAATAGATTCTACTTAAACTATTGGGTTGTTTGCTGCCATATTTCTTTTTTTTTTTCAATTGCTCTTTTCCCAACCGTCTGGACTGTGTTTCAGTCTGTAGTTTCAGAATGAGTGTATATTTCCCCCCATCCCCCCCAAAAAACATTGCATCTCCTACGTTTGTACTGTTTTCGGTTTTCATTTCATGTGCTGTCCCATGTTTTTTAGAATTGAGCTTCGTATTTTTATTATTATTGGAAACATGGCAGAGGTTTCAATTTGATATGCTTGAGGAATTTGCTCTGTAGTATGAGGTAATGCCTGGAATTGCTAAACTTTAGAGATGTAGTTAGCTTTTATTCCCCCATAAAACTTGGTTAGGGACAGTCATGAGAGCTGTGGGATTATAGCCATTTAGAGGATATCTTCAGTACTGGTGTTGTAACAGTACCTGGGTTTGGCCACATTTGGGTACTTACATGTATGCTTTGTATGTTTTAAACTTATTTGCACAATACAGATATTTTACATTTACCTAATTTGTTAAACATGGTTCTTACTACTTATTATATATTATATATGTATACAGTATAGTAAATAAACAACAAAAATACTGAAAGTTTTATTTGTGACACAGCACATACTTTTTTTACCAAAATAATATAATTAATATATGTAATTGTATAAATATCGGTATTGGAACGGTGGTATCAGTATTATTTTTAAGTATGCCGCTATGGCACAAACGTCCAAAAACATTTGGTGCCATTGTGTCTATGCATGTCTATTACTGACAAAAGGTTTAGAATAAGGAGTGTTCTGACACAAGGTGTAATATTTTAAGCTCTGCAAATAAAAACAATGTGTCATGGGTCTTACAAAAACACCAAGTCCTAACTTCTGACTGGAGAGCTATGCTGGTTTATGTAAGCTCTTTCTGTTTCTGTTGTCCCATAGAAGCTTCTAAATATCCACAGTTACAATATCCAATCAGCCAAATTGGCCACTTCAAGCTTGTACTTTAGTAGCCTACGTGAACAACAACAATAAAGACAATTCAGGTGTTAAAAGCAATTATTACAGTTATTATAAATTATTTGTATGGCAATTCATTTTGCTAAAATCTCATGATTGTGACACACCTAAACAGCAGACACATCAGCTCAATACTGTATTGTGAAAGTGACCTTTTGTGCAATCAGATCTGAAAGGAGTTGTGTTCTATTCTTACTAATCTATGAATGTCAAACTAGCTAAAGTCTGCAATCTGACCTTTGACCCTTTGTTAGTTAATTTCTCAACTTTTGGATAGAAAGCATAGTTTCCTGTTGTCTGCCTCAAGCTTTACCCTGTGAACTTAATGATCAATGGAAGATAATGAATAATAGGGATTTCAAGCATCAGGAGCCCTGTAGCCCACTAGCTTAACCATTTAGTTTTGCATACATAAACAACAGAACAAGTAAAAAGATTACATAACATGCTCTTCATTTACGTAACATGATCTTCAAGACTTTTTTCCTCCAAAGCCAGAAATTGCATATGTATTTTTCGGGTGTGATACTGTTTCAATGCACACTGTGGCAAAAAATTCAATACTTCAACTTTCAGTACAGTTTCCTGCATTTTTTATTTTTAACACAAGCTGGTGGTTGCAGTGTTATGGTCTGGGTAATGTGTTTGTGCCGTTCTCTGGACTCACTTACCCATGCGGCGCTCTCAACTGATTTGGGTATGAATCCATCCTTGCGGATCATGGATGTTCCAGCAAGACAATGCAGCATGTCACGTGGCTAGAAATGTCCGACGTTGGTTGGAAGAGCATGAGCAAGACTTCCAAGTACTACCCTGGCCCACTAATTCCCCTGATTTGAACCCAGTGGAGCATCTGTGGGACCTCCTCGATCGTGTTCGCTCTATATATCCTCCCCCATGCACCCTCCAGCAGCAATAGGATGCGCTGCAGTCAGCATGGCTCTAGATACCTGTGATAACCAACCAGGACCTTATTGAGTCTCTCCCAGCTTGCTTAGCTGCTCTCTGGGCTGCACACGGCAGTTACTCTGAATGTCATGCCTGACTGTGTAGTTCTACCTGTGCAGATGAATGGACATGCAGACATGCTAATATGCTAGTCACAAGGTAATATGCTAAATACAAGCTATTGTGCTAGCTCTGTGCTTACAAAAAATTGTCTTACATTTTTGTTTTGTTTCATGTTCTTTTTAATGACATAAATGGGGAAACTTATGGATTTAAAAGTGTCCTTCCAAAACTATCCGTGGCAACCAGTAAAAAGCAAACTACCAGATACTACAAGTAAAGTGCATAAAATAGAATTAAACAACTAAAGACAAACTGGAAAACCTGGCAAAATGAACACTATCTCTTAAAGTATTGCTAAACAAGTAGATATCATGGTATATTAATAGACGGTATATCACCCAGCCCTAGGTTGATTGTATTGATTGATGCTCCAGGCGTTTTGAATCATGACCCTCATATTGAATAAAACAAAACAATACAATACAATACAATACAATACAATGCATTGGATTGTATTGTTACACACCTGCTCTCAGAAACATATGTAATATGAAATTTAAATGGTCTTTAATATAGAGAATAAAAAGACCTAAATAAAAAGGCCTAAATTGGAGCACTGCATCATAAGAGGCCATGGTAATAAGAGCAGAAAGAGGTATGTTAACCCCTGGGCCACAAGCCAGTCCCCGACTGAGGGACATGCTGCAGTGCGGCTTGGTGTCCACACTGGCAGAAAGCATCAGACAGCGCACTAGACGCCAGCAGTACATGATTGGATTAGATTCGGCCACTCGCCCGCCAGCCCGCTTCTGAAAGACAGCAGGTGCTTCCTGTTTCAGGCCACCATGTCCACTCCCCATCAGTTTCAGCAGGGTGGGAGGTAGTGAAGGAATGCTGGAGGCTTGTAAAGAGGAGAATTTGGAGAAGGAATACTTTCAGAGAGGATGACCTCACCAGGCCAGATCCTCCATAACTGGTAAAGTACATAATTGCTGGCAGCATGAAAATAAGATGGTGGGCTTTATATGTGCCAGATTAGTGAGACTAACTCAGTGGAGACATTTGCTCTCATTCTGGGGAAGTGAATATGACTAAACTGGGATTCATATGACAATAAACACAGTAATGTATGTGCACTGGATATATTTCTTATAAAGAAAGTGAATAAAGATGTGGGAATTATGAGAGGCCAGCAACCTAACTGACCACCCAGACACTGGCTGATAAGATTTCACTTGACGCCAAAGCTCAGAGGGTGTTAAAAAAAATCCCCGTAAAAACAACCACCTCTCTAGAAGAGTGCCGGTATTTCAACTGTTCGTGGCCCCTCACCCCCACTGCCCCTCCGTGTCTTAATTAAAAGTCCTGTGCCAGGCTGCATGCAGTGTCTCCACCGCCCCCACCTAGCCAGTGGGATTAGTGGATTAGAGCCTGGGGAGGGTCTCGGTCGTCATGGCATGGTTTCTGTGGTGACCAGCATGGCTCTGTGGCCCGGCGGCACCTTGCTAAATTAAGGTTGGCTAAAGCAGGGATGGAGGATTCTGTATGCATCTGCAGGGGGTAGAGCAAGAGAGAGAAAGAGATTGTGTAAAAAAAAAAAAGAAAAAAGAAAAAAGAGATAAGCTTATACATACACTGGTTCCAGATTTAATTTAGCCAGAAAGCCTGGGTTTCCCCTTGAAATGAACAACCAGAGCAGCTCTGAAGTGAAGGCTCTTTGGAGCAGCAGAATTAATAAGACTATTAGCCAACAATTACCGCCCTGTGCAATAGTGCCAGATTCGTTTCACTGGAAATCCGATGCCACTAATTAAAACCGTCGCCCCTCCTCAGGGCTCGGAGAGTGATTGTTTCAAAAGATGCATTCCTCGCCAAATTACAAAGACAACTTTACGGCTCGGAAAACTGAGGGCAATTATTTTAACGAGCATAAAGTATTTTCTATCGAGCGGCATCCCCGGCTGATCTAATATTAGTGTTGCCACTCTAAGCAGAAAGAGCAGGAATAAAAGAGGCTTGGCAGCAGAGGCCAGCCCTAATAAAGAGGGAGGTGTCAAACCCCTGCTGCTACTCTCTGTGTGGGCCACAGACAGTCTGGCGATGGCCCATACACGAGTAGAGCAAACTCGCGTACACACACTTTCACCCAGAAACACAAGGCTCTCAAACACACTCCTACTTTTAAAGAAATAGAACGACATTATGGAAAATACCATAGTACTGTAGCAATATTACACTGTGAGGGAAAAGCTGCAAAGAAAGGTTCTCTGCAGCAACAGAAGAACAACCTTTGGTAAAGTCTTTAAATGGGAAATTCTCAAAAGACCCCCTCCACTCCAAAACATGGTTTTAAATGGTTAACTCAACTCGGACAGCTTAGTATGATCATATAGATTGATATTTGTGTTACTACACTGTAGAGCTCAAAATGTTCCATACTAAACTCCTTCCTCAGTCTTTAAAGCAGTTCAAGGAGCTGTACATAGCAGCTGAGTTTTATATATCACAGATAGGTTTGAACAAATCACTGGCCAGTATACTAAAACATCCTAATGAGACAATACAGACAAAACCTGTATCTTTAAAACATGCGTGTGCTAACCTGACTATCTAGTTTGAGGTGTTTGGACTATAGTCAGCCAAAACGGATAAACGATTGTGGTATTTCAAGTTATGATGGTGTCAAATTTAAGGTAACCAGACTTGCAATGAAAACCGGAGCATTCAGAGTTCAGAGGTCAGAATCTCATTAAAATATACAATGTTTTTTATCTACGTGGATCAGAAAATCATACAGTAAAAAATAATTAAATCATACTGTAGCCTACCATGTGAATAAAGCTATGGTAAACTAAAGATAATAATAAAATATTCAGATTTATTGCTTTGCCCCATGTGGGATTTGTCATATGGCCCTTTGAAGAAATATAGAAAACAGGGTCTAGGGTCCAAGTCTAGGTAATTGGGAAGAGATGAGACAGGGACATGCCTTGCATAAAATATTCAGCGGTTGTATGAGCTCATAATTCCTCTTAAGTATTTCAAGGCAGTGAAAATATGCTGGAGATGTGAAATATTTAAATCTAAGAAAGTGAACTTGTACTGTTGTGTGTGGAGTCATTAGCTAAATGGATTGCAGGTACTATCCTTGTTTGTACCAGAAGCTAGCAGTAGCAGGTAAAGCATTTTTAGACCCCAACGCTGGTTCTGTTCTAGCTTAGTGATGTTTCACTGAAGTTTAGTAAGTGAAGATTCGTGCCAACTTATATGTTTGAGTGGGGAGCCTTGGCTAGCATTAATCTTGCTCTACCAAACTGTGCAGCACATTGGTAGCACATTGGTAGCACATTAGCTTAGCAAGTAAGCTGAAACACAGCTTCATATATCACATCGATTCACTTCTGACTCAGAACTGAGCAAATAAAGTCAAGTGAGTGGTGTTGGAGTGACAGAGACTGTTCTGTTATGTGGTAGGCCTATGCTAAGCTAAGGTATAGGCTTGCAAAGGTAGTGCTAGCACAATCAATTCCACTGGACTTTCTTTAGGATTGCTCAAGTTTTAGCAATTTAGCATTATACAATTTATGGTTTAACATTTATCAGGTGATTAACTGAAAGCTGCTTTTGATTATTAATATTGCAATATTAGGTTGTTTTGGTTTCTAATGTGTTCCATATTGCCCTTTTAACAAAGCAAAGGCACAGCATGCAGGGTACAGAAGGACAAGGTGGGGTTTAAAAACCAGCAGGCAAGGGGGCCATTTACAATTTTTTTACTTATTTTCACAATTTTTAGTACTTTTGTGAGCATAATGATAGAAATATCTAGCATTTTTAAGTGTTTTAAGTTTGACTTTACTTTTTTGAGATACCTTAAAGAACAAGTTTTATGAATGGGATTTGTAAATATGAAGACTATTTTAAAGTAGCATGCAGTAATGAACCAGACAAGAACATTGAATTTTCAACAGCGTATGCTCACTAATATTAGAACATAGGGTTAATTATTTAGTAGTCTATTAATGCAATTAATTCTAGCAATGCAGACAGCATTGACGCAGATCTGAGTGCTTTAATCATTGATTGAGATCAGTTTTATTATTAACCTCTTAAACCTGTTGACTGCTTAAACGTTAATGCAGGCTGCTAGGCTGCTGTGGGCACGGAACTGTAAGATCGTTGTCATCACGTCCACATTAAGCCCTGCCTGTTTGTTCTGTTTATTTCATTTTGCTGGTTTTGGTTAACTGAAATGCCAAATATGATAGTAATGTTAGCTGTGAAAATGGCCTTCATCCAACGGCATACATCAACACACGACCGGAGAAAAACACGATCAGGGAAAATATGAGTATGTGTTGTACTCAAATGAACTTTCTGGGGAAAATCAGATAACAGCAAGACACAAATAACCCTTCCTTTTTTTTCCCCATACGGCCGCACCTTTCTACACAATTAGTGTGATTTCAAAAAAGGTGACAAGCACTATGCAATTAGGCTCGTCTTGGCACAGAGGAATATGTGAAGTTGTCATTACTGTGGTGCAAATTAGTGCACAGATGACATGCTTGGAAATTAGTCACTTTGTGCTCTTAATTAACACACATTAATCTCAGACGTGCTCTCATTGGAAGCCTAGGCGAAGCAGAGGGATCAAATGAAATGAAAAAGTAGCAGGGGGGCCACATTACAGCATGGTGGTATTTGCTTAATTGATATGGGTTGGCACAGTTCACATCTTGGTTGGTTGTACTTGGTGAAAAAAGCAGCCCAATCCACATCATGGTAAATTCAATACATGTTACGAATTTAAATTTACCTTCAAATGTTATTGTGCTTCCCCATATTAGGGCTCTTTATATGGATAAAATACCTTGTAGTGACTCATCACATTATTTTGTGTAGTTAATCTCATATAATTGCAATTGTCCTATTTGCTTACATCAAAACTTAATCTGAATATATTTATTACTTTCAGAAATTCCAGAACATTTTTATCACTTTCCAGGCCCTTAAACCATGTTTTCTTTCATTTGAAAACACCAGCTACCCTTTTCATTGTGTGATATTTTCATAATGAATGACAAATAGAAGTGACCCAAATTGCTAAAGATATAAGGTTTTCTTTCAGCAGTGAAATATACGCTCACTTTCAATTTTATCAGCTCCACTTACCACATAGGAGCCCTTTGTAATTCTACAATTACAGACTGTAGTCCTTCTGTTTCTCTACAAACTTTGTTACACTGTTCTTCAATGGTCAGGACCCCCACAGGACCTCTTTACAGAGCAGGTATTATGTGGGTGCTGGATCATTCTCAGCACTGCAGTGCACTGACATGGTGGTGGCATGTTAGTGTGTGTTGTACTGGTGTAAGTGGATCAAACACAGCAATGCTGATGAACACGTCAGAGAACAGTCCACCAACCAAATCTATCCAGCCAACAGCATCCTGTGAGCAGCGTCCTGTGAGCACTGATTAAGGACCAGAGGAACAACCAACACAAACTGTGCAGCAGAAGATGAGCTATCGTCTCTGACTTTACATCCACAAAGTGGACCGGCAAGGCAGGAGTGTCTAATAGAGTGGACACAGTGTTTAAAAATCCAGCAGCACTGCTGTGTCTGATCCACTCATACTGCTGTAACACACACTAACACACCGCCATCACATCTGTGTCACTGCAGTGACAGTGACCTGTTCTGCAGTGGTCCTGTGGAGCTGATAAATAAGAATGAATGTAGATGCAAGGTAAGTGCACCTAATATAATGCCCAGCATAGTCTACAGAACTAAACCACAAGCAGGGTATCCAAAAACCACAGAATCACAGAAGGGGGCTGCACATAGTTGAGTTCATGCAGCACAGAAATATATAACAGTTAAGGAAAATACAGGGTAAAAAAAATCTTCTGTAGATCTGTACTAATGATTCTCACATTCAGAGTCGACAGGACAGCCATATTACTATATTTACCCGCTGAGAAAACTTGACTGTCACTATAGAAGTATGTCTAAAAAAAGAGTGGGTTTAATGAGGCATGATTATCAACTCAATCAGAGATTCTGTCATAGCATTACAAAGCACTAAAGTGGTTGGGCGCTAACAGCATCAAAAAAATTATGAGCATTAAGAATTGATTGAGTCAATGCATTATTAGCATCATCATTTGACAGATCTGTTTTCTATATGTTGCAATTTCAAAATGCTTTGCTGACGATATTGATATTAAAAATTGCCAAACCTTTAATATGTCATGGGTAGCAACTGGCCTCCGCTATTATTGATCAAACAGAAAAACCCACAAAGAAACATTTGTGGTTGCACATAACACCTAGTAAACATTAACCGATCTGGCCAAAGGCTCATTTGGACATTGCTGCCTTTTGTGACATCCCGAAGGCTGAAACTGCTGTAGCTATTAACAAACGATATATGGTGCTGCCCCATCCCCCATGGTCTTGACTCTTGACAGACCCTCTGAGAATCCATTTTATTCCTTCCGTGGTGTTCCTTTCTGATATCTTCACTGTTAGAAGCTTATCTCCTGGTATGGTAATATCTGTTCAGTAAAGGTTGGTATGTACATTTCCCTATATCTTATGTCATTGCGAAGCTCATCAAACAGTATGCTCTGTGTTCACGAGAATCCTGCCGTGCTCATTTCCTTCTGTTCAACATCCATATATGCATCGGTGTTACCAACCTAATCCAGCAGTGTCCTTTCATGTCCCGTTCATCGCAAAGACATCTTAACCCTCTCTGAACGTGCAATTTAATCCCAGAATTAAAGTCTCTTCACAGGAGGTTGTAAGGCACTCAGTCCGGGCTAGCAGGGAAGGACAAAGTGTCATATCTAATATGACACATTTATGCTATTAACAGTAGTGTGCATAGCTGAGGTCCAGCAGGGTTCTGGTCATCAAGGGGAAAGTAAAGCTGAGTTTGAGTAAAACAGTTGCGCGGTATGTGCTCTCGCTGATCCTCCATTACTCCTAAGGATAATGAATGCATTTACTCCTGCGAGGAGACTTCTCTGGACTTTGTGTATGGCTTATCCTTCATATCCATGCACCGAGTGGAGGGGATTTTCCTTTACTGGTGTGTTCCAGTGATGGCCTTCATCTGTCGCTTGCACGGCTTGAAAGATGTCTGTATGTGTATTTTTATAAAGGCACGTTGCTGAAACATCCACTCCCTGAGGGCTGCAGCACTTTTGCAGTCCAGAAACTTGGACTTTCCTGACTATTTTCAAGCCTCACTCATTTGTGAGCAAAGTGATCTACTTTAGCTGCTCACATGGATTTCCTAGTTCCCTTTATACAGTTTAATATCTTTCTTTACTGTTGGTTTACTGCCTGTACTGCTTTGTAATCACTATGACCTCTTGTTTCATTTCCACTCAAAACTTTCAGGAGATATTTCTCAGATTAGACATATACACTTATCATCAAAAGAATAGTTGCACCCTGAAGGAAGTGTCAGATTGCAATGCTATTGGGAAGGAAGATAAAGGTTACCAGGAACAATAAATGATGATACATTTAGACTGATATGGGCAATATTTATTGAGCTACACATAGAGAATTAGTGTATCTCAGTATGGCATCAGGCTGCCATGTTTGCTAATGCAACATGCCAGACGTCTCGGCATAGAGTTGTAGAAGTTCCTAATGGTGTCCTGTGATAATCCATCCCATGCAGCTTGAATGTACTCACTCACTTCCTATAGATTTTGTGGCTGGGGTGGAGGTGGAGTGACAAGAACCTCTGGATGCTTGATTTTGACAGCAAACCATTCATCTTGGTGCTCACCACGGTGCCTCCACACACGGATTCATTGGTCATCTTCACCCGCTGCCATTCTGTGTAACTCCATGACAGTCTGGCACAACACCATTGCAGTCTTTGGCGAGGCTGACGTGGTGTTAAGGGCAGTCATTGTGACCGTCTACAAGCATGTAGTCCTGTGTCATGCAGCCATCTGCCACTAACAGGATGACTCATGGAGGGCTTCACTGTTCGCTGGGGGTCCGTCAGGTACAGAGATAAGGCCAGTCCTTGCTGACGTCACATGCGCAGCTGAGCTTGAAACTTAAATCATTCACATATTTCATTAAGGCAGCCACCAAATCTGGCTGAACTGTGCAATCCTTTGATACAAGAGTGACTAAACATCAGTGTCGCTCATCCAGAAACTTGTCCAGTCCATGCCAAATCCAATCACAGCTGTAATTAGTGCTTGTGAAGGTTTTACACTATTATGGTACGTTTCAGTCTCAGGCGACTAATGTTTTGTCTGGTGAGCTTATCTATAAGTATGTGCTATAGTAGGACATTTTGACAAGGTACTGTTAGCACAGTTCCCCACAACACCAGGAAGCTGCACCGAGGACGGAGGTACAGCAGCTGTTTTGCTAAAGCAAACATACTGCTCTGTTTCAGATTTATAGAATGTTGTATTTGTGTTTTATGGGTTTGCTGCTATTTGTTTTCTCTTTTACATGCAACTACCACTTTACAAGGCATTTAGCTGCATTATCTTAACATTTTGTTACCCTTATGCTTCATGACCAAAGACCACAGAGTGACGCTCAGCGTTTAAAATGGTTTAGGTAGTCAGAGGCATGCAATATTTTATCAGCACACGGAGCAGAGCAGCTCTGCCATCTCGCACCAACCATCTGAAAATGCCTGCTATGTAGAATGAATTAATGTTCCATAAAAATCAATAGCAGCACCGTTTGTCAGGACCAGACTCAATACCAATCCTTACTGATGAGTCTAATCTTGTAATTAAGACTACTTGGATCATGGAAAGGAGAGGCTTGTCTGTCTTTTTTTCCTGACACTGAAAAATTCATGGCCATTTTGATTGGAAATTAAATGATCGGTGGACATTTGCACTCTACTGTATATTTATCTTTATTTGTATTTAGTTGGATCACTGCAGTTCTATGGGGAGTCTGTCTACTTTTTCTTCTGCTTGAGTCATCAATTCAGTTAGGTAACAGTGTTTATACTTGAGCATGGATCCCTTCAGCCATGTGCCACAAACTCTTTAAGTCAGTTCAAGTTCATATTAACAGAGAACAGGCACCTCTGTTCAGTGCTGCATCTTTCCTAGGAGAGCCGGAAGAATACGCCTCCTCGAGTAGTTTAAAGAGTACAGAAGAAATATTGTAATATTTTTTATGTCCAATCCCATCATCTGCTTTGTGCACATCTGGTCCCTAAATTACAATGCTGTGAAAAAACAAGCAACACGATTTATTGCAGACTTGACACGGGTTGGAGTGGGCATCGTTCCCACTTCTTTTAGCCTGCTCCCCCCACCCCCTCCCCGCCCCATGCATTCACACATGTGCGCCATTATTTGTGAGGTAGCAACAGTGGCACCAGGGATTCATTTTACAGACACGTGGCAATGTGCAAGGCTGTTTGTCCCACATAGCAGTTGCAGCTTGGTGCTGACCCAGGAACAGCCTTTTCAGCCTCGTCTTCCAGCCTGCGATGTAATGAGCCGAACAGCAAATATGTTCTCGGATCAGTGGCAAGGGCGGCTTCTGTCAACATCAGAGCATTTCCTACTGTTTGCTCTCTTTCTCTCTCTCTCCCTCCTTCCCTCTCTCTCACTCTCTCTAGTTTTATCTCTCTCTCACATCTATTGTGTGTGCCGTGTCGAGTTTGAGATTATGACCCTGCACAAGCGCTTGGTCACGCAGCTCCCGACTCCTTTCAAAAGTGTTATCTTTTGATGGCTATTCTGGTGTGAAGTGTGTGCACTTGAGTTTATGTCTTTACGGGTGCTTACCATTGTGTCGCCTGAGTATAAATGGCAGATGTGATCGTAGCAGCAGATAAAGCTGGATCCTTTCGTCCATGTGTATGCATTTTAAGAACATTGTTGTTCTGTGAAGCGTTGGACGCCTTGAGGGTTTTGGAAAACATTATATATTATAGAAACATTATAAATGGACTCATCATCAAAGAATAGTTGCACCCAAATGAAAGTGTTGGATTGCAATGCTATTCGGATAGAAGATAAAGGTTACCAGGAACAATAAATGGTGATACATTTAGACTGATACGGGCAATATTTATTGAGCTACACATACAGAAGTAGAGTCTCTAAGTATGGCATCACGTTGCCATTTTTGCTAACGCAATATGCCAGATGTCTCAGCATGGAGTTGTAGTGGTTCCTAATGGTGTCCTGTGATAATCCATCCTATACAGCTTGAATACTCTCACACAGTTCATGCAGATTTTGTGGTACGGCTGGAGGTAATCTGGCCTTCTAGACATGTGACGCGTGTGACAAACCGTCTCGCCATTCATAGGTTGTCTCCAACATGACAAAAGTGGGACTCATCAATGAAGATCACGTGTCACTACATGACAGTCTGGCATGACATTGCAGTCTATGACGACATTGTAGTGGTATTAAGGGCAGTCAGCGTAATAGTCTGCGTGCATTTAGTCGTGCGTCGCCAATGGTGCTCATGGAGGGCATCACTGCTCGCTGAAGATAAAAGATTTTGTTACATTAGTTACATTATCAACCAACCTAATAATATACAATATTGTACAAAAGCTTAAGACACCTGAGAATATTACAATTTTTGAGCTATTAATATGCAATATCAGTAGGATAAGTAGCGATTTTGCATATATCATTTTATCAATCACGTGATTTCCATAGATTGAAAGCATAGAGTTTCCACTTTAGTGAGCAAAAAAGTGGCTGCATGTTGCAACCAATATGTGTATATATCACATATATATCAACGTATACTGTCTGTGTTTCCAGCGTCAGAGAAGTCTTATTACAATGAAGACTCTATAGGGGAAGTGGAGCTTTCCGTGTTGCAATTTTTTGTTTGTAGCTTACTGATTTATCCATAGGTCTCTTTCAAACATGGTCCAGAACAGTCCTGTCTGCCAAAGGTTGACAGCTGGGCTTCAGCCTGTACTACAGGTGTTTCAAAAAAGGAAAATGCCTTAACTGTAAAAAAGGTGCTGTTAATAATTTATCATGTTAAGGTTTAGATTACTGATATATGAGTTCCTGTTGCTGTCGATGTATTTTGTTTTGCCTTTTCCTGAAAATTTGGAGGTTAGACCTAGTCAAGCACCACTACCAACTACAAGACGCAGAGAAACTAGGCCATTGTTCTAATGCAAGTAAGGCCACTTGAACTTTCATGGTCTCCTTGCTGTTGCATTATTGGCAGTCAAACTCAGTTTCCCGTGATGCAAGAAGTAAATGGCTGAGATGGTAATGCCTCAAGACCAAAACAAACAATAGCCAATGGAAGATGGACTTAATACAAAGAAAAAGTGGAGAGAGGGGAAAGAAATAGCAGAGCAGGGCATGGGCCATGTGAAAGCCATCAAGTGGCCATCTGAGTGTTCTGCAGACGGCCTGTCTCCCCAGAGCGCTGCGAGTATTAGCATGTGGTTCCTATAAGCGGATGAGTTGTCCTCAGATAGGACGCCAGTCCCACAAAGTCCTCCACTCACGCAGGACTTACAAACGCTCCCTGAGGCAGAGTGAGGCAGAGGGGGAGAAAAAGAAAGGGGAGGAGGCCGTCATCCACACAATAAACGAGCGCAGAAGAGAACCAAATTTGGTCCCGTGCCAAGAACGCCCAGCCAAAGGAGGCCACAGCGGAGTGCATGGGGCTCAAACCCAGCATCAGGCACGTCGTGTGGGCAGCCTCGGTTGACGTCAGCCCCTGTTCTCCACTCCTGCTTGGATGCGCGTGGCCTCTTCTTGCCAGAGGTTTAGTCCTGTCACAGCGCGGTCGAGCCGACAGGAAGTCCTCTCCAGGGAGAGATGCTTCTTAATCAGGCCTCTGCATGGCGGCTGGAAAGGGGATACTCCCAGCCAGGCCTGACCGTGGCTTGTGGCGGTCAGGGAGGAACCTTTTTTAGCAGATGAGCGTTTTAAAACAGCATTCGTGCAATTCCTGGCTCACCCAAATAAAGGGATCCAGTTGCAAGTGACAGGAGAGGATGAGCAGTTCGAGGAATAATGTGGTACTTTCTGAGGAATTATTTTCTTCTCGCATGTTAATATTACCACAGAGCGATACCACAAACATGAGTACAGAAAATCTTGCATTGTGCATGCATTATGTCATTATGTGTGTATTAATACCTTTGTAAAAGAATGACCTTGATGGCTTCTCAGAAGTTTAGATAATTTCTACCACCACCATTATACAAATAAGCTCAACCGCAATCTGATACCAGGCGGGGTGTACTGGCTGAACTATTGTTCCGTGCCAATCATATCAGAATAGGTTATTCACTGTGTAATTATCCTGATATTGCTGGCCTTTGTGGTGAGTTGTTGACTCGGGATATAAATCTTTCAGCGATAGTGTCCTGCCAACACTGCCTGTGTGTAAAAGGAGAGAGCTTCGAAATCACTGCACAGGCTTTTGAGCAAGAAAACCTGAACATTAAACCTATGCTTCTCCAAGAAGGAAAATACAGTTATATACCCATGTACAGTATTTAGAGCCAATACATGTTTAGATAGTGTTTGTTTTAATATGTGTTGAAATTAATTGCAAGCAAACAAATGAGAATAGGAAGTAGGAGTACTTCACACTTCGGTTGCCACTAATTGATAAGATGTTGCAAAATGCAATTGTCACAAGACGAGGAGGCAGGATGCAAATGCAAGTCTTTAATGAAGAACAAATTAAAACAAAAACAAAGAAACCAAAGACACTGGTTAACTGAGAAATGACTAGGAACAGGGTTACAAAAAACAACAGACATGGAGACAAAAGACCAAGCAAGAACAAAGGGAACAACAGGGAGTACAAATGAACAAGGACTAACAAGGAACACCTGGGAAGGGGCGGAGCTACAAACTAAGGACAGGTGAGGGGCCTGACAAGAGGGCGGAGACAGGAGGAGCAATAACCAAAACAAACAGAAGCACATGGAACAGGACAACAAAAGGCACATGGAAGTGACAAGAGAAAAAGAGACAGAAATAGAAAACCAGAGAAAAGGGAGACAAACAGGGCAAGACAAGACAGGACGTGACTGAAATGCAAATTACACCAAAATGTGAAATATTTAGGTGTTTTAGTTTTGCAATGAAACTAAACACAACAGACATGGTGATATTTTTTTTTCAAACAGTGAACAAAACCAATAAACAGTCAGAATGCCTTCAAGTGACAAAAAGACATTCCAACATTCCAAAAAACATCCTCCCAAACTGGTAAACAATTTTGGAAAAGCTAAAGGAGAATGCTTAATTCATGAACTTTAAAGGGGAACTTTCAGTCATCATACTAGTCTCCTTGAAAAGATTTGCATGCTTCAATTATCCCAAAACACAATATTTTTTCTCATATTGTACATCTATATTCACCCTCTGTCTAAAACATGCTGTTAAAGCTCCTGGGTTAAAGGAGTTAAAGCTCTTTAAGTCCCACCCCCTTCTAATGATGAGCCCTCTGATTGGTCAGCTTGTCCACTTTATTCTGACTGATCAAACAGAGTGGCATCCTGCTTTTCTACTCCCACACCACTGTGGCAATTCTGACAATGGTGACAGTTATGGCGTTTCAGTTTGAGTCAGAGTCTGATCCTGAAAGTCAGGTAGAACAAGCTGGTAGACTTTATCCATCTTCACAAGCTAGACTGGAGGAGGATATTTCATATGTTTTTCTGAGTCATATGTTTTTGCTTCTTTAGCTTTCTGTGTATTGTGTGTGTGTTGCCTGCCAAGCTTGCCGTTACACAGGCACTAAGGATTGTGTCACGAGATGATGTCACCTTGTAACATAGAAAAAAGCTGGAATTCCAACAAGGTGTTTCAGGCAGCGGAGAAAAGTAGTTTCTGTGGGAGAGGCATGTACTTTGGACTTCATATCTTTGCAAACTGTATATATGCACAAAAAGCTCCATGACACACTAAAGGCTCCCCCTTTAACTCTCTCTATAACTCTGTTGAAAAGGATCCACTAAACAAGACAAAGCCAGATCTAGTTGTGCCAGATATTAATATTTATATCTGATGTTAAAAATGAATATTATTCGCATTTCTCAAGATGAATGGCTCTCATGAGAGTAATCAGACATCTTTGTGATCACAGTGAAACTATACAGACAGTCCAGGGATGACATTTTCCAGCTCCTTCTCCAGTTTAGATTTGAAGGCGGTTAACTAATAATATGCCTAACTGGAGAGCATCATTGCAATTAAGTGTAGTACAGAATTAGTGCAGGTTCTTAAGGCTTGATTTATTCCTACTTCTCTGATGAATGTAGATGTCAAAGCACAATTAAAGGCATATTAATTTTACTATGTATGTTCTAGACAGCACATTGCATAGTACACAGAATTAATGAACTGAGCATAATAGACCCTCTAATGCTTAGTAAATGGTAAAAAAATCAGTTCTGTTGTCCACTGGAAAGTTAATATAATGCTGGACGGTTTGGCCATTGTTTCTCATCCCGTTTCCTTGAATTCTGAAGTATGATAATCTTTCACATGCTACAGATTTAGCATGCTTTACTGAACAGTGTTGATATATCTCAGTGAAAAATTCACCTGAAGAGTTGAGATTGCGTCAATGTCATATGAGAGATTCGGTAACTCGTGCTCTCAGTGTTCTTTGAGTATCCGTCCTTTCAATGATAAACTACTATTATGCATTAACTTGAGAGCAAGCTTTTTGCTAGTAATTGCTCCGTGTTTTTGTGCAGTTTTACTAATGTAGTGTTCTACACGAATGCTTCTCTTTCTTGCCTCTTGTTCTGTGAGCATGTAGAACTGCTCCTCTGTAAGTGGTGATTGCCTGGACCTGAGTCTTAACAACAGGGTGAGTCCACATGTGAGATGTCCCACTGATACTACATTAAAAAACGTGTATATCAAGGTAACGGACCTTTTAAACACATTAAAGTGCTCTTCACAATGACCTTTATATATGCTTAAGATAAATAAAACTTAACACATTAGAGAAACATGTCAGCAGCACTTGTAACAGTATTTTGGCCTGGCCCAGCCCATTATAACTGTACTTCACCCTGAAGTGTAATCATGTGTTCAACAAACTAAACTTCCATCAGTTACACCCATCAATGATTAAGAAAATGTACATTTTAGGTCGCCCCCATGAAGTATTTGGAATAATCCACAAGTCACATGTTCCACAGGAAGTTATCCAGTTTCCTTAAGATCATGGGAAGCAGAGATGTAGGTGCACTCAGGATTTTTCTTTGTTTCACTGATGTTGAAATATAACTAAAAGGTCACCATTAATGTTCAGCCCTGTTAATCAAACTATGTACTCATATCACTCATCTTCTAAACCGCCCTATCCTTCTTCCTCATGCTAAAGCCTCTTGTGGCTTATTGCCTTAAAATAAAATATGATAAAATACACAATTTTCAGTTATTTCAGTAAATAAATAAATAAATAAAAGTCACAAAAGCTAAATGTCACACCAGTTGTCACGTGCCTGTCACCTGCCAGAGGTTATCATGATATTTGCATACTGTATTTTATAGTAAAATCAAAGGGATCATCCATCATATTATTGGTGATTTGTACCTGTATCATTCTGAGGGAAGGCATGAGACTGAAAAATGCATGCCTGCTGGACATGCATATTGTCAGGGTCCAAAGAAAAAGAAGTATCTCCAAAATATTAATTTAACTAATTTAACTTTAATGTACGTCAATGGAACCAGACTTTTTTCCAAGCAATTTTGGGCCTTTTCTTTTGGTCTATTCATCATGAAATTTTCACACAGTGTAAACGGCAGCTGCTGCATTCAAATGACTCATAAAAGTAAAAATCGACAAAAATGGAGATACATGTTTTTTAATGTACAGTGACGATATGAAAAGGTAAAACGGAACAAATAAACCTGTCTTATATTCGACTCATTTGACCTTGGCAGCGTCACACAGAGGAGCAGAAACCTTAAGATGAGAGGAGATGATCTGCATTTGGGATGGAGCACATGTTGACACCCCGGAGTACATAAATTTGTTCAGCAAGCAAAAAAAAGGATTAACATATCTCTACTTAACTTATTTGATCCTGTGAGAATCATCAATATTAAATTGAAAGAGCGCGAAAGTGCTGATGAGGGTCTTTCACTCGTAGGGCTAACCACTGTGTTTTAAGGCTACAGATAAAGAGGTGCTACTCGGAATTTTAAGAGAAGAACGTGAGTGTTTTACTCCCTGTTCAGTTTGTATGGATTTATTTTCAAAGTGCTCAGCCGTTTCTTCCGCGGATCCTTTTCCAACAGGGAATTTCACTTCTGGAAAGAATATCTTGTATCCACATTCGTTTAACTTTCGCAGACTTTCTTTCTGGTGGCTCGGCTGACACAAGCAAAATAAATGGTGACTGGACATGCGTCTAATTCACATATAGTTCTCTGTCGTCTTTAATTGAATCAGTGGCACAATGTGCCCTCCTTTGCACATTGTTAAGAATTAGGCTAATAGTGAGTGAGGTGTGTTCATGTGTGCATGTCAGTGGATCTGCTTTGTGTTGTTGTAGGTGTGCCTTTGGGCTAAAAGGCCAAGAATATGCTGTGGTGGCTTGTCAGGTGTGCGTGCGGCACTTGACACAGAGCCCCCAGGGCCACCTGGACATCAGCAGAACATGCAATGCTGAAGCAAGGCCTGTATGTGTCAAGTACGTGTTTTGATAAACAGGGAGGCAGTCTGAGCCCAATTCAACAGGCCAGTGGTCTTGGGTAATGATCTCTTAGCTCTGTGTGATTACAAACGAAGGGCCTTCCTTCTCCCTCTCCAACAAACATGCTCTCTCTCTCTCTCTCTCTCTCTCTCTCTCTGTCTCTTTCTTTCTGCAACTGACACCTGGCACTGCAATGCCTTTTTAAAGCCCAACCTATAGTTGTCAATGTTTTACTGCCCTGTGTTAAGGCTTTAAAAGAACCTCTTGAGATTCTTCCTGTGTAAGGTCATAATTGCCAAATAGAAGACAAGAACATCTTTCAAAGTAATAAATTAATACAATTAAAGTAGTAAATTGATAAAATAAATGTAGTAAATTAATAAAATAAAAACGGAACCTAGGACTGTACGACAAACCATGTTTCAATCAGTTCAATTAAATATAGATACAGAATGCTTATTGTCTGGTGTGACAAATCAGTTTTTATTGACTCTGGTGCAATAAATCATACATTGATAAGCTTGTTTTTCTTGTGAGCATAATGTAATTGGCTTGTCTAGGTGGTCATATTTCCTTTCAAGTTTATTGCATACCATGGTCCCATATTTGGCCACACACACACACACACACACACACACACACACATATATATACACACACACATACAAATTCAGCCCAATTTTGATTGGATTTTGTTGTAGTCAACAAATGTCCAGTATCAGGCCAGAATATGAGCATTGGACACCGAGAATGGGCAATGTAATGTGACATATTCGACAACAACAACAATATGGCATGTGGACGCCCCAATGAAATGTCTAGCATATCAGAATTATTTTGTACTTTTCCACCTAGTTTGACAGATCCTACGCAGAGTTACTTGATATTGACCAGTAAGAAGACAGAGTGCAACACACTTGCAATTTAAATCACTTTGGTGAAAGTGAAACTATTCTTTACATGTTAACAGCCCTACTACTACTGTTAACTCTACTGTCCCTGACCATTTTTTCTTTCTTTTATTTATTTTGTCAGAACACAAAACAGCCAGCATCATATTTAGTAGCCATGATCTACAGGTTCTTGGCCCTTCTTCCCAACAACCTATGAATGTGTAACCTGCCTCTCGACCAAGACATGGCAGGAATTTAAGGCACTTTGACTGCCTAATCTGATGTAGTGACCATCATGAAAGACAAAAATATTGTGTGGTCTGATCCCAACATAACACATTTTAAGGGATTCAGGCTTTCCTGGATGCTCCTTTTATACGCAAACGTGATTACATCATCCCTTTTCAAATGTTTCGAATACATTTAACAGTGTTTCTAGTCTTATATTGTCACATCAACAGTTTGGAACATGTTGCAACCATCAATTTCAGAATTAGCATATCTACACAAAACCAATTTAGTTGATATGATAAATATTAAATATCTGGCCTTTGTGTTGTTTCAATTAGCAATTTTTTTGGAACTTTTTTGGGTTTGTATATGTGCACATAAAATAAGACCATACGATCTTATTTTGATTCTTCAGCTCAAAGATTAATACATCTCAATAAACAATAATTTAAGGTGCAGGTGTATAAAAAGTTTGGGCTTGTGCAGTTTTTACCATGCCATGACCTACAGCACAAAGCATAATAGATCCACTCCCGTGCTTAACAGGTGTTGTTCTTTTTCTCACACACTGCTCCCTTTTTTTCCTCCCTCAACACATCTTTGGTTACTGTGGCCAAAGTGCTCCACTTTGAATTCATCAGCACTTGTTTCCAAAATGCCTCTGGCCTATCTAAATGTTGCTTTGGGCATTAATGTCGAGGTTTTATTTCCATCTTCCTCCTTACTGGAGGTAGTGTGTGCTGTCAAATTATGGCTGTGGATCACATGGATCACAAGTCATATCTCACCACTGCTGTATCTGATCCATTCATACCAGCTCAACACACCACCTCCACTGATCCACCACCTAAATAATCCCTGTTCTGTAGTCGTCCTGCCCACTGAAGTACAGAGTAGGGAACTAGAGAAAGGAATGGACTACAGTCTGTAATGGCAGAATCACAGTGTGCTCCTGTTTGGTAAGTAGAGCTGATAAAATGATAATGAGTGTAGAAACAAGGAGGTAGTTTTAATGTTATAGTAGATTGGTGAACATTTTGACATTATTTTGATTACGTGTTTGTGTTTCAGCTGTGCGCCTATGCCCAGTTGCTTGATAACCGACATAACAATTGATAATTAATCGAGTGGGATATTATTTCCTAATTGGAGATAAGATAAGATACTGTAATACAAATTTGTGAAACAGCTTCTCTTAAGTAAGTATTAAAGATAGGAACTTTCTGTAATCAAACGTCGGACTATATCAGTATAAATGATATTGTTTCATCCTGTATCACATTTGAAAAAAAAACAGTATATCAATATGCCTTAAAAGGTCAATATGCTGCCAAGCCTTATTTCATATGGGGGTTTTTCTTTGCCTTTCTGGTCAGCTTACCAGCAATTCTATCTTCTGCATCTTACTTTGACTCCCATAGTTCTCCTTAACTGTCATTTCTGTATGATATTTCAAACAGTCGAAATTGTGAGCTTTGATGTCTTTGATATTTGTACAGCTTTGTCCTGCTTTATAGACATCAGTTATATTCATTTTCCAGATCCTCAGCCAGGTACTTCCATGGTTGTGAAGTGTTTGCACAAGACTTGAAAAGTCAAAGACTTCATGCTCTGTAATTGTCATCAGTTGACTGTTCCTAATGACTATTCTTGACCTGCTTAACCAGTCCTTATAACCCAATTAATATCTAACATAGTAAGCTCTTTACAACTGGACGGATTTCCAAGCCACTTTGCCATTTTGGATATGCCACAATTACTATTTTTATAGATTTGTTTCTGTTTTTTAAAGTCAGGTGTAAAGAACTGCATTAACATTCGCAGACAATCGCAGACTTCTTTAATGGTTTACTGCAGAGGTTGTGTTATTTATTTATTTGTTTGTTTGTTTGTTTGTTTGTTTGTTTGTTTTTTACTTAAAATGAGCAAATATCATATACAGCTTTATATATGTAAGTGTAATACAAGTGCTTGCTATTTCCCAGTTAAAGAATTGCCAAATTTGATTACAGATCAAAAATACCGCTAATTACCATTGAGTGTTATGCTTAAGTTGTATTTACAATGTGTTCCGCTACCTAGAGATCTAGAGGTACTCCAACTGCTGCTTGAATGGTAGTGGTTCTTTTAGCCCATGTGTTTATTCACATAGCTGGTAAAGGGTAGTATTTAGCCATGAGTAACTCTGTTTGACTGAGGTCACTGGGGATAGTTCCTGAATGTTCTCAGGCATGTAGCTATCACACTGTGGTCAGTGGAGAAGACCACAATGATAAAGCAGTGAAGAGGGACTGTGGGTTTGGTTCCACAGAGGCAACAGTGTCAACTCATGTATTGTTTATTTCCTCATCATCTAACTGGCTAACCATGGAATTTATGGGTAGAGATGGCACGATACCACTTTTATTTTCCTGATGCTGGGTTTGAACCCTCGAACCTTAGGCAATACTAACCTGATATTACTTTATTAAAAACTACCATGTTTTCAAAGTAGCTACTTTTAACTGAAGCACTTCAGTTAAGCTTATACTCAAACTATTCAAACACTATCTATTAACACGAATAACTATTCAACATCACATAACACACTGTGAGTGTTTGCTATTTTATGTCATGTGTTACAGGATTTGATCAGATTTCCTTTTTCCCCCTTGCAATATCTAGTCCAATATTGTCTGGTTGCTATTGGTGGATTGCCATGTCTCTTTAAAGGTCATATACGCACAGGTTCACACATATTTGGATGTGGATAAGATTGTTGTTATAGCTGTCTAACACAACATATTGAGTTTAAATTAAACTAATGAATAATAGCTTAAAGTGCAGATTTTCAACATTAATTGACATCTAGATTGGGTGAATGGTGTATGATTAAAAACATTTTTTTTTTGTATACAGCCCTCCATTTTACTTACAAATAAGTTGGTATAAAGGTCTAGAATTTGGAATCTGTTGCTGTTATCTCTCAGTATGCATTCCAAAGATCTCTCAAAGAAACCCATCAAATAGATAGGAGAAATATTAGATATAGTAAACTGCCAACTATTTGGTACATGCTTAGGAATGCACTGATGAGCTCAGAAAGTCCCAAAGACTAGAAAGATGCACGTAAAGGTGCATGGTTTTAATGGTTTTAAAAAATGGCTTTATTCATACACCATTCACCCAATCTGGATGTCAGTGTCCCCAAATTAATGTTGAAAATCACCATCTTAAGCTATTATTCATTATAATTTAAACTCAATATGCTGCATTAGACAGCTAAAATAACAACAATCTTATCCACATCCAAAAATGTGAGGACCTGTGTGTGTATATGCCCTTTAAAGGGAGATGACAGTCCACCAATAGCAACCAGAAGATGGTGGACTGGATCAGAAGATGCAGGGACCTGTACATGCCTCAGAGGATGCAATGCAAAAATGTGCCTTAGGCGGACGCTTGTAATACTATGTTGTGTTATACCCATTGTAACGTTTGTTTACTATATTATATTTTTCAAGCTAGAGTAGAATTACACCCCTGTAGAATCATAAAAAACCTCACTGAATAACACAATCTCTTCATCGCTTAACTTGTATTTTAGGTTGTTTGCTTTGCGGTTCAACGCAATTTAGGGATTAGCTACAGCCTTGTTGAATTGAATGTTCATGTCAGATCTATTGCTAATGTATTTTGTCACTGTATCAACTCAGATCTGATGCTTACATACTTACATCTGACACTTACCCTCATGGATTACACAGCTGGCAGGCTTCATGGCAGAATGGCAGAGATGGATATCATGCTCTATTCAAATACTGTATCCTCAGAGTCTGCATTGTAGAGCATCTCTGTTCCAGCCGTCACAGCAGAAAGATATGTGTGGAAGTACATGCGCAGATGGCATGGTTTGCCTAGGCCCTTCTTCTTGCAGTGGTTATACTGTATGCTAAAGGTATACCATGGGCTGCCCAGCACAGACTGTGACACACTGCAGAAAAAATGAAACATTAGCCATGAGGGAACTCTTTCAGAGATGCGAAATGAACTGTGATTTACTGCCCAACTTAAACTAATATCTGTGGTGAAAGAAAGTGGAGCTCAATCAGGAGCAGTTTTCCTGACAATGTACGACGCACAGTGGGACGGCTTGTAGGTTTTGCTGCAAATGCCTTTTTTCCCTTGCCAAAGTACAATTGATATAAAAAAGCGTTTATTTCATCATGCGACTGTAAATGGAAATATATTACAACGTATTAGAAGCCAACGAGCGCTCCTCCTCTTTAGGAGCCATTATAGATGGAAAAAATTAAGCGGTATTGTAATTCAATTTTCTACTCATTCATTAAATGTATTTTAACTGCGCAAAAGTCATTTTGGTTACTGGTTTTACGGCCTTCCCACTTCTGATGCCAGCCGATTCGTCCGAGGGTGGGGGAGACGAGGAGAGACAAGCAGGTCAGGCTGGAAAACCTGGAGCGGATTTCAGCGCAGCCACGTGCCTGCGCCCCGTCTGCCATTAATTGCTAGTCTCTCTTGCCATGTTGACTGCTCCTAAGGGACCTTTTCATTTTTCCTCTGAAAAGCCAGCATGTGGAGAAGGATACAGGCCTGGCTGGCACTTCCTTTGGCCTGCGGTCATAGGAAAAGTAAAGCTATGGCCGCTTAACGACTGGTGTCTGAGAGCACTGCTAATTTTTATTTATTTATTTATTTTTACTGAAACATGCCTACAAATTCACAGAGCGCCCTGCTAACCAAATCTTGCCAAGATGATAATTTGCGTACTTAAAAGTAGCTCGTAAAGTATCTTAAGTCTAAAATAACAGTTACGCATGCAGGACTGAGAGGTGGAAACTGGATGAATAGACTATTAGCAAAGAGGACAAGGAAGCTGCACAAAAGGAGTGTGCTTTAGATAGACCTACTGACAGCAATATTGAAATATTAAGTCATTTGTCATCTGCTAGTTTCTTTGGTTATTGCCAGATTAACCCAGAGTTGTTAATCCACTGAACTGTAGGATGTATTATTCAGTTATTCATTTTATAGCTTACTACTGATTCACATTTTCAGGCACACTGTCTCAGTCATATTGCCAGGCTTGATGTAGTTTTCAGTTGTGAGGTCAAGGCTCAGGTCAGTTTATGTGGTATATTATATTTTATGTGGTTTAAAAATCTTTTTTAATCACACAAAACACAAATTGCACATTTTTGTTGATTGTTTAAGTGAAAGACTGCACATTATCTCCAGAGAACACAGTTCTACACTTTTACACTCATCATCAAGTGAATAGCCAAGTTTCATTCCTGTCGGTTGATTCCTTCTGGGTGCAGCTATTTGTGCAACTAATTTTTGACAATGAGTGTAAATCCATAAGTTCATTTGCTGAATTTAACATAAAAAGTGGCCTGTGCACAGACATATCGTATATTTAAAACATTTTAATTGATTCACTACAACTAGCTAAAGAAATGACAAATGCATGCTTGGTCTATGTAGAGAATGAGTACTTTCACTCAGAACATAAACAAAACAAGTAATTTCTCCAGAAAGCATCAGGGCCCTCTTGGCATCCAAATATCTGTAATTCCTAGCTCATTTAAAATAATACTATCACCATACTCTTCTTTCTTTAGTAATGCTGTAGTGTCCTGCTATTGCCTCATGTGACCATGGATAAGACGCACCCAACTCCCTGTAAAAGACACTTTAAATCTTGTACATAGTTGGGACTGTCAGCTTACAGATGTGCAGATATGTCGCTCATGCTTTTCTGTGATGGTTAGTGGTTAGTGGTTAGTTCTGGGATGGTAAGTGGGGTAGCAGTACAGTGGAGAAACAGTACAGTTTGACACCGTAAGGTCAGGTTGAAGTGTGTGACTAAAGATGACCTGCATGCTACCTTCATGCTACCTTCAGCCACGTTGCGTGACAATGCTCTACTGCTGCTGGTTCAAAAAAAGACCTTTCATCTAAAGCGTTGTTTTCTGTCATCTTTTTCAAAATGGTGCTACTACGCTTGGATGGTGCTCGGCGAAGACCTACAGATGTAGTGGTGTGGTGGCCTGGTAGTGTTAGCCACGCCCCTCAGTGGTGATTTCAGGTGACAGTGGAGCACAATATGACGGCTTAGTTAGTATTTCTGCCGTTTAACAAAGCAGCATGAAAGAGTAACTGGTGAGTGCTCCCTGGGCATGCTGCTGCCAGAGGAGCTGGGTTGTACCTCTGTCCACTTCAGGTACTCTGCTCAAACTTTGTAAGGTCACCACAACAGCTTTTTTGAAAATGGGGGACAGTGTAATGTCCTATTATTGGTGGGTTTGTGGGATGGTAGTGCAGTGCTTGTACCTACTGCTGCTGGTTCATTAAAAAGTGTTACGTTTTTCCTACTTTGTCTTTTTCATGGTGATGATACAATACTCTTATTTCACTGTCATTTTTTTTAACATTTAACATTTAACAAATTGGTTAAGATGTTGACGTGGCCAATAGAAAATGAATTAATCAGACTTTTGTCCTCTGTGGTATCTAAGTAGAAACAGACAAGTGGGCCAATTTTGTGAGAAAATGTCACTGTAGGCCTTCTTGAAGTTTTAGATACAACACTGCATGTGATTACCATTAACAATGAATATAGAACTAACTGTGAAAACAACACTAACTGAGAATACATCTCACTCTGTTTCAGCCAGATGTTAAAAATAGAAAACAGCTGTGGTAGCTCTGCGCCAGGGCTCTTTACTTAAGAAGTCACTGTGGCTGCTACCTGCAATTTAGAATATATAATGTCCATGTCTTTTACAAGTTTCAGATGTTTGCATTTAGTGTTGGACCACCAGCAAACATAGGCGCCCTTGTTAGTGCACCCTTTTTAGCTTAGCATTTACATACAAACATAGAAATCCCATAGAGGTGGCAGTTTGGCAATTCTAGCCCAAACTGAAAGTTTAGCGCAAATTGTCATGATTCGCCCCAGTAAAGGGTCCCATGTCCAGAAGGCGTGGCATTACCTTACCTCCAACCCTACTGCAAAATCTGCAAGAACTTTGTGAAAATATTCAAGCTGCATTGGGATGAATTATCACAGGACACCAGTAGGAACCTCTACAACTCCATGCCAATATGTTCATGTTGTATTAGCAAACATGGTGGCCTGACGACATACTGAGAGACACTACTTCTGTATACGTAGCTCAATAAATATTGCCCATATCAGTTTATCATTAATTTATCAGTTTATTTTATAAATTTGTCATCATTTATTGTTCCTGGTAACCTTTATCTTCCTTCCCAATAGCATTGCAATCCCACACTGCCTTCTGGGTGCACTTCCTACTTTTGATGACTATGTTATTATTAATCTAACATGGAAGTGAATTAGCTTATGAAAGTGAAGACCTAAAGTAGGCCCAGTGTAAGAGGTAAAAGCTGTCCATTACATCCAATACATTTGTTCAACTCTTTTGACCCTTGCTTGCTTTTTCCCCTCTTCGTCACCAGTTTTCCTTTTTTATTTCTCCTATTTTTTTTTTTTAACCTGAAATCCCCACCCGCTTGTTCCAGCCCCTCGCCACAATGTGGCTTGAATTCCTCTGCCATTGTGTCTCCCCTCCGGCAGACCAGACTCGCCACATTTCACTGGCTTGATTTACTCCGCTCTTCCTCCAGTGAATGTGGTGGAAGAGGGGGGAACGGGGGCGAGCGAGCAGGAGAGAGAGCACGAACACTTTCAGCAGTGTGCGGTCTCACTCTCTCATTTTGAGTGTCAGTTCTGATGTTGGGGTTTCATGTCTTAATTCGATGATTTTTCAAGGTATATAAATGCTACTTTGGGCTTTTCTCTCTCAGTGGAGAAAGAAGGAGAGTCTAAATGGGTTAGGAGGAAGAGAGAGTGGAAGTGAAGAGCATTGTGCTTTGCTAGTGAACTCATTTATTTGCTGTTTATAAAAAGAATAACTACGCAGATGAGGATGAGGATGAAAAATAGACCACCGGTGGAGTGACCCAAATAATCCATTATGTGGAAGGTTTAGGCGTAGGTGATTTGGTGTGTGGGTGTGCGAATATCTTTTAATGCCTTATGGACCCTTACGACTGAGCATATGGAGCTCACACGCATCCATTATGTTCTGTTATATCTATAGCTGTCATAGTTGACTAACAGCTTTTGCATTCTGGGCACCAGTATAAACACTGTACAGTAGTAGTAGTAGTGGTGAGTGTCTGCAGCTGCACACAACTTTTTGTATGATGGTGCGTATTTATGCCATTTACTGTAATTTACAAAATAAATACTTGTTTAATCTCAGTATATGTACAGAAATGCATATACATTGCAAACGATGTAATCTTTACTGGCCACATACTTTCATGCGTCCTCGACATGGGTGTTAAGCAATACATGCACTAGAGGGCAGTCTAGAGTCAAAGGTTTCTGACAACAGCCACAACAGCAAATGGGCGAAGTAACATCATATAGCTGTTTACAATAATAATAATAATAGTAATGACAATGATATAAAAGCACCACTTCTTTTCAAAACGTTTTACCTTTTTTCTTCTTCTTGTTGTGTCCATAGACATATGACTACGGTCTTATCTTGCTTTAACTTTTGTCTACACTGCCCTCCGTGTTTTCCAGTGGTACTGCTCCGGTTCATTCGTATCCGTAAGTTTTCAGAGAACACAAGTGCACAAATCAAATGCGGCCAAAGTACAGACTGAAGGCTCCGTCCATATCCAAATATAATGTTGGGCATAAATGAGCCTTAACACTATAATAACATTACACAGTAGAAATTGAATTTGAGTTGTGTTACAGGGAAATGATGTACCTTAACACAGCAAAATCATAGTATAACATTATATAACATTATTTTATCTTTAAAGTACATAAATGGCATTTTCAAATTTGTAATGCAAAATCAGTGTTACCTCATATGTAAAAGGCAACTGGCTGTTTATCAGGATGAGTCATGTATGATTATGCTATAATATTTTAAGTGTAGTAGCAGCTTTCCAATACAGAGTGCGCTGACCTGTATACAATACAAGGCATTATAGCAGTTACATTCACTTATGCCAGTCTTTAAAGCTGAAGGTGGCACAATGTCTGTTTTAATACCTTATGGGTTTAACTAGTTAACAGAAACACAAAACACTCTAATTGTTGGAATATCAAAATATGTGCAGTCCATTTAGATATACACAGATATACCTTAATATGTTTATTCCAAATGATTGACACTAAATGGAATTCATTTAAAATGATTTTGGTTCTTAGAAAGAAAATTGCAATCTTATATTCATGAAACAACTAACTGAAAAATCTTGTTTGCAAACGTATTCAACACATGCCATAGGCTTTTAGTTTACACATGTTATTAAACTACTAATAATTAAATAAATAATAATAAATAATAATAAACAGACAATTTGTCCTGTGCAAAAGACAATTTGGCAACTCTTCCTATGATTCCTGTATTTATAATGCTTTCTAAATTCATGTAGCGGTGTTATGTGACATACATAATACATTATAATACCAGGCATAAGCTGATATAGTTACTTATAACTAAGTATAATTGCATACCTAACACTTTTTAATGTCCAGTTTTGCAAAACACTGTGCCCCACTTTATACATCGTGTCTCTTATAACCATTTAGTTACACATTAACAATACATGTAACAACTATGTAACTACTGGTGATGTATAAACTGTTACAGATGGGTTACAGCAGTGCATCTCATGTAAATATATACGTGTTTCAACTTCAGTTTTTATTCATGTAATTACACATATGTATATTAATAGTTGTAACGGTATATTTACACTTAGGTAATTACACATGTCACATGGTCAACAGCTTTTTTTTCCAACAAGACATCATTATGAGAGGATTTACACTGTATCTGCACAGGAAATGCCCACTCTCCAAACAGTTATCCAGCATGCTTGTATTCTGGCTTTAAACTGTTCCGTAATGTGGCAGAATTTTCACAGCTGCAGTAGATGTCAGTTTATCATTATGTAGGTAGTTATTAATCAGGTCCCAACACAAATATTCCACAGTATCCACATAAAAGTTACATTTTCATGTGAGCAGTTCCTGTGTAGCTGTTATGTAGGTATAGTGAAACTGCATTATGATAATTCAGACATTAGGGGACATATATATTGCAATGGACATTTTAACTGTCTGCATCACAGTTACAATTAAATATGTGCGGACATCTGCTATCCATCTAATTACACACCTGCTGTTACAAGAAACATAGTCCTGAAAAAAAACTGCAGTTCAACCCGTCACACACATATAACTACATAAGACAGCAATTAGTGTGTTGTTAGAATCTTCTGCATTCCATCTGAACAATATCACAATAGCAATACAGTTGCTGCATCTACTGTTAATGTGTAACTACGCAGCTATTAAAGATAATATAAAGTGGTGCCAACATTGTAGAAACTGAAGTTGTAATGCACCATAATGCTTTATAGATCTTTACAGCCAATGTGTCTCATAGAGCATTACAAGAGGACTTTACAGGCTATAAGTGGAGGGAGATTGTTTAACTGGTAACACAAGATGAACATGAATATGTTGCTCTGTCAAATTCTGGTGTTTTTTTAAGACTTTAATTAGCAAAGCTTGTTTAAAGCCATAGCTAAAACATTGTAACATTCAGCCGTACTTATGAACAGATATTATGAGAGGTTATGACCTGACCTTATGAAGACACATAATCTTGCTTTAGAAAGGATTAAGCATTATAAATTATACTACTTTAGATACATTGTATAAGCTTTATAATTGCTTGATTTAAGGATTTTGGCTCTTTGTATGTCATGGTGTCCAGATAAATGGAGACTACAAAAACTGTGCTACATTTAAGTTTCTATTTCTTTTCTTTCTTTTCTTTTTGATGAGTGCTTGCACTTTTACTTTTTCATAAGGGAGGAATTTGTGCAGTTCCCTCATTTGTGATTGGACACAGTGTCAAGAAGGTCTTTCTTGACAAATTCACAAGAAAATAAACAAAAAGGCCCGAAACCTCAGAAACTCCATGCGTGAAGTCACTTACCATACTCCAGGATGTATATGTTCACTCAAACGAGCGCATGCCGATGTGTGTTCTAACACTTACAATAAACAGGTTCCTGTGGTCTCTTTGAGACATAGACGGTAGACTGGTAAGCAGCGGCTTTCAGGGCTTTCATCAGTCAGGGAACACACTTAATGCTCTCATCAGCAGGGCGTTTTTTTCGCCTTCACACGCGCATCTGTGCTACAGGATGCCGAAGATGAAATTTTTTTTTTTCTCTACGTATACATTTACTAGCATGGGTGACCACACTGAAAGTACCTTGTGGGCTCTATGTGGTGATGACTGAAGATCCCACAGCAATGGCAGGATGTGAGAGATTCTGAAGCATTAGTGGGGTATATTTCTGCCAGAGGAGGTAAACAATGGTGGACAATTCTATGAACGGGCCTGAGGTAATAATGTTAGTAATGCAAACTTAAGGTTCACTGGGAAATTAGAAACTGTCCCACAGAAGTCAATAGAAATGTTGAGTAATCCGAATGTGAAGTTTCTTAGAAATGCCAGTTTATTACAGCCTGAAACCCACTTTGCTCAGGACACTGAAAAAAAAAACCACATGTACTCAGTTAACTTGTTTTAAATAGGTATGTCTGCAATTCTATTATCTTAACATGAACGACAATTATTGCTAGAAGTAAGTAGACTGAGTAAACATAATGTACAGTACTATGCAAAAGCCAGAGACTACCCTTTCATTACTTTCATTTCCAGTCCAATAGACCTTTAAACTACAAGTTACTGTTTTTCAAGCGTTTTAACCCAAAACTACAAAGAAGTCTCAGACACAAAGTATATCAAATCTGTAGATATTTAATTTGTCCACTCCTGCTGCAGCCACTGCCCAATTGGAAAGGAGAAAAGGGGAAATATCAGAGGCAAATAAGAGGAGAGTCCCTAAAATGGTGTACAAATCAACTAAATTCAGTAGGTCACTTTTTTCATTGGACTTCTAACGTCCCCTTCATTCAGTAGGTCACATTAAGTGGGTCACAACTGTGAACTCTACTTTGGGTCAGCGTTCTGGGTCAGAGGAACACTACTTGGTTCCTAAAAATGAATCCCTTGGTGGATTTTCCTCGGAATTTCATCATCCCAGGAGGGGTAAGCCTGCGCAAAATGTTCAAGCCCAGAGCTAAAATGGCCCTGGAGAGACCGAGGCTAAGATAAGGCCAGCAGGCATTCTCATTGACCCTGCTGGAACAGGCAGTGCAGCGATCGTGGCTGTAATTAAGCCCCTGGCTGGTAACCTGACGCCGTTGTGACGCACTAGCAGGCCGACTGAAGAAGTGGAGGTCGGAAAAAGAAAGGCGAGCTTCTCTGGCTTTGTGGCCACACTCGCCAGGAGCTGCCAAGGCCGAGGCTAGCCCACTAATTCACCCAAATGAGTGCCCTTATTCATGGTATCTTTATGCACACAGACACACTAACACATGCTTATAAAAACACATACCGACAGCGCCACAGACCAAAAGGAAGCATGGACCAGGAGGGTGATGTCTGTGACGGAAGAGAATATCACATGATCATGGCCATTTATTGATATAAAGGCCTATATTAGAATTTCAGTGGTACAGTCCCAGACCAGTAATGCATTGCTCAGAGAAAAACATATTCAGCATATCGCCATAGAGATCTGTTTTCTCTGGGGTCTATGTGCGTATTCATAATGAAAAATACAAATCATGCCCGATGGCTTATTCCTCTGCAGTGACTAGTGGTTTGTCCACAAAGGGCCGGCCTAATTATGCACCTAGCAGGATTAACTAGATTAAGTTATCTTGCAGATGTGTTTGGAATGGTTTAATACTTCTGTAATTAAAGCATCACTATCTAACACCCACCATTCCCCCCATCCTACTCACTGGGCCTTACCAGGCCTGTCTACCTCAAAGAGAAAAGGCATGGAGTTAAGATAAATGGTTTGGTAAGCAGTTCGCTTTTGTTATATGACAGTGGGTAAAAGATCTGTATGATCAAGGCAAATATTTCCTAATTAGGATAATTAGAGTTTAATGACAAATGGAAGTAAATTTTTTAGGAATAGTTGACGTTTACAAAGTTAGAATTAGCATAATTAGTGATGTACTGATCCAATTTACTTTGGTATCAGCACAAATAAGATATAAGGGTTAGGTGGTATACGGTAATAGGAATTTAAAACTTAAAAACGTAAAAATTGAAACTAATATTTCAAAAGTAGGACATGAAATATTTCTGTTCCATGACCTAAACAGTCAAATTAACATATTCCACCTATTCATATTTTAGAAAGGGCTCACTGATGCTGCTGATAGAAAGCAGGGAGCTGCCCAGTGACTGCCTAAACCACAGAACATGTTGGATGTCAGCTAACAGCACCAGTCACTTGACTTTGCACTCTCAGATATCCTCTAAACAGGTGTCATTCTAGCCTCAGTTAGCTGGAACCAAGCCTATGCTGTGAAGTGCAGCACCTTTGGCCTGCTAATTAAGCCATTGTTAGCTTAGCCAAAACATTACAGTCCCAAAATCCACAGAACAGGTTTGATTTCAAATTTCTGTTCAACTTTTACTCTCTTACACATTAGTTTTCTACCAAACTAAACTTGTTTTAGCACAGCAGAATCAAACATGTACTGTGGTGCATGGTACGAATTGGGTCTGTAGCCTGCTTGCAAAGCTAATGCTAAGTTAGCTGATCAAGCTGCTGATCCAAACACCCATGGAACAGGTTTCATTTTGTCTTTCTGTCTCACCAGTCCCAGTACATTGACTTGAAGACCATTTACACTTATGTTAGTGTTTTAGCTAGCCCGTGGTTTATTTGCTGTGTTCTGGTCTGACCAGCTAAACTAGCACTAGGCCAGCAGTAAACCAACATAAATCAGCTTACACCAGCTGATCAATTTTTTCCCACAAGTGTGGGCTCTGTGGGGCATGAGTGGGTGACTCCAACACACCACATGAAAGGTTTTAAGTTAGAGGAAATATGAAGGAGGAAGAATGAAATGTAAAATTTTAACCTAACCTGAGATCAACACATATTTGCAAAATGACAGGTTCAGATTAATACTTCAAGTCATGGTGATTATAAAATTGTGGTAGTGAAATTTTTTAAACTTTCTTAAATAATATACATATATATTATTTATTTTTATTTATATTTATTTATTTGTTTATTTACTTTGACACTGTGAAACACATTTCAGAGTGGTACTCAGTATTGGCCTATACCTAGATATTGGAATCATTGTTGGGAAAGAAAAAGTTGCATTCATACATCCCTATTTATAATGCATCCTAATTTTAATTATGAAAAATTTTGGCATTTTATTACAATTCAATTATGTTCACATAGTGTCAACCAGACAGAGAATGAATATAGGACCACTCTGTACTGCATACATGAAGTGTCTACACTACTGAAATCAAGCCAGAGTAATCAGAGCTTCCTCAATTTGAATGGTGGTCAGTAGGCAAGCAGTGGGGAGCTGCTGCAGTTAGGAGTTCATTTGCATGTGAAGGTGTACAGTGGTAAATGAGGATGAAGAGAGAGAATCGAGGGAAATGAAGAGGGATTAATGGTCTTCTTTCTTGGCAGACTGAGTGATAGTGCTTATTGCAGCGGTGGAAGGGTCACCTTGGGCTGTTCTTAGAGAGTTGTTAGAGGAGGAGGAGGGGATTGGAGGATAATTAGTTAATGCATACTAGAACTCTGTAGTGCTCAAGACTGGCTTTAACTCAGACTTGCTGAAGTTACACTAACTGTCAGTATAGCTCCGCCTCATTTTGTCTATATGTATCATATTTTATGAACAGAATATTGTTTTTCCTTCGTTTTTTTAGCACGATATGTGTAATAAATAAATAAATAAACTAATACAATCATCATCAAAAATATAGTTGCACCCCAGAAGGAAGTGTCAGATCACAATGCCATTGGGAAGGAAGATAAAGGTTACCAGGAACAATAAATGATGATAAATTTAAACTGATATGAGCAATATCTAATGAGCTACACATACAGAAATAGTGTCTCTACACATACAGAAGTAGTGTTATGGAAATATCTGCACAACCAATATGGCGTGCAATGGGTCAATAAGACCATCCCGTTTCCCGTAGCCCTAAGATGCGAAATCTTCCAGCTGCTCAAAATCCTTTCGAACTTTTCTCTGAGGCATGCTTCGTTTGCAAAGGCTGCTACCAACATAAAAGCATGAGTCAGAATAGAAATTTATGTTACAAATGCTGCAGAGTGTGAAACTTGAATCATTCACGTGTCCCACAATGTCAAACCTACCCACCAAGTTTCAGTCCTGTTGGTTAACTCTTTTTGGGTGCAACTTTGTTTTTGATGATGAGTGTAGTTAACTTATTATTATTATTATTATTATTATTATTATTATTTACTTATTTTCACTTAGAAAATCACGTGCTTTGTTTGGGGGTCTTCAAACTTGTAAATATGACAGTAGCATCAAACAGGATTCTGCTATTGTTACAAGTCATCGAACCTATTGGTGCTATATAGAATCTTTCTTAACTAGAATGTACCAAGTGAGATCCATGAGTTCAATGTTTTGTAGAGACGAAGTTAGAGAGAAATTTCTGATTTGCTACATACACACATACAGGGTAACACACAATATGATCACTAATATGGCTAATATGTATCTACCAGCTGAATGTGTACTGCTGTCAGTTCTCCTCCTGACATCTCCGCAACTGAGCTCCATCCATCAGGGGCTAAGTAGTTTTCCAACAGTACATTGACCTTGAGTGGCTCGCATTGATTTCCTGTGGCGTCGCGCGGATAGGGGTCGTTGCGGCATGCCCCACAGCAGGGCGTGATCGGGAACAGATTCTCGAAATCCCGATCCACTGTGCTGATGGATCACCTTCGTCTGCACCACATCCATCCTCACCTGCCTCAGAGGAGGTGACACCTGTGCCGAATTTATCATAATACACACTACTGACGCATCAACCACAGGTAGACGGAACGGAACGCGATTCTTAAATAAAGACCCTCTCAGAGGACCCTGTCCTTATACACCCCCGTACTGGGTTTAATCCAATAAGACTACTGACAGAAACAAACACACACACACACACACACACACACACACACACACACACACACACAAGTTTTAAGGAATAAAACGAAAACAAGAAAAATAAAGAGAGAAAATAAAGGCAGCAGGCAAAAACATTTGGGGTTATTGGGAGAAACCTAAACAACATTGCTGAAAACAGCACCAAACATGCAGAGAAGAAACACATTGTCTTCAGTGCTAACAGCTAAAAACTCAGCTCTCTCCTGCTGTACTCCGGAAAAGCACTCCTCCAGCATTCGCCTCTTTAATGTGATTTAAAGTGTTTAAAGTCCTTGTAAAAATGATCCTAAAACAGCCCATCATGAATATATATATATATATATATATATATATATATATATATATATATATGTGTGTATGTATATGTGTGTGTGTGTTTGTGTGTGTATGTATAGTAGTATTTCTAGGTTACTATTCTTAGTATAAATAAGTAAACAATGATGGAACAGACCTAAATATGGCATTTTTCTGCACACTTCAGCATATTTTGAACAATTAAATTGAGAGAATACTCACTGTTGACTACTGCTGAAACTCCAGAGCCCAAAATACATTTTTCAGGACAGCTCTACTGAAATCACAGAAATAAGTAATTTTTATTTTAATGAATGAACAACATTCATTATGTAAAGACTTTGCAATATTTCTAGTTTACTATTCAAACTAAAATTAAAATGACTCTTACCTGTACTTCATTAGAACAAGCAGACGAAAATCTGAAGTCAGAAGTGTGGATTCTCAGCTTTTCAAATGTACTGCTGTGCATGATTATTTTGTTTGGTGTTTTCCTTGTATATTTTTGTTTATTAGAATTGATTCATGGCATCAACTGAGTTGATAAAAACTCTGGACGTGAACGTGTCACTACGGAATTAAAACTGAACAGAAGTGTAATTTATTGCATAACTGAAAAACATAATGATGCATTTACAGTACATTTCAGTAGCAAAATAATATCTAGTAAAAGTAATATCTCTTCATTTCTTAAACATGGTATTACTGTGAAGTGCATGATGTCTCTCCTAGGTGCTCCTGTAATGTGAAGGACATCTGTCTTGAAGACAATGAGTGGGACCGAGGATTCATGGCCATGTTCTTTATAGGATGGAAATGAAGGTCGTACGACCTTGACTATGTGCTAATTTAATTAATTACCCACAGTCCCCTGGAAAAGGTTTTTACGGGCGGTTTAGGGGGGGAAAAAAGAGAAATGTCTGTTATTCTTATTGCCCTGTGAAGCGATGCATAAGGCTGTCGCCCACAAAGGTCCACTTTCTCTTTCTGTCTGTGGAAGAGCCAAGTGCAAAATTAACAGCCTGTGAAGAGAGGGAGAGACGGAGGCGTCTGCTGAGAGTGAAAGGTCTTCTTTCTGTCCATCTCGCTCTCTCGCTCTTTCTCTGTCTCTCTCAATCTCTCTTTACCTCCTTCTCGCCTTCCCTCTCTTTCTTTTTCGTTATTTTGCTTTGTTTCTATCTCACTCATTCTTTCACTCAACTTCTCTCTTTTCCTCTCTCTCTCTCCCTCCCTCCCTCTCTCTCTCTCTCTCTCTCTCTCACCAAAGCAATCCCAGGTATTGTCTCTATGGTAACAGTTTGTGGGACCAGGCCCAGACCACAGCGCCAGGCCCCCAAACCACAGGCCATGTGGAAGAGAGCTGAAGCTTCACCCACTCTGCTCTCCCCTCCCTCAGTAGCACAATGCCCCCTTTCAGCCTCCACGAGCGCAGTCCTCCATGAACCAGAGACAGCCCCCCCTCCAGCCTATTAACCCTGACCACTAAAGAGCTTAACACCACGCTGCAGTGCCGCTTAGGTAAACCCAAGCCCCAATGCGCCTCCAAAACCCAGAGACGCTGCGGTCTCCTTATGAGTGATGGTGACATTAAGGGACCGAATTAAATAGAATGGCTTAGCTCTAATGAAGGTTTGTGCAGACTTGCTAGGTGTCTGCTGTGCTCTTAAAAGCAAAGCCCGAGGAAAAGAAAACAGTGGTCGTGTCTGCAAGCTGTTAACAATTTATAAATGGCGCTGAGGATTGAAGCATTATGTAAGATACAGTAAAGCTGTAAAGTCCTTTGTTTAACGTTGTTTTCAGTGTTACGGTTTGCACGTAATGGATCTCTTTCACCAAAGACGTTAATCGTATGCTTGTTCTTTCACAGATTTACTAATGGTTCCAGTCTTGCGTTGAAAGCAAACAGAGCTTTATGGGCAGGCTGGTGTGAGCTCTCCTCAGCGGATGTGTAGTTTGGAAGAAAGCGCACGCTGTGGGTTCCGTCACCAACGTCTTGTTTCGTTTGGAGAGCGAGGCTGTTGGTGTCCTGTGGTGTTCCGGCCTGATTCTTTGGAGAAAGGCCTCGCTGGAGTTTGCCCTCAGAGAAACCCACTCTCCCACCTCCTGGAGACTTTGATGAGCTGAGTGGAAGGCTTCACACACAGAGGACCACACACAGGTCACAGTGCACACACAGCCAGACTCTCTATTCAGACCTTTACTCTGCTGTTCCTCTCCATTAGTCAGGATGAGATGACCACTGTATAGTTATGGTGGTTCATGCATATTTAAAGAAATGCATGTTTTAATGAGTAACAATGTGACTACTGAACAAATCTGTCTTGACGGTCCCTCACACATTCACACGGTCACCAATATTGCGTTACATTTCCTGTATATGTACACTGTACACTGCCTGCTGAGGAGTAATACAATTAGCAGATAATAATGCAATATGCATGTGCTGAGTGCAATCTTTTCCCCACCCTGTTTCACACTGTTTACAAAGGTTGCACCTAGCACAAATCTTTATGGCTGATGAGTTTTTGGACGGAATTGTTTTATCTTTTCTTTTTTTTGGCTGATATTTATTATTCCCTGATTCTTTTTTACCCAGACCTCACACCATGCGGGCTAAATCCCCAGTGAAATATGCCAGCACAATTACACAACATAAATAATATCAGTTTCAGGTTTATAGCTCGGAGGAATGGGCTAGGTGGCTGATGAGTAGGGCTATTTTCTGGCAAGAATCTGGTAGTATGCAGGGCTGGTATGTTGTGGAATACAAGAATTGGACATACATATTCAGAACACAAACATTAAGTTTATTATTATATATTTACGCCAATTTACTTTTGGTAAAGGTGCTATTAATGTTTTTTATGAGAATACTTGTAGAATGCTTACCCACTAATTCTAAAATGGATATCAATTAACAGCGTCCTTACAAACCCTGAAGTTACTGTTAAAGCCTGAGTAGGCTGATAAATCAATGTGATGCTCAGAATCAATACGGTATCACAAAATATAATACTGAGATACTGGAGTGTATTGATATTTTCTTATATCTCTACTGATGAGTGGACAGAGCTTCCTGTAAGGACTTTAGTTTACAGTGTTAGTGCACTGACCATAAATAAGATGATAGCATGACTGGAGCAAAAATAAGTTTACACATCCTCTATGGAGAACACATTCCCCAACACTGTAATGAACAATTAATGTTTATTTTCTTTGACATAACATATTGGGAAGACACATAAACATGAAATGTAGATTGTGCAAAAGTTATGTCACATTTTCACAAGTTATTTTTCATCCATTTCCAATTTGTTAAACAGTGTATTACAATAGCTTAAAATGGTCTATTTTGTTACGTGGCCTGAAGGTGATTCATTAATTCAGTTAACAAGGGTGTTCACACTGTTAAACATTACTGTAGTTTGATGTCTGCATTTATAGTCTTTTTCTACAGTCTGCTGCTCCCCCCAACTTCCAAAGGAACCAGATTTTGTCCTTCACTCAACACATGTCTGGGAAGAAGTGGTGACAAGCTTTGACTTTAACGTTTATTTGAGTTTATTTGAGTTTCACCGTGACTGAGTTTCATTCAGATTTTCACGTCTCAAGTTCCAAGTTTCTCATTGTCACTATCACTCTAACAGTTATCAGATATTCTATTCAATATTGAATATAATTATAACTTCTTATCCTTTTATGTGTCTTCCTATCTGGTGCTGACCTAAAGAGGATGGGTTCCACCTCTGAGTCTTGGTTCCTCTTTCATCCTCTTGCTCTGAGGGAGTTTTTCCTTGCCCTTGGTTTGCTCATTGGGAGCTTGGATCAGGATTCTCTGAAGCTGCTTTGTGACAACATCTGTTGTAAAAGGCACTATATAAATAAGCTTGACTTGACTTGAGTAAACATGTTAACTGACTGTGGAAAAATGTCCATCAGATTGACTTTACTGAAACATGAAAGTTGGTTTAGGATGTCAAAAGCAGGTGATCCTAAAGGTCTTGCATTTTGAACTGCACTACTAACATTCTGGGTGTTTTAGTTATTGTATCTGAGGTCAGATCAAAGCAAAACGTCTAGTTTAAAACATTGCTATTCAGATCTTTGCTTTTGTGATCCTATTTTCATTCCATATCTGCAACAAATGGACAGGAAAAAACAGTTCTTACTTGTCGTAAGTTGTTAGAATAAAACCTCCATCTGAACATTATTAGCTATATCCAGTCTCTTGCTGAGTCAGACATGTGCTTCTAACACACTGGACAAGTTAATCATGAGTAAAGCTTGTGGCCTCTGTCCTCCTGTCTGTTTTGGTTGTTTCTTTGCTCTTTAGTCTTTAAAGAAGTGCTTTGAAATCCCTCCTTCTTTGATCCCCCCCTTCTCAGCGGCTTACACCCCCTCTTCTGCAATGTTTGATTGAGTGGAACAGTAGACCAACGGCTGCTGGACCTCATTGTGCTCTTCATTAGCATGCTTTGATAAAGGATTGCTTTGAATGATGCTTTAAACTATCGATCACTGGAATATGGCGGACAGAGAGGAGAAGAGTGGGATGGAAAATGCAGAATAGTCTCCATAATCTCTTGGTAGACACTTGAAGTAACAGTAGCTGTGGTATGAAACTTCTTTTCTTTTTTCAAATCTTTATGTTTCTTTGCAGTAAAGATGAAAGATTTTGATCTATTAAGATGTAGAGATTAATTTAAAATAAATTTGATGCAGACATTTAGTCTGTAGCTAGAGATTCTCCATATTGTAGAGCAGGAAGTGAGACTGCATTTGCGTCCCTCATGACTAAATGGTGACCAGTCTCCATGGTTTTGAAGCAAAGGCATTCAAGTCTGAAAATCCGTGTGTGACACATTTTCTTATTGAAAGAAAGTTCTGAAATATCTTTAGCTGTCTCTAGATCATTGGTTCAAACAACTGTACATAAGTGCAAGTTATTGGGAGGTGCAGCCACAGGTGTAAAAGATCCAAACCGTCACCCTCAACTCAGAGGAACTTGCTTTGGATAGTCCTGAACAACCCAAGAACCACCCAGGCACAGGCCTGCCATTAACTGGAAGCTGCTGGAACACCAGTGTCACTGTCTAGTGAGTTTTAAATTGCAATGCCAAGTGTCTGCCATCCAAAAAAGAAGTCCCTGCTCCAAAATCAACACCTTCCAGCTTCAGTCGACACCTTCAAGTTTGCAGCTGACCACATAGACAAAGAAAAAGCCTCCTGGAGGAACATTTGTGGTCAGATGAGACAAAGATTGAGTTGTTTGGCCTCAGTGACTAGAAGTATGATTAGAGCAGTAAAGGTGAGGCATTTAGGACCAACAATGCTGTGTCAACGGTGGTGGCAGCATCGTGCTCTGTGGCTGTTTTGCTGCCAGTGGAACTGATACGTTGCACAAAAGATGCAAGATGGTTGGAATAATAAAGAAGAGGGACTACCTCAGAGTTCTTCAGCATAACCTCAAAACATCAGCTTGGACGCCATTGGATGTTCTGACAGGACAGTGACCTCAAACACACATCAGAGCTGGTTGAGGAATGGATGGGGCAGGCTAACATTACGTTTTTGGAATGACCTTTTCAAAGTCCTGCCCTCAGCCCTATTATAAATATATGGACTCTGCTTATTAGTCAGGTCTACATAGAAGGCATGTGACTTTGGTCAGGGTGAAAAGTGCCCAGGTGTGGTTTTACATTGGCCCTAGGATGAAACTAAATGTTTCCCTTTTATGAATATTTTGATACGTTCTGCTCTGGTTGGTAAGCCATATGTTGAAACAGACACTGGCAGAAAAATAAAATGGACAACAAAAAAGTAAATTAAAGTTGTTACTCACTGTGAAACCTTCAGTTTAGGACGATCTGACTTCAACCGGCAAACAGAAGATAAAATCACACAGCATGGCTGAAACTTACAGGTTGGAGTTGGGATGGTAGTTAAGGTGGAATTGCAGATATCTTCCGCTCTCTTTACTTCACTTCAGCCTCAATATTGTCCAAGCTGTCCAAAGTCAAATTTGCAGAGCAAACTAAATTCTTGTAGTTAGTTTGGAATTGGAAGTTGTCCAAGATCTTGTTAAAGATGTGGGGAGCTGAAGTTGGCTTACTTAATTACTTAATTTTCCGTTCTACCTTAAATGGAGCTGCAGCTACTTTCAAGTGCCTGAGCAAGCTGTGCCGTTTTAAGTAGAACAGAATCTGAGTTTGAGAAGGTGGTGAATAGGATGCCAGTTTCAACCTCATTTAAAAATGAACATCAACCACACCCGTTCAGAACTCCTTGGAAAGTGGCAATGTGTCGACATCCCCTTCACAGCCTGGAAAGTATGTTTCTGCTCAGTCAATCAGTGCCACTACAAACTGTAGCATTCAAGGCAGAATGGAACATTCAATTACACAGCTGGTGAATAGAAAGCCAATTTCAGTCTTGTTTGAAGATGAACATTATCCATGACCACAGACAGGTGATTGGAAATGGCTTGAAAAGTGCCAACATTCCCTTCACAGACTGGAAAAGCAGGGTTCTGCATGTATAATCCATCATCATTTCTGCTAGGCTGGAACTAGGGCTAGTATACGTAAATGTTGGGGGTGTCATTTGGGGTGGAGTCAGGACTGTTTTGTAACAGCCTAGGAACTACAGTGACTACAGTGCCTCCACAGATGGACTCATTAGTTGTCTCCACCAAGACAAAAGCAGGACTCATCCCTGAAGATGATGCGCTGTCACCAATGCAGTCTTTCGTGACATTGGGGTGGTGCTGGGGCAGTCATTTAACGGTCTATGTGCATGTTGACTCATCATGCAGTCATCTGCCAATGGTGCTCCCACTAACAGGATAACTCATGGTGGGCATCACTGCTCACTGGATGTCCGCAACCATGGCTGTTGGGTCAGTTAGGTATGGCGATAAGGCTTGTCCTTGCTTACGCCACATGCATGGCCGAGCCTGAAACTTGAATCATTTGCATTTGTTACAATGTCAAACCTACCAACCAAGTTTCATTCCTGTCGGTTGATTCCTTCTTGGTGCAACTATTTGTGCAAGTATTTCTTTTGATGATGAGTGTATATATACACTTTTTTCCATTAGAGATGTATGTTGTACACTCATTCCTCCCCAGAAAAAGAAGCCAATTTTGCCAGGATATTCATATCCATGATGAGTGTAAACTTTAAACCACAATTGTATATAACTGAGTTGTACAGAACAGGAAGATCAAGAACTAGACTTAATTTGTGACCATAAAGCCAACCAAAAGACTCACCTCAAATCCTCTGAGTTACGCCAAGACGTTCGTCATCCTCTCCAGCACTCTGCTACCTGAGCCTCTCTTCCTCTCTTGGTTATGTCACTGTGGGTGGTCTGGTGGAAAGCTTGTCATGGCTGTAATGTGTTAAAACATGAGCGCATGTGTGAAAAAGCTCAGCAGCTTCGCCAGGACAGAGGGCAGTGCCGCATGTGTGACGTATTGTTTAGCTGAGGCCTGAAGCCTATGTGTTTAGTAATAAGGCAGCGTCAGTGAACCGTGCTGTTGTGGAGTGGCAGAGCGAGGTCAGAGAAGGGTGAGGAAGTGATCTGATGTTGTTTTATTAAGTTAAGCAAAGCGCTGTATTACCTCATTGCCTTAGACGTAAGGTGAGCTGAAGTTTGCTGAGGGTTGCCTGGGTATAGGACCATGCACTGTGAGCAGCTGCCCATAGTGAAACTCCACTTGGTGAATTAAAAAGTAGTCACTTTCTGGTTGCAACTGCTGCAGCACATTGCTTTCTGAATGCACTGAACTGAACACATGCTATTACGTGCATTGTTACATAATGACCAGTCAGCCATCACTGCAGCTCATACAGCCCATGTGAGGATCAGTGTAGCACAGGGTTTCTCAACCCTGGTCCTGGGGGCACCCTGCCCTGCACATTTTAGTGGATTCCCTCCTTTAACACGCCCCCTGCAACACACTGTCTCTCTGCCTTTTCCTTTTCCTCTTTCTCTTATCTCTCTGTCTCTCTGTCTGTCTGTCTATCTGCCTCCTCTTCCTCCCACACATAGCACTACGAGTAGAGTTATTTGAGCTGAGGCTCTCAGGGGCCTACTTCTTCACTTCCAGCTCTAGGAATAAGCAGAGTATTGATTAGATATCAGGCCCTAATTGGGCTGCGATCTCTTTGGCCCTGAGATGTATGATGGAGATGACAGGAAATGGATACTCCTCTGATGCTTGTAAATAGTCTAGTTGAACAAAATGTGTTTTCCTGCACTCTGCTGCCAAATTCCTCTCTGCCTCCATCTCATCGTCTCTCTCCTGTTCTTCTGTCTGGATGTGCACTACCACCTGACCGATATGGTCTTTCTGTGGCCGATGCTCAATGAAGCAGTTGAAAGTTGATGATATTCAGAAATGCTGGCCGATATAAAAATAAATGTATTTAGTTTAACGGTCTCAGTTTAACTTTGCCCACTGATACAGTCCTGGTCAAAAATTACATGCCCAATCCTGCATGCAAACAGTAAACATGCATTTAGTACATCCTTTGAATAATGATACACTGACCAATAAATAACCAGTATTTTTCATCATATTTCTCTCCTCTCAATGGGAAATTCTTCTGTGAGCTTTCCCCCTTCCCAATCACAAGGCTGATGTCTCCTGTGCCGCCCACACAACGATTTCAACGATTACAGCGATTTGAAATTACTGGGCTAAAGCTAATCTAGCGCAATCAAAACGTTGCTTGTATGTCCGTTCTGTCATTCGTCCATTGCTTTACCTGTCTGTATGTCTGTTCATCTATCTGTCTGTTCGTCTGCACATCGACCATGACTTTTTGTCCAGTTACCGTTGCATAAAAGCTGGATAATGATTTTAGTTCTGTATGGGTGAATGGAGCCGTCTGGGAGTGTTGGACAGAGAGCTGTCAATCAAACTGGCAATTTGCCACGCCCACACATCAGCATTTTTTAAGCCGTAATCTGCACATCTGCACACAGTATGCATGCTTTCCCCATGTCTGTACGGGTTTCCTCCCACAGTCCAAAGACATGCTGGTGTGTTGGAGATGCTAAATTGCCCCTAAGATGTGTATGTGACCTGTCCAGGATGTTTCCTACCTTCTGCCCACTGATCACTGGGATAGGGTCCAGCAGCCTCTGAGTCCCAGAAGCATCAAGAGGTTTAGAAGATGAGTGTGAATAAATATAGTACTATATTCTTGGGATGCTCCTAGAAATCCTTGTGATTTGCTCTTTGTTTATTGTTTATCAGATCTGTTCATATAAAACTGTATTTTGCATCATGTCATCTCAGTGCTAAAGGATAGCTTTGTTTTTCTAAGTGTCAACAAAATATATGTAAGATTTTTGCTGATACTAATAAATCTGTGGGTCCTCAGTATTGGCTGATATTATGTGATATTACCTCAATTTATTTAAAGAATATTTCCACAGAAGAAGGTGCATGTACGATAGGTTAATTCATCAATTAAGCAAACACATTTAAAGTAGATGTCTGAAAACTAAGAACTGACCTTCTGCTGAAAGTCTAGCAGGTCTTAAAGAAAACTGGACATTCTTCTGTGTTCTCTCCCTCTTTCTATGACAAAGGGCACTTAAAAAAAGAAAAGATGGTAAAGTTTCTTCTCTGGATGCTGACTTGTGGATAAAGCCTTTTCTGTGTTTATAAGTTCCTGTCCCTCTCTTCCCTACACTCCTCTCCAGTCTTCTTCTGGAGGGTTTGGAAAACGGGGCATGGTTGGCTCTGGAAGTGCCCTGTCCGCTCTGGGCCCGCATTTGAAGCGTGGCAGGCCGATTGTACGAGAGCGTGCCCGCTGCAGCTTGACAGAGTAATGGCCATGAGTCAATGTTCCGTGTCCGCTACTGACATCTGAGAATGCTGTTAGATGCTGGTGTCACTTTGGGCTACACTGGAACTGAGTGCGCATTTCTATACTGCATCCAAACCGCAGCGTCTGCCTACCGTGGTGTCTCTCTTCTTTTTCTTTTTCTTTTTTTTTCCACTTCACCAACACCTCGTATAATTTCAGACAGGGCTTCTATTAGGAGTAATTTAACTGCACTTTTACTTTATATGTTATTTCTGGTGTACAATGAAAGCTTTGTTTTGAGTGCAGACTCAGAGAGGGAGGATGAGTAATTCTTAAAGCGCAGTCTGTATGTAATTGAACAGTGACGCAATATTAGTTAATTTGGCACTGCACTCCGACACACTGAAAGAGTGACTATGAGGTTAAAGAGCAAAGGTCATTTTGGGATATTTATTTCTCTTTTTTTCAGGAGATGAGCATGCACTCCATAGTGGTGTTTGCAGTTTTATTACTTTCACTATTAAGTGGAGTTTCCATTGCGGGGTGGGTTATGTCTCCCCAGTTTTTTGATTTTCGTTTTCAATTCATTTTCATTTTCCAAGTCTGTGTTGGTTAGATGTTGGTCTGTAGATAGTTTGATGGTCGGTGTGTAGATAGCTCTGACTGAAGCATTTTGAGCACAAAAATTGCATGAATAAAGAAGGGACATCCATTAGAGCTTTCTAGCTGAGCATTACTAAGTATGAAGAAGACAATGTGTGTGTGTAATGAAAAATGTGGCCTGTGCAAAAGCTTTGGTACATTTTATATATTTACATTTTTTCTCTTTCGCTTTTTGTGCATGTAAACGGTACGCAAAGGTAAAAAGCCCAAAGTTCACACCAGAGGTAGGAACTGTCTCCCACAGAAGCCACTGTTCTCCGCTGCTTGAAACATCTTGGCAGAATTCCAGTGGTTACAAAATGATATCATCTCACAGCACAATACTTATTGCCCGCCTATCGGCAAGCTTGATATGCCCTCACACAATGCACAGCAACTACTGGAAGCCAGTAAGTGCAATGGCGGTTGAACTGTCAGAACAGAGTGGGTGAACTGATCAGTCTGAGTACACTGGGCTCATTGGGAGGCGGGGCTTAAAGACACATGAGCTGAATGTCTTTTCAGACAGAGGGTGAATACAGACATACAGTATAAGAAAAATATTGTGTTTTGGGAAAACTGAAGCATGTAAATCTATTCTAATAGAACCCCCAAAAATATCATGAACACTGAAAATGAGTATAAATAGTTTACCTTTAAGTTATTTTATAATTATTTAAAAATCAACAAAATGTAATTTGTGTCAAGATTTTTGCATATGAATGCACATAGTCAAATGAGGTTACTTAGGAAACATTACGTGGCATTAAGGTTAAAGAAGATTTCAATCAACTTCAGTTCATTTCATTCATATCAGTTCATACATCCAAGGCCATTACCTTTTATCAAAATGCAGCATTTTGAATACTAAATGTGGCATTCATGTGAATCATTTTGATTTTTATTTAATTTTATAAGCTGGTAAGAAATATAATTTTACTGAAGCATGAAAAGAGAATTCTTGATTGAATTCATGATTCTTGAGTAGTGAACTGTTTTAAACACACAAATTCAGATTTCATTTTGGAAGAGTGGATGAAAACATGTTAATGTGTACAGTGTCATTGTTAGCGACCAGTCCCTTGATGCAGAACACATGGATTTCTGTGGACTGTCATAAACACTGTTAAATGTAGGTGTCAAACAAATTACAAGTGGCATACAGATTAAAACAGAAGTGGGGATCATCTGGATTCAAGCACAGCATGCATTAGGGACCCGGTGAAATGCAGAGTGGCCTTAGTTCATAACAGATGCAGGTTCTCAAAATACTGTGCTAGGAGTGATGAGGCCAGACTCCAGTACAGGGTTTGTTTTGGGACATGTCACCTTTTTAACTGCTTCTGGCAACTGCTCGACCCACAGACATCACATTTCTATTACTCGTTCATCCCATAGGGTCCCATTCATTTCTATCCCCACCCAACCCCATTATTTTCTTTTACCTGACAGCCACCAAGCTGCATGTACTTACCTTAGGGCAGATCCCCAAACTGTAATCCACAGCCATACTGACCCGTACTCCTCTATGTGTTATTTATATTCCCTTGTTCCTCCCATAGAGTCCCATACATTTTTAGAAACACCTAAGCAACCGGCCAACAACAAGCATCAGTTGTGCAATCACTCTGCATTTTCTTCAGGAAATGCACTTTTCTAGTTTTATTTACTATTTAATAGTAACATCGTGCCTCAGAAGCAGCATAGAACAGTGCCTCGAATGAACATTAAACATTGTTTTGTAAGCATTTTGTATAATATCTACCTGTAAAGTAGGAAAAGGATTCAGACGTCTGGTTCCTATTACCACAACAGTGAATTTTGACCTGTCGAATTTCTCTACAGTGTACCATTTCACATCAGAAAGATCTGCTTTGTTTGTCTTATTGCTTTAACTTTGAAAAGTAAAAAAGAATGCATTGTAACATTAGCTGCAACAAAGCTCACAATTTAAGAGGATTTCATCGTAATGATTTTTTCATTTATTATTTTCAAGCTAGTTATCAGAAATGTATGCATAAGTACACAAAATAGCTTCCATCGTCTATGTTTAGGGGGAAAGACTCTAACTTTGTACTGAACCCCCATTCTGAAACCCAAACTGTGCCCTGTTGCTATTTACGATGTTACTACCTTTCTTTACTCTGCTGCAGAAATAATATTCCTGCTGTAAGCAGGTGCTCAGCTGGAGCCTGAAGGCATTGACGCTGAGGCAAAGGAGTGAAAGTTCAGTGCTGGGGGATGGGCCTTGCTGGCGAATCTGCACGCTGAGGCAGAAGTGTCCGAATGCCGACAATCTCAGCACTCCTGCCGAGGAGAGACTAATTGACTGTATTGTCTTAGGCCAGGTCCCATTAGACTGGCTATAGATGGATGGCGTTCACTCCCTTCCCATCAGTCCATTGCGTGCTAATGAGAAAGTGTTTAATGGGTGACCAGCAGGGGTTTGAGACAGGGGTGGGGGGGCATTGATGAGTTCAAAGCTGGACAGGAGAGGCCAGCACTCTTTGACTGACGGCTATGGATGCTTGCCTTGATCTGATGCGTCAGAGCTCATGATTCTACATAACATTCTTTCTCCCTTAAGCTGCATGTGTTTTTGCATGTTTTATTCCTTTGTGGGAGGTACGTTGTCGGGAATAGTCCTTGGGAATCACCGTAAAAATAACCACACCCCACTGATATCAATGTTCAAATCAGTCCAGAGAATATAATTTCAATAATCAAATGATCATTATGTCATTTCGCATTGCTAAGGATGCTTTGGATTAACTACAGTGATATGCAGTGGTATGGTAGAAGTTCAGCTGAACTATCTATGTTAGTTTTGGCAGAACATGCAGAACAGCAGAGATCCAAAGGTTTCTTCATTTCTTCATTTTGCCGCTATGGGAAGTGGCTGGGCATCTATTCAAAATTCCTGCTACTGAGCTTCCACTATGGCGAAGCTTGACCTGTATCAGGACTCCCCATTATCATAGTGCCATCATAGTGCATCAACCAGTCTGGGAAGGTGAAGCTGAGCAGCCTCCAAAGCCCATTTTACATATGTGCTGGTATCTGTTTTTTTATTTATTTATTTATTTATTTATTTATTTTTCTGGTAATCAAATGGCACGTTGTTCAGTGTGAAAGTGTGCCAGACTGGAAATCCTGGGAATAGTTGACCCAGCATTTCACCTTCAACAGACTTTGTACATTGCATAGAAAAATTTGTGGGACAGTTTTTGCATGAACAAAAGCCGACACATTAATGCAGTCAGGAAATACAGCCAGGTCTAAATTGGAGATGACAATGTCTAAAAACTGTTTAGTTTAACAGCTGAAACAGTGAAAATGCCATGGGAGTGTATTTTTTTGTTTTGTGAAAAACAGCACAGCATGTCCAGCTGTTTTATCATCCGTGTTTTAATTACAGAAGCGTATTTCTGTACATTACATAGCTGTTCATTCTGAAGACATCACATTTAATTTTGTGGCAAGTATGAATGCATGCCTTATGGTATATTACTGTTTATACACGTGAATGACACAAAAGCCTAACCAATAAAAATGACCTGGTAATGGGCTTTAAGTATGAAAAAGGCTCAAAATTCCACCTTGCCTCATGTACTATGGCTCATGCAGTTCCATTGGGAAGCTGAATATGATTATGGACCTGAGGAGCACAAGTGGTTAGCACAGCTGTTGATCAAAAAGACACCATCTCATTCAGAAAACAGAAATAATCTCTTTTATTCCATGAGCTTCACTAAGACTAGGAGGTACAGAGTTGACACCAGTGCAGTTCTTGGCTGAGGCACTATTTAAATCTAGCTAGGGCAGTATCTCAGTATCTCATTAATTTCTGTGAACCAGTGTAATATTATACATGCCTTGTGGTAAAATGTAGTTAACTAAAGCCTAGCTAGGTAATGCTAGCTTGATATCTAATAGCACACTGGCATGGCTTTTGGTATGACTATGGTATGACTTTTTACTTTACATATTGCAGTTTTAAAGTGAACCCCTTAGTAAATACTTCAGCTTAAAGCCTAACTATGATAGAGTTGCACTGATACTGGCACCTAAACACAGTATCAGAACCGGCATTGCCTATGACCGATGCCTTGAATAAAACCATAAAGATTATGAAGTCAGAAGACAGCAATAAATTGTATACTACTACAGTTATATACAGTGCTGTACATATTAACCAAAGGCACTGAACACTGCACTGAACGTAACCTAGTGTTATATCTTTGTCTAGATTGTGAGCCATTGTGCATTGCCTGACTCTATTAAATCTTCTCCCTTATAGACATGATAGACGTTACAGACACTCGTCTGGAGGAGTATGTTTGTAAAGCATGACACAATGCACTGTGTATTACATTTAATGGGAATGGTCTCTTCAGAATGTGTCATTTATTCCAATGTCGTCATTAACCACAACAGTGAGATTGTCATCTGATTAGCAGAAACCTGACAGTGTGCTGCATCATAAAGACGTTGTTGCGATAAATGCCACTGACCTGTAATGGCATCGTAATAAAATTTATGCATAATGGAAGCTGGGAACGATGACTTTCCGTCCCCCACAACACCCATACAATGAAAGGTCTGGCAGAAAGGATGCATTTTGTGTCCTCTGCCCCGCCCCCTGGCCCTGTGAGAGAAATTCCCCTGCCACAATCTGGTATTCTTCCCGCAGTGCTGAGCCTGGTGGCCGCGTGCGCTGTGAGAGAGCCTCTCTGTCGTCACTACAGCTCTTTGTCCTGGGGCTGCAGCATTCCCAGAATGCCCACATACCTCGCATGCCTACCTCTTCCTTGTTTTCTCAATTATGTATCTGTTTACTTTCAAAGAGGGCTTTTTTTGTTGTGTGCCTTTGCCCTCGTGTCCCACGGCCTGGTAGGAGGAGACCGGGCCCAACTTGCTGCTCTGGAGGGCCCTAAAAATGAGTAACTGTCACTTTATACCAGGTCAAAGTTTCCGAGCTTTCAGCAATCAAGCACTATGCCAGGACCTTGTCTGAGCTTCGGTTTAGTGAAGAAAGAGAACATGATTACCAGAACATGATTACACAAATCTAACTCTTTCTCTCCCAGTGCAGATTTTGATATTGAGCTCATTGGGCTATCAGCCAAGATAAAGTAGCAAGCTGTTATCAGTGACATATAAGAAAAATCATAACATACAATAAAGCCCCAGTGTGATTTCCTCATTATATTTGTCGACAGTATTTAACTGCAAATTGATTTCTTTAACCCCAGTCAACTTTGCTGATTACCTAGCTCGCTATAGCTGTACTACAGCTTTCCCTGGATTGAAGATCTCCCTGGATTGTCCAGGTTTCTGTTGTCTGGCCAGGGAACAATGAATTCCTGTCTTGGACACAAAGGCTATGCTCAGACTGCAGGTAAATTGGATTTGTTTCTCAAATCAAACCTTTGAGATGACTGTCCACACTGTTATTTGCATGTGACCAGATCAGATTTGTGTGTCCAGGCATCGCCAACCTATCTGCATGGGTTCCTGTGGTAACAACGTTGGCATTAGTCACTAAGTAGCTAATCCTAGCACTTCAGTCACTCTGGATTTGACATCTTCGTTGTTTGTCATGTTGCAAGTGCTGCAAAAGACACTTTGAAGTATGTTTGATCAGCCAGATTGGCCAGACAGGGTTTGATTAGTTCCGATACTTGTTTAGTACGCTAGATATTGGGATGATTTTTTGGGAAAGGTGCATTGTTGGTGCCATGTTTAGACAGTAGGCAAAACTTCATAAGACAATGAAGAAAATTTGGACTGCATTGGTTAATATACATCATCTGTTTTGCTACTTACAAACATGCTTTTCTCTGCACCATACTTGCAGCAAATTTGTTACTTCCCTATTCACTTCTAAAATATCAACCAATAACTGTCCAAGCCTGTCCCACCCAGCCAGCCACAAGCCTGTAACCTGTTGGCTGTACACCCACAATGACAGCTGTGTTTTAAAACAAATTCTGCCCCCAAATTATTTAGCGAATCACACAGGACCTGCGGGTGCACCCGCCTTGTGCCGGCCTGTACATTAGGGTTCATTTTGTATTACAAGAGTGTAAGACAAATATCATTTGGGGCAGAGGGGGTGACTTCTAAACTTTGCCTTTGGTATAGAGTGAGTCATGGTATGTGCGACTGAACGGCCATACAAATCAAAACTGAATGTGTGTAACAAACACTGAACTCATACTGACATAACAGGACGTGAACAATATGAAAACATTACTAAGGGCCATTGAACATATCAGTGTGCGGCTGCTAACAGCCTACTCATCTCTCTCTCTCCCTCTCTCGCTCCCTGTCTCAGCAGTGGCATTATGTACATGAAACTTTTTCAGTGAGTTTAATTCCTTATCTCCTTCAGTACAATAGCACTGTGTGTGTGTGTGTGTGTGTGTGTGTGTGTGATTTGTTAAAGAGCTGTTTGGAGGCTCAGATTCAGACCCATCTCCCCTAGACTCAGCTATCAGCTTTTGTCCACTCCATAGGCCTGGAGATCCTTATCACCGGACACCAGTGTTTAACTCAACACCAACAACATGGCGATGATGTGACCATATGAAAACTACTTACGCTGGCGCAAACACACACACACACACACCACAGTGTCAACCTCTTCTAACCAACAGAAGACCTCTGAGTTCACGTGATTGTGAAAGATCAAATCTAGTTGTGTGTTTTCTTCACAAGACTAGAGCTGAAGTTGCTTGTAACCTACATTAAACTGAATTGGCCTTGAGTCGCATAATATAAGCTCTTTTGAAACTCAGATGCAATAGATTCAAGGATGTCAACTGTGAAACAAGTTTCATGAAAGAGCCAGTTTCATGACTGCCATACTTTAAAACGAGTTTACCAGATCAATGGACTAGAACATAAAACAGAAGATGGTGTTTTGGGAAGCTGAAAAGCAGCCCCCCCCCCCCCCCCCCAAACCTTAAAGTTTTGTCAATTTCCTGAGCCATGCCAGTAAAAATGAGTTTCTGAAAGGTCATGTTTCTGTAACTGTAATGTAATGTAATCTGCATGAACTAGCCAGCTAATGCTAACAGCTGTTTAAACATCTGCTACCAGCCATTTTTCAATAGCCTGCTGTTAATGTGATTTACACAGCTAGATTGATTTTTCTACACTTTAGACACTTTTGGGATAAAGTGCAAACAATGTAAGGATGAAACCAAGATGAGCGCATTGATAGACTTGGTGTGTTTTGGGACTTTCTATATATCGTCGCTGTCCAAAGAAAAACAAGTATCTCCAAAATGGCAACTTTACAGGAGAGGCCAAAAACCTCATTTAACTTTAATGTAAGTCAATGGAATCAGACGTCTTTCCAAACAGTTCTGGGCCATTTCTGTCGGTCCATTCATTTTGAGATTCTCACTCAATGTATACAGCAGCTGATGTGTTCAAATGATGCATAAAAGTAAAAATGGACAAAAGTGGAGATACATGTTTTTCATTGGACAGCGACGATATGTAGTTATTCTAGGGCTTTATACAGTTAAGGACATTAATAGATAAATAAAACACATCTGCACAGTTATAGAAAACAAAAAAGGCAATAGCACCTGGAAAAAAACACATATGTATATATATATATATATATATATATATATCATAAAACTGATTCCGCTATGTAAATTACACCTCCCAGATGACTTTATGCACATGATTTACAATAAAACATGAAACAAAAATAATAGGAATAGGGAATAAACTGACTACAGCAATGATATTCAAGATCATTATGTCATAATGGATGTAATATTATGCTAATCTACCTGCTAACATTGGCTGTTTTAGCTGATTCCTAGATGAAATTGCCTAAAACACAGATACATTTACTACAGAGCTTGTGAAGTTATCCCAAACAAGATGAATGTTAACCTGTTTCTATTTCAGTCTACATAGATCTTGGATCACTAAGTTGGCAATGCAATATGAACCTGACTGTGTATTCAGTAAACCAACTAAACTGACTTTGATAACACACACCTAAACAACAGATGTTAGGAGAATGTGAACCTACGTTTGTATGTAGGAAAACAGAAGTCCAGTTAAATTCATCTGTCACTTTGAGGACCCTGCTTGATGTTGTCCAGTGTGGAGTGAAATGTGCAGAGCAAACTAACAACTCTGAATTAAAGGTGTCCAGGATCTTGCTTGATATATGATTGCCGAAGTTGGCTTGTTTTGCGAATTTTCCATTCCACCTTAAATGGTGCCACAGTTACATTCTGGCGAGTGTACAAGCTGCAGCATTTAAGGTGTTACAAAACACTGGATTAAGAAGCCGGCGAATGGGAAGCCAACTTCAGCCTCGTTTAAAGATGAACATCAGCCATGACCTTTGACAGCTTGGTTCCTGGAATGGGTATAAAAACTGCCAAGATTGCTTACACAAACTGGAATCTGCCGTTTTCATTCCTGTTGATTCGTGGTCATTGCCAGTTCCATGCCAATATGCCAATATAAATACAGTCTTCCACTTTATAACATCATTAATGGAGAAGAAAGGACATCTCATTAATTCTAAGTAATTTTGGACCGTTTCTCATTTCTGTTGGTTCATCATCACACTATAAAAGGCAGTTACAATAGTGTTTAGAAAATGGATTCATGAGGTTTTGATATATTGTAAATTAAAAAATGTGTCCCTTTGATCATTACACCATGACAAAATTCAATTCCTGTGCTTTGAAAGTAATAATAACTTAAAATCTGCTGTATTTAAAATGGATTTAATGTGCCTAGCAGCTTATGCCAGACACTGGAGGATTAGTGGGCTTGCCCCTTGCCATCTCTCCACATAACAAGCCATATCATCTCTCTCTGTTTTGGCACTGCTAAGATACGCACACACGCTGCCTCTCATAACGGGACTGGAACACTCCCAAAGCCCTCGCCAAAAACCCAAATTCGTGTAATAAGATCTGGACTCTGAGACGTTTGACTGCCACGACAAATTGGCCGTGTGTAGGGAGCGCTAAAATGAGGCGAGAGAGAGAGAAAGAGAGAGAGAGAGGGTGCAGTGAAGATGGGAGAGAGTGTAACAGGAGAACTCCCGTGGCTGATGAAGGCTTTGTCTCCTCATGCAGAGTTTGGCCTTCACCCAAGCAGCACTGCTTTAAAGACAAACATCATGTCAGTCTCAGTCATCTGCACTGACGCCCACGCCTGTGTGGGAAACACATGGACACTCTCTCTCTCTCTTTCTCTCTCTCTACCCTCCCATTTCACTCTCTCTCTCTCAACCATTTCAATCTCTTTATCCCTCTCTCCAATTTCTCTCTCTCTATCATCCCCATTTCTTTTTCTCTCTCTCACACACACACTCTCTCTGTCTTTCTCACTTATCTTTTCATCCACTTTTTTGTTCGTTTTTGACTGTCTCTCTCGCTTTCCTTTTTCTGTCTCACTCCCTCTCTTCCGGTCTCTCTCTTTCCTTCTCTTTCTTTTTTATCTGATTCTTCTCCCTTCTCTTCTCCATTCTTGTCTTTTTCTCTATCTTTTTTCTATCACTGTTTCTCTTACCCTTACACTTTCTTTCTCTCGTTCTGTCTTTCTCCTTTTTATCTGATCCTTCTGTCTCACTCTCTTTTTTCTCCATCTATTTGATTTCTTTATTTCACTCTCTCTACCATCTTCTCTACTATATTTCCTTCCTTTTTTCTGCCTTTATTTTTCTCCCTGTCTCCTTTTCTCTGTCTCCTCTCTCTCCATCTTTCGCCTTTTTCCATTTCTCTATCTGCCTCTCTTTCTCATTCTTACTCTCTCTTTCACCTCTCTCTTTCATTCTCTCTTATCCTCTCTTTTTCTGTTTTTTTTGTCTCTTTCTCTCTCTGTTATTTTTGTCTTTCCATTCTTCTTTTTATAAAATCCTTCTCTTTTTCTTTATTTCTGTTTTCTCTTCCTCTTTTAATCTGACCTTTCTCCCTGAGGCTCTCTTTGTCTTCTTTCTTTTTCTTCTTTCCTCTCGCTCACTCTCTATCTTTCCCTCTTGTTTCCTCACTGTCTCTTTATTTCTCTCCATCTTTTCTTTCACTCTTCTGTATCTGATCTTTGCATCTGCCTCTCCTTCTCATTCATTCTCTCTCTTTCTCTCTCTCTCTCTCTTTCTCTCTCTCTCTCTCTCTCTCTCTCTCTCTCTCTCTCTCTCTCTTGTGCATGCCAATTTGTTGCATATTTCCTTCTTTCATTTGAGTTTTTTTTTTTTTGCCTCTTGCATTTGATTACCAATCCAACTCGTGTCCAGACTCTGTCATTTGTGGCGTTTTACTGGAGTTGAGGGGTTGATCTGCTGCCCTAAGCAAATGTATTATTTATGAAGGGAAGGGGGATTACAGGCTTGCATTTAAGACCCAGTTTAGTGGAAGTCATTTTATTACGGGCATCCAGCATCTTTCATTGGTCTGCTCTACAGGCCCACTGCAGTATTCACAGCACTGTGTAGCCCTCTGTTCTGTCCTAGTGGAAGCATACAGAGTGAAGAGAAAGCCCACCTAGTTTTCCAGTTTGATTGTCGTGTTATTAATGACGCACTGTCATGCTGTAGAGCAGCGATTCCCGAGCGCAGGCCTTGAGGCCCTTCTTACACTGCACAGCTTCGTGTTTTACCTGCTCTAACAGGCCTGATTCAGCTCAGGCACGACTTAATAATTAGCTAACAGTGTGACTCTTGAAATAGAGCAGGTACTAGTTAATTAAATAAATACACTGCCTGTCAAAAGTTTGGGTACACCAAGGGTAGGTGATATGGCAAAAAAAATCATTACTCCTCCACACGTCCCAATAAACAATGCGCCTCACAACAGTTAGTTTTCATGAGGTCGGTTTCAAGACCACAAATGTTAAACCCTTCAGTTATTCAGTGTTCTTGAAGAACTGATTATATCCACCACTGATTATACAGTATGTGCCACCCCTAGTTCACCTAGACCTCTGATACTTGATACTACTGTTGTTTGGATCACATCGAGATCTGAGAAGTTTGGTAGTCAGAGCAATACTTTGAGCTCATCATCATCTCTATTAAACAATTCCTGACAAATGTGTACAGTGTGGCAGGGCATATTATCTGGCTGGAGGAAGCCACTGTCATCAGGAAGTACTACTGCCATGAAGAGATGTACCTGGTCCGCATCCTTATTTACGTAGGTGGTACATCAAATTCACATCCACATTAATGTCTGGACCCAAGGTTTTCAGCAGAACATTGCCCAGAGTATCACACTCCTCCACCAGGGAACTCATCAGACCAGGAGACCTTCTACCAATACCTTAAGGCCCAGTTCCAACATATGTGTGCCCATTGTAAGCACTTTTAAAGATCAATCTGCAGGAACTGTGAGAGAATATTCAAGCTACAAGGAATGTATTGTCACAGGACACCATTAGGAACCTCTACAACTCCATGCAGAGACGTCTGGCACAGCCCAACCCCATACTGAGAGACACTACTTCTGTATGTGTAGCTCAATAAATATTGCCCATATCAGTCTAAATTTATCATCATTTGTTGTCCCTGGTAACCTTATATTCCTTCCCAATAGCACTGCAATCCGACAAGTCATATATAAACATTTAAAAAGCTATTTGTTCCTCAGACATCTGATGGGGAATACACATGAATACAAATCTTTGTAGTGTGAGTAAATCACACTTTGTAGTGTGAGTAGGGAAATAAACACACAGGTATGAGTGTTCTTCCTCTGCATTTCAACCCTGCCTAAGCTGGGTTTCTCTATGAGCCCCCGTCATGGGCTTGCTGTCTTATTTACAGCATATCCTCGTAAAATGAAAGGCCCTCTTGTCACATGTCCAAAGAACGGCTAGCCTCACCAGGCCGCTGTATTCATTTCTCCTTTAAACCTTTTTTTTAGTTGTTAACCGACAAAGAGTGAGAATGAAATCATTGTAGTACACTAAGCCAAAAGAATTACCGCAATGTTGGAGCCACCGTTTTAGTCGCATTGATTTAGCTTTTTTCCTCTCCCTGTCAAACTGTGTCTCTTTCATTCAATCAAATCTGTCATTGCTGTTTGTTATTACGTAGCAGTATTTTGCTGCCTCTATAAGCATGCAAGGGAAGGAAAGGATCTGAGAACAGGCAGCTGTAGAAAGTGAGAGTGGGGGGTTACATTTGTGGACCACACCTCGCCCACCACTGAAACATCTGAAGAATTTTCTCATAACCGAGTTCACGTCACTGAGCTCACAGAGGTGATGGCTAAAGGAAGCCTGAAAAATGCGCTTGACCGATTAACCTGTTTATGAAAGCCACCATTAGTTTATCTTAACCCATACAATTTTTGAAGCCCCAAAATATCTGCTGAACATAGAGGATTGGTTTTTCAGTTCCATCACGATATCAGGGTATATTAGTCAGAAGCGGATGAGTGGCTCGCTGAGTCTACGGATGCTTGCACCTCACTCTTTTCAATCACTTCCTTCCACAGGAAGTCTCTCCAGCCAATCAGCTCAGCAGCTACCACTGGTGTGATATGGAGTCATCTGTGGAGCTCGCACGTCTCTGTACAGAGCTTAGTTAACCCAAAGACCTACTTTTTAGGACATGTGCATCCTACTGTAGATGTTGGGAGAGTTTGCTGAACTTTTCGAACAGCTGAATAGGTCGTTTGTACTATTGAGTGCACATGCTGCAGCATCCTCAGGGTGGCTAACTCTATGACTTTGAAATGTCATTGCTGTACACATTGTAGACATTTGCTTACATGAATTATTATTATATATGGTTTATGGAGATGTATTGATTCAAAACCCCAATATAATCTAAGTACTCTGATATTGAGTATCACTGAGACCAATTTAATCCGATTGTTACGTTTCTATAGTCAATAGTCAAAGTCACGCAATTAAGGAAACTATTCTAGGCTCCCTGTTGTTGCCACATTAAATTCACTTTATTTTTAGCGTATGAATAATGTGGCACTTTCTTTGTAATATTTTGGTCTACTTTTTCCAAACAACCATTTGCACTGTGTCTTATATGGGCTTCTGATCTAATCTGTTCGAAGGATCTGATCATCTGGCTCTTAGTTATTTAAAAATGATGGAAAATCACTTCATTTAAATGTACATAGTGGTGTCAGTGTTGTTAAAAAGGCAATATTAAAATTTCTTACTAAAAAGGACATGTTGTGCATTTTTATATCTGTGTATACTGTATATTTGCATCTATATCCATGTTCATTTTATGTCTTAAGTATGCTGATGTGTTGTAAGTTTTAAATTACCTATTTCAGTTATTAAACCTGTTCTGGTTATACCATTTGATCTACTTGGTTGTGTCACCTGACTTTGCAGACTCATTTCAAATTGAACAGGCATCTTCTTGGACACCTGTAAAACCTCTGTCCTTGAACTTGAGTTCATTCTAACATTCATTCAAAAAGATAAACATTATTATAATATTTATACAGGTTCATGGTTTTCTTGAGGTTGTACCACTTGACATGGTAAACTGGAAACATTCTAACTAAACTGACTGATATTTTTTTCCAAAATTTGTAAATAGGCTACTGATCTTGACAATGCACCATGAAGGTTGCATGGGGGCTTCTTCAAGATGCAATAACCTGGCGCGTCTTTAAAAGCATGTCAAAATAAAAATCCTTTGTTTTTGGGTTGTGCCCCCTGACAACTAAGGAGCTAATAACTATTTTTTTTGTGTGCGGAGTACTTTTAATGTTGCCTTATTTTGCAACATAGTTTTTGTTTAAAGGTAAAAAAAGCAAAAAAAATAAAATAAAATAAAATAAATTAAAAACAATTTTGTGGACTAATTAAGTGAAATAACCATTTCATGGTGTTATATAAAATGGTTATTTATTTGCAGGCAGTGGCATGGAGGTGGTGAACTATGACACACTTCTGTTACAGTACAGCTTCAATAGATAATATAATATAACAATAACTAATAACAAATAAGCTGATAATAAGCAACACTCCAATTTCAGAGTGATAGTGATAGTGAGAAACAGAGTTGAATGTCTGAATGAAACTCAGTCACTGTTACCAGTGAAATGGCCAAGTTCATAAAGATATCAAAATCCTGTTTGCACTGACATGTCAAATCATATCATATATAAGTAGCCTATGGTCTCCTGAGAAATACAACATAAGTCATAGGTTTGGGTGACTATAGTCCCATACTGCAGACATTTAGATCACTATGTTAGCTTCTGTAACATGTCTTTCTACTGCAGGTTGTGGATAAACAGAGTGCAAAAGTCCCATAAATACAGCCCAATAAAGATAAACAAAGGATCATCTCTGGTCCTGGTCCACTGGACAGCCAACGTTTTTCTGTTTGTTACAGTGTCAAACAAGGCCAAAAAATGCACAAATATAAAGGATGTCTTTCTTCACATAAAACATGACATGCACAACATGTCTCTGCTTGTTTCAAAGAGTTATGAAAGAGATATAATAAAAAACATAATCCCTGCTGTTTCAATTGTAAAGTCATCATCTTACGGTGTGGAAAGCAAACCATTCCACTTGACTGATTCATTGTCGGCCATAGTCAAGGTGAAGGACTAACTGCATGTTAATTTAGAATCCATTCACAGTGTTAGCAGTTTTCATGTTGCATGCCAAGATACATATTCACTCTGGTTGTATGCAAGTATGCACTCTGTCTCACTTTAACATGGCCTAATGCATAGAGGCCCTTTCTGCATAGCCATAAGTCACCTCCGTCTGCAGTTCAATCCTTGTTGTCACCCAGGCAGTGAAGGATGACTCCGCTTGTGTTATCAGTCTTTGTTTAGTTAAAAACAGATGCATCTTCACTCAGTAATGTGTTCCTTAGATAGCTTGGTGTCTGCTGAATCTACTATGAATTTCTATATAATAAAGCAGCATGCCATAAGACATTGTGCTTTAAAGTGATTTTATCATGAGAAGCAATAAATAGAGAGCAACACTGAGAGGCTTTAGCCTACATACAACACTAATACCTAGAGATGACCTGATACCAATTTTTTCTGGTCTGATAACAATATTAAAACCTTTATTGGCAAATACCAATCCAATAAATCTTACTGTACAACCCTGCATTGGTAAAATGACAAAGTTCAATTTAATTGAAATGTGCTAAGGAACTTATGCTAGCGTTCTAGCGTTACAAGACTGAGAAAGAAAATCTCTGACAAGGTTTGTACATTTTTGAACACGCAAAAAAGGCTTAAAGAAGGCCAAGCACCACCCAACATACAGCATATGGGAAGGTTGTTTGATTTGCTGGCAAAACGCATCAGTTTCCATTACTGGATGGGACATGTCCCACCCATCCCACCCAGTTCCTATGCCAATGGTTTCCAGTCTGTTCATCTCACTTCAATCATTTTTATTGCAACAAAATTGGTTTGCCAAGCTCACAGACTGACCAACACTGTCATTAGCCACATAGGAATCCTGTGCCCTGCGCACCCACGCATGCTATTCTTTCTGCTGTACTTAAAGATTCTTCAACTTTAAGTAGAGCTACGGTTGTGTGTGGTAAAAACCGAGTCACATGCCTGGGTTCTAGTGTCTTGAGCGTGTAACAAAAGTCCTTGTTGTCCACAGTGTTGCATGGATGCAGGTTGTGTGGATGGTGTTATTTTCTTGGTTCACTTAGATTTGGAAGGTAGTATGGTCAAGCTAAGTGTTTCCAGTGTGGGATGAATTTTCAGTGGGGTTGATTTGACGTTGGAATTGCCGTTATTGGTGAGCGGTATCTTTAGATGGTTCTGTGTGATGTGAGCCCTCATGTTTGCAGTGTTGTAAGTTTGTTTAACACTCCTTACAGATTACATGTCATATTTGTGTTCTTCATCCCTGATCTTTGTTTTGAACACCTCCTTCACTGACCATTAACTCAGCTGACCACACCAGAAGAAAACTCCATCTAGTGTGCACTTCAGTCTACTTTGTTTTGACTATTTAGTGGACTGAAAAAGCAAGTATATTAGTACAAAAAGAGTTCTCATTTCATCTTTACTACTACCACCATATAAGTTGCAGATTTAACACGGTATCTAAAGTTATGCAAACAAAGTAGTTTGCATGGTTCATGGTTCATGTTATATCATCACATCAATGTTAGAACACAAAAACAAACATTCGTGTTATACAATAGATGTAATATTTTTTATTATTACTGGATATATATTTTTACTTTAGATTCTACATGACTACACTTTAATCTTGATCCTATCAAGTCCACAGTGCATCGTTACCTGCTTAATCAGTCTACGTGCTGTAATAACAGTGTAATGTGTCTACTGAGGAATATATATATATATACTTTCCAAAACCTTTCGAGCCTACTGACTTGCAGACGCCATCTGGACCAAGTAAACAATAGAGTCAGGTCCAGCTGGGAGCAACATAGCCCATATTCCGGTCAGCCATGTGCCCACACCTGCCTTTAAACCAGATCCTGCTGGAATGCAGACAACATCCATATGTAGGACTCAATTAAATCTGATGTGTGGAAAGGAGCTTGAGGTTGGACATGTATTATTTTCATCGGTGTGGGCCAAAGTTTCCTGTTTTTGACCGTCAACGTTTAGCACCATGGCTTTTTGGCGGTTTGTGGAAATCACTGTGGCCAAGTGGTGGTCCAGACTCTTGTCATGACCACAGTGTTAGTATTGTGCTGAATGCCCACCCTTTGGTTGTAGCAGTGAGATCTCGGCTGGATTAGCATGTGTTTGCCTTGACTCCGTCTCCTTGTTGTTTACTTTAATGTTCCCTTCCATAAACGGCCCCTTCCAGCGGCGCCCCACGTGCGATCAGTCGAAACATGTTCTGGGGTAACGGCACTTGGCCACGGATAAAAGTAAGCATGGAAGTCAGGCGTGACCTAGCAGGCTGAAGGCCCATTAAAACGCTTTATATCCTTAAAGTGTGGCCTCTGCAGGAGCATGACCTGTGCATAGCATGTCTTGGTAAGACTATTCACTCCAGGTTCTTTCTTTCTTTTCAGTAATACAGCCTGTGGAAATATATATTTGAAGAAGCCAGATTAGAAAATCACCACGGTTTAATGACACAAAGTCAGGTACTTGTACCAAACTGCACATCTATTCATTTTCACCACGTTGAAGGCAAAGTCACCATTAGCTCCAATAAGACCTCAATTAGGCCTACTGTAGATTGCACTTGCATGGCCAAATGGATATGTCTTCTGAAAAGTTTCAAGAGATTTCAGAGAAAAGCCACTAATGGCATTCAGGCCACTCAGTTGTTCTCCCATGTTGATTGCCAGGCCACAGTTATGCCCAAGAAAGTAAATACATCATACAGAAATCATCTGTCCAGAACAACACGCCAGTTCTTGGTTGAGAAAACATAATAGACATAAACCACACTGAAATCTTTACCAGGGGGACTTCCAGAGACCGTTTAAGGGTGATGTCCTCTTTGTAACCATATATAGACGCCTTCCATATTCATCTTAACTTCAGTCACTTTTTGTCTTTGAGATTTTCCTCACAATATCTAAAGGCTTCATTGTTGCGGTTGTATGCAAAAGTTAGAACAAACATGGACAAATGACATTTTTAGTCTGCTTTTCTCAGTAAAAATAATGCATCCTCTATAAAGAACACACTTGAACAGTGTACTGTGCATTTTCTCTTTATTTAGTCTAACATATTGGAAGAAAAATGATACATAATATTTGAAACATGCCATAACTTTTCCACAGTCCATATTTAATGTTTGTTTTTTATGCTGTGTTATTCTGTAAAATCATACAGTTCTGTCCTTTTGATGTGATTTATCAGCACATAAAACATGTCCATGCTCTAGGCTACTTAATATGGGTCTATTAAACATAAATAGACTTGAGTATTGCAGTATTATGGTTTGTAATACTGCATCGGTTCTCAAAAAAACAGTGTTCATTTTGAATGAACAGTTTAAATGCAAGTATTGGTGGCAGACAGTGGTTCATTCTGTATTGTGTTTAAACCCACTAGCTAAGTAGTAGTGTTGTTCAGCTGTTAGACTCTTCCACTCCAATGTTAACAAGTAGCATTAGATCACACTGCTAACAGTAGCATTAGCAAATGCATTCATGCTATGCATATAGTGTCATGTTTTCCTAAAATTAGATTAAAAAGTCACAATATATTGCATCATAACCCTTGTATAATGATACATATCATATCACCAGCATACAGCCAGCCACATGACAACATGCAGAACGCCCCTCCCATAGAAAACCACAGAGAAACGGTTCCCTAGTCTACAAGTGGTTTTCACTCATTTGATCAGTGTTGAACTAACTATTCTTCATAGCTCCTTTTCCCCTGATTTCATTGTGAGCTTTAAAGTTGAAGCTAATGGAATTAACACTCTTTATGTGACTGCTAACTTTGGTAATAGTAAACGTTTTAATGTCCCAGAACACAAAAAGCTGTAAAGCTCTGTCGAACAGCGGTGCTTAAGCTTCGCCAGAGGTGTTCTTGTTAAGTCAGAAAGCTCAGCCATGTTGGCTCAAACCCACGTCGACTCCACAGGAGGAGACGTGTTAATTAATCATTTGTGACTGTGAGCGTGCCAGGGCTGCCGTATTGCAGCCAAATGGGCCCACAGCTACCTCCAACAAAAACACATGCATGTGCGGCGAGTACACACATTCGTCTGGGTGAACACATTGCGTTGACACGCAAAGAAATGCATGTCTTCGGTGTGTGTTTTTCAGGGAGGATCACTGTCACAGAACGCAGAACGTCACTCAAAGATTTACTATTACAGAACTTCATAAAGAATGTATCCCTTTGCAGTGATGTTATATTAACAAGCGTAGATAAGTGATGTATTGCTTGTGACTTTTAACTGTACTTGTTAGTGCATAGCAGTAGTGCAGTATCTATCCACTGCTTTCATAAGCAGTATTGTAAAGGGGCTCCAACAGAAACACTACAGAAACTTCACAGTTAACTGCATTCAGTACTGTGGAAAAGTCAGAGACAACCCTTGAATTATTTAGTTTCCAGTCAAAATGGCCATTAAGTACAAGTTGTTCGCTTTTCAGGAGATGTTTCTGAGGAGGTTAAGATAAATGATGACCCACTTGCATAACGAAGGAGAAAAGGAATGGAAATAAGTGGAAAAAAAAAACAAAACATGAGCTTGGAGAACTGGACCAGAGCTTCAACTTGAAAAAATGATTAAAAGGTACAGAGGAAATGAAACAGTGCAAGACCTGATTGACCAACAAAAGTGTTACCATTAGTTGAGCAGCTCAGATGAAAATCAAGCCTCACTTTTGCTTCAGATCTGAATAAAAATCAGCAGGTGTTCCTGTCCATACTTCCACTGTGGGAAGACAACTCAACACTGTGGATGTGAAAGGATGTGTAGCTGCCAAGAAGCCATATATGTCTGGGAATTCTTGGATTGTGAGAAGCAGAATATGCAACCAATGTCTAAAACTGAAATTTGGAAGGGTGAAAAAATGTCCCTGCAGATTTCTTTGCAAAACTGAAAGCAACTCTTCTGAAATGAATGGAAGCTGTAAAAAAAGGGCAATAAATTAATTAAATTCAGTCACAGAGGCTTCTGTGTAATTTTCCATTCTGTATTTCCTGCTTTTTTCCTGATGCCGAAAAATAAATGACTTACAGGCCATTCTGCCTGGAAATGAAATAAATGAATGTTGGTCTCTGACTGTACTGTATGCTCTATTTTGCAGATCCTGTTAGCACCATAACGAAACAACAGAAGCGTCCAGAAGTGGCGTGTGTGTTATCCAGATGTCATGAATAATATGTATGTTGCCTTGTTTTGGATGGAGGCCACTAACTGTATGACTTAAATTAAATGGTTAGTGGTAGTAAAATATTTACTGCCCTTCATCTGGTGAAAAGATTTTTTTCCCCCTCGCTCTCTTTTTCATTTAAAGACAAACTATGCATTGCATCATGTACAGCAGGCTTTTTTTGTTGTTTGTTTAAGAGAAGAGGTTGCCAGACGTGTGGTTCCCCACACTAGATGCCTGTTGATAGGCCAATGTCCTGCAGCGTTACTCCAAATGAACATCTGAAATGTGCCACATTTCCAAGAAGCGACGGAAAAAATGAGGAGGAAAAATATAGCTGTTGCACTCAAGCTAGGCCATGCTGAGGCAAACATACAGACCTAGACCTGCTGTCTTACATACGGGGTAACATGAGGAGAAACAGTAAATAGGAATGATAACACAACAGTGCTTTTGAGCTGTAGAGTCAAGTGCAGTCACAGCATGAGCCCTCCTTATACTACTGGACAGAAGAAGAAGAAATAAGGACTACAGTCATGTGTCCAGTCATGTGCTGACAATTACTTGGAGTGGTTCAGTGTAAAATGTTTCTGATTTGACTTTATAGCATGGACAATTAGACATTTAGAAAGTTTATAGCTGACACAGAAGTTTTGTAACCATTCTCTCAAAAGGGAAGATTCTACACTTATACTAATACCACATTTGCAGGGATGAAGGAAGGTGATGGAGGTGCTGAAATTTTAAGCAGTGCACACAGTGATGTCATTGTAAATTTGTCTTGCTAATTAGATTATTTTTTGGGGTAATTTATACCAAACAAAGTGCTATGATGGGGCAAGAGATGACACTCAATATACCTATCATCAAAAGAATATTTGCATCCCAAAGGAAGTGTCAAATTGCAATGCTATTCAGAAGGAAGATAAAGGTTACCAGGAACAATAAATGATGATAAATTTAGACTGATATGGGCTACTCATACAGAAGTATTGTCTCTCAGTATGGCTGTTGCTAACGCAACATGCATAACACCTTAACATCAACTCATACTTGTAATGTAGTGCAAAATATGTGTACTTAGTTTTGATTTTACTAACAGTCTATGCTTAGACAAAAGTGGTGAGCAAACAAACAAATTCATATCTGAATCCCCAAATTAAAAACCAAATACCTTCAAAAAGCAAATATACAAATAGTTGAATAATCAACCCTTTTGTGCAGTGTTATAATATATGTCATAACATATAACTGCTCTATATAACTTGGAGTGTATATTGTTGCTGTCCAAAGAAAAACATGTATCTCCATTTTTGTCAATGTTTACTTTTATGCATCATTTGAACACAGCAGCTGCTGTTTACAATGTGTGAAAATTCCATGTTGAACGGACCAATAGAAATGGCCTAAAAATTGTTTGGAAAAAAGTCTGGTTCCATTGACATTCAAATTAAACTAGGGTTTTGGCCTCTCCTGTAAAGCTGCCATTTTGGAGATTCTTGTTTTTCTTTAGACAGCGATGATATGTAATTCATTGCACAGCTCACTGGGTAATTAAAAATGTCATTACATAACTTTATTTGAATAGCACATTAAAATGAAGGTAGAAGTGAACAAAGTACAGTATTTGTCTTGCATGAGGCTGGGAGTTTATTTCCCTCTCTCTCTCTCTCTCTCTTTCAAACTGGTTGTGATTATAGGGAAGGAGAGAGCACTGCTTGGTGACTGTAGAGTTATAGTTGCAGGTTTGTTGGATTTTGCCCCCCCAGCCCCTCAGGTTTATCTCCCAACACCCCCCCTGCAGGTGTGCTTTCTGACCGCTCTCAGTCACCTAGAGAATTCTCTCTTTGTCTTCTCCCTCCTTCTCATCTGCGTGAGTCAGTCAGAGGTGTGCTTTACCAGTAAAACCTCTTCTTCACCTGAGAAACTGAGTGAAGCACACACGCACACATGCTTCAAAAGAACGGAGGTCACTGCCAGTCATTGCTGCAGGGCTGGCCTGTCTCCTTTCACAACAGGCTTGTAAGTGTTTGCGCTGTTTTCAACAGGTGTGATTTGCTGTCTTCTGGCTGCAGGATGAGGATGAAGTAGCTAAAAAGAAATCAGTTCACCTTATAAAGTGGAATTCCTCTCACTTCTCTCTCAGTGGCTGAGTTGTATGAAAAGTCATTAACAGCAGATTGATGTGAAATGGTACATTGTAGAGAAACTTACTACTCAGTCCTTTACAGTGGTGGTGATGGGAACCAGAGGCCAATTTAGCCATTTTATTTACTATCCAAAACCAATAAAACACCCTTAAATCTAAAAAAAAAAGATACAGATTTTGTGTTGGGTATTATTTGGCCTCACAACACCCTGAACAAATCCCTCCTCACTGGATGTTTTAGGGCAAACAAGTCATAGGGCAAGATAAGCTCACCAGACCAAAAACTTGCCACCTTGCGTGTGTAAGAATGTAGTAACTTCAGGCCCCAGCAGATGGCGCTGCACGAGGATGATGGGGCTATAAATACCTGTGGGGTGTGTGATGGGATTCATATTTCCCATAGACACGGGTCTACCAGCAGTGGCAAAAATCCCAGTCTACAGGAAACTCTCCTCTGAATTGTGCCAGGGAAGGCATCCACCAAATCTGGCCCAACTGCACAATTGTCTGATGCAAGAGTGTCTGAACATTCATGTTGCCTGCATCCAGAAACTTGTCCATTCCATGCCAAAACGAATTGCAGCTGCTATTCAAGCTCATTATTTATATCAGAAATATTTCATGTAATAACCACCTGTGAGGGAGCTTTTAGAGGTATTTTAGAGGCGAAATCTTTAGATATCTGGTTCCTGTCACCAACACTGTGACTCTTAACTGTCCTCTTTAAGGTCAATGCAAAAAGTGTGTTTCCTGTTGTTGAATCTTCTCATTAATAACACAGTTTCTCAATGCTGCTATTATGTTTTTTTGTGATATGTAAAGAGAGTTCAACTAAGAATGCCTAAATTCATGGATTTGTACTGTCCTTGGTCTCACAGCTTTACTACATAACTATATTTTTCAATAAGCAACCACATGAAGGAGAATGTGTAAGTATCCTTACTGATCAGAACTGTTCTCCAAATGAGCTTGAAAACAGCTGAAACTGTACATGCTGAGACATTTCACTGTAGCCAATGTCAACATGAATGTGGTATAACGAGTTTAAGAGGCCATTGCTAAATTCTCCAAGACGCTAAGTTCATCAGAGGTAATGCATAATGATACTAACACTGTTGACTAACACTGTTGCTATATCATTTAGAGGTCAATACTGAGTCACAGGAATTATACAGTCAGAATGGCCACACATTTAAAATGGAACAATAACAAATCATGCAAAACTTTTAAAAGATTCTGAACCAAATTTTTTTTTTTTGGAAATATATATGATCCATGAAGCCTATAAAGATGTTAAGCCTTAACATCAACTTTATATGTGCCTGTACAGAGACTATTAGGGAAATATACATTATCATCATATGTAATTATTTACTAAATATTTATTCTTATTTTAGTACACAGTGTCAATTTTTTACATATAAGGAAACAACATATAAGGCAATTAAAAAAATAAAATAAATAAAAACCAACACATTATAAAATATGTGGCATAACTTTTATACATGCATGAAATGCATAATATGATAATACTATGATATGTTAACTTATTTTTACTTAGAAAATCAACAAAGCATATTTTTTGGCCAAGGGTGCCTGACCTTTTGAATATGATTGTAAGTTTAACTTGGGACGTGTCAAGTATCATCATTGTTAGTCTTAACTAGAGATATACACATATACTTGAGTACTTAGTTAACAGTTTGAGGTGTCAGTATTTAAACCCTGAAAACATTTTCCGGGTTTCCTTGACTGACAGCATAGATTTCATGTGTTAATCGGAATGTAAACCTGATTAGCCAATACTCAAGGATACTCACCATCAGAATCAGAATGAACATTCCTAGTCTGTACCATAATGTATTAGCTGGTTTCTAAAGAACAGCTGTCTGTGGACTTGGAACAGCGACTTCTTACACAAGCTGATGGACATCATGTTCATTTGAAGGGCTTTTTGATATTGATCCCAAATGGACTTTTATTGACTTCTCAATCAGATACCAAGACATTGATAACCCCTATCTTTTCAGTATCAGAGCAAACGTTTGGCCTCATGATTTCAGTCATCATCGCCAGTAGGCATGCAATCCTGCAAACAGGCTGATAACACCACTGAAACTCCTTTTCAACATGTGTTTGATCAAATGTGTGAGCATTGTCTTATAAGAAAAGATCAGAGATCTCCTAAACAAGCTCATTGCTTGAGACAGAATGTAAAGACAGGGGGGAGTATGGCCAGACAGACTGGATTCGTGGCTATCTTTCAGATAAGTAGGATATAGAGACTGGTAATTAAAACCACTCAGAGAACCGGCTGGTGAGATGCCGGGGAAGTTGTCTGTTGAAGATTAGTGTCTGGACTCCACAATATGGATAAAATACTAGTATTGCAATTTATTGCTACATATAGTGATTTTGATGCATCAGTTAGCATATTATGACATGACTACCCTTCCATTAGAACTTATATATATATGTGTGTATATATATATATATATAAACTCAACACAACAAGACTTGACTGCCTAGGCATTCAGGATGCGACTTGGATTCTAAAGATGAGTCACTGGATTATCATGTAATTAGTATGTAATACAAAGTTATGTTAAACTGTTAAATCAAAAGGACACCAAAATCAGGTCAGTTCAGTACAATTCATTGGAATTCAGTACAATTCCATTCAGTTCTGTGTACTGAACTGTATGTACTGTACAGTTCTGTGTACTGAAGACATCGTACAAAATGTAACAGGCCCTAATACATAAGAACAGCTGTGCGGAGGTCACAGTGTACTGCACCATGTGTGAAACAGCTGTAATAGCTATCCTAAACTGGAAGTAAGTATTTTTGAAAGGTGATCGGGAAACAATAATGCAACGTCCTTTACTGTGTAATGAAAGTAGAGTAACACAGAAGAGGCTAGATGGCAAAACTAGGGCTTCTAGTCTTGAGATCATGTACGAGAAACACTGCTGTATATCCTGTTTCTCTTCTTGTAATCTGGCTCCGTGAACCTTCCCACTGCCTAGTCTGTCCCTCTGGCTGTCTCTCACCCAGCTCCATTCGCACGTTCTCGCTGTATTTGCAGAAACAAAGACGTGCACACACATACATTGTGCTGCACATTGCAAAGGAAGCTCTTCATGTGGGGGATGTACAGAGGTGTTTTCTCTATAACTCACTTCCTCTCTGGCTTTGAGTATGCTCTAGCATCATGCTTTCTAGGCATGTTTTTTTTTTTTCCTTTTTTCTTCAGAGCTCAGGAGATTTTTCTATAGCTGATTAATTACGGAGTATTATTCAGTGAATCAGCACATAGAATCATTATCCCTACTGTGTTGTCCTCTTACTTTGTCCCTATTACAGTGCCTTCATCATTCAAATGGCCTGCCGAAATGGGACAATGGGCAAGAGAACTTGAGGTTGCTAGGTTTGCATATGTTTGTGACAGACTGGTGCGACATTCAGGCTGTGCATGTACAGTACCCAGAAAAACAAAAGTACTTAAAAATGGATATTCCATCTTTTTGAATGCAGCAGTGGCAAAAAAAAATCTTCCACCACCAGTGCCAATGGCAGTATTTTACAGCAGTCAGTGGAACGTTCTGTCAGGAGTTCAGTGTTCACAACTTTTGTCATCAGCTGTAGTACTGAAAATAGACTCGCAACCTGGGGATTCGATATTTGACGCCAACTTGCAACCAAGACAGTCTAGACTCGAGACTCAACCCACACTCCAGGTGCTCATAAAATGTTCTTCCACCACCAGCAGCAGTGACAGCGTATCACAGTGCAATATTCTGTCAACAGTTCAATTATCACACATTTTTGCATCAAGTGACACACTAGAATATTACTGGCATACCTGTTCATATATACACTCACTGTCAAGAAAACAGTTTCACAAATAGTTGCACCCAGAAGGAATTGACAACTGACAGATATGAAACTTGGTGGGTAGGTTTGACGTTGTGAGACACGCGAATGATTCAAGTTTCACACTCGGCCACACATGTACTATAAGCAAGGATGGGCCTTATCACTGTACCTGACTGACCTCACAGCCACTTTTGCAAACATTCAACAAACAGCGATGCCCTCCATGAGTCCTGTTAGTGCCAGAACCATTAGCAGATGGCTGCATGGTCCCGCTTTTGTCTTAGTGGAGATAACCATGAAGCCATGCGTGGGGGCACCGTGGTCAGCAGCAAGATTGTTTGTCGTCACACGTCCAGAAGGCCTGGTGTCACTCCACCTTCACCCCTACCGCAAAATCTGCAGGAAGAATATTCAAACTGCATTGGAAGGATTATCACAGGACACCATTAGGAACCTCTACAACTCCATGTGGAGATATCTGGCATGTTGCATTAGCAAACATGGCGGCCCAACACCATACTGAGAGACACTACCTCTGTCCTTCTGGGTGCTATTTTTTGACGATGTGTGAATACGGGTATATGGTTATATCACTATTTACATAGCTGTTTGCTGCCATTGGTCTCTGATTACACCAATTCTGCTATGAAGCACATAATTACTAGATTAGATTTTTTTCTTCTTCTTATTGCAGCTTTTTCCTTCACCGTGCACCAAAACAAAAGATGCCATATTGCTGTATCTGTCAGAATGATGTAGCAATGTAGCACCTTATAGAGCACTTATTATTACAGAATACTTATTTTTAAGAAAAGAAAAGACTAGTCGACTTTCTCTGCAAAGAATTGTTTCTGATGTGTAAAACCCCCAAACCTTGCCGTGTTGCCCAGTGGGGGTGCTTGTTTTCTTATTTAACCAAACCTAAACCAAAATAACAAATCATTCTGTAGATCCCTCTCTCAAGACTTGTATACCCAGAACAGTGACAATTAAATGGTTTTTCCAATCCGGCAGACAGTCCATTAATTGCCTTGATTTACAACAGTGTAGTGTTTCTTGCTTGCCTCATGTATATCACTCCTGCTTTGGCAACTCTTGGTTAATAACAGAACTGTCTTACACAGCACCTTGCCTTCAATACACTTCTCCCCCAGTCCATAGTAAAAGCTCCCCCTCTCCAGCCATTTCGCTCCCATCCTTCAGAAGAGGAGCTTAATTTGATGGCCCTCGTAACAGAATTAAAAAGCAATTAGCGTCCAATCCCTCCATTGGCGCGGCAGAGTGGGGCCACCTGTGGGTCACTTTTTAATTTGGTGAAGTGCTGACTGTTTATCGAAGTGGGGGGACTTTGATATACTGAGTTGATGGCAAATCCTGTTAGCGGTAACTCCACAGTCGCTGCAGAAGTCTCCTGCCGACCAATTTCCATCTAATCCTCTGGTTAGTAGGAGGACTCGCCATGTAACAAATTATTAGGGGTGTCATCTGGCCTCGGGATGCGAAAGTCCTCCCTTGCTTATGCGGAAGATGAGATGTACAGAGGAGGAGCAAGAGGGGCGAGAGAAAAGTGGGCTTAATTAAACTTGCCTGATCCCTGTTATTTGTTGGGAGTCTAATTGTAATAGTGTCTACCCTCTTAAGACTCCAGACACATCCCTCCAGAGACTACACGGTTTACACTGGAGACTATTAATCTGTTTATACCATTTTGATTTGTTTTATTCGGAAAACTTCATTTAAAATAATCTCTTTGTTGGTGTATTCATTAAGGAGAAAGCCCTTCTCCCTTAGGATCTTATCTTAGAAGCTCTCAGAACTCTAATGACGTCCAGTCTTGCAGGTCTTACCGGACATGCCTGACTTTCTGAGCCCAAGGGGCATGTGTTTTACATGTAATCCTGTGGGTGAGGTACTTGACCTTGCATGACCCTTCACCTCTCATTAAGGCAGCTGTTCCCTCTGGCTCCTCTGTGTCAGTACTCACTGGAGTAGACGTGAAGCTTAAACTGTGCTTAAGCAACTCTCCTCTGGCCCCATATGTGATGAGGCCTAGATGAAGAAACTACAGATCAGATTTGGAGGTTTGGGTGCTAACAGTCATTAAACTTCCTTGCATTTCACATGCTAAGGGTTTTTAGACCTAGCCCAGGAGGCCCACCTGGACAGTTTTGGGGTTTTTCCTGCCTGATCTTACCTGATTCAGCTCAAGAAGGAAATGATAACTATCACATTACTCAGATATGGGGAAAACACAAAACTTTCTAAACTCAGGCTAATGCAACATCATTGAACAGCACACATGCAGGACAGCACTAACTGTTAATACTGGCAAACCATGGGGGTGAGGGAGGACCACTCTCTCCCTACCCAGTTAAATAGTTAAACATAAACCTGAATGATTTAATTCATTTTAAATTCATTTTTTAGCAACATTCCCCAATATTTATGTAACATTTGGTGTTCAGGGGGTTAACAAAAAAATGATATAAACTCTTTTTTTTTTCGTAATTATAAAAGACAAAAAAATGCTAAATATCAGCAATGAGAGACTCATACATAGACATATCTCAGTAATGGCAATTAGGGTAAAAAGAAAGTAAAAAAAAGATGAATTTAACTTTTTGCTGTAGCAAAGAAACTGTCAACTGTCCTGCTAAGGCATATAAATATTGCTTATCTGCATGATAATTGACCATTAGCTATTTTTACACATGGCTTGAGGCGTTTTCATGAGAATGACCCACGTGGTCACAAGAAACTCATCTTTTAGATTTTTGCCATGTGCTTGAAATGCCACAAGACACAAATTAACATTCAAATGTAATTCATTATTTAAAGAGCGCTGGTAATCATATAATTGTGCAATTACCTTTGAGTAGTATATCAGGGAACACAGAGTAAAATATTTTAAATGTTTGTATATGATATTAGACTTGACAGCTACATATAGTTAATATCCAGTAAAGATTGAATTAATATAAAAGAAAAATCATCAGCTTAAAAAAACACTAATCAAACAACCACTGGCCGTGGCTAATGAGCAGCTTGATTGACAGCTCTCTGTCCAGCACTCCTACCCTGCTCCGCCTCTCATGCAGAACTAAAATCATTATCCAGCTCTTATGTTACAGTAACAGGACAAAAATTTCACAGACAAACAGACGTGCAGACGGACAAACAATGTATTAAGCAATGTGTGAATGAAGGAACAGACCAACAGACGTGTGGACGGATGAAGCAACATGCAAAGGAATGGACAAGCATGCAAATGGACAGATAAACAAATGGAGAGATGCTGCAATGCATGAATAAAGGAATGGGTGAACTAACAATGTTCATGTAAGGATAACCAAATTAACAGGTGACAAACAGCAGGTGGTCTAGATTGATAGCTTTTGGTTATGCTGGCTTAGCTTTAGCTAGCTAAGTTCCTCTGACTCTGAAATTGCTTTGTGTGGGCGGGGCAAGAGACATCAGTCTTCTGATTAGTTAGGAAATGCTTACAGAAGTGTTACCCAAGATTAGGACCACCCGGTTCACGTGGCAAGGAGAGGAACATGGTGAAATACAGCAGACATTTGTGAGACCCATGCTGAACATGTATTTTGTGGCACAGAGGTACAAGATTAGCTTAATTAGAAAGAAAACACTGATTTTTTTTTTTCCCAGGGGCTTTAATGAGTTAAATTCACCCTCAGCAACAATTACAGTAGGAGAAAATCTTACACAAAAAGCCTTAGAGGACAGCAGTCTTTCAGTCACTCCACACTTTTACTGTGAGTGATACACAGTCCGTGCCTGTGACACTGACATAAACTGCCAGAATGATTCATAGAGCTAATCATTGCTTCTGCCTTGGTGAAAAGCAGAGATGAGTTCTAAGCCCTGTGAGTGGAGCTTTCTTCATGCTGCGTGTGTAAATCTACCTGAAGGCTGCCACCGTCAGCTAGCACACCTGAGCCAGCAAACCCCCCCAGGACTATAATTACCAATGCTATAATCAAGCACAGCTGGTACAGCCGCTCACCATGACTGGGGAGAAATATCTGATCAGCCATTACTAGAGAGAAGAACGCAGGTGTTGGCTCAGTGACCTGTGGGTTAACCTCTTCTTCGAGGGGGAAAAATTGACTACTTTTCTTCTTGTTCTCTTTAAATACTGGTGTGTCTAAATGTCATCATTTGTATTCTCATGCGAAATCAACATGTTCCAACAAAATGCAGAGAGGTAGGCCAACGCGTACAACTTCAGACTTTCGACTCCATCTCACACAGTTATGTTTATTAATTATCTTGATTGGCCACATGCTTATAATATCGACAACTATGTGAATAGCATTATCTGTCCTGTCTGCATTGGAAAGGAAAGAGGACCGTGTCCACAGGCAGCAGGATGTGACATCACCGTTTCTGATTTGAGTAATATTAGATAACTAAGCGACACATTCAGATTTCGTGATAAGATATCTTTAAGTAGGTGGAAGGCGCATTGTTCCGTCTTTGTCATTTTATACATTGCTCATAGCCACAGAGCCTGACTGGGCTACAGACCACTGGGAGGTCATGAAGGTAGTATACCGAGCAAGATAACCAAAACCTTGGTTTTTTGTCTTTTAGTTGGAGCTGGGATGATGAGCTATATAAATATAAATAAATAAAGAACTTCTAATACAGTTTCTATTTGAGCCAGAGGGGGTGCAAAGCCTTAAGGCCTTTTCACACTAAAGTTTCACAGGAAAACAAACGCAATAACACTGACATCTTTCACTTCAGAGCCCAAGTTTACTCTTGTAGTTTTTTCTTGCATAGACCTCCAAGCTGAAGCTGAACCTTGAGCTCCATCATACACACACATACACACACTACTCCAGAACCCCTTATGTTGTTTGTTCTGAGCAGCTTCTGCTTGGAGCTAGAATGCCATTATTATTGTTATTATTATTATTATTATTATTATTATTATTTTCTTATATAATCCTTCTCCATGACTCACCTAGGACACTGTAGGCACTCTGTATGAAATGTTAATTCTGTGTTGAGCTGCTAGTGAGCACTGAGGGGGAAAAGGGAGGGGTAAGATCTCCTCTGCTATGAAAGCAGTTAATTCCTCACCATATAGATGGGTGTGCTGAGGTAAAACCAACAGGGCAAATGCCAGCTTTCTTCATATCAAGAAAGCTTTTCTTCATAACTTGACATGAGAACATGAGAATTGGTAGTTTTTGCTATTGGGACCCCCGCCAGTGCAAAGTGTCATTTTTACACCATTAGGTAAATACAAATCATGCTTAAATCCCACTTATGGACAGCTGGCACGTCCATAAGAATTTACTTCATTGTTTTCCTGCATCCTTTTCTCTTTTAGCTCTCGCCAGCCCAAGATTTATTCTAGTCTCCTCACTGGTCATTTAAGTGGTTATTTGTTGGCTATTTTTCTCTTCCTTCCTTCTGCTAATAGTGTGTTCTTCAGCCTTTTCACACCCTCTGTCACGATGCCTGTGCTAAGCTAGCTTCTAAGTTAGCTTCTTCTTATAGCTAGTTGAATTGCTGAGCTCTTGCAAGATTTCTCAGGCCAATTCCTCCAAAGTTACACCCGTAGACAAAATTGTTGGTACCCTTCCGTTGTAGAAAGAAAAACCCACAATGGTCATTGAAACAACTTAAAACTGAAAACTCTGCCTATTTAAAGGATGAAAAGTAGTCACTGTGCTGTTTGGTATCATGGCGTGTAGCACACTGAACTGGACAACAGAAAGCTAAGGAGAGAGTTGTCTTAGGACATTCAAGTTGTAAGTTTAAGGTCTACGGGGCTGTAGCCAACCTCCCTGGACGTGGCTGCAAGAGGAAAACTAAATAGTAACCAAAGAGCCCAGAACAACTTCCAAAGAGATTAGAGGTGAACTCCAAGGTCAACGTATATTAGTGTCAGATCACACCATCCGCTGTCTTAGCCAAAGTGAACTTAATGGAAGATGACCCAAGTGGAACCACTGCAAATCAGAAAAAAGTGAGACTGGAATTTGGCAAAATGCATATTGACAAACCACAAAGCTTCTGGGAGAATGTCCTTTGGACAGATGAGACAAAACTGGAGCTTTCTGGCAAGTCACATCAGCTCTATGTTCACAGACACAAAAATCAAGCATACAAAGAAAAAAACATTGTACCTACTGTGAAACATGGAGGAGGCTCGGGTATGTTTTGGGGCTGCTTTGCTGCATCTGGCACAGGGTGTCTTGAATCTGTGTAGGGTACAATGAAATCTCAAGACTATCAAGGCATTCTGGAGCAAAATGTGCTGCCCAGTGTCAGAAAGCTTGGTCTCAGTCACAGGTCATGGGTCCTCCAACAGGATAATGACCCAAAACACCCAACTAAAAACATCCAAGAATGGCTAAAAGCAAAGCATTTAACTATTCTGAAGTGGCCTTCTGTGAGCCCTGATGGAGAGGGCACCCCTCGAACCTGAGACAGCTGGAGCAGTTTGCTCATGAGGAGTGGGCCAAAATACCTGTGGACAGCTGCAGAAGTCTCATTGAGAATGACAAAAATCGCTTGATTGCGGTGATTGCCTCAAAAGGTTGTGTAACAAAATATTAACTTAAGGGTATCATCATTTTTGTCCAAGCCAGTTTCATTAGTTTGATTTTTAAATGATTCTGTTGAACCACAATTCAAAAGCAGTGTCTGATTTTCATTAGTTGATTTTCAGTAATTTTTTATTTATTATTACTTTAAGTTATTTCAGTGACCATTGTGCGTTTTTCTTTCTTTAACAGAAGGGTACCAACAATTTTGTCTACATAGTGCCGTAGTAGGAATTCCCAGCATTGAGTGTCAAAGAAGTTCTTTTTATTTTTAAGCTGTTATTTTACGGTAAAATTGTAATAATACACTATTAGAAGTGTAGGCTTGATTGCTTAATTCTGGTTTTGTAAATTAAATACATTTCCATTGAAAACGGATGTGACAAGGTTGCAATGGTTTGACTCTGAATGGTAGCAGGTCATCTTCAGTGACAAGTGTGCCAACGAATCCGTGTGTGGAGGCACCGTGGTCAGCGCCAAGATGAAGGGTTTATTGTCACACGTCACATGTCCAGAAGGCCTGGTGTCACTCCACCTGCACCCCTACTGCACAATCTGCAGGAACTGTGTGAGAATATTCAAGCTGCATGGGATGGATTATCACAGGACACCATTAGCTAACCTCTAGATCAGCATGCCGAGACTGGCATGTTGTGTTAGCAAACATGGCAGCCCAATGCCATACTAGAGACACTACTTCTGTATGTGTAGCTTAATAAATATTGTCCATATCAGTCTAAAGTCTTTATCTTTCTTCTGAATTGCATTGCAATGTGACACTTCCTTCTGGGTGCAACTATTTTTTTGATGATGAGTGTATTTTTGCCATATTGCCGACCCCTACAGTCCAACACCATCTGCTTTTGTCTAACAACTAAAATAGTTTAATTCATTATCTGTGTTCCGTGGGTCTTGACATTTAACCTCCAGTTCTGAGCTATTTTATAGACAGCATTGTGCTTTATGCCTTTTAATTTCTGCCTCAGTTCATTTTTGCGTATTGATGTTTCAGGGCCTCTTTCTTGAAAAACGAGCAACATTATCATGCTGTCAATAATAGTTCTTACATAAAACATCTTATTTCCTCACTACGACTGCTGCTGAAGTTCTGTCATGTGTTGGCTGTCGAATATCTGGCTCTGCTGCATTTCCAGCCTGTGTTCATGACTTTGACAGCCAGCCGAAATGAGACCGGGACACAACAGGAAACGCACAGCCATCACAAAGCGCTGCCTTCTCTGGCAGTGGTGGAGAAAAAAGAGGAATGAATTTATGTAGGGATTATTTTTCACGATCCCTCAGAGTGCTGCAGATCTCTGTGCTGCCTCTTTAGGGAGGACAGCCGAGGGGGGGTCGAAAGGGGTAAAGTATTTGGCAGCTGAAACCAGGTTCCAGATAGCCAGGCTGGAGCGCTCGGCCTCTTGCTTAATCATATGTTATTGAGCGCGAGCCGATACTTCAGATGGTGAACAAATGCTTGTTTGGAGGATAAGCTTCACAATACGCATTTTCACTCTCAGGCCTGCTCAATGAGCCTCTGCGGGGAAAATAACAAGCCTGTATTGATGGAGAAAGCAAACAAAAACATTTCTGGCATACATGTTATTCTCTCTCTCAAGGATGTTGTAACGCTAGGGTGTAGATGAAGACGGCACGATCTGAAGGAGAGAAAAACTGCGCTTTATCGATCAGCTCAGACACAAGCTTCAAAAAAACAGCAGGGAAAAAAACTGTATTATGAAACAGTTTACCCCTGGAACGTTTGGTGTGATCACCAATGCTAATGTTCAAGCAGTTTGATCCAAGAATATTGGCATGCTTCAATCACCACAGATAACCCACATTGACCCAGGTCATCTGAATATTACATTCCTGTTCTTTGACAAGGTTTTTTTCCCTTGTTTTTGGGATGAATCCAACGTCCACCATCATAGGAGCTAATAGACTTTTTAGCAGTGCATTCCCCGAAACCCAGTTAAGCGAAAAATAAAAGTACAGATGTGTCTGCTTTCCATTACATCTGGAATAATTCATCATGCTCTCAATTATAACCAACACTTTTTGCCTGCTGGAACAGTGGTCCAGGCCATTAACACATAATCACGCTTTGTGAATATAGGTGGGTGTATGGAATATAAGCTCTTGGCTGACTTTTCAGTAAGTAGTTCCGTTGAATTTAAAGCGGCTCAGAAAAGGCGACAGTGTTGCCATGCTGTCATAGCGACAACAGCCACTGAAAATTTACAGTTTCTAACTCTCTGGTCTTCATTTTTAAAGTAACCTCCAAACTGCTGGAAACAGCCCTGTCGTTGTGCTGGGCTCTCAGTGGGAGAATATATTTCAGATGCAACCCTTGGGCTGCGATGAGACTGGATTTACTGCTGTTAGTCAACTCCTTTTTCATTGTTCATGTTGGACACTACCAGTTATTCATTGCTCACAGTTCCACAATGAAATTACAACATGCACAGATGTCTTTGTGGAACTACTTTTTTTTTAAAATGTGATTAAAGGGACACTTTGGTCAAAATGAAAAATGTAACTGTTGCTATATCTGTAAACATACATACTTGCCTCTTACTGCAGCCGCAGTCTCTAGGATGATTTAAAAACTTAGGTTTCCTCTGGTTTAAAGATTAGGAAATCCCCTTCTGATGATATATCTTGAAGGTAAATATTCTAATTCTCCATCTGAGTTATTCCTATGATTTGATGAGCAAGTTGGTGGTATATCACTAATGCAAAAAAAAAAAAAAATTGCATCCAGCAGGAATCAACAACGACAAGAATGAAACTTGTTGGGTAGGTCTGACATCGTGAGACATGCGAATGATTCAAGTGTCACTCTCTCCCCCACATGTGACATAAGCAAGGATAGGCCTTATCGCTGTAGCTGACTGACTATATAAGGTCATCCTGTTGTGCTTGCCTTCCATTCTGATGAAGTATGCCTCTGAGAAGAGATGAAAAGCAATTCGATCAGTTGGAAGAGTTGGAGAGGGGTCACATCGTAGGGCTACGGGAAGCAGGATAGTCTTATCGTATTGTGCGCCATACTGGTCATGCAGATACTACCTTAGCACATTGTTGGTGGCAGTGGATAGAACAAGGCATGCCCTGGAGACATGAAGGATCTGCAAGACCTACACGAACCACGGAGAGAGAGAATCGACAAATTGTCCAACATGCGTAGAGTGACCCAACAGCCATGATTGCAGACATCAGCGCCAGCACCATTGGCAGACAGCTGCAATGCAACTACATGCACACAGACCATTACGACGACTGCCCTTAACACCACATCAATGTCTCCAAAGACTGCGATGGTGTCATGCCAAACTGTCATGAAGTGGCTCAGAATGTCAGCGGGTCATATTAAGTGATGGGTTCCTGCAGGAACTGAGTGAGAATATTCGTTTCACAGGATGGATTATAAAATATTGCCTTTATCTTCCTTCTCAATAGCATTGCAATCAGACATCTCCATCTGGGTGCAACTATTCTTTTGATGATGAGTGTATTTATTAGCCTGTAGATCAGGGACTAGTAGTAAGGAACTGTTGTGATACATAGGGATTCCCTCTGGATGCGTAATGTATGCTGGGTATTGTAGTGACAAAACACTGCTGGATGAAAACAACAGAGAATTGTGAATTCTGTCAAACCAATTAGGCTGAGGCATGCAATACTGCACTACAAAACATGACAGACTAACATATAAAATGCTATGTTTAGACCACGACACCCCTTTAAGGTTAAAAAACATGAAGTCAACCCCTAACAAAACTCTTTGCTCATATACAGTCTTAGTAAAACAAAGGCGTGCGTGTGTGCTTTTAAAGTTAATTGGAATAGAAACTTTAAACTTGTGCAAAACTTGTTCTTTAAAGAACCATCTATTTAAATGTTACCTAGAAGTTCTTCCATGGCATCACATAGCACTGGGTAATTTCTGAAGGGTATCTATATTTACAAGTGCGTTTCACTATTAAGGAGAATGTACAGAAATCAGCTCATGGGGAGCAATCATAAAGCAATCATGAGGAGTATGTAAGAGGCTGCAGAACATTCTCAGACGTACCATGACATTACCATGACAATATCTGTCCCTCCTCCCTCATATCATGGTCATTTCATTAGCACAGAACAAGTGCCAATGTCTTCACAATTTATTGAATTAACTTTAATAATACAATTTGAGCCGTTCTCTGGGAGAACAGTGCGGGGTGACAAGGCCAGCAATGAGAGATGCCCTTGTCCAAGAACACACGGGCCTCTTGTTCTCCATGTGTAGGTGTTTTGGACTGGATCGTCTGGACCGGTTCTGTAATTGTGGCGAGGAATGTCAGTGTGTTTACAGCGAATAGCTGTGCCCCTGGTAAGCATTGTTCCAGCCGGCCCCATCCGCAGCCTGCAGACTGGGGCTGGAGACACTGCAGGCAATTAGACTAGGTCTTTATCGTAACTTAGTTAGTCCTTAAAGACACTGTGAGAACTTGGAGACAGGACTCGACTATGCAGGCAATCTGGAATGTGTTCATCTTGGATTTTCAAGTTATTTGCCTGAGAACGGTTAGCCGGAGGGGCTTAGTATAGATACATTTTATCTCTGCAAACAGCGACTGGAATGAGGTGTCTTTAAAGCTGGGTCAAGTAAACGCTGACCTGAAGGATACACTGTAAACGTAGTAATGAAAACCACTTTGGCTCTATTAATGTAACTTTTCATGACCACAAGGGAGCGGCCATCTTTGTTTACCTTGTGTTGGAACTTCCACTGTGACGGCTGATCCACTGATACAGTTTAAGGCCACAGGGATAATAAATATACAATATGAGTAGTAAATCGTGCTCAGCTAGAGGGTGTCACTGTAGTATTTCACTTGAACAGCAGTATTACGAACACAACACAAGACTGTTGTGGGGCACCATATTACATATATCCACCTCCTTCCAAAGAAGAGGATCTGCATCTATGGCTCACTCACTCATCTTCTAAACTGCTTTATCTTTCTGGGTCATGGGGGTGTGTTGTGCTAGAGCCTATCCCAGCATTCAAGAGCTGGAAGGAAGGAAACACCCCGTACAGGCCACCAGTGCATCGCAGGGCAGACACACAGACAAACAAACAGTGTACCACCCCTGCATCTATGGCTGCAAGAGCTACATTTAAGACATCCCATATCAGTTTGTGGAGGAGAAACCAACACCAGAACATCCTTACCCAGAGAAATGGCTTTGATATCAAGCTCCAGTTAAGCAGACGAGTCACAGCTAGCTTTTCCATTCTTCCCAGCCTGTTACCGCAAAATAGTTTGGGGCAACACTAGCTAACATTATTGGCAGCTGACAGACAACAAAAGATAAACTTGCAGCACTGTGTGCATGAGAGAAACACGGAATTATGCACATCAATATAATGTTGCCCCTTAAAATATACAAGCTTACCTTCTAAATTACTGCTGCGGCATGACTGCAGGATCTTCCTAAGCCAGTACTGCATCCATCCAATTCAGCTCCTCTTCACAAATCAAGCCTTCAGGAGCCTGAGCAGAAATCCGCACCAAACAACAGTGCAACTACAGAAAGCAAAAAGGTTTAAGAAGGGTGTAAATCTGAGCTTTGATGCTTATGGATTATGTTCAGAACTGCGTGAATGCATGCGTCCACAATCATGAGTTCTTAGAGGAAACATGAGCTTGAGTATGAACCTTTGATGAAGCAAGGTTGTCCCATTCAGACTCCTTGTATCTTCTTTGGTCCCCTCCGATGTAACTTTCCTCATGTAGTTTGTTGTTCTTGTAAATTTCAGATAGTAAAAGCAGTTCTAACCAACAAGGTAAAAAACAGACTCTTAAAAGTTTGTGTGGTGCAATAAGGTGAATAGTGGGAGGAAAACAAACAAACAATTTGAAATCTGCTTAGGAACCTACGTTGCTTCTTTTTTATTGTGAGAAATCACACGCTTTATTTCCTAGAAAGTAAGTGGAAGTGGGTGTGTGTACATAGATTGTTCCTTTGACTCATCTGAATCTGTTAGGCTGGAGGTTAAGGGGGGAAATACTACAAAGTACTACGAAGTATGTAAATGATGTTGACTTAAAGTGGACCCTGCTTTAATGTGGACCCTTATAAAATGCACATGCAAAAATTAATATTGTGTGACGCTTAGCACACTGTAGATCCTAAGGTACTCCATAAGTAACATTTAACTAAATATCCATTATTTGCCACTAACCTGGAAGATGAATAAGATAGACTTCATAAATCTAACTACTCCTAAACCTAGCCCTTACCATAATGTAGTGAACAGTCACCAGAATGTTTGCTAATAACTGAAGTACCACATGTATTGAGGACCTTAAAAACATGTGATGTTTAATTATATGTGACCAAAATATGATAATATCATAACGAGCTAGTTGTCATTGTGCCGTATACACAGTTATTATACACTGGATGTTGCTGTCCATAGGCTTTCTATAATTGATTGAAGTCTTTTTTTAATGCATACTGTTGTTAAGTGTGCCAGAAGTTTGACAGTAACTGTAATATGTTCATGACTTATCATTCTACCATCATATTCCCTAAACCTACAGTACTGCATTTGCTAGCTACCATTAGTGAGATTAGTATTAGTGTATGATGATTCTATTTAATATGGGCTAAAAAGTACAGACATGTATTTTGTGTAGTCCTCAGTCATCAAATCTGGTAGGCCCTGAGGGATCGCCTCTGGTATATGGCTCTGAACAGTAGTGGAGCTGTTCTGTCAGTGCACTGTGTTATTCATGCTATAAGTATAGGGCTCTGGAGCAGTTCCGAAAGGTCCAGCTGCTGTACTTGTCCATGAATTCTACTTCTTTTTATCCTCAGGCAGAGGGATTTCTGGAAACAAAGCCACACGCACACACACACACACACACACACACACACACACACACACACACACACAGCTAAAAACTGTCAAGGTACTAACAGATCGGACACTGTGGTCAGTGCAGAATGCAGAGCTGTAAGGTGTAGTGGCCCCTTTCTCAGCATAAAGCACTTGTGGGCCTAGATTCTCACGCTTTCTCTGCTACACAGTATCAGACACATACAGACATGGTGATTAGCGTATTGGCCTCAGTTCATATAAGGTTTCTAAGAAAAGTTGACCTGGTTAACGAACATCCGTCCGCTCGGCCAGGCACGAGATGTATCCATCCACCCTGCTTCCTTTCTTATCTGATCACAAGCACAAAACCACCAGTGACAACCAGTGCTGCTGCGCTTATACTACTCCTGGCGTTATCTCATGAACAATTTGGGTGAGAAAAACATCTGAGAAAGAGTTTAGCACACAGAAATGAGATTGCAACAATCTTAGAAACATATTATGGAAAAAAGGAATTTTCTTTTAGGTGGCCACCCTCTAAACCTCGAATGTATGTGTGGGCAGACACTTCAGTTGCTAAGACTAATATCTACATAACCTGCACATTAGTTTCTAAGTGAGTACTAGCTAATTACATTTATTCAGTAATGCACTCAAGTAACATTGTCATGGAGCTGCACTTTTCAAATTCTGTTTATTCTTAAATGTTGAAGTTTAGTTTAAACCAGAATAAGAGTGCAAAAAAGAGAAATAGCATCAAGCCCTACAAAACCTACAAGTTCTAATAAAGTTTTAAAGCAAATGTTTTAGTCTGATGTTCACAGAACGTTTTAAGGATGTTTATCATTTCAGATCATGTTCCTATGAGGTTACATGTTAACTAAGACATAACATTTCAACTGCAACTTTGAGAGGATGTTGTGAGGATGCTGTCAGGGCCACAGATTATCTTACATGATGACAAAAGAAGAACATTCTCATCATGTCTCAACATTTGGAAAATGTTTTATGGATGTTACCGAGTCCTGAGATGACAGAATGTCTTTAGAGAACGTTCTCCTGCCTTTAGAAAGAACATTCTGGGAACCAAAAGAAAACTTCCTATTGAAAACGTTAATGGAGCATTGCATTGCATATTATCAGAACGTTTTTAGAACAAAACATTTCTAGCTGGGAACTTTCTATGCTGATAGATACAACTGGGTGTAGGCGAAAGCAGGGCACAAACTAACACAGAGTGAACATGTTACTTGGGAATGTAACGTAGTTGAACATGCTTTTAAAGCATATAAAGGAAAAAAAAAGTAATATAGTGTAGCTGTATAGTTTGGGGACATGAGTTGGGAAGCTTGTGTGATTGAAGATGTGTGGCTTTCTTGTATCCATATAATACATATAAATATATTGATCTGGCACAAATGCTTTTAAAATTATAAGAAAAAAAAAAACAAAACAACATGTTACTTTCCCCTACTAATCTTGTGGCATGACATGAGCTCATAACAAGAACATCTGGGGAAAACGATGAGAACGATGAGAATTTGTTAAGGGCTGGACCCCAATATTCAACTATACGGATATCTATTCTTTGGGTAGGTATTTTAGCATTCAGATATACTTTTTCCTGGCTAAATGTAGTGTTACAACCCTGGCCTGAGGGAAACAACACTAAATTACAAACAGACTCAAATCTACAAATCAGAAGTTTATTGTAAATAAGTAAAGTATATAAGGAGGTTTTTTTTTTTTAAGGACAAAGAAAATTGGTGGTGGCCTTGCTGCTGCAAGAGGAGGAGCTCCAAACAGAGGGGTGGAGCCCAGTCTTATAGGTTCCCAGCTGGTACCTGTGATCAGTACGCAAGGGTCATATCAGCTGCTGGAAAGAACAAAACAAAACTGAACAGAAATAAAAAAACATCAGATGCATCAGTAGACTATCAATAAGGATGAACTGCGAAATACTAGTTCAGGGTTTCTGAAAAAAAAACTTGACTGATGACTCAAGATCATAAAGAGTCCATAAAGCAGGTTTATTTAAAATTTGCTGAAAACAGGCAAAGAAAAAAAACACAGCCCTCTGCTCTACTCCAGAAAACCCACCAATCCACCAGAATTCAGGCTCTTCAACATAAACGTCTGAGGTTTGAATGAACCAAAACACCCCAACAGAAACATTTCCTCTCTTCAAAAAACTGAAGTACTTACCATGTGATGTGGTGACGTCACAGTACATTTTGTCTGCTTGTTCTCGTATTCCTTAAAGTACTGGCCAACCCCATTGTGCTATTATTCCCTAGCTTGCCGCTAAGAGAGTCTCGAGGACCTTGTAGATGGACCAAAGCCATACTGTGAGTGCTGCAGCACTCTGCAAGAAAAACAGCGAGCGGCCCCAGTTGGAGCGGAACAGGCCCTGCACGAGGAGTAATGATCCACTGTACTACAAAACAGATGCAGATTTTCTGAATGAAAATTCACCTCAACCTGGACAAAGCTATAAATATTTCACATTGATTACTGATGAAGCTTTAAAGCGGAACAGCCCTAGGATTTGGTTGGGACTGCAGTATTCTGGTAATATTTTACAGTAATGTAGTGTTCCTAACACCTAGCCATGGTCGATGACACCTGCATAAGCTTGTCATGAGAATTGACATAAAACTGACAGAGACACATTCATCAATCATACATGTTACATTTGCCAACTCTGATCAAATTTAGCTAAAGTAGCTTTTCTTAATATTTATGTAGGTTTATATCAATTGTCATGATGAGTTGTCATGAGCGCAGCCCTACAGTAAAGTGTGCTAACGCAACATGTCTTGGCTTGGAGGTTCCTAATGGTGTCCTGTGATAATCCATCCCATGCAGCTTGAATATTCTCACACAGTTCCTGCAGATTTTGCAGTAGGGGTAGAGGTGGAGTGACACCAGGCCTTCTGGACGTAAATGACTTGTGACAACAAACCGCTCATTTTGGCCCTGACCATGGTGCCTCCACACACAGATTCGTTAGTTGTCTCCACCAAGACAAAAAGTGGGACTCGCCACTGAAGATGACCCACTGTCATTCGGGCTCACTCCATGAGAGTCTGGCACGACACCATCGCAGTCTTTAGAGACGCTGACGTTAAGGGAAGTCATTGTAACGGTCTGCGTGCATGCAGTCCTGCATCCTACCAATGGCACTGGCACTAACAGGATAACTGTTGGGTCAGTCGGCTACAGCAATAAGGCCCATCCCTGCTTATGTCACATGCGCTGGTGAGCATGAAACTTGAATTATTTGTATGTTTCTCAATGTCAAACCTACCCACCAAGTTTCATTCCTATTGGTTGATTCCTTCTGGGTGCATCTATTTGTGCAACTATATTTTTGATTATGAGTGTATGCAATATAAGTTAGCATAACTAAAAAGTGCAGCCAAAAAAAGGAAACAAAGCACAAACTACAGGAATTTGGGGGTGGGTTTTAGAGGGGGGTGTACCCTTGTTAGATTGTTTAATGGATTGATGCTGCTGTTTTGTGAGTTATTTGCACTTTTCCTTGAGCCATTATTTTACAGAAAAACACTTGGGTTTGAGTTTAGGCTACTCCACCCTCCCACACATAGTTACAGAATAATGAGTCTGAAGATCAGTAACTGAGTAATGAGCCTAGAGTTCAAGGGGTTAAAACACATGAGGCGTTCAATTATTTTCTAATGCTCGAGGCTGTTAACCAAATTATTTTGTTACAGTTTATACATGCTAAAACAGACAGTTGATTCTTTGGGCCACAGACAGTTTATGGTGTGTATATTACTGAAATAGTGTGTGATACTTCCGAGGCCTCACAATGCTACTGTGTGTGACCTTCTCTCTATCTCTTTCACTCTCAATCTTTCTCTCTCTCTCTCCCACACGCGCACAGTCACAGAGCTCTTGAGGATGCCTCATTGTGGAGCAGGAAGCTCCAATACTGCGCATGGAATTGTAGAGAAAAAAAAAACTTAACCTAATAGAAGCACGCTCATGTTAGCCAGCTTCCGTGCGCTTTATGGTGGCCCCAGATTACATAAACAAGATTGGCAGAACCAACACATCATAGCCGGGGCATCCAGTCTTTCTGGCCCGGCTCATTGTCTCTGCAGAGGTGGACGGAATAATGTGTTGTTCACCGCATGTTGGAAAAGCAGCTTTACCGCTGGTGCGTTCCTCTAGCTGCTGAGGAGCCTCAGGGAAAGCAAGTGTTTCCTCTAAAGAGGGGGGGAGGGAAAGAACCTCCATATAATGGATGGTGTAGGCGCTGAAGACGTTTTGATATGGGAATTTCCATAAGTTGCTGAGAGGCCAGTGGGGGCTCCCAGTGAACTCACCTCACAAGCTTCTGTGTATTACTGGGCTGCGGGAACTGTTCCAATGTTGAAATACCTTCAGCCTGCTCTCATCTCAGCAAGCTGAAATGACTTCAAATGGAAAACACAGCATTAGTCACATCTCATGTATGTCTTCAAACAAGCTGAAAACAAATCGATTTCTCAAGCAGATGGTCAAAAGTATGTTGTGTTGAAGTATGATAATTACCCGAGCATGCCTCGATATTGAAAATACTTGACAAAGTGAGTGAATTAAAGAGGAATTCTACCAATTTGTGTACAATTAAATACAGGTAGTTAAAGTTTCCATGGAATGTATTTATTCACCGTTTCAACAATGCTCTGTCTACATAGAAGGTATGTGTCTTTGGTCAGGATGGAAAAGGCCTAGATGTGGTTCTAAATCCTCATATACACCCTATGATTTGGCCCTAGAATGAAATAAACTGTTTTCCTTCTTTTGGTGGGCTCATGAATAATTTGATGAGCTCTGCTCTGATTTGCTGGTTTACAGCAAGACACCACGACGACTCACAGAAGCTACAAAACAGTAAACATGTCGAAATAAAATGAACATCTGTGTAAGCTGTATAAGTCGCCATGCTACAGTATATAGCTAGATATACTAGTTACTTAGAGCTTGTAAGTAGCTAAGATCACCTATACCATCTACTTGCTTTCAGTCATCGACATCAACACAAAGTACATTAAAGTTGTTACTTGTATGAAACTTTCAGTTTAAGATGATCTGCTTTATCCGGCAAACACTGATACAATCACATAGCATGCCTGCTACTTGTAGGCTGCTGTTGGGATTGTGATGCCAATGAAGCTGGAACTGCTGAGCGAAACCTGCTCAAGAATCCAGACTGTCCAGGATTTTATGGGAGTTTTACTTAAAAATATTCGCTGGCTTGTTTTCTTAACTAGAGCTGTAGTTACATTCTGGAGCCTGTGCAATCTGTAGTATTTAAGATGGAACAGAACATTTAGTTAGGAAGCTGACGAATGCCTTGCAGGGTAAGAAAAGTGCTGACATGCCCTTCACAGCGTGGAACAGTTGACTTCTCCACATAGTCCTCCATTTTTATTGCTGTTGCTTCGCTGTTGCATATACATTTTGCGGGCATCAATATTAATTAAGTCAAGACTGTTACTTAGCAGTTTAAGATTTTCGGCCTGTTTTGGCCTGTAAGATTTTTTAAACCAACCATCACGGTGGAAAGATGTGGGGCAAAAGCTACTCCTGGATACCATCAACAATTGAAAATTTAAGATGGCAAGTTTCCCTGTAATGAACCATTTCACTCCTCTGAATAAGACTCTTCACATATGAACAACTGAATTATTTAAATAATTTAAAATAATAATAAAAAAATTCCCCTTTAAAAGAATAAACTGTATGAAATGTGGATGATGTGAATTGATAAATTGGAAACTGTTTGTGGTTTCAATGATTAAAACTGTAATAATTATCCAAACAGACCCAAGACTGCAAAACTCCTGAACACGCTCTTACCTGCGTTTGTTTCATCTTTCTCTGAAACTGTTACTAGGACGGCTCTTTCGTAGCAGTGAAAGCTGCGCTGCCCATTGTAATGAATGCAATAATTACATGTTGTTGAGATAACTGTAAATCATTAAATGACCTAACAAGTAAGGTTATTTTTAAAGGGGAATTCATCAATATTCTCATGGGTACAAGAATACAGGTCAGAAGATCTCTCATTATAGAAGGTGTATGGGTCCACGCATGCGTGCCTGAGCATCTGTATGCAAGTTGCATTTTCTTCCTCTTACTAGCAGCATACATAGGGATTGAATTTGAGAACACAAGCTAGGGCCCAACAACACTGTTATTTTTATTTGTTTTTTGTTTATTTTTTCGTCTGCAAAAACAACTACGTTCTGGATCTCATTTTCTGTAATTCACTTCAAGAGCAGCCCTTATAAAATCTGACATGCTGTTTGATGCCATCTGATGCTGGATGGCATATTTGCTGATACTGAACAAAGGAAGCATTTACTGTAGGCCCTCGGACAGAAACGTTAACTGCATACCAAAGGCTATGCCAGACTTAGTCACCATTAGTTCTGTAGACCGTGTTAAGGCCCAAAGCGAGAGTGGTAGGTCATGGCGCTGGTTTGACATGTACAGTATAATTAACAATCTGAATAAGTTTGGGAAGAACAGGACTTTTTTAGTGGTGCTGGATCGCAGTCGTATGATGAGCAGATGCACGGGTTTACTGTAGATTCATGCCGCTTCCTCAGTTACTGCATGCACATCTCCGTATGCTTTATCAGCTGTCCATATCAGGTTTACTGACATTGCACTGATACAAATCGCGGGGGCATGTCATGAATGAATCAAACGTGTACTATCTTGTGGCTTAGGTGAAAAAAGTCCTCACTTGTGAGCTGTGTTGTTTTGTTTTATCGCGTATGTGTTTCTCCAGGGTTGACTGTACGCAAAACATCATCAGTTTGACCGACGCTCCATTGTTGAATCCGCAAAAAATTTCGATCTTATTATTGCAGGAAAAATTGCATGACACAGATTCAAGCCAAGCCGCGCAGATGTTGATTCAGACACCACTGAAGCATAAGGAAACACAATTAAGAAATGTTAAATGGATGATATATTATCCTGGTGCCAGACATATTAACTCTTGAAAACTAGGAACCCTATTAATCATGTTGTAGCGTGCGCAATTACATGTAATACTGAGCCTGCTTGACTGAATATTGACTAGCCTCATTCGATTGTTTTACTTTGCATAATACCAGCCCATTTATCTGCTGGGTTCTGTTGACCAAAGAATAGAGTGCGAATGATATCCCTGAATAAATGGCCACAATTTATGTACATATTTTAGCACATATCCATGCTGCGAATAAGCAGGAGATGAAGGTTGTTTTTGGTATGATACGGTTGTGTCTATGCTGTAGCAGCAGACTCAATAATAATAGGTTCTGTGGATATCTTGGTCTAGGTTTAGGCTGGCAGTCTTAAACATTTTTCCGCATGCGGTATATGTATGAGTTCTTTAATTCCCTTTAGGTCTAAGAACACTAAATATGGTTATCTAAACCCCATAATGATGTGTATGAATCTGAACTGAACTTGGGATTCTGCTTAAGTGGTCCACGATGTTCTTAGACCTCTAAATAAGCTTTTTTTTTTCATTACGTCTAGATTGTTATACCTTTGGAGGAATTCCCAAACTGTATAAGTATGGAGCGTCTTTATTCTTCTTAGCTCTGTATAATTAGCTGCATTGGTGTTTACTGACGTGTCTTGGTGACAAACATAATTACAGATATAAAGGAGTGTCATCACAGGCTCACGCTTGCCTGACATTTAGATACTGTAGACAAGCCTCTATACTAGGCCTTGTTTGCCCTTCTGAACCCCCCTTGTCCTTAATAGCTTTATGTCTCTAAGATCTATTCACACAGTTATGACATATTCTTTGGATGACTGTTGCTGACTGTAGACCACCATAGAAAGTTGAGGTTGAAGACAAGGTCGCCGAGCCATGATATAGGTCACAGCGCAGACCACGCCCAACCAGCAGCCTCTTCCCAGAATGACTCAATGTCCATCACTCACAATCAAGGAGATAGTTGAAGATGCACTCTAACCAGATGCGGTCCCTCAGGCTTTGACCCCGTTGTTGTCTCCCTATGCATGCAGGCTGTGGATGATAAATGGATTAATATAATTACTCCACAGCTCTGCCCACATTCTGTAAGCTGGGTGAAAATTGAGATTCCTAAAGGGCCTCTCACTAATCTGTTGACGGAACGTCCAGCTTCTTCCATCTCCGGAGCATCTCTGAATGCAAGGGGGCCTTAGGAAGGTCTTGTACTGATCAACTAGATAAACTTCCAATTGTGACATTCATAGTAGTCAAGAGATTTAGCTTAGGCTTTGACATTCGACTCATCATATGTTCAAATGTCAGCTCTCGAGATGGCACTTAACTATTCTGGGGGCTCCGGTAGGAGAGGAACCGTTAGAAACTTCCAGATGAGATTCATGTTTCCAGATCTGTTCGCTCTGAATAATAACTGCTTGTCTTTCGATAACTCACTTCCTCTGCCTTGCGTTCACAGCAGATTTGAGACACCGATGAAATGGAAACTTCTCAATATACTGTAGATGCTTTTGTTTTTTTCCTGTAGTTTCAAAGTTGCTCTCAAAGAAGAGACCTAATTGTTGGCCCATTCTAAAACAGCATAGGTTAACACATACTCTGTTGCTCTCAAGAGTGTCATCCGTTCTGTCACGTATAAGCTTGCTCAAACTTCCTTTACCCAAGGTCTTTTTCTTTCTTTCTCTTTTCAGTACACTCTGTCCTGCTACTTTGATAAGTGGACAAATCACTGACTCTATGACTCCGTATGAGTGATTGTTGGAGAACCCTTCTTTACCAGAAAACCTACTTTACATTTTTACTAGTAATGGGTAGCATACAGCTGAAATTCTCTCTTTAGGGCTAAGTCCTGTCATAACTGTTAAACTATTATGCCACAAATTAGCATAGATAACATAACACACACCCACGCTAACACTAGCCTGTTTGAGTCATTAATGTTTTGGTCACATTTCAATTGAAAATGAAAGAGCAGCGGACCCTCAGTCACCTCCCGCTGTCTGGTCCATTGCATTTAAAGTAGTCCACTTTGTTTTGGAGGCAGCAGACATAAAGGAATGGCCGGCGTTTGGGGTGACCATTAGCCTAACATGGACACCAGTGTCAGTGCCGCTCATCTACTGCCTGAAAAAGCTGCCTAACTTGGTCGCCTGTATCAGACCATGGAGTGTTCAGACCCTTGTACATAAGCAGGCCGTGGACCAGCAGGTACTGAAGCATGAATGACTTTTTATTTTCCAAGCTCCAACAGGGTCTGACAGAGGGAAGCACAAGTGTATGGGACACAAGAAAGATTTGACCAGGCTGAAGTTGACTTCTTATTCAGATTTCCTGTTCCACCTGTGCAGCAGCTACATATAGGTGCATGTACAGGTGCCAGAAACTGACTGCTGTTTATTTAAGGTGAAAAAAACAATTAAGCTGAAAGCTGCTAAATAAGAACTCAGGTTGAGCCAGGTGGGAATGCAGGCATGAAACAGCATTTAGCACTGTTTTACCAAGCCTGCAGAGCCAGTGTTAGACAGCAATATTGGCATAGTTTTACTGTTTAGTGTTATTTGTTTACTTTTTAGCACAATTAAAACATATATATTTTAGATTAAATGAAAGCTTTAGCGCAAGTTCTGCCAAGAAGACTCCAATGTTATGTCACTCATTCATTCATTGCTCTGGTCAATTGCAATTGCGACGTTTCTACATTCTCCTCCTTCCTCCCCCTGACCACCAGTTTGGCCCTGGTCCTGCTGTGCAGGGAGTAGGCTCCGCCCTTGCCGTCCATATTCAGCATGATCTGCGAGGGTCCGAACGCTTCAAGACCCGGGCCCAGGACAGGGCCTACGCCAAAGACTCCTTAGTTTTTTGTTTTGTTTTTTTAATAAAATTGTCGTCCTTCAAAATGTACACCTTATAGAAGGTGTAATATCGTTTTTCCACGACTTTTGCCTTTTTGTGTCTTTCTGACAGAACTGTCAGATTACTCGTTGTTTAAAATAGTCCTTATTATAAAACTAAAACTACTGGTAACCTACAAAAGTAGGTTTTCTTGAGGCTTTGTTTGGCTGTAGCATCCACTAATAATTTCTTCTATACCTTCTCCTGTCCACTTTTTAAAGAAGACAGTACCACATGTTAATCAGTGAGCAACAGTGAACAACAAGACCCTCCTTAACACGTAACAGAGCAATCAGTCTGGATTTTCGCAATGCAGGCAACCAAATAAAGAAGATAAGGAACAAAATCAATCCTCAATTTGAGAGCTGACATCTGAACTCTGTTTGTTTATGATGAAACTCAGGGTCAAAGGTTAAAGTAAAAGCTGAATCTAGGCTACTATAAAGAAAGGATCATTGCAAGTGGAGAGATCTCTAGTTGTTCAATCTTGTCACCATAGAATACAATGACTGACCATACGAGATGGATGGATAAGCTGGTCTTTGCAAAACATAGGTTAGAATTTTCAATTCAATTTTCAATTTTCAATTCAATTCAATTTTCAATGCAATTCTTCAAAACAATTTGAGCTATTTGTTATTTGAAAGTTAAATTCAGGGATAAATGGTTCTATTATAAATTTTCTGAAAAAGTTTTCCGTCAACAGTCTAGGTACCATAAGACCAAGTGGTTCTGGGTTTCTGAGTAGACTAGTTGGGTTCCAGGCTAACGAATTATACTCGCTCTCATACAGTACAGTACANCCAAGTGGTTCTGGGTTTCTGAGTAGACTAGTTGGGTTCCAGGCTAATGAATTATACTCGCTTTCATACAGTACAGTACAACCAAGATGCTGGAATCGAACCACCATGTTCTCAAGTTTTTCTTTTCCAAGAGTTTGGTTTCTTGGTGTCAGTGATAAGCGTTATTACAGCACAGCTGCTTTAGAGTTAGAGATAAAGATCCACGGTTGTAATCTACTGTATATGGATATGAGTAAACAGGTTGGCCTGTTGTAAATGTTTGCTCCCACAGGACACCTTGCTATCTTGCTCAGTGGTATTGTGAAGCTAAAGGCTACACAGTCATCTTGGAAATGCGGTGATACACTTGTAAGTGCAGAGTTGGGTGATTTATACACAACTTAAAAGAAGAAGTTTTGCATGTGTGCACCCATGCCATTTATGTCATGTGGCATCTTTTACTGCACCAGTGTCGCCTATCGTTACGCTTAGCTTAACTCAGCCTCCAAAAAAAAAGGGGGGGATCCTGAAGATGAGATCATACCGTTTTGCTGGAGATGTGCCGAGTGTATGATTACAGGCTTTTGTCACCATCATGAATTCGCTATTTGTCAGCGCAGTGTCAAGGCTGGCCGCCGCGCATTGACATGTTTTCGAAATTGGCCAGCAAAAGCTGTGCTCCAGCCTCACGCTCAGCACGGCAACATGAATGTGCCTTTCGTTCCAGCTGAGTGTGGAGGAAAGTTTTTATTTCGGATGGAAAGGGAAGAAACATGGCTGACTTCACTGGACAGAAATACGCACACACACAAACACACTAAACGAAGAGAGAGAACCATCCTCGAACAGACCAGGAGTCTATTCTTAATCTATAGCATAAGGAGTTAAAAAGTAAGAAAAAAAACAACAAAGAATGAATAATAAAATAATCTACTAGGTAGAGTACAATGTACAGGCCGGTGGTTTAATGTATGACTAGGTGAGGGCAGGTTCAGCGGTACAGATAAACTGGTTTTTATAGCTGTCTAAGTCTGAGACGGCCTGCCTGCCTGCCAGCCTGCATGCCTCAGACTGATACTTTGCCAAACAGTCCATGAAACATTTTGTCTCATGGAGCTCAGTTGTGAGAGAATTTATAGAGGGTTTGCAATGTTATTAGCTCTATTATAAAGTATACGTCCATTTGGAATCGACTAAATAATCTTTTTAATTTAGTGCTAGTTATTCCGAGTGGTGTGATGTGAAGTGGTTCATTGTAATGAAACAGGTATTTCTTTACCTTACAACGCCCTGTATGCACACCTCTACCATGAGTGCATTCAAATAAATATGACTTTTATGGCTTAAACTACATTTTAAGCCAAAACAACCTACATTTCTAGTGCAAAGCTACCATGAAACAAGGTCTCGGACATCAGGCTAAGTATTTATAACCATTTCATTTAAACACTTTCTGCGAGGGAGCTTTTAAAGGTGGACGCTCGGCTTCCATCACCACCACTTGGAGTTGGAGTACTGACTGTCTAGAATGTAACAAACCACTTTAAATGACTTGGTTGACATGTTAAACATTCAATTAGACAGATTTTTTAAAAATGTGTGGACTTCTCCTGTAAGCAGCGTCTTCCTGTCGTGGTTAGCAGGCTTGGTTAGCCAAACTGACCCTAAACACATTAATTTTCCCTGTATGAGTCTCAACAGAACATCAGTGTGTTTTAAGTGGATGATGTGGTGGAATGAAGAACCAGGAATACAGCGTTACTTTGTATGGCCAAAAGGTGGCACTGTTGAGTTTCCCAAGATCTGCTTTTGCACCGTAGCGCCGTAAAACATCCTCGCCGCTTTTGCATTTCTTAAAAGACACCAGTTTTGACCAAAAACTAGAGGTTTGATGTGGAACATATTACGTTTGCTCCGCTCATTGCTCGTGCAGACCCAGTACGCAAGCCCAGTGCTTATATTCCCTATAAAGCCGAGGAGCTGCTCGGTGTATAATGTGTGCATTTCAACATGTTGGGACACGCAGCCTTTGAGCACTTACCGGTGCAACACGGCTGCAGAAAGTCCTCGTTTACTTCAGTTTGATCATCTTTAAGAATGGGTGAGGGGCAGTTTGGAGGTGCTGCACAATGAAAAGGTAGCGGAGCAGGGTAGCGTTATCTGTTTGGGTAGGAAGAAACGAGGGTTTCTTGAATGGAGACTCTGAGGGAGGGAAAGCGAGAGAGGAGAAAAAGTTGAGGGGTTCTCGGGATTGGGGAGCCTGAAAGTAGAGAATGAGAGAGGGAAACGGTGGGTTTCACATGCAGTGTGAAAGAGTTAAGGAGCTGGGAGTCCAGCTGACAGTCAGCTGATAGCCTCTGACAGACTGAGAGAGAGAGGGGAAAAAAAAGTTTTGTTTCTCCACTAATATGTTAATTAGCCCTCGCAGCGAGCGCTCCGATTGGCTGGTGCCCCGAGTCAATTTTACAGTTGGGCGCTGACGTCACGGCAGCTATAAAACTCAGCAATGCTTTTAAACTCAATCCGCCTTGTGTGTGTGTATATGTGTGTGTTCACTTTGTTAAATAATCACTCCTACAAGCCCGGGTACTTTCACGTCCAGGTCGACGTTATCAGCCTATTATTACTATTATTTCTGCTTTTATTTATTTATTTTATTAGGAGTTCGTTTTTTTTAACCCGCGTCCTTTCTTCACTCACCAGCGTTTCTCCGAGCGCAGCTGCACCATGTACTCGTGAAGAGAGCGGCCGTGCAATGTTTTGAAAGAGAAAGTTTTTTTCTTTTCTTTTTCTTCTTCTCTCTTTCGCGTGAAGAGAGGAGGGGAAAGGAAAAAAGAAGGAGAAGAAGAAGAAGAAGCGATCAAGAAAGAGCTCCGATGCATCTCCGGCGAGAGTGTGCAAAGGAAAAGTGCTCATTTGGAAGTAGGAGTTGCTTCGTCGAAGCGCTGCAAAGACTTTCCTGGTAAGCGTGAAAACCTAGTCCCCTGTTTTTTTTCGCTAAAGAAGAAGAAGAAACATAAAAACATCAAGCTGGCTCACTCTCTTCTAAGTCAAGCCGGTCTGCCAGCTGCTCTTCACCCTCTTTGGAGGACTGTCAACAGCAAGAGGATGGCATCAGAGCTGGCGATGAGCAGCTCCGACCTGCCCACCAGTCCCCTGGCCATGGAATATGTTAATGACTTCGATCTGATGAAGTTTGAGGTGAAAAAGGAGCCGGTGGAGCCCGAGCGCGGCAGCTTGAGCCACCAGTGCAGCCGCCTGCTCGCCGGGGGCTCCGTGTCTTCCACGCCGATGAGCACGCCGTGCAGCTCGGTGCCGCCTTCGCCGAGCTTCTCGGCGCCCAGCCCGGGCTCCGGGAGCGAGCACAAGAGCCACCTGGAGGATTTCTACTGGATGACGGGCTACCAGCACCAGCAGCAACAGCAGCAGCAGCAGCAGCAAGCGCACCACCAGCCGCAGCCGCAGCAGCTGAACCCCGAGGCGCTGGGCTTCAGCCCCGAGGACGCCGTGGAGGCGCTGATCAGCAGCACGCACCAGCTCCAGCCTTTCGACGGCTATGCTAGGGGGCAGCAGTTCGCCAGCGCGGCGGGCCCCGGAGGCGCGGTGGCCGGGGACGACATGGGTTCGGCCGCCGCCGTGGTTTCGGCCGTGATCGCCGCCGCCGCGGCGCAGAACGGCGCACCGCACCACCACCACCACCACCATCACCACCACCCGCACGCCAACGGCACCGCTGCCAACGGCGGAGGGCACCACCACCAGGCGCCCATGGGCGCCGGGCACCCGGGGGCCGTCCACGCGCACCAGCACGCGGATGACCGCTTCTCGGACGAGCAGCTCGTCACCATGTCCGTGCGCGAGCTGAACCGGCAGTTGCGCGGTGTCAGCAAGGAGGAGGTGATCCGGCTGAAGCAGAAGCGGCGCACGCTGAAGAACCGCGGCTACGCACAGTCGTGCCGCTTCAAGCGCGTGCAGCAGCGGCACGTGCTGGAGGGCGAGAAGACGCAGCTGCTGCAGCAGGTGGAGCACCTCAAGCAGGAGATCGCGCGCCTGCTGCGCGAGCGCGACGCCTACAAGGAGAAGTACGAGAAGCTGGTGGGCGGCGGCGGCGGCGGGGGCTTCAGGGAGAGCGGCGGCTCGAGCAGCGACAACAACCCCTCTTCCCCCGAGTTTTTCATGTGAGTTCTGCACCCAGTCGTAAGAGTAGTGCGAGAGAGAACGAGAGAAAGAGAAAACAAACAAAAAGAAAAGTTTTGTTTGTGATTTTTTGGGGGGTTTTAGACTGAGAGAGAGAGAGGGAAAGGGAGAAAGAGAGAGAGAGACTAAACTTTAAACCCTTCTTTAAAGTCTGTTTTTGTTTTGTCTGCGTTTTGGGCAGTCAGGCCTGGCAGTCTGTCTTGTGTTTTTTTTTTTTTTGAGCTTTTTCTTTCCTTTCTTTTCTTTTTTGCGTGTAAACAGATGGAACTTTCCAGAAAGTATATATACATATAAATATATACATATTTTTTCCCTCCCAAATCTGCCATCCTCATAAGTTATCTCCACACGTACTTTAAAATGCACAAGTGTCCAATGCACTCATTTTTTTCCCTTTTTTTTAATCCTCCATTGATGTTCGCCTGACTTGCAGTTTTTTATGGGATTGCTGTTTATAATTTACTTCCCTTTTTTTGTAAATGTTTTTATTTTTTTGCATGCATCCACATGCACCACTGATGTCCATCGACCTTTTGCATCAATATTTGTTCTTCTGGCCAAAAACAGCGACACTTACCTCCAGCAAAAAAAAAAAAAAAAAAAAAAAGTTTTTGGCACTTTTTTTTCCACTTTCTTTCTTTGTTTTGGTTTTTTGCCAAAGTAAGAGGACCTGCA
>CM067486.1:26025287-26062431 GCA_034552555.1 Semaprochilodus insignis | reverse complement strand
TGTAAACTTTATTTTTTTATTTTTTGTTAAATTTTTATATATATATATATATATATATATATATATATATATATATATATATATATATAAATTAATAATAATAATTATAATTATGTGTTTATTTTTCTTATTTTTTTTCTTTCGCAAGGTTTTTTTCTGTATATAACGCTTAATGTTAAACATATTTTTATGAACGACACAAGCCGATAGCAGCGAATCCGCCTCTCACAGCGAGGTAGGGGCTTTCTAAGTCCTGGTATGATACGTTTCATTTTTCATACTCCGCACCTGACTAACAGTCGGTAGTGTAAAATCACCTTCCCACAGGCCGACCTCTCAGGGTGGAGGTGATGGATTTCCGAAAGCCTCGTAGCGGCGGGGTGAGAATCCATCTTTCTCAGGGCCCGGCACGCTGCTTTTGTGGGGCCTCACCAGTGACATCTCACTCAGAGCACTTGCCAAATCCCATTCGTGCCTCAGCAGCCCCGGATCCGAGTCTTCTCCTCAGTGAGGGATTGAGGTTGTTAGGGGTAATATTGTTGAAGCATAAAAGGGCTTTTAGTGACCAGAGCCAGCCATGTTCGCAGAGCTCTAACCGAGCATGATTGATTCTATACGCTGTGTGAATGCTGTAACAAAGTCAAGGCAAAGTGTTTCTGCTGCACGCTGCGCGTACCAAGCCCTACGGCACATATGGAGCAGATAGAGGGATACACACTGAGGTGTGTAAGCAGTGACATCATTTGTTTTACACTCCTGCGCATTAAGTTTGAAATGAAACAATGACTATGAGGTTAAAGTGTGTCATTTTAGGGTATTTACATTTATACTGAATGAAGAATGTAGGAATCTCTTACCTGTTTATGTGTCGTCCCCTTTTTTCAGTGGACCAAAATAAAAAGATGGATTAGTATAATGTTCATCTTTTGTGTTGACTGCCTAGACCCATAAGACAGTCGGTTGATCAAAAACATTTGGCCTTGAAAAACTGAAAATCTTCTGTCTACTGTCTTTCAGAATTCATCCTATTCCATCATCAGTAAAGATGAGATCCAGTAGTAGCCAGATATGTCTGTAGCAGCATATTTCACAGATGAGGTGTTATGCTTTGGGTCATGAACAGCCTTTTCTCCACACTTTTCTCATTTCAGTTACTGTGGTCCCAAAATTACAGTCTTAGTAGACTGTAAACTGACCTGTAAGAGCCATTGCACGTTTCAGTAAACCCACTGAGATCACACTTTTTCTTCATTTATTATGATTTCTCAGACTCATTATGACTGATTTACCGTTATTGATACCAGAACTAAACCAACTGGACCTACTGTTGCGCACACTGTCATAAGTATGCTTAAAGTTGCTTGTAAGATGTAATGTTGTAGTTAAAACAGAAAGAAATCAGGAAAGAAACATGCTACAATATGGTGTTTGTGTGACCAAGTGAGTCACCAGATAAAGCCAGAACTAATAATTGAAATAATCATTTAAATATGAGAGTTTTATCAGACCATGTCATACATCTTAACTTAAGTGGTTGGTATAGTGCAGTGGGCTACCTACGCTGTAGACTGGGGTTTGATCTCCTACCTGGGCAAGCACCCTACACTACACCAATAAGAGTCCTTGGGCAACACACTTAACACTACCATGGCCTACATGTGTAAGAAATCCCCCTGGATAAGAGCGTCTACCAAATACCGTGAAAATAAATCTTTAGATGTTAATATCACATGCACACGCACACACAAAAAGTAGGTTGATGTTTAGGTCTCAAATGCAAAATCTGATCTGATACTGATGAAGACATAATGACAGTAGTAGATCATTCACTCACATCCTTGAAAGACACATCCTCCACAAACATTTGACTGAGATATCTTGAATACTGTTTTAACGCCTTCTCAATCATCAGATTTATCTGCCCTTGACGCACAACTGACATTACCAAATGTTCTTTACACTGCATGCAATTACACTTTTCCACCACAGAGGTCTCCAAATTCCCAAATCCTACATAGTGCAGCTTGAACTCAATTTATGCCCCAGCACTACTAGAACTAGGCAGCTACATTCAGTGGGCCAATCACAGTAAGGGTGAGGTCTCTGAAAGAAGTCTACAGTGATACGAAGCTCTATTCAGCAAGCAGGGCTCAACGAACCTCACAAACTCAAACCATTGGGTCATTTGGCCCAAAAGATGCAGTTTTGCTTTGTAACATCATTTCTGTTTGTTATTTTGTCACCAACCTTGTGTTGAGAGACGACAGAAACAGACTTCAGATCCAAATGCACAACTTGAAGCTGCTCCAGGAGCCTCATACACAAAACATTTGAAATGGTTTGCATTTAGGTATTGATATAAAACTAAAACTTGAATTTGATGTAAAGTTGAAGTTGATTTTGTGATGTACGAATAGCAATGCCAGTGCACTAAAAGAAATTCCATTGTGAACAATATGTTTTGCAGTATAGGTCCGTTGTATGCTAAGTCATTTAGAATAAAATTCTAGTACTTTTTGTAAATGAGGCCCTTACAATCTAACTTTTGTTAGTTTTCTGTCTTATTGTGCATGAAGGAACGATGCTGCAGTGCACAGCCAACTAACCGAGCAACCAGCCATCCAATTATTTTTGGTCCCATGAAATACTGTGTTTAGAATATGACTCACCCAATACAGACACATATACCCTCAAATTACAGCCATTCTGCACTTCAGTCAAAGCAACCAAAAAAAAAAAAAAACATCACCACCCACTTATTTCCAGCCTTCGGGATGTTCCATGTCTTACACCTCTGGATCTTCTTAACCCCGCTTTGTGCAGATCTAACTTAAAACCTATCTGTGGAGGTCTAACTTAAAACCCCTCTGTGTAGATTTAACTTAAAACCCCTCTGTGGAGGTCTAACTTAAAACACCTCTATGGAGGTCTAACTTAAAACCCCTCTGTGGAGGTCTAACTTAAAACCCCTCTGTGGAGGTTTAACTTAAACCCCCTCTTAGATCTAACCTAAAACCCATCTGTGTAAGTCTAACTTAAAACCCCTCTGTATACGTCTAACTTCATCAGTCTGCACCACAAGGCTGATGTCCATTAGCCACGCTGTTAGCGCTTTTTATCTCTCTCACTCCTCTTCAGGATTATGAAGATGAGATGCTAACGTGCCGCTGCCCTTCCTATAGCGTTGTTCTTGTCCCCATTGCCTTTAAGTGGAGCACAGGATCAGGGGCTGGCTGCCTTCCAGCCTTGCTTTAGCTCTGCTGCAGGAAAGGGGGACAAAGCCGTCAGAGGAGACAGGGACAAATCAGCTTTCGATGAAGTGTTTTAAGTGCTGTCATTCTATCAGTCACCGAGCGCTGCCGTGAATTAGCTGGCCTCCGGTGGCCACTGAGGAGACAGGGGGCATAAACAAGCAGCACTGAGCACATGGACAGAATGGATGAGTGGGAAAATATGAGGACGGATGTCTTACTCGGTGTTGTAAATATGCTCCCCTCCTGCCTCCCCCAACCACCACTGCTCTAGGCTAGTAAGAAACAGCATCTGTAAGTCACTGACTTCAGCGATTTGTTTAGATTAAGATTCTTTAGGAAATAATTCTATTCATCATGAAATTTCATGTCTGACCATAATTCAATTCAGTTTAATTGAGTTTGTAATGAACTGGTGCATTTATTAAATATGCACCATATATATTTGAGTGGATAGCTTCATTTTATTTATCATGTCATTATCATTATCATTATTTTATGGTGGTGTTTTTCTTTTTTTTTGATGCACTATTATAATTGACTAGAGTTAATTCCAAAATCTAAGCTGTTGAGCCTCCACCTTCGGACTGAGACATTTTTATACCGGGCATGCATTTTTTCCTTCACCGGCCCTCAGAAAGTCCCCATACCAGGCGTGATGCCAGCATGGCCTCTGTAGGTTTAGTTAAGGCTTTTTGTCTTTGTCTTATGCAAATCCATGCATATGAGGGCAAGGGGCGCGCCATGAGCAGTCGGCCCACGTAGGCCCCGTGTCGGCTGGAGTGATGGAGAGGCAGAGGCGCGGACTGGCTGTCCTTGCCTGAGAGAGCGTCCGGAGTGCGCCCTCGTCATGTTCCGTCATGGCCTGCCTGGCCAAGACATCCCGCTGTGATTATGGCCATCATTCACCTTTAGTGCCTCCAGCTGCAGCAGAGACGGCTTTCACACACCAACTCTTTCATAGTCATGCCTGTGTGTTTTATCCTCTCTGTCCAGAATTATGTCAAGATTAGATACATGACAAAAGTTGGGATGCTGTGAGAAATGTAAATAAAAACAGAATGCAATGATGTGCAAATCAGACTGAACATAGTGCAAAGACAACATACCAAGTGTTGAAAGTGAGAAATCTTTTTGTTATTTGAGAAATGCATGTGCATTTTGAGTTTGATGGCAGCAACACATTTCAAAAAGGTTGGGACAAGGATAACAAAAGACTGGTAAAGTGGTGCAATGTTTAAAAAAACATAAAAGAAAAAAAAAAAAGTTTGTGTGACCATAAACTGTTGATCTTGCCACTGACCATGGTGCCTCCACACATGAATCCGTTGGTCGTCTCCATCAAGACAAAAGCGGGACTCATCACTGAAGATGACCCGCTGCCGTCTGGCACAACACCATGGCAGTCTTTAGCGATGTTGTTTGGGTGATGGGGGCTGTCATCATAACAGTCTGCATGCATGTAGGTCATGTAGTTGGCACTAACAGGATGACTCATGGAGGACATCACTGCTGGCTGAATGTCTGCAATTGTGGCTGTTGGGTCAGTCAGTTATACCAATAAGGCCTATTCTTGCTTACGTCACACATGCGGCTGAGTGTGGAACTTGAATTATTTGCATGTCCCATGATGTCAAACCTACCCACCAAGTTTCATTCCTGCTGAGTGCAACTATTTGTGCAACTAGTCTTTTGATGATGAGTGTACACATCTTTTGATTGGCTGGTTGAGTTGTAGTTGAATGTCCTGAAGTCAGACATACGCTGTGTGATTTGTGTGTTTGAAAAACGAGCTATAATCGCACAGTGTGTGCCTGGCAGGAACGATGCCAATATGGAATGTTTAAAGTGACCAACAACTTTTCGTGACAAACAGCACGTCTCTGGGCAGGGCGGGCTTTCGTGCAGTGCCAGCATGAATCATTTGTTAATTAGCACTGCAGCACACACTAGGCTCACGTCACATGGTATCAGGTAGTATCGGACGCTGGTATAAGTTTTTGCAAGTACGAGTATGAGTAAGGAAGCACAGTATCATTATCAATACCTCCCTAATATGTGTACGCACATGCATATTAGAGTGTCCATGCCTTTGTGTGCGTGTCTTTGCGTGTGTGTAGTAAGCTCATGCTGCCCTAGGGCTGCCCCCCTGCCTTCTTGTCCTGCGCGTGGCTGTAGCTCAGACTCCGGAGGCTGGAGGTGGACAGAAGGGCAGAGAAAGTGCTGAGGCAGGACAAAGCTGCAGAATCCCTGGGTGGACAGTGTAAGGGGTGGGGTGGGTTTGTGGGGGGGGAGGTTTAGCACATGCTTAAACACACACATACACAAACATACTCACACTCACCCACACTGGGCTGTTATGGGAGAAAGAGAGAGAAGAGGGTGAAGCGTGACTGGCAGTTGAGACTTGTTTTCTCCTTTGTTGGTCAAACTCGCTGATACAGTCACAGCCTTAAATTATCCTGAGAACACAACCACCCTTACACCTCCACCACTTCTGCATTCTCCAACAGTCCTGCTGCAAAATAGACATGAGTAAACAGGGAAACAAACAACTCGTGGCTTCCGAGTTTAGAAATTAGAATTATTAGAATCAGAATCTTATAATTAATTTTATTGTTTGATCGGGAACATATACAAGAGATGTCTGTGGGTACAAGTGTAATCATGGATTCCACAGCCCAGTGCACCGTTCTTTGTACATACTGAATATTAAAGCTTTGATAATATACGCCAATGTTGATGACCCCCAGGGCCCTATTAGAGATACCACCTATTATGTCACAGGAATGCAGGCTGATTATGACCATTTTAAAAACTTCATCATTATTATAATAGAGCATTTTAAATGCATCCATGCCTAACCTTTCAGCATTTGTGTGAAAAGCCTTTTTCTAGGAAGAGAACTACATTTTTTAACCCGTTAAAACTAGTACTGTTGTTATTTGCAAACGTATAAACTTTAGGCATGGCTACTAAAACATGTTTTCATTTTTATAATTATTATCATTTTAATAATCCATATACAAACTACACCTAAAACAGTTTCTAAAACTGAATATTGGCTTGAGGTGATCACGGTGATGCTGTCACCTCACAGCATGAAGATGCCAGGTTTGATTCCCGACTGGAGCGTCCAGGAGACCTTTCTCAGTGGAGTTTGCCTGTTTTCCCGCGTGTGTGTGTGGGTTTCCTCCGGGTGCTCCGGTTTCCTACAGTCCAAAAACATGCAGTCAGGTGAATAGTAGATCCTAAATTGCCCGTAGATGTGGATATTTGAGTGAATGTGTATGTCTGTCTGTCTGCCCTGCGATGGATTGGCAGCCTGTCCAGGGTGTTTCCTGCCTTCCGCCCATATAGGCTAGGATAGGATAGGCTCCAGCACCTCCAACAACCCAGAAGGACTAAGGGGTTTGGATGATGAGTGAGTGAGTGAGTGAGTGAGTGAGTGAGTGAATATTGACTTTCACTCTAAAATAGGGCTGGTTAGACCATGCACCATATCATCACTGCTTACTGAATGAAATGCATTAACAAGGACAGACACTCCACTAATTAATGTTTAAAGACAATCACATAACCCTTATGATAATATAATAATTGTGGCTCCATTTATACATTTATTCCAAATCTAAATTTCACTAAATTTCCCACATGGACAATTGTTTTTATTTGGCTAAGAAACAGTTCAGGAACTTCTAAGCATAAGCCTTTGTTGTTGAAAACCATCTTTAAGAAAAACAAAAAGCAAAAAATTAGATGTGTCCAAACTTTTGACCAGTAGGGGTGTTGAAGAGGTTCTTATTTAAGAGGGCTGTGGCCGGAGGGTATAACTCAGTGGTAACGTCATGTACATCTCAGTGCCTGAATTACTGCAGTCAGTCTTGCTTGAGCACAGATCATCAGTGATGAGGGGTTGTGGATGGCAGGACCAAAGCATCTCCACCTGGCTGTTTAAGGAGCCGTGTTCTGTCTGTCCTGGGACAGGCTGACCCAGACGGCCAAAGTGTCCCACTCTCCCTGTCTCTCCGCCCCATCCTCCACCTGCTCTAGGCGAAGGAAACTGGAGATGGAGGCACACGCTCTATATATAGCAGCACAGGGTGAAGACACTGTGGTTGGGCTTTAAGGTTAAAAATATAGATATCCATGTAGAGCCAGTACAGAACAGCATCTACTTCATGAATCAAGTTCAGCTTTCTGGACGCGCTCTGCTGGGCTGCGTGGGGTCAACCTCACACTTGCTCCTTCAGTGAGAGCTGTTGCCTCGGCTTAACGGCTTATATGTGTGCATTTGAAAGTGGACAGTGTGCCAGAAATTTAACATCATGCTACTTATTTTCAAGTCACATTATTAAGACCACTTCATAGCTCATGAAGGAAGTCACTTTATGAAGGAAGTCACTCATCCTTGTGGAATGCACCCATTTGGGTATAAATCCATCCTCCCCTGGGGTGGTTGGAAGAGCATGGCCAAGACTTCAAAGTACTAACCTGGCACCCTAATTCCCTCAGAGTTGAGCCCAACTGAGCATCTGTAGGACCACCTCGATGAATCATGTTGTTCACTCTATAGATCCTTCCCAATGAAACCTCCAGCAGCTGTGGGATGCACTGCAATAAAGTTTGGCTCCAAATACCTGTGACAACCTACCAGGACCTTATTGAGTGATTCCCAGTCCGTCTAGCTGCTGTCCGTGGTGCACATGGCGGTTACTCTGGATATTAGATGTTGGTCATAATAATGTGACTCGACTGTGTATTATCCAGTTAGATACTTATTCATCCACCCGTTTTTCTTTTTTTCTTTTCTTTCTTTCTTTTTTATTAAACCATCAAGCTCTAAGTTTCTTCTTGTCTTGGCTTTGTGAGTGGGGTCCTCTATAGTGGCTTTATGGGCTGTATCTCCGAGGTTGTAAAGGCAGACCAGTGCAATCTTACTTTAAGCAGGCAGGCTCTCTCGAACTGTGCTGGCTTTAGCCTACAGCGTGTGCGCTTATTTCCACTTTGCTAATTATTTTCATGTTGCGGGGATCTCAGCATGGTTCTTCTCCCTCGTCCGAAAAGATCAGACTCAGCAGAAGCAGCACAGAGGTGTGTGTGTGTATGGATGTTCATATTTGTGTATATTTATGTTTGGTAGTGAATGTTTATTTGAAGTTGTGTCCATCTCATTTGTCAATAGTCACATTCCACTGTCATTCTACATAAAGAATCAGCCAGAATTAGCCTCACATACAGAACAAGCGCAGAGACAGTTTGCTCATCTTTCTCTTTTCATGTATCCCGAGGTATCACTTTAAAAAGTTAAAAGGGAAAAAAACTTTCTATCCTCACGCACGGCTGTTATGGTACAGCTAGAGTTGCTGATCAGCAGTATTTAGTGAGATATATTCAAGGAGAAGCTCCATCTCCGGTTCCTCCGGCATGGCCTGCAGTCAGCCCCGCTCTCCCTGCCTCACCACCTCCGCCATTTGCTTGTTAGTATTATTCTGTGTGTCTAATTAAACTTACCCTGCGCTAAAGTAGCTCCTCTTATGAGCTGTTTAACTGGAGGGTGGGGAGTTGGAGGGTGCAGCAGACAGAGAGGCTCTGTTGTTCTTTGAAACAGTCTAGCTCCAAAAGCACAAAGTGCCGCCTTTTGTTTGGGTCATTACCGCACACTTTTGTTAGCGTTTTGACTGTTCCCAGCCAAATGCTAAATGCTAAGTGCTAGGTCATTAAAGAGCACTCTTCAACATCTCTCACCAGGGCTCTCTATCGCTCTGTCTCCCTGTTTCTCTCTCTGTCTCTCTTTCTCTTTTTTCCATCTTCCTCACTCTCTCTCTCTGTCTCTCTCTTTCTCTCTCCATCTCTCTCTGTCTCATTCTCTCTCTCTCCATCTGTCCATCACACTCTCTCATTCTCTTTCTCTATCCCTCCATCTCTCCCTCTTTTTCTGTCTCTTTCTCTCTCTCTCCTCATCTGTCTCCCTCTCTATCTTACTCACTCTCAATCTCTCTCCTACCATTTCCCTGTTTTCTCTGTCTCTCTCTCTTTCTTTCTCTCTGCTCATTTCTCCCTCTCTCCCTCTGTATCTCTCTCTCTCCCTCTCTCTCCCTCTCTGTCTCTCTCCCTCTTTCGCCCCCTCTCTCTTGCTCCTTCCTGCTTCCTGAAGGGTAACTGGGGCTAGTCCACAATTAGTAGAATGGAGTCAGTTTTCACCGTTGACAGGCGGTGGCTCTTTTTTAGGAACTGATACACGATTTCAGACCTGCACAGATCTGAGGGAACAGTTTAGTGAAAAATCTAATCAGCATATTTTACCCCTTAGCCCCAATTCTAGTCCATCAGCAGAGAAATGTTTAGTGTCTGAAATGAGTTTCTGTAGTTTTCAGTGGAGCTGTGAGGCTAATGTAGCTAACGAGTAATAAAGGCTTATTCCCTAACATTTAGTGTAGTGCAAACTGCAAACCTAAATCACCACACACTTATAAAGCTGCTAAGTGGAAAATCCAGTATCCAGTGCTACAGCCACTGTAAACATGCTTACTCACTTCCTACTGTGCTGCCATAGTAGTCTAGAGAGTGAATTTTCCGGTTTAAAGACTAGGAAAACCCCCTTCTGATGATACCTTAAAGGCAGAAGGAGCTTTTGAAAAACTACAGCTGCTTTGTTTAATTTCTTTACCTTAGTTTTAGTTTTATCAACTAACTGCCTATATTTACAAGTGTCCTGTTTTTTGGTCCCCTGAAATAGTAGGTTTAGAGGATAGCTTACCTGATATAGACATAAATAGCCTCAACTTACAGCTGCAATTCTACACTTACACATTAGTCGTTCTTTCTTCTTAAATCCAATGCAATGAAGTAGAGAACCAAAGCAAAACATGCATCACTGGGCAATTATTTGCAGACCTCAGGATGCTGCATCTCTGCATCTCTGAATATTAAAGGAGTCTACATCCTACATTTTTCTTGCATTTTATTTTCTCCCGCTGAGTTCATTTTCTACTGCTTTTTATCTCTTAGAATAAACCAAGGCTCCCCTTTAAGACCCATGTTCTAACTGGCTGCCATGTATTAGACCTCAGTCAGAAAGTAGTGATGGGGAGTCAATTGTAGAAGAATCGATTCTTGAGCTCCTACATGCCTGGAAGTGAGGACCGACTCTTTTCCAATGACTCTAAGTGTTGAAATGCTTGGAGTTGACTCTTCAGCTTTGTCAAACTGGCTTGAGTGGTGTTCTGATGGAGGCAAGTACAAAGCAGGAAAGAGTCTGAGATTGAGTAGCAAAGCTTTGCAGCGTTCAAGTGTGTTTGGAAACTGGGAAATACCAAATTTCCCACTTATAATCCCACACGATATATATTCTCTGGATCTCAATTATTTTTTTGTGTGTGCATGTGTGGTGGGTATACCTACAAACAAGCCCCCCCAACAAGGTGAGGTTCTTTTCACTATCTGTTATATACAACTATCTGATGGCCACCTGAACGCAGCATACTTACCAGCTTTAATAAACAATAATTAGAAATGGTACAAGGAAAGAAAACGAAAACCAGTGATAGTGAAACTTGAGTGAAAACAAAATGATGGAGTTGATATCTGCTTGTTTTTTTTCCCAGCTTTAAATGGTGCTGCAGTTTACATTCTGAAGATGATGCATCATTAGGGTAATGATAACATCTTTTAAGGTGGACCGGAAAAGGAAATGGTTTCTTTCTAAAGAATTTTAATATTATAATGCTTTTTCAGCACATTACTCAGGGTTTCTGCCTTTTAATATGTCTAATAATCAGAATTATTATCACATCTCTGTAACCGGTAGCTACTAAAAAATAGTGAAATATACAGTGTAGTTTAATTAAAGGGTTTAATCTCTGTAGTGTCTGTTTATCAAAAGCTCTGTGGCTGTTTTGGTTTAAATAAAGTGGAGTCGACTCCATCATTATCAGTGGCAGGAGTTGAGAGTTGACAAACAGAATCATGAATCGTTATCAGAAACGCAGTCTGGGTTGAAACACTAGATTTTTGGATGAAAGGGTGGAGCTAAAAGACTTTGTAGGTGTATATGTGTATGTATTAGTTTCCGTATATGAACTGCATGGGTGGAGACAGTGAACCATAGCTTTTGAGACTTTAAAAGTGTTTACATACTACATCAAACTCATTTCAAACTTATTTCAAAAAGCTTTTTTCCGTTGTACATCACTGGATTTCTTTTTTGCCATAAAAGGTTTCAGAATAGTCCTGTAACGATTTTGCACAATTCCTGCTGGGTATTGTAGGGAAATGAAAAATGAATTCTGTCAAACTACAGAATACTACATGACATATTAAATGCTAGTTTTAGTATTCTTAGTGTTATTGCCGGCCAATGATTTACTGTTACTCATCTATGAATAAAATGACATAGTTAGAGGCAAGTATACAATGTGTACAGTTTGAATGAGGCTAACTGATAGGATGTAAGCTTCTACTATGTATTAGCTGCCTTAGCCTCGTAGTTCCAGTCTAAAACTAAAGATGCAAACTTTGGACACCACACATGCCAAGGCTTGTCAGCAGCATTCGAGTTAAAGGGATTATTATTTTTTTTTGCTTATTAGCTGTAATGTTGTATCAACTATAACAATCACGATGTACCACAACTCAATGTGTTGTAACCGCTGTAGCTGTTTTCATCATTGCTAAAGTGGTTTTCAGAATTGTATTGTATTTGGGCAGCGTTTTAGCTGAGCTGCCGTGTGTGAATCTGCTCTAAAGGAGAGTGCAGAGCTTATGGGGCTTCGGTGGCACACCTCTCTCCTCCCCCTCACTTCACCTTCAAACACTAAACTCGCCCTCCTCGTTAGCTTGATGAACGAGCCGGCTTGGCAGGAAAGTGCTCTGCTTGAGTTTCGCCTGGTCTGTCTGCTTTTCGCCCAACTCATATTCATTTCAAACTCTTACACAGACAGAAAAGCAGCAGCGCTGATACAAATACCCTTTAGCTTTGGTGGTGTCATCATGCCTAAGAATGCTGCAGGTACAGGTCTCATCAAAGCTCCACACCTGAGCCCCCCAAGGCCACGATATGCAATATACTGGTGCGCCAAATGAATGATTATACATACCTTTTTCAGCTCTTCTGAATTGTTTTAATATTAATGTTGATAATGCAACTGCATAGCACATTGGCTGTAATAAGGATTGCTGCTTTTGAGACCATGTGACCTTTTGCAAGGAATTTGGGGCCAAGTCGCTTATATTGAATAAAAGTAAAGAATCAGCTATATAGCAAAAAATCATATCTCTTGAAGTATGCAATAAACCTCCACCCTTAAAAATGAAGAGTTCTTTGGGGGAATGCCATAGAGAAACCACTTTGGGTTTTCAGTGGAGAGTTCTTTAAAGAACAATGTTTGTAAATGAGATGTGTGAGCATGAAGAATGTTTTTAAGGGGAATTCCACAGATTCTTTTAGACTTTCTGAAAGATGTAAACAAACACCAGATGCATCATTGTAGAAAAGCGTGGTGAGTCAGAACTGTTCATAGAAGCGGTGATGGGAACCAGACATCCGAAGAGTTTTGAGAGAAGATTCAGACCTATAAAACATTAAGATTGATCTCTATTTCTTTATCAACATTAGATGTTAAACTCTAAGACATAAGGGTTCTTTTAGTTAGTAACAACATTTCAGATAGTAAATAAATGGCTTTATAGATGGGTTTCCTATTTACAAACATTAATGAGGTGTGGATGCAGCCAGAGGTGGGGCAAAACCACATCGGTAACTTGGTCAATCACAAGATTGAGACAACTGTTGTGATGAACTGTTGTAACTAGTCAACTGTTGACTCAATAGTAAAATACCATTTGAGAGATGGATCTGTTTATTTGTCTTTAATTTCCATGTTAATATAATGTTGTGTTAAACATTAGCTAACAGTAGTTGATCATCATTATCAGCTATGAATTCCCCACTAAGTCTAGTATTTGCTAAATGTATCGCTAATAGAATCACAAAAACCTTAATGACTGGCTGACATGTCTTATGAATTTCACTCAGTGTACCTGGTTCTGCTGTTTGTTGAGTCTGTCTGTCCTTATTTGATAATATCAGGAATAGTGATGTTAGGTTCTTTTAAATGTGTCTTTGGTTACAGCGAAGGTAGTTGACTCGTACTTGAGAGCCATTCTATTTATTATTGTGTCCAAATATCACTGCCTGCCATAAACCAACTTCACATAAACAGTGAGGACATTGTCGTGTTTGGTTTCTTAAAGGAAGAATTGTCAGTTGACCCCTTTGGCTTAATGAGCAAGAGAAAGAGAGAGGAGGGATGGTCGAGGGAGCAAGAAAGTGAATGAAGAGAGCAGCATTAACAAGAACAAAGTAGTAAATCTGGGAAATAAAGCTTTATTTTACTTTCGTTTAATTCGGTCCCTCCAACCAGCGCTGGTGCACAACAATTCCTTGTCATTGTTGCTTTATTCCATTACGAGTTCTGCTTTTTGCAATGAAGAGTGCCACTGTCTATTGCCCCGTAGTTGTACACGGACCTCTGTGAGAAATGTATCAGTTTGCATTGTGGACGTCACAACCCCTGGTTCCTATCCCCACCACTATAAAGTATCACTATAGAGTCGGTTTCTCTTCAGTGCACCGTTTCACATCCAACTACTCTGACTACCAACTACTGTCTTTACATCTCAAAGAGTAAATTATTCAGAAATGTTGAGCAATAGGTGGAATTTCTCACAGCAATGTAGTTGTCAACAACGTAAATATTCTTTACCAATTAATACTTTTTTTCATAGAACCCAAGATCCAAGACAAGAACCATTTAGGAACATCTTTTATGTGGAAATTTGAACACTTCGTAATAAACAAGCTTCAGTGTCATGTTCTTTAACATGCTCTGTGATTTCAAATGCGTAGCTCATTTTGTCCTATTATGTCTGATGTGAACTAGCATTGTTATTGAATTTAGCACCATCTGTTGTGTTGGACCTGTGAGCCAGGTGGGGAGCACAGTGCACAACATGAAATAGAGAGAGACAAACAGAGAGAGAGTAAAGGGACTGTAACGTCCCTGCTGTTAAATTTGCATGGCTGTTCTGCTTAGACTGAAGCCGTAGGATTACCTCAGTAGATCTAATACACCAGCACAGCCAGGCACATGAAGTACGGCCTATCAGTGCACATAAATGGGCTGTGTCCACAGGCCATGGGCCTAAGTGCACCTTACTTACAGCCCACACTTAATGCTTCCTGTACAAACATATCTATTTTTAATAACTGCAAACCTAATGGCCCTGCACATCATGTGCAGTGTCCTTCCTACTTCACAACAGCATATGAGTATGATATTTGCATATACTATTTTATTTTGTATATTTCTCTGTTATTGAATCTATTTTACACCAGCTTAGGATGTGTATACTGAACTGAACTGAAGGTGAAGTGATGACTATATAGAGTAACCTTACTGATGATGTTTCACTATATTGTTGTTATTACATCATTAATTATTTTGTTTGTTACACAATTAATTGCAATTACTTTGTAATATAATTTTATGCTTTTGCCTTTTATCTGTCTGTTTTGAGGTCAGTAAATGACAATAATATGTAAAACTGAGAGTCCTTCCTAACCAAATTCAGAATCCTATTCAGGCAAATACTAAATTTGAGCTGCAGTAAAGTAAGTCATTTTTTAAGAGCTGATATATTTCTGCAAGAGAAGCTATAAATCATTACCCATGTGAATATTGCATCACACTAGAAGGAACACAGTTGAACACCTTAGTCTCAGGAGAATGAGGAAGGGCCTGAAGCTCAAAAGGCGGCATAAGAGAGTGAGAAGACGTTAACATGAGTTGTTTCTCAGTTTGTGAAGCTGTTGTGGTTATTCATTCCAAACGTGTTGCTTAATTTAATTACAACAGTGACACCGTATCAACACACGTTGTTTCACTCCCTTTGTTGCTGTGAAGTTGATATCCACTCACCTTCAAAAGAATAGTTGCACCCAGGAGAAAGTGTGGGATTGCAGTGCTATTGGGAAGGAAGATAAAGGCTACCAGGAACAATAAATGATGATAAGTTTAGACTGATATGGGCAATATTTATTGAGCTATGCACACAGAAGTAGTGTCTCTCAGTATGGTGTTGGGCTGCCATGTTTGCTTACGGAACTTGTCTCGGTATAGATTTGTAGAGGTTCCTAATGGTGTCCTGTGATAATCCATCCCATGCAGCTTGAATATTCTCACACAGTTCCTGCAGATTTTGCGGTAGGGGTGGGGGTAGAGTGACACCAGGCACTGATCTTGGCACTGACCACGGTGCCTCCACACATGGATTTGTTAGCCGTCTCCATCAAGACAAAAGCGGGACTCGTCACTGAAGATGACACGCTGCCATTCTGAGTCACTCCATGACAGTCTGGCATGATACCATTGCAGTCTTTGGGGATGCTGATGCAGAGTTAAGAGCAGTAGTCGTAACGGTCTGCGTGCATGTAGTCCTGTAGGATGACTCATGGAGAGCATCACTGCTCGCTGATTGTCCGCAATTGTGGCTGTTGAGTCAGTCAGCAATAAGGGCTGCTCTTGCTTACATCACATGCGCGGGCGAGCATGAAACTTAAGTCATTTGCATGTCTCACAGTGTCAAACCTACCCACCAAGTTTTGTTCTTGTCGATGAATTCCTGAAGGGTGCAACTATTTGTGCAACTTCTGTTTTAACGATGAGTGTACAAACTCCCAGTCCTGTGCAAAACCCAGAGACCACCCTTCATTTAAGCAAAGACGAAAGCTTTAATTCCTGTTTATCTGATGGTGTCGGTTTTGGTGGTCTACCAAGTCTCACACAATTGTTAGGAGTCCCTTTTTCTCTGCATCTTTAAACTTTAAACCTTCCTTAGGTACTTGATCTATCTTCTATCTAATCTTCTTTTATTATTCATGTTTGTTTACTGACTGTTTTGACTGGTGTATAAATAAAAGAAGAGTGGTCTGTAACCTTACTGAAGGCATTCATACATACCCCAGAAAGAAAAGTGATGCATAGGCATTACTTGATTCAAACATTTTCATAATTTCCACATAAGAGCATATATCACCTCAATACAACTATCATAATAAGCATATAAACAAAAGACAAAACTGTGTTGATGCAACATATTTTATTAATGTGGAAATGATGTACAAGTAAATCCAGTGCATTCTTGTTTTCCAGTATGTGTGTGTGCGTGCATGTTAGCTTAGGCAGTGGAGCGTGCTGAGCAGTAGCAATATAATTGCCCTAATCAAAGGTCTTAATCAGCCATTAGTGTCCTCTCCACGGCGTGCACTAAAGCAGCAGCTGTTAGCGCTGGCTAAGGGCTGAGGGATGGTGACCTCTGGGCTGGACGTCTCTTGTCATGCTGCTGGCCTCGGATTTAGCCTGCTGCTTCTAAACATCCTAGAGATGAAGAGACAGTGAATGCTGCTGGTCTTAGCATAGTTAGTGGAGGTATATGTCTCAGACACCAGCAGAGTTTTTACTTTATATATTTGTTGCAGAAGTCGTGCGCTGTTTTTGCTGCATTTTCATAACAGCGAGCTCACCTCGACAACTGTTGGCCACTTGGGGGACGTGTCACTATAACACAAGATTTAGAGCCCATAGTGAAAGTGTATGCAGATTTGTCAGGCCTCAAGGCCTCGTATATATATACATAAGCTCACTGGACACTTATATATGGGTGTTAGTAACTTCAGACTCCTGCAGATGGCATAGCATCAGGATGAGCCAGCTAAAAATGCAAGTGCGGTGTGTGACAGGAAGCATAGATTGAGAAGAGGTGGTTCAGTGCAGTGAATGTCTTGTTCAGTGTGTGGAAAATGGGTCGCAAAGCAGATGTTAATGATTGGCTAAAAGGATTGATTACGTTTGGGTGTGCCAAAGACCATAGTGTGAAGGAAGTAGCTGAATTTGCAGGTGTACGGTCATGTGGGTCTACCAGCAGTGGCCAGTCTACAGGAAATTCTTCTCAGAATTGTGCCAGGGAAGGCATAGTCCCCTAAATGTGTGCTGTAGTATCTATGCAGCAGGGTTTATAAATTATATATTGCACTGGACACAAACAAATCAGGGGTGCATGTTGTTGGCCAAGTCCACCTCCAGTTTTCCCTCAGAGTCCCATTGTGTTCCCAGGAGGGCAAATCTCCTCACAGCATCTCTCTTTGTGCCACTCGGGGCAGCGACAGCAGCAGGAGCAACACTTTCTTGATTTCTCTCCACTTTCTCTGTTCCCCACCCAGTCACAGATGCCAGCCAGACTGCTGCATGTATCTACTGAGCCCCAACCCGTGGCCATGTGCATCACCTCTGACCTCCATCCTACCATACCAAACCTCTTTGCCCTGGCACCGTAACCGGGCCTCTTCGCACTGTCGAACGTGGTCACACCACCTCGACCACAGTATTCACTGCCCACCTTTGCTGCGCTGCCCCTTTTTCTTGGCTCTCTCCACCGGTTCGCCACCTGGTTCTCCATCGGGTTCACACCGGAAATATAGCACTTTGGACCAAAGCTCTTGTACTGAATATAGCTGCAGTAGAGAGTGTCACTCAATGCTAGTGAACCCCCAGGATAGTAGGCAGGTCATCAATAGCCAGCACCAACACTTCACGAGTACCCCACTAAAAACATATACATAGCTTTAACCTATCAGTCCCAAATATTTATGTGATTTAAGTCTCTTTTACTGTGTGTTCACCACTACCCATGGTGCTCCACACTCGCCGTTTCACATGGCCATGCCTTTTCATGCATACACAGCCACCCTGTAGTGGGAGCCACAATGTACTGTATGTACAGGATACATATAATTTGCTTTGTTTTGTTTTGTTGTGGTTTTAGTTTTTAAAGCCTGAGAAAAGGCCAGAAACGAGTGCATTTTTCTTATTCTATTATTGTATCACCAGCTTTGGATCAATGTAGTTTTCACCTCTAATAGTTACTGTGCTTGACTGCAAAGCCTGCATGAATGGGATGATTGGGTAGCAGTTGTCTGTGAGGGCATTAAAGTCCATGTGGATTATCTGGTAATGAATATGTCTTTTTTTTTCTGGGGCCATGTGCAGTGTGTCCATAGCCTCATGGCCAGCGGTAGCGTTTCTTGTAGCAGTGGATTGAGGAAGAGAGTATGAGAGGCAGCAGCAGCAGGGGGGTTGGAGTCAGTGTGTCTGCTTCATGTGTTTTCCACTCCAGACATAACTGCTGTGTTTACAAGGCTCAGTGGCTCTCACTGTTAAATGATTGGAGTAAAGAGAAGGGGGGATAAATTGTTCTGTCTCTCTCTCTTTCCCTGCCTCTCTCTCTCTTTCTCTCTCTTTCTCTTTCTCTTTTGCTGTCTTTCTCTCTGTTTCATAGTTCTGGTTAACCAGCTAAAAGAATGCTCCTCTCTCCATGTTTAATTACAGGCTGGGCTTGCTGTCACCCTGCAAAAGACCATTACTCCAGGGATTCAGCTATAAAACATAGATTTAAAAAAAAAGAAGAAGTTGCACTCCATCTTTGTGATGAGCTTTACTGGGTTTAAATTTGACCAGAGCAACAGAGAAATGTAGAGGTCTGTGAGAACTGCTTTTCAAAGAACCCTCTGCTGGGGTTTTTTAATGGCCCGTGTTGTATGATGGCTAGCCGCAGTTGGGCCAGTGGGCCTCCTAGTCATGCAGCATGTACATTATGATGCTTGCTGTAGCCTGCCATGCATCTCATGTGCTCTGTCAGGGTCAGGACCTCCAGGCTGGGCCCTGAAAAGAAACAGAGCCTGTCATGGTTGAGGGGGTGTAAGAGGCATCAGAGAAATGCACACCCGTCTGTGTACATTCATATGCATGCAATAGTACATATGGAGAACATGCCTAAGGCCTTAAAGTGCAGGCTTGATATTTAGGTTTTAGTCAGTCATTTTACTTTCTTTTGCTATATGGTTTAAATGAAATGTAACGTAATGTGTGTAATTGCAGATTTCATTCTGCAGTGAATTACACACAAATTCAAATGCCAGTAAAATGTCTCCTTTTTAACACGTAAAACTGCTTAAATAATAGAAACATTAAAAAGAGGGGTAATAAAGAGGGGTGGTTAGTACATTTTTGCATTATGGCAATAAGCTTTCTAAACTTGAAAATTATGCTAAACAAATCCAATTTATACTTTAAAATATATGACCCAGTATTTTACACAGTAAAATAATAATAATAAATAATAATAATAATATTATATTAATATAAAAATTGTAATTGTTTTTGGAATCTATGGTAATAATAACATTGTAATAAGACACATACATCTGTAATAACATACAGTGACATACTTTTATGACTATACAAAAATAGCCAGTTATTCTAGTGTCTGGACTATATCACAGTGTATTTGGTACCTATAAAGTACTACATTATATTAATCTTCTAGAAAGACAATATTGTTGTTGAAACCATATTGGCTAGAAACAAAAATTCCTTCTGTTAAACTATGATTTCCAGTGGTATCATTTATACTCCAGATTATATGTTACAGTTACAAATTGTCTGAAATTACAAAATATAATTAAAAATAATGTGTTTAATGTTTTTTTTTTTTTTTTAAATCCTTGTAAAAGTTGTAAACCTAGTCTTAGAGTAGCTTAGTGTCAGTGTAAATTCAGTTGTAGTCCAATAGATTGAGTAACCACAGATCACCTACATATCTTGTATAGAATTGCCATGTGCCAAATTCATATTTGTAATTTCAGTAAAAGACACTTTTTTCCCAAAATTAAATTGTGGGTCCCAATTCTAATTCAAGCTGGGTATTGCAATGAGAGAACACTGATGGATGTACAGTGTCATGAATTATGTGAATCTAAAGGGGCTGAGGGGTGCAATGCTCTGCTACAGAACATTACATAACATTAAATATAATATGCTGGTTTCAGGCCTGAATGTTGTTTAAGTCGTGGACACAATAGGCGATCTCTCCTCCTGTGTCTTGGCAGTGTATGTAGGGGCAGACGCTGTGTCTTATCTCTGTCTGGTTGGTTCTCAGTAAGGAAAGCTCAGCTGTATATCTCTTGTCTCACAGTAGAGACGGGCTTTACTCAGTTGCTTGTAATACTTTTCTAACATAAGACTTTCATCCCGAGAGCTCAGACTGGCCTACACCACTCAGCTCTGATTATGAACGACTACAGCAGAGTTTTTCCATGCACCCCTTGCTAAGAGTGCTCATATCTTCTATTAGAGGACCCATATCTTCTAAAGTAATGCAGGGAGAGAAGGTATGCATAATACATATAGTTACTGTTGTGAGAAAACCTTGTAAATACGTTTTGTTTTCTTTGGATGTTTATTGTTTATTAATCTGAAGACCATTTGAAAACAACTGCTTTTGACTTTGTGTGAACATGTCATGATGAATAAACCAGTAGAAATGTTGAAAAGTAACCCTTTCAAGTTTCAAGGTCTGTTCACTCTCAGACAGTGTTTTTTTTTCTGGATGAGTGTCAAGTTTTGGAAACAAACACATACATATTAATGTCTGTACAATTCATGTCCAAAACTGACGGACTGCAACGCTGCATAAAATTTTGTGTTTGGAGCCAGCTTGATTTTCTATGTACGGCTGCATGCAAAAATCAGGCTGACCAATCGGAGTACCACTGTAATGGTTGCAGTCCAAGCAAACCTTTGTGAAGATCCCAGCAGATCAACAGCTTAAAAGCATAAACAAAAGGCAACAAGATTTTCATGGTTTTTAATATTTCTTTTTTAATGCGAGGAGCTACGAGCAGAAGCGGTGCTTTGAATTCCTTCTTCGTGTATGAAAATCCATTCAAAATGGCTCGTTACTTTTCATCAGAGAACACTGCTCTTCTTGTGGGTAGGCCTTTAAGGCGTTCTTATACCGAGTACTGTTTGTTTATTTGTATTTATTTATTCGCTACAACTTGTTGGAATTTTGTGAACATCTGCAGGCAACATGAACTCACTCCACCCGTCACTGTTGGCAGCAGTCAGCATGACAGATCAGCTATATCTGTTTTGTGCTTCACCACATGTGGTGCTGCATCTCCAAAAGCAGCTCGAACTGGGTTACAAACGGACCGGGCATGTTTAGGAGTTTCCACTCCTAAACAAGCTCCTTTTCCAAGATGGAAAGTCGCCTGCCTGATGTCACTGTTTGCTCTTTTTGTGCAGAGCAAATTGGATGTTTTTGCATTTGCGATCCTGTATCCAAAAAAGTTGGGACGCTGTGCCTAAATGTAAATAAAAACAGAATGCAAGGATTCACAAAGAATTTAAACCCTATATTTAATTGAAATTTGTACAAAGACAGCATATTAAATATTGAAACTTTGTTTATTTATTTGTTTATTTGTTTATGTATTTTTTGTATTTATAACATATGCCCATTTTGAATTTGATGCCAGCAACACGTTTCCAAAAAGTTAGAACAAAGTCATATTTCCCACCATGTTGCAGCACCTCTTCTTTTAACAACACTCGGCAAGGGTTTGGGAACTGAGGAGACTAATTGTTATAGTTTTGACTTTTAATTTGGATTTCAGCTGCTCTACAGGGGTTCAGTGCTTCCTTTGTCTTATTTTTTGCTACCTAATGCACCAAATGTTTTTAGGTCTGGACTGTGGGCAGGCCAGTTTAGCACGTGGACTCCTTTACTACAGAGCCATGCTATTATGCAAGGCATTCCCTGAAAGAAACGTAGTCTGTATGGCAGCATATTTTGCTCCAGAACCTTCAGATGTGGAAGTTACCTATGCCATATGCATTAATGTAGCCCCAGTAACAGTGTCATGTTTAAAGCCACTGTAAGCTCTTTAGTATGGACCATTCTACTGACAGTGTGACAGTGGAGACTGCATGGCTATGTGCTTGATTGTATACTTTGTATACTCTGTTAGCAATGGCTAAAACACCTGAACTTAAAGATTATGACAGATTATGAGGCTGCATGCTTTTGGCCATATGGTGTATTTGCATATGGAACTCCTTAAATGTGGATTGCTTAGCTTGTGTCCACTTGTGATCCGATCCTAATGGAATTGTCCAATCTAGGAAGTGTTCAATATTCAGCAGCTAAATATGTACATGATGTTCTGTACCAGCTCTTCACCTTGAATAACCCCCTACCATCCCCACCCCACCCCACTGCTCTCTCACTCGCATAAGCATCCGCTTAATGAATTGAACAAGCTTATTTTTATATGAAGGCTATTAGTAGGCTGTGTATGTAACACGAATAGTGTTTAAAGGCAGACTACACCACTTATGAGCTTTATATTTTTTGGTAATATTTTAGATATAATATTTAGGATTCTTTAATATTAATGAGCAGTCAGTGTAAATCTTTTTCACATTGTTTTGATTGAAAAAAGTGACTGTAATGTAATTTTTATAATATGAAGTTTGTCTTCATTAAGTTGACATCATAACAGCTTTGATGTGGTTTCGTCTATTGTGATTAACAAAACTGAAAAATTTTGCCTCTGTAAACAAACATTTTTGCCTCAACCTGTTTTGAACTGGTTGAGATGGAGCCTAACAACTAAAATGCAATTTGACCTATCAAATATGCCAACATAGAGCAGTTTTCAGCCAATCAGATTATGTGGTCAGAAACTATTGTATAAAATGAAATACGCTTATCAACGACCTCCACATGCAGATTCGCTGGTTGTCTCCACCAAGGCAAAAGCGGGACTCGAAGATGACATGTTGCCATTCTGAGTCCATGACAGTCGGCCACTGCACCATTGCAGTCTTTGGCGTGGTGTTAAGGGCAGTCGTCGTAACAATCTACATGCATCTAGTCCTGTGTTGTGCAGCCGTCTGCCAATGTTGCTGGCACTAACAGGATGACTCATGGAGGGCGTCACTGCTGGCTGAATGTCCACAATCGTGGCTGTTAGGTTAGTCAGGTACAGCAATAAGGCCCGTCCTTGCTCACGTCACATGTGCGGCTGAGCATGAAACTTTGAATGATTTGCATGTCTCATGAAGTCAAACCTACCCACCAAGTTTCATTTCATTTCTGTTGGTTGTTTCCTTCTGGGTCCAAATATTTGTGCAACTAGTTTTTAGTGATATATAGGTTTAGTGATATACACATCTCACATCAAAACACAGATTATGATTTGAAGGGAAAGATACAGTTCAGCTTTCAATAACTATGATAACTAAATAATCTCCAAATTTTATAGAAGTTTTGTAGAAAGTAGGAGTTTAAGAAGGACATTATGGAAGTCATTCTATAGAGGGTCATTAGATAACAAGTGCTTGCATAACTCACCCTTCCACTTCCACAGGACAAAAAATGCACATAAAGTTTTCATAATAAGCACACACATATTAATGTTGTCTTTTGCATGAATTTCAATCTAATGGACTGAGATTTTTTGCATTAAAATTTCAGGCTGACAAATCAGAGCTCTGCTGTCATGGTTGCAGCCCACACAACTGTACATTAATGTGTTGGAGTGCAGTAGAGCACAACAGCTTGTATGACAAGCATGCAACTAACAATGCAAAAGTTAAAGAAAATATGTGAGACCAAATGCAGACCAAACACTGAAAGGCTAATAATGTTGATGAGTATGTTACAGTAACTGTATTAAGATGTGTTTTAGTTTGCTTAGGTCAGTGGTCTCCAACCCTGGTTCTGGAGAGCTAACATCCTGCTGTGTCTAGTTCTGCAACACCTGCTTCAGCTTCACATGGTCCTGATTGGATCAGATCTAGTGTTAGGTAAAGTGAGGAGAAACCTAAAGTTGGACCTAAACTCAGCAGGAAAGTAGCCCTCCAGGACCAGGGTTGTAGATCCTTGTCTGTTCATGCCCACAAAGAGACATGTGCTATTAGTTTCCATCACTAATGAATGTTCCTTTTTCAAAGATAGTAGCAACAAGCAGAAGCAGAGCCTCAAATTCCCCCAGTGACAAATGGAAATACCTTTAGAACCACTGGTTATTTAGCTATACAAGGTGGTCTAGTATGAGGTGTTTGCCCCGTTTAGTTATTGTGCCTAATAAATGAATGGTGAATACTTTATTGCTGCTACTCAAGGAATGCATTTCTCTCCGGCTAGAAATGCTTTGTTCTATATATTCTGAGAATATGCAACATAATGTTCCGTGAATGTTCCTTTCTAGAGGTAGGAGAACGTTCTCTAAGACATTCTGTCATCTCAGGTCTCAGTAACATCCATAAAACATTTTCTGAATGTTGTGCTGAGAATGTTCTTTTCTTGCCATCGTGTAAGATAATCTGTGGCCCTGACAGCATCCTCAAAACATCCTCTGAATGTTGCAGTTAAAACGTTATGTCTTAGTTGTAACATGTAACCTTATAGGAACATGATCTGAAACGTTCTTTGAACATCAGACTAAAACGTTTTCTTGAAAACTTTATTAGAACTTGTAGGTAACGTTAGCCAAAGTTCTAGGAACGTTCCCTGCTAGCTGGGTTCTTCCTTTTCAGTCTTCTTCCCATGTTTTCAGAATGTCCTTGGTGTGAACATGCCTTCATTCTGATAGGAGACTCACCCAGAGAAATACTCTTGTTCTTAAACAGAAATAAAAGAAGGTGCACCTGTGGGAGTGTTCTCTATAGCATTGACTCTCACAAGTAACATGACGTTAATGAGGCTCTTAAGCATTGAACGTTCTTTCACACGCGGGTTTCCCAAAAGTAAACAAACAGCTCCTAATGCTGTAGGAGCCAGTGGTTTTTCTCAGCGTTACTAAGCTCTTTTGAGGGACAAACCATTGTGACTGATGACCAGCGGCAGGGTTGTTTTTTTTGTTTTTTACCAGAAAGAAGTTGCAAAAGAAAGTTCATGTGTACAAGTGGTGGATCTGGATCTTACTTGGATCTAATGCTGGTTTCCATTCAAGGTGGCAAATGACAAATGACAAAGTGAGAGGCATATTGACGATACAGTGTTAAATCACTACTTTCCTCTGCCCTAATGAAACTGTTATAAGCTTAGTAAGTTATGTGGTTATGAGAGTGAGGGACCGAAGTGGTCCAGCTTAATGAATCTGACTAGCCACTTCTTCCCCCAGCAGGCGCAGGCAATGCACTGTCCTCTCAAACACCCCCCTTGTATGCGTAGGTGTGTTCATGTGCAGCTCATTATTAGCACCATCCTCCTGCCCGCTCCCCTCCTGAGACTCACCGCGACTGAGGCTATGCATGACAGTATCTCCCCCTCATATAACCCACCATTAAACTCTCCCAAACACCAACCCAGCAGCACTGAACTGACGTCCCTCCTGCATTCGCACACTTTCTGCTGCACTGGAATGCAGAAAATCACCACCCCCTACACCTCACCCCGCTACACACACACACACACGCACACACACACAAACATGCACTCTCCCTCTCTCTTTCTCAGCTGTGTAGTGAACTTAAAGCCCTCACACACCACGAGTGTTTACAAATCCCTCCTAACCCCAGCAGAGTAACTGCACACACATCAGCTCCACACGCTGCTGTTCAGCAGGGGAGAGAGACAACAAGGTAGAGAGAAAAGGAGAGGATGCAGGAGGAGATAGAGAAAGAACGATAGAGCGATGACGACGAAACATGAAAGAATACAGGACAACAAGAAAGAAATAGAATGAGAAAAGGCAGAACCTGACAGACAATGAGAAGAGAGAGAGAGAGAGAGAGAGAGAGAGAGAGATGGAAGGAGACAGAAAAAGGGGAAATGGAAAAGGAAGAGAAAGAGTTAAATAGTGGGGACAACAAGAAAGAGAGAGAAAGAAGGACATGGGAGAATGAAGGAGGAGTTGAAACAGTGTTGGAGATATAAAGGTACTTATAGACCAGAGAATTCCAGAGAACAAATCTTCTGCACTCGTTTATTGCAGTTACTCCTGTATGGTCAAACCTTATGAGAATATGTTGTAGAAGGCTGGAAATGACATGATGGCCTGCAGGTCTCAACCAAAATGATCCTGTGCGTAGCTGGATTCATCAAAACACCCACACAAACGTACCAGGAACATCTGAGATTGTTCAGGATGCTCTCTACACGCCATAGAACATTTTGTACACCAACTGGACAAACACAGGCAAACACAAGCGTCTGGCTGGTGAGCTGTACCCGTGTTTAATTATTGGAGGAATCTAGAATGTTCTCTTCACAATCACTTAGTTCATTGGACTTGTCAGTTCTGTTTCTGGACAGTCTGATGTTAACTGCAAATGCTAGAACGTTTGTTCTTGTTTGTGTGGTTGGTGTTCTCTGGCCTTTGGAAGCTGCTATATCAGAACTGAACAGGCTGTTATTACGATAAGGTTAACAGCCAAGTACACACTATTAGACCCACACATGCCTTAATGTCAGTGTTGAAACTGTGCCCTGACACCGTACAAGTTTACATGTGTGGGTATGAGAGAGAGAGAGAGAGAGAGAGAGAGAGAGAGAGAGAGAGAAACGGACAGAGAGAGAGAGAGAGAGAGAGAGCACATATCTATGTCTCTGAAAGATCATTGTGGTCTTTAGGTCAGCCCCATCACAAAGCAGTACAAGGGTCAACACTCAGCTTCTACCTATCTAATTAAAGACTGCACGAGAGAGGACATTCAAGTTTTCCCTTTTCTCTCTTTTTCTCTCTCCCACTCTCTCATGTTCTCTCTTTCTATTCTTCTCTTTCTCTCTTTAATTCTTTCTCTTTCCTTCTCAATCTCTGTCTCCCCTCTCTCTACTTCACTTTCATTCTTTTCTTCTATTTTTCCTTCTCTCTCTCTCACCCCCATTTCCCTCTCCTTCTATCTCTTTCCTTACCTCTTTGTATTCTTTTTTCTCTGTCTTCTCTCTTTTTGTCCCCCTCGCTTTCTCTCTTTCCCTCTCCCTCTCCCTCTCCCTCTCACTCTTTTTATCTTTCCCACTCTCTTCCCCTTCCCTTCATTCTCTTTTCCATCTCTCTCTATCCATATCCATCTCTTTTCTTCTCTCTTTGTCTTTCTTTTCTCCCCGTTTCTCTTTCTTTTTCTTCTCCCTGTCTCTCTTTTATCTTTTCCACTCTCTTCCCCTCTCCCTCATTCTCTCTTTCTATTTTTCTCTTTCCTTCTCTTTATTTTCTCTTTATCTGCCTTTATCTCTCTCTCTCTCTCTCTCTCTCTCTTTCTCTCTCTTTCTTTTTGATTTGTACCCTGCAGGACTAATAGTCTCTATATTTTTCTGTTTTAAAGAACAGAACTCCTTTCTTTTTTTTTTTACATTTTTACACACATTAAGTCAGAAATTAACAGAAGAGAGAGAGAGAGAGAGATCTAGGTTGTCCTCGCTAGCAGTTAGAATAATTGTAAGTGAATAAGAAGTGAGTCTCTGTGTGCTTATCTGCATCCAGTAAATGAAAGTGAGGCCTCTCTGGCTAAATGCTGAGGAAATAATCACTGGATGTTTTAAAGGAAAGTGCTGTTTTCAGTGGTGGGTTACTTCTTTTAAGGCTTGTTTTAGCTGAAAGAAAGAGAAGCTGAAAGTCTGCGTAGTCAGACAGACTGTCTGTGGCCCCAAGCGGTCTGCGTCTCACTCCTGTTTCTGAACATGCAGACATGTTGTGTGTTTGTCACTCTGGAATTCAGAATGGCCAACTTGTGTGTGAAACTGAGGCTTGTAAGCAGAAGGCTCCAAAGTGTCTGAGTCAGTGGCGCTTCTTCTACGTGTGTGTGGTCGATACTTTTCTTGCCCTGGCTTAACTGGCTAGGCACTACTTCACACTAAGCATTCACCACAAGTAGCAGTCCCACGCAGCTGCCATGAGCCAAAGAGTGCACGGAGCCATTGCTGTATGTGCAGGTAACCTGCACATTTCAGCCTTTCTTTATTTTTAGTGTTCAGGAAGGGAAGATAAGATTGGGTTCTTTTTGTCTTCATCGTCCATCTGTGAGGACATGTGTACAACCGTGCATATCATCATTGTTTTTGTCGAACCTTGTTTGTATGTTTGTTGTTTTACTTATTTATTTCTTTGTTTATTTCTACTCTAATTAGTCATGTCCAAATCTCTGCCCCATCACATCATGCTACCAAGCTGGCCGGGTGAAGTCTAGCAAAATGCGTACTTCAAGACATGTGACGCACCACCGTATCTTTTATAGCTGCTGCTATGCCATTGGTCTATCTATCTATCCATCCAGCCATGCATCCATTCATCCATCCAGCTACGTACCTATCAGGATGATATATCTAAGATCATGTCTAACCTTACTGTAGTGAACCATGCTGAGTTAAAGCCAACAACACAAACCAACTAGTACACAGACCAGAAGAGGTAAACGTAAGAGCAAAAACCAAAAGACAAGCTAAGATCATACACAATAGGCAAACCAGACAAACAGAAGCAAACACTCAGTATACAACAGCATTGGCAATACCTCTCAATGAATCATGATTAAACAAAGGAGTTTTTATACAGACTGGGATAATGAGGAACAGGTGAATGGCATCAATATTCAAGTGAAGAGGAATGGGAATGGGAAAGCAGTTCACAATAGGAGGATTGTGGACATGTGGTGATGACATCATGATGGGATGCATTGTGGAAAATGTAGTCCATGTAGTTGACAGAGGCAGGAGAAGAACCTGAAATGGTTGATAGGATGAAAATATTTCCTTGGTTTATGTATGTAGCTGTGGGCCATTCTAAAAATAAGGATGAGTACACCCTAAACTTCAGTCCCATACTGGTAGACAACTACATACATAAACCAAGCACATTTTTCATCCCTTCAATATCAACCATGTCATCATTTAAATAATTTTAAATTATATGATTAAGAAATAATTTGCTTGTAAATGCTAACACTTTCTTTAAAACAAAGACTTTAATATTTGAATGATGTCAAGTCATAATGGCTTTTTCTTCAAGTTCTTACACTCATCGTCAAATCAATAGTTGCACCCAGATGGAAGTGTCGGATTGCAGTGCTATTGGGAAGGAAGATAAAGACTTCATGCCTGGATACGGTGGGTGTCATCTGCCAGTTCATTTTAATATTTTACCCATTATGATTCCATATTTTGTTCCACATTCTACATTTAACAACCCTGGCTGCTAAGTGGCTTGCTGGTTAGCAAGCTTGAATAAATTCCTTTGAGGGAGTTTGCTAAATATATAGGATAGGCTTGTAAAATAAGGGATATGCAGTGGTCTGATTCACTTTTGGTAAATAGCATGCTCTTAGTTAGTACTATTAGTTATTACTATTAGTACTATATACTACTGGTTATTTCTGCAAAGTTTCACATTTTTCTATAGGCTCATTTTTCCCACACCTTAAAGGGTTTGATTGACACATATACTAAATATGATATAAGCAGGATCTGTGAAACTGTGGCCAGAGACATAATCAGGGTTCAGTGCCCTTCGACAGTTCCAGTTACCACTGAGATGCATGCATATAACTGTGAAGGCAGTCGCGTACAGACATGCATATGCACATATTCAGTGTTCATATCCACCCCACACTAAATACGTAAAGCTCCTCCACCTGCACCTCACACACATACACAGCCCATCTGCTGAGGCCCTCTGCCGTGTGCAGGGGAATATGATCGTGATTGAGCATGCATCTATGTATGCGCACATTTCCTTGGCCCACCGCGTACACACAGTGTGTGTGTTCTGTAAATAGCCAGGTCTGAAAGGCTCTCCGCTGCGTGTGAGTCTATTTTAGCCCTCACACAGGAAATCAGGCCACAGGCCCATTTCCCCAGCCTATACTGAAAACATGAGCCCAGATCACTCCAATACAAACATCCAAATATACTGTATTACTGAGCCATTCCACGCCCACCCGGCTGGGCGGATGCGCATCAGTAACACCCAGACAACTCACAGCAGACGGATGAAGGTCACTTTGCTATCGATTTAAAAGAAAAACAGTTATATCAGGAGGAGAGAAACGAAAAACCTTCCTAAATTTCAGGACTGTTAATGACCTCTGCGTATGCATTTGCTTCATTTATATGTACAGAAGGTTGCTTTATATACATTCTACAATTACAGCAGCACTGCTGTGTCTGATCAGTGAGAGTAGAAACAAGGAGGCGGTTTTATAGTTTATTTGTGTATATACTGTATATAAGCTCACCTTCCGTGTTTGAGGGGGGTAGTAAGTTCAAGCTTCTGCAGATGACATTGCATGAGGATGGGCTATACTGCAGGGTGTCAGTGACAGGATTCATAGATTGAAAAGAGGTGGTAGAGTGTAGTGAATGTTTAGTTTGATGTGTGGAAAATGGGTCCAAAGCAGATGCTAATGAATGGCTAAAAGGAGTGATTGCATTTGGGCATGCAAAAGAACATAGTGTGAAGGAAGGAGCTGAATTTGCAGGTGTAGCGTGGGGTTGTACGGGTCTACCAGCAGTGGCTAAAATCTCAGTCTACAGGAAATTATCCTCAGATTTGTGACAATGAAGGCATCTGTCAAATCTGGCCGCGCTACATAATTCTTTGATGCAAGAGTGGCTGAACATGCAGAAACTCTGGTCCAGTCCATGCCAAATCAAATTACAGCTGTTATTCATACTCATGGAGTGTTATATGCTATTAGGTATGTTTTAGTCAAATGTAACTTTTTTGTCCAGGTGATCCAATATTCAAGGTATATAAATCAAATAATGGCTTTTGTTATAAAACAGTGCATAGAAAATAATTCACTATTTTGGATATTTTTGGATTTTTAAATCAGAAAACCATGAAATATACCCTCCTAAATGTTTCTTCCTTAAGAGTATAAGTTGTGTGTAGCCTTCTTTTTGCTCAGAAGAATGTGTTCCTAAAAGGAATCACAGAGGGTCCTCCTACTAGGGAACACAGACTCCTCCCTGTACCGTCATTCTGCATTGAGCACAACAATTAAGATATTCAAATAGTCTCTCTCAATTAGAGGTGAGCACAAAGAAGATTGTATCAACACTCACGGTACTATATGCTTTCAGTTACTTCAAAATACACTATATCCTATGTATCATCCTATATCCGGTACTTCTTAAGCACAGAACAACAGCATTTAGATTATAAATGAATACAGATTTATACATATTATACTTAGTAACACTTAGTAACAGCAATGGTAGCTGCATGAATTGCATTGGACCAAATATCTGATTGGGTGTCTTATTTTATTTATCTAGTTTTACCAGTTGTATGATTTTGTGTCTCGTATGAAGCTTGTTCACAAACATCGAAAATACAACATAAAACAATGCATGTTATGCCAGATTAGGCCTAATCTTGGAGTACATTTCAGTGTCAATGGAGAATTACCACAGGGAATGCTTTTCAGCCTAGGCTTAGGCTTGGATCTGGGATCTGGGAAACCAGCCCACTGTGTATTATAAAAAGCTCTTCATGTATCCTGGTGTTACATTGTTTTGTCATATTGCCCTTCCTTCAGGCTTCTAGAGTTTCTGGAAATTGAGTTGAACAATATTTTCTGTAATATATTCTTTAAACAATATTGGATTGTCTGTTTATTTGGTTTGCATACACGCATTGTGAATCGTTTACACACAGAAATACAGAATAATATTTGAGCCCCCTGCTAGTTTTAGCTTGGCAATTAAGAGTATTCATTTTCTCCTCCTTTTCACTATCCCTACTTATTTTGTTGTGGGGAATTTTCAGGGCAATAACTCACATATGTGCACTCGCTCCTATTGAGCGTGAATGATGTCACCCGTATCTAGTGGGACGCGCAATTGCTCACTCTTCTGGGAGAGTTGGCGTGCGCGCTGCAGTAAACGGCTCTTCAAAGGCAGCCGGATTTCGCGCGACACTCGGCTCTCACCAGCTTCATAATATATTTGAGCTGGAGATAAATTTGCCTCTGTGCCGCTGCCTGCAACTGTAATTACACTCCCAGCGATGTGTTTTTACAGGCTGCTTAACAGAGGGAAATTATCTGCCCAAAACCAACCACAATTAATGATGCCACTTTGCTGGCATACTTGAGCAAAAACATTGTAATGACATTTAGCGGGAAATTGCCTTGCCTTGAAATATAAGAGAGTGAGGTTAGAAAAAGCTTGCGCCTCGCTGCCTCTCAGTAAGTGGCTCATTCATTTCGTACAGCCCAGGAATGGTGTCAGTATCTGCTAGCGAGACCACAGGGGATGTGCTCAGAAAGTAGTTAAGAGAATCCATTGTTTTAGAAGTGTTTCTTGTTGTTCTAGGTTTGACATTGAAATATTGGCAGATATATACAATGACTATGTGAGAACAGAGTGAAACCTTTTGCATACCAAGAAGTCATACACACATAGGCCTGTCACAGTTATAGCATAATCGTCTCTTTGCAATTATTTGAGCTGACTGTATTTATAATCCACAATCCACTTATAATCCACAATCAGTTTTCATCAGTCCAGCCTCACACTGCTTTAACATGCTGGTCAACATGATCCTGCCAAGCCACTGTAGAGCATTTTCCCTGCTGCTCTGAAGTGGGGAAATGGCAGCAGAATGGCAATTGCTTTCAGGGGGAACAGTCAGCTTTCACAATCATATGTGTATTTAATACAACATGGTGGGTGACACCACTGCCATCCACATGGGGTGGGGTTTAGTTCCCTGCTCGGGCAAGAACACCAAGATGTACAAATATTTGGGCACGGCTGCATCCAGCAAGCTCTGTCTGCCAAATGCAGTAAATTAAACAGAGAGAATGTGAATATGTGTTTGTTTTTATTCTGTGGGTTAGTGCACAAAAACTATATGGCCAAAAGTATGCAGACATATGACCTTCACATCTACTGTTGATGAGCTTGTTGGACAGCCCATTCCAAAACCATTGTATGCAACATACATCATAAATCATTCATAATCATCATATACATCATAGGTTTTACAAAAACAGCAAAGATTCTGACTTCTGGTTTAGTGTTATAGTGTAGGACAGCAGTGAGTAGTGTTTATTAGAGCTCAAGCTGTTCCTGCTGTCATTGAAAACTATCACAATTCAACTGCAGGCTAGCTAGTTAGCTAATCTGGGCACCTTAGGCTTGTACATTATTGCAGTAGTTGCGTACAATGAACAAAGAAAGTTTGCCAATCTCAATTATTCTTGTGGCAGTTAAATATCTTGATCAAGCCGAGTGAACCAGCTTAAAATTAATCAAGAGGAAATGAAACAATTCCTGACAAAAAGAACTGTTGATTTAAAGTTAGAGCTTTTGCAAAAAGCCTAATTTACACAGTCCCCCTAAGACATGTTTGATGTCTGAAGTTTGCTTCGTTAGTTTTGCAATGGAGCTACAAGTCTAATGTACTGAACAAATAACAGAAGCTAATAGCCACTCATTAGCAAACTACATGCCTGCATCATCACAGACTTGCCTGTGTCAAGTTCTGAAATAATCTCAGATAGGCCTGCTCAGGTGGCTTCTATGACGAACTGTGGTCTTTAAAAGTAGACAAAGCTATGACTTTATGGAAATGAATAGTGATGATGTGTTGTCCACCTCAGCTTATATTAATTGTTAAGTTGTACCTTACATTTACAAATGCTATCTGATGTGATCCTGCCGAGCCACCATAGAGAAGTTCCTCTGCTGCTCTGAAGTGGGGAAATGGCAGCAGGATGGCGATTGCTTTCAGGCGGAACAAGCCTTTGGCAGTCAGCGGTTGCGCTATTAGCCAGTGCTAACAGTTTTATTATTAGAAAATAAACGGCGCAGCACACGACTCAGAGTAGTATTAGCTCCTCGCCATCTGTGTCTGACAGCTGTGAGCCTAAACTCTGAACAATAAGTGACTGAGTCTAAAAGTCTCTAACTCCTTACAGCACTTGATCTTGTTAAGTTAGAAATAGCCAACAACCATAGCAGGGACAGTTGGTGACCATAGTATAAATCATGGGGATCCAGCACTATAACTATTCAGATCTTTAGATTATTTTCATACAGGATCAGTGGTAATCATTCACTGGCTGCTAGTGATCTAGGCACTTTATGACCACATGCATTTAAGAAGTGGTTTGATGCTAAAACCAATTGGATCCTTTGATATGTTATGTTTTATTGGGCCTAATTAGTCACAAAGGTTCCCTGAATGATCTTTCGATAAACGAAGAAGCATTTTTTGTACACATAATGTAAAGGTTAAAAGCTTTTCCTAGAACCACACATTCAGGGGTTAATCTCAAAATGAAAATTGAAAAATATCTATGATGGATGTCATTGCGGTCAAAGCTACTGTGTTCTAGAATTAGACATGAAAGGCTAAACCGGACAGTTCGCTGAGGTCGAGGCTTGGCAGGGCTTGTTTGTGCAGGGAGCTGAGAGAAGTCCTTCCGCATGTGTTGTGGGGCCACCATCATCTTTACGCTGGGTGAAGTCCCTTTGAACGGGATCTGTCATTCGTTTAATCTGATGTCGCTGGGTCTCATTTGAATTGCGTTCCATTTTGGTCTGCAAACCCACGCTCAGGAGTACGATTCTGCAATTAGAAGAGAAACTCCAGCAGCAAACCACAACAAATGATCACTTAGTTCCCATTGAAATTTTACATCTGTTGTCGATTACTACCCTCAAACCCTGAAAGGATCGAGAGCGCTCAATAAAACACATTTACAAAAACAACAAGGGAAAAATATGGCGTCTCACTGGCCGTAAAAGCTTTGTGGTCCTAATTTTTTTTCTCTGACTGAACGTTTAGAGGCCGTTTATACGAAACGTGGAGTTTGACATTTTATAGTTTTCAGTAGTATGAATCACTTTGTCCTGTTATGAATGTTCGTGACCCAGAATGGGCATGACAAAGTGTGGCCGTGTCTTTTGTAAGGTCACTGCGTGAATTTGTGCGAGATGGTTTCAACCAACGAGAGAGGTGTGTGATCGGCTAAGATGGGCTGGCATTTGTTTGAGTTGGATATGGGCAATGTGCACTTAGTGTAGGTGTAGCCAGGAAGCCAATAGTACTAAATTGTCTGCAACGCATTTGATGGAAACCCCCAGTCTTACGTGTCATGTGAAATAACATTTTCCATACGGTTCCAAATAGCACAAGCCTTTTTCGATTAGAGCCATACTGATATATCTGGGCCAGCATTGACCCTTTGAGGGTAGACGTATCGGTGTCGAATTCTTTGATGTTGCCATTGCAACTGCAGCTATGTAGGTGCTCAAGTAATGCTATTAAGCAGGATGGACATTAGTAACTGAATTCATTATCCTTTTCTTGCCTCATCTTCTACTTTTTTATTGTTTAAAACTGTATGGGGCGCATGAACATTGTGAATAAAGTGAGATTATTGCGGATTGCCTTATTTTGCATGTTTTGAGAATATAAAAAAGGTGCAAAATACAGGGACTCCAAAGGGGTTCTCTTATTAACCTTTTGGTCACTCTGAATGTTTCTAAATCAAAATTCTGGGCTGTCCCTGAAAATAACCCTAATATGATGTTATGTTGTCATTTTTCGGCAAGCTTTCATCTTTGGACACTTGACTAAATAGAGATGCAGGACTGATTTGCCTCAGGGTCGCACTGTAGCAGATTTGCTGACCCGTTTGGCCTCTCACATTTTATACACTTACCAAAACATTCAGCTGGGAATCAGCTGTGCAATTAAACTGTGCAAACTTCACCAATGTCTCTGAGACATCACACTTATCATCAAGAAAAATAGTAGCACCCAGAAGGAATCAACCAACAGGAATGAAACTTGGTGGGTAGGTTTGACATTGTGAGACATGCGAATGGTTCAAGTTTCACGCTCGGGCCGTGCATGTGACATAAGCAAGGATGGGCCTTTTTTTGCTGTACCTGACTGCCCCAGTAGTCATGATTGTGGACATTCAGCCAGCAGTGATTCCCTCTGTGAGTCATTATTTTAGTATCAGCACTATTGGCAGACGACTGCACGATGCAGGATTACATGCACGCAGACCTTAACACCACTTCAATGTTGCCAAAATCTGCAATGGTGTCATACCGGACTGTCATGAAGTGACTCAGAATGGCAGCAGGTCATCTTCAGTGACGAGTCCCACTTTTGTCTTGGTGGAGACGGCCAATGAAGGCACCGTGGTCAGCGCTAAGATGAACGGCTTGTTGTCACATGTTACATGTCCAGAAGGCCTGGTGTCACTCCACCTCCACCCCTTTCACAAAATCTGCAGGAACTGTGTGAGAATATTCAAGATGCATGGGATGGATTATCACAGGACACCATTAGGAACCTCTACAACTCCATGTAGAGACGTCTGGTATGTTGCGTTAGCAAACGCGGCAGCCCAATGCCATACTGAGAGACACTACTTCTGTATGTGTACGTTTAAGTTTTTCATCATTCATTGTTCCTGGTAACCTTTATCTTTCTTCCGAATAGCAGTGCAATCCCACCCTTCTTTTTGGGTGAAACTATTCTTTTAATGATGAGTGTACATGGAACAACATGGGCGGTTTGGGGTACAGCCGAATAAAGCATAAAAGCCTAGCAAGAATGAGAACTTCTCAAGAAAGTGTGGGGCTTCAGAGGAAATCTGAATTTGGTATCACAATCAATGTTTGAGAAAGTTTTTTTTAAAATCCGTGCCCCAAAAAATCCAGTCAGATCACAACCCACCATCAGTGGTTTCTGATAACAGATCGTCTTTCACTGTAGGTATAATATACGCTTAATTTGAATAATTTGAGAAGGCTGTAAATAGAATCCTCTTAAAAGTTAGCCCTTTGTGCAGGTTAAGGGTTTCAGAGTTAATAGCATTTAAGCAGTCCTATAGTAAATGTTACAATTATTTGTACACACATATATATATATATATATATATATATATATATATATATATATATATATTTATATATATATATACAGGGGTTGGACAATGAAACTGAAACACCTG
>CM067486.1:25984366-26015518 GCA_034552555.1 Semaprochilodus insignis | reverse complement strand
TCTCTCTCTCTCTCTCTCTCTCTCTCTCTCTCTGTCTCTGCAGTCAACCCCAGATCAGGGTCCCGGGACTGGTCTTGCTCTTGCCCACTCCAGTCCCCCACTGCAGACAGAAATAGCCCCCACGTGGGCTCCATGCTGGAGATCCATTCCCCCGGCAGGAAACTGTTATATGGTTACAGTTATTTTTGCTGTCTGTCTGGCCGGAGTTTTTGCGGCGCGCTCCAGCAAGAGGATCAATATTTGTCATAAAAAGCCCGGCCTGCGTCACCCAGCTGTGCCCTCTGTGCCCTGGGGGATGGTGTGTATGTGTGTGTGTGTTTGTTTGTGGGAGTGTGTCTGCATGAGTGCGTACCTGAATTATTCTTAACACTTAGACAACTGTTTACCGTAACATGTATTAATAGACCTTACTGTTACATGCAGACTCATTAGGAGTGTCTTACCACATAAAGTAAGTAGAGAAGGGTTAAAGTAGTTCTGTTACGATGTAACACTTTCACAAGTAATGTTACTGAGGATTTCCGCTCATGCTGACGTTTGTTTTTCTTCTACAGTTCTAATACAGCACCACTATCTGTATCTGTATCTCTTTGTGCTCAAAATATCTATTTCCTCGTTCAGATTTGAACCAAACATTGAGTACAGCACTGTTCAAAAGTTCACAAAAAGTTCATAAACGTTTCAAAAATATAACACCAATTTTGTTGAAGCTAACCAATTTAATTTGATGCTGATATTCTATAAGCTTTATAAAATGTGTAGTTGTTTGCAAAAATGAAGAAACATTTAATAATAAATGAAGGGTCTCGCCCTTTATATGGTGTCTCTAAAAACCCTGCAGATACACATTTAAAACACATGCAATACGTAATTACAGGTGATGTATTCACTGTTACAAAAGGAATGGACATCACTGCTGCTTTTCAGCTTTTTGCATAATTTGAAAATTCCTGTTGCTTGTTCCAGTGAGTGTAAATTTCATTATGAATGGACCTAGGGAAATGGGCAAGAATTCCTTGTAAATGTAAGAGAACAGTGTGTTTTCCTTCTTCTGTAAAGTTGGCATTTTGGAGAAATGAGGTTTTGTTTTGACAGCAGTGATATTCTCTCTTTTGTAATAGCACATGCAACAGAATGGACAGCTGATTTTCCAACCAGTGTACTCCGTACCTGCACAAGAAATGTCTAGATGTAATAGTTTGCTTGTATTGTGACACAGTAACCAAAGTTCTGTCTTTAAACCATTCTGTAATGTGATGTCTATACAGCATTAACAGATGTCCAAGTTAAAGTAAAAAAAAAATATAGAAGTTGCACGTAGTTACATGGACAAAAACTGGACATAAGTGGACAAAACAAAAGTGGACATGAGGGAAATAACTGGTTGTTATGGGTGTGTAATTACATAAGATAGCAATTAGCATATTGTTACAGTATGCTGGTGCAATCAACCAAGTGTTATTACATGAGTGAAAATGATACTTGTTACACATATGCTGCTCTACTGTAAACCATCTGAAACAGTGAATACATTACCAGTAGTTGCATGTATTGCTAAAGTGTAACTATACAGTAATAAGAGACACTTATATAAAGTCGACTGGGACTGTACAAGGTTCTATAAAAGCATTAAGAGTGAACTTTTTATTTAGATTTTTATCTAGCATACATGAAAAACGGTGATCTCGTGACGATTAAAATGCCATTTAAAATAACTTAATGAAAAGAAATAACTATAAATGGCTATTTGATAACAACTCTGCATTTACATTTTAAACAGAGAAATATTGGTAACAGTTTATTGTAGGGTACTGTTCACACGGCTATGTAATGTGCATAAGTTTGTCATGACAGCTGACATATCTATATATAAACGTTTCTCAATGCTCATCTAGGTATGGTCTGTAATAAAGGCTGCTTTAGCTAATAATTTGCAAATGTAAACTTTATAGCAAATGACATCTGTTGAAACAAGCATTTAGAAACATTTATATTGGGCTATGTCAGTTGTCATGACAAGCTTATGTCTGTGTGATATAGCCTTAGAAAACAATATCCCACAAAATAGGTTTACCAGGAAATTGAACTGAAATCATATTACAAACGATTAATATGTAAAATATACATTTTAATTTCAGTGAACAAACTGTGCTAGCTCATGGAGCCTGTAAATTAGACATATTCAATTAATTTGATCAAAAAAGAAAAGGGAGATCACACAAAAAGCTTCTGCTTCCTACTGAATCAAATGAGTAACATGCGGCCTTCTAGTATACAAGACTTTGAGTCCAATTGATTTAGAACTATCATGGCACATTATTTTGGAGGGCAAGGCTGTGTAAAGACTGTGTTTGGGTCTCGTTAGCTGGACAGCATTCAGGCTAGTGGAGAAAAGGACTGACGAGCAACCAGAGCGTGTCGTGCATCTTGGATGTTTTCTGTATCATGTTGGGGGATGTTGGTTGCAGTTTGTTTCCTACGGAAAACAGATGTGGGTCATCTGTTTATAGTCATACATTAGGATCTACACAGGTCACAGGTCTAGAAGTGGGGAAGGTGTTCCACCTTCTCTATGACACAATTTCCACTCACAAGCCACTCAGAGTTTCAATACCAGGGAGAAACTAATACTGACATGTCCAAATACTGACATGGATCAATCAGGAAGCGGTTTCCCCTTATCTTTGTAAAGGTGTGAAGCTTCTGCATTTCAGTATAGTTACGTGTTTTAGCGTAATCAGATTGTGCCCGTGAGGACATGAAGTCTCCCAGAGGCCAGACAGTTTCCACAGCTTACCGTTATGACATCACACTTTGTCATCTTTTGCTTTTACAAAGAAATGCAGGGGTGTTTGGCTTTGAAGAAGGCTTTTCCTTTGAAGAGTACAGAGGAACTAGTTTCCAACAGTTGACCAGTCATATATGACTACGTGCAGATGCACCATGAAAGCCAGAGGGTTCTGAGACTCCCCTAACCTAGATGACTCCTGTCATTCGGCATTTATCTGCTTTAAATCAGAACTCTGCTTATCTTTGTTTTACAGACACAACTTGATGCAGACGTTTCTTTATAAACACTATGTTTACATCATATAGGCAGTTGCAAAAATGTGGTGAATGTGTGCAAAATTAATAACATTTAATACATTGACCATAAAATGCATAAGTTTAAACATTTCTACATCGAAACAGCTCGCATGCCACAAAGTCATTTTTATGTTGAGCCTAGTAGCAACAAATATTTGCACCTTACTCCATTGTAGCTGAAACCAGCAAGTCCCACATGGATAGCAAAATCTAATGTGCCTACTAAATAGTACACGCAGTGCAACCCAGGCCAGGTGTATATAGGGCTAGATTCATTAAAAGGGACTTATTATACTTTCCCATTTTTCCTTTCCTTTAATGTGTTACGTAGCTTTTTGTGCATGTAAAAAAGTTATAAAGCCCAAAGTACATGCCACAGAAACCACTTTTCTCAGCTGCGTGAAACACCTAATTGGAAATCCAGCCCTTTTCTATGATAGAAGGTGACATCATCTCGTAACACAATGCTTATTGTCCGCCTACCAGTAAGCTTGCCAGGACCTCACACAACTTATAGAGAGATAAAAGAGTAAACAGTTATGATTCTAAAATGTTCTGCTCCAGTCTAGCTTGTGAAGTAAATCGGATCTACAAACTTGTTCTACCTGGTTTTCAGGATTGGACTGTGGCTCAAACTGATACAGCACAACTGACAACATTGCAAGAATAGCTATAGCGGTGTTGGGGCTGGTAGCAGGATGCCACTCTGGAGGCTGACCAATCAGAGCAGGCTCCTCAGGAAGTGGGACTTAAAGACACAGGAGCTCTAACATAGTGTTTCATACAGATGGTGAAAACAGATGTAGAATATAAGTAAATGTCGTGTTCTGGGAAAACTGAAGCATGTAAATCCATTCTAGAATCTATTCACTAAAAATAAGCATAATAGGTTTCATTTAAATGCTCTGCTAGACTCAATGTAATGTTAAGAGTTATGTTGGATAGACGACTGACAAAATAGTGTACAGTATAGCAGTTACAGACTAAACTGATTCAGAATGCAAACGGTACCCAAAGGAGGGTTAATTTTTTGGTGCTGTGGCAGTGGGTTAATTATTTGATAGAATAACTTCTTCTTTGGTCTGAATACAGTATGTTTAGCCATTTTGCCAGTTCATGTGTGCTTCATCATAACAAAAAAGAAAGATCAATAAAATCTGAAAGTCAATAAATCAGTGCAAGTTTCTGTGTCATTATATATTAACAGTGTATGCAATGACGATGTAGCTACTGGTAATACATTCACTATTCATAAATAGATTACAGTAGTACAGCTTATGTAACTATACATTTGTAAATTCTAAATTTCACAAGTGTATCTTTATAGCTGTAACAGCATATTTTGAATGTAATTATATATGTGTAATAGGGTGAACTGCTATTTCCATTAACATTGTTCTTGTTGTACAGGAGGGTTCACTTTACTGAATGGTTTAAAGCCAGAATTTTGGTTTGGTTACTATCTTACAATAACACTACTACAGCCAGGTAAATGTTGGGGAAGTTGGCAATTCCTATGCAAATGCAGTGTAAGTATTCTCACGGGGTATGTAATTTCACACCTCCTGCTACAATCAAAAAAGTTTTGTCTTTTTGGAAAAACAGCAGTTCATACATATGTAAGCTAAAATATGCTGTTACAAGATACATTTGTGAACTTGTATGATGATACACTTGTATTTGCATAAGCTGCATCTGTAACAGTCATAGCAATACATTGCCAGAGCTTATATTGTTGTTGCTTGTGTAGTTAATATGTGACTACATAGTTATTAGGGACACTTAATATAAAGTGGGACCCTTTTTCCTTTCTTGTCACCTTAGTTGGCAGTGGATAGAACCTTTCTATTGTTGAATATATATTGGTTGTTAATAAAACTACTTTTTTTCTTTTCTGCTGCAGATTTTAACATTTTTCAGATTTCCTCATCAACATGCTGATATTAATTGCCTTTTACCCACAACACATGTACAAATCCTGCAGATGTTATTTAACAAATTTGCTGCACATTTTGCATGGCGTAGCACAGTCAACAGTTATATTAATCTGGGCCGCAGCGTGTAAAGTGCAAAATATATCAAAGTCCAAAGTAGGGCTTCCAGGAATGAAATGAATTTAGATTTTTAAAGAAGTTAATTCATCAGCCCTCTTGTCTTGTTGTCTTCAGTATGTGCTGCCCAGATGTTTTGTATGTCCCTCACTGACCTCCACTGTCAGCGTGCCATCTCCCACCTCCATTCCCACTGAGCATTCAGCTCCGCTCAGCATGAAACATTTATAGTGAAGGGTTCCAATGAGACAGGAAGATGGATAGGGGGAGAGGAAGATTCATATAAACAGAGTATGAAATGTAGGAACGAAATGTAGGAATAGTGGGAGAAAAAAAACTGAAATTCATAAAAGGACAATATTGAATACTGTTAACTTTCACAAATGTGTAAATTAAACATGTATTACATTTCTTTTTTGAAAATTTAAAGTTATTTTCTGTTTTGCATTATTAATTATTTAATTAATTTATTTATTATTTTCATTATTATGATTATTATTATTTTATACAAGGTGGGCTCTCTATGAACCCTAATGACCTTTTTATAACACTTTGTTTGAATAGCCCACCGTAACAACTTTGCTTTTAACTTACATTCAGCTGAATATCTGTTGAATTCATGCTGATATTCCCTAACCCTAAACCTGGTCCTAACCATGGTCCTAATCCTAATGCTTTTGAACCACATGTCTCTGGTTGTTACTAATTTCAGCATCTGTAGATAATCTATTGTGGTCTATCCAAATAAAGTGGCCTCAGTTTTGGTTTAAGACTTTGAGACACTGGACATTTCCACGTCCCTCTGTGCTTAAAATTACAGAGGCTTCTGATTTCTACATGCCCTTTTGACCAGCAGTCCACACTGTTTATGCTGAATCATACTTGAGATGCTGAGCTTTTCCTATAAGCACACACGTACGTAACTACTGTAGATGGTGGGAGATCGTGTAATGCTTGTTGACAGTCGCACCTATGGCAATGTGATTTCCCGGAACTCACAGTTTGAGTTATGTGTGCAAGGGAGAGGGAGGCAGGCTTTATGTGTGAAAGCACTCCTAGTGGTGTGTGTGCGTGTGTGTGTATGTGTGTGAAGCACAGTTGCTACTGACAGATGTGTGAAAGGATGTGGTTGAGGCTGTAGACGGGGAGCTCTCTCTCCCGCTTTCTCTCTCTCTCTCTCTCTCTCTCTCTCTCTCTCTCTCTCTCTCTCTCTTTCTCTGTCTCTCCAGATAGAGCAGCTGTGTTGCCTCAACAACTCTGTGTTCATTACAGCTACATTACACCCACCATACGGACACTGAAAGGTAAATAAAATAAGCATCAGCATATGACGCTTATGAAAGGGATGGTTTGAGGAGGATTCCTCTGTTAGGCTTGAAAGCGTTCACGTGTGCACGCACACATGTGCATGCACCGTCCCACCTACACTGAAGATAGGAGGCGACCTGGTCAACCGCATCCTATGGTATTCTCTGAATGTTCAATCTCAAGTTTCAATGGCTAGGCCTCAAATAAGGCGATCATAATCATGGTCATGCATCAATATTATTTATACCATCTCATCCAGTACACCAGTACTTTAGCTTTAGTGGCACTGACAGTCTTTTATGACATAGTTCTGTCTTTTTGCTCACATAGTTTTGATAGAACAAGAAACAAATGAAGTGTTTCCTCTCAAAAGCGCATTCTGTTTTTTTACATTAAATTCCACGTTGCTGGTATATATGTAAATATATGTAAATAACAATGCTATATTATGATTAATACCACCACTACCACCTGTTTTCTATTTTTTTCAGCTGTTATTCTTTTCAAAAACTTCCTATATCCAAAATTGTTGCATATTAATACATAGGATCGTGGAATGAAGCTTTTCAAATATGCAAAGCTAAATAATTAAAGCAAAGCTATGTTATTAGCTACATATCAGCATTATGGTATCACTATCTAGGAAGCTGGGCTCATTTTATTCATGTAAACCTAAATGTCATGGACTACAGGCAACGCAGTAACACTTTCTATAAATACCATGACTATAAACATCTATAAGTACAATTATAACATGTTACAATGTATTAATAAGGCATTATAAACATGGCTATAAATAATTACAAAAAAGTGAATTACATTTTTTAGCCATGTTTCTTATGCATTATGAGACATATGCATTATAAGCAGGGTAAAAAAATGTCAGTGTTAAGGTTACACAATGTGATATGAGACAAAGAAGTTTCAACATTGCATTTCCAATAATTTCTTTCTCCCCATGGTCATTGTTAAGGTTGGACATTTGGAGGTTAAGGCCTGAATATTCAGATGCCAAGTCTCAAACAAGCTGTCCAGTCCAGATTTATTATTACAATATGATCTCCTTAACTACCGCTCTCACTTTAAACTGTACATTTAACACTGAGCATAAAGTTAATGTGGAGGCAAACCATGGAGAGCGAGAGGCTAGTTAGTAGAGTGTTATCATTGTAATTTGTTTCTTTGCTGGATCTAACATGAACAACTAAAAACCTTCACTTTGTGACATCACTATACTACAGTAATGCCAGTAAGTGACGTGAGCAATGTACAACACTATTGTTTTCCGTTTTCTTCTTCGTGTTATTCTTGTTGTTCTTATTCTTGTTGTTGTTGTTCTTCTTCTTCTTCTTCTACTTCTTCTTCGTCTTCTTCTTGTCATATATCGACACCGCTCCAACTCCGGAATGTTTGGTCTGATTGGGAATAGTCTGCTTGTACACAGCTTTTTAATCTGATGTACATTTTTTGGAAAAACTTTCCATTAAGAATGAATGGGGTGGAAAAGTGTACTTTGGTCTAGTGTACTTCTGCTCTACTGAAAGACACCATTTCACATATACTCTCAGGGCAGACCTCTGAGCACAAATGTAATGTTGGTTTGACCCGCACTCATCTGGGTTTTTTTTTAAGTTCGTTTTTTTGTTTTTTTTCACATCACTCGTTCCACCCTAGAGACCCATGGATAGAGAGATACATTTTCAAACTGCATGTAATTATTTAGGTCTGACTCCAAAACCTTAATCGATAGACGTACATAGAACTGTACTCCTCTATGTGTCATTTATTTAACCTTCGTTTCCTCCCGTTCAGTTTTAGGAACATCATAGCGACTGGCAAGCTCAAGCTTAAGCTGTGTAATTGCTCTGCATTTTCTTCAGGAAATGCACTTCTCTAGTTTCTGCTAGCATTCTACTGCATACGTACTGTCAAGTTAGTACCGGGCCAACAGTGGTGTACATTGGCTTGACTTGTATTGATGGCACCACTAGTTTAAACTCTAAGATTTAAAGCTTGTAACAGATGCTTTACTTCATATGGTGCAGTGTCGCAGTAAATCTTTCCTGTAATTTGAACCCTCACTGATAATTTTGGAGGGGCCTTTAGTATAGCAAGCCCCATTTTACTTAGAGCTGACAAATATAACTTACAAGCTCTTATAACATGTTATGAACATTACATATAATGCATTATGCTGAAAAGTCATAATGCATGATAAGCAAGGCTTATCAATATTTCTATTTTTAGAAATATTTTTAGCCATGTTTATGATGCATTATAAATGCATTACAATGTGTTATGACTGTGTTCATAGGCTCTTATAGACATGGTACATGGAGTCCTCAGAAAAATACAACTTACAAGCTCTTATAACATGTTATGAACACTATTTGTGATGCATTATGCTGACAATTCGTAATGCACGATAAGCTTGGCTATACGGTGTAATGCATTTTTATAAATATTTATAGCTATGGTTATGATGCATTACAAATGCTTCACAGTGTGCTATGAATGTGTTCATAGGATCTTATTGACATGGTCTTCATTAAAGGGTTACTGGCAAAGTTTTTTATTTATTTTTTTTAAATCTGAGACATAAACAAACTCAACACAAACACAGTAAGACCTTACATAACAGTGCTGTATTGGTGTAGAGTCAAGGACATATTCATACAACTGTAGAAAACATAAACACCACACACAAATATGTTTTTAATAATAAATAGATTACATACTAGTGGACACTGTTTATACAATACAATGCAATGTATAATAAACTAATGCTGTAAGACTCACTGAACCTATTAATCACCAGTTCTATTCATAAAATACCTCTGGTTAATGTGTGCATGTCCTCAGTGACAGTGATCTTCAAGCACCACATATAACCCAAATCTGACGTTCTGTGTTTATTCATTTCTGGCTTTGTAAATGGGTAGACAACAATACACTCTTCTCTGTCAGAATGTTTTATTGTAAATCTCCTCAGGTACATCTTTTAAAAACATCAGAAACTTCAAAGTCAAATATATTCATGGGAAATGCGGGCACATTGCTAAGGAGAGCTAAGAAAATGAGGCGGGGCCTGGAATTGCATTGAAGAAGCAAAGGCAAATATGCATAGATATCATAAGAAGCCAACAAAATTCACAGACCCCCAAAACACATTGCTGTATGCGAAACCATACTCAGCATGCTCAGTCTCCAAGCCAGTGGTGCAGTGAATGCGTATTTTTATTTTTTGGGCAAGTTTGGGTGCGGTTCCTCTTGCTGATCCCTTATACGTCAGGTCCAGTGATGCCAGAGTTCAACGAAAAGTGTGGAAGCCAGTCAGATGCACACAGTGCAGAGGCTTCTCCGCAGCAGTTTCGGCCCAGTTATTGCGCACTGATTTCAAATCCAGAGACAGAAGATGCCAAGGCCCATTAAAGCAGCTGTAAATGTATTTATGGAGTGCTATGTGATTCATGCCTGGGATAAGAACCATAGGGTAGTCATCTCGAATTTCATGTGCGTGTCAGAGGCAGCCACTTGCACAAACACTTTATTTATGTTTTTTATTCATAATTTTGCTAATAATTAGTCACGATTGCTGCTAGAGTGTTATTCATTGTCTTATTTTTTTTTGTTTTTTTTATTTTGGTGCTAAGTTTCTAGCTGCTAATGCTGTATACGCAATGCAGTAAAACACAGGCCCATTTTCATTTTCACTCTTTTGCTTGTTTTACATGCACCAATTTTCTGATTTACTGCTCCCAGTATGCACTTGCACTGTTTTGCATGTTTTCCATTTGATGACTGCTTTTCCTGGACGAACTCCTTACCATGCGCGCTAACTCTCGGGGGGTGAACGGCCACCTGTACAAGCAAATAAGTGCGGAGAAATGTATCCATAGCTGCCAATGACAAATGAACAGCCTCTGAGGACTCCAAACTGTCTTTTCAATTTGAGCATACAATTCATCACTCGAAATGAATGCGCCACTCCTCAAAATGACTAACTGTACAACTAAATTATTTGGACTTGTTTAGCTTATGGTGCTGCCTCTGTAGTGGAAGCCCTGCGCTCTCCCGGCTAGAGTGATGGTCCTAGCGGAAGAGAATGGGCTAAAAAGCCCCATTCTTCTTCTTACCTTCAATATTCAATGAGAGCGCTAATTGCAAAGAGCGTTAAGCAGGGGAAATAAGGGCCGACTAATGCTCTTTAGGGGATAGGGGAAGAGGAGAGGGGAGAGAGAGAGAGAGAGAGAAAGAGAGAGTATTAAAGTTAGATTGTATCCTCAGGAAGTTCCTCCCTTTGTGTTGTACCTGAGAATATCTGAGCTTTCCGGCTCATTAGCTATGCTGTGTGATGCTACCAGAAAAATAGAAAGAACTAGTGCTCCCTTGTTCTCTACATTTCACATTTCTCTTACCCATCCTCTTTTCCCTTTTTCTGAGTTAGAGTTTCTCTTTTTTCATTTTGAACAAGAATAGAAAAAGGTGTTTAAGCACTAAGTATAGTTGAATCTAAAGGCCTGTATAGTATAGGGTGTTTAAGCACTACGTGTAGTTGAATCTAAAGGCCAGTATGTAATAGGGTGTTTAAGCACTAAGTATGGGTGCATCTAAAGGCCTGTATAGTATAGGGTGTTTAAGCACTAAGTATGGGTGCATCTAAAGGCCAGAGCACCGCTTGACTGTGAAGCATCGCTGCTATCTGTCTTTGTTCCCTTTGTCCGCTCCCTTTGTTCCTGTCCTTTACTTTGCACTTTTGGATTCTGATGCACCTCATTGCTGGGGACACGTCCCTCTGTGACATTGAGACATGCAGTATTGCTAGTTGGCCACATGAGGCAGTGCAGTGGCGTGCACCTGTCTGCTGCCCACCTCATCTGACCTTACAGTACCACAATCTGCCTTTAATCCTAATGTCCCCTGGAATAATGCTGATTTACCTCATCGTCATTAATCATAAACCTCTGCAAGAACAGAGTCATAAGCTTTGTGTCCTTCCGTTTGGGTGTTCTTAAACAGTCTGCTGTTTCAGCAAAGTTTTGCCTGTATACTTTCCCCTTTGTAATATTTGGTATAGTCACAGTAAATCTGAGTGCTCAAGGACTGATCTGTTCAGCATAATAACCTTTAATAACCTTTAATAATGCTTGAGTTTAAGACCTATACACACACAGATATATATATATATACACATACACGCACATATATATACACTCATCGTCAAAAAATAGTTGCTCAAAGAAGGAATCAACTGACAGGAATGAAACTTGGTGGGTAGATTTGACATCATGAGACATGCGAATGATTCAGGTTTCACAACTGAGGACATTCAGCGAGCAGTGATGCCCTCCATGAGTCATCGTCATCCTGTTAGTGCCAGCACTGTTGCCAGACAACTGCATAATACACACAGACCATTACGACGACGGCCCTTAACACCAAGTCAGCTTTGTTGTTACCTTTATCTTGTTTCCAAATAGCATTGCAGTCCAACACTTCCTTCAGGGTGCAACCATTCTTGTATATATATATATATATATATATATATATATATATATATATATATATATACAGTGCTCAAAACAAGGCATCTACATGCATCCTATGCATCCTCGTGTGACACATACACCCACTCAAATATCAGTGGTCTTTTTAGGAATCAGTTCTAAATTCTAGGGGTTGTGATCTTGCGAGTTTGTTAGGAGGTGGTGCAGCAGACACATTCTGTTGGAGAACCTTATTTATGTCAGTCAGGCTAATCTGTGTATAATAATAAATTAGAAAGCGTTATTATGCCCCCACTATGCTTGTATACAAGCTGTATGCATACTGCAAACATTACAATTGTAGGATGCACATATGAACACAAGACACTTATTCAGGCACTCCTTGTTTTTGGTGTATCAAGAAATATATTATGTTCACACATCTGTGTACTGAACCAAATTTTGTGCATTGTTTCACCTCCACTGTCTAGTTTTAGTTTTGGGGTGTATGTCTGCTGTAGATGTTGTATCACAATCTTTGCAACATATCTTTTGTGCCCCTTAAGACTTATTATGTTCATGCTGCAAAGGGAGAGAAGGAAGAGTCAGTTTTAGAAGCGTGCTTAAACGGGTTTGTCTTGCCATAAATCTGCCCCTGTCTTAATTATGAGTGAGGTGCCGGGTGCCTGTTGCTCGGCACATCACTCGCTAGATGTATCATGTTCTTAAAGGGTAAAGGAGTGAGTGGATTGGCCTCTGGCATGTAGTGCATCTCCATAATGCTGTAGGCCCTGGGTGTCAGTAACACTGTTTAAAATGCCTATAAATAGGCGCAGCTATTAAAGTGTGTTTTCGCAGCAGAGAGCGCGACTCGAAGGCCGTGGGGCAATGCCTCAGTGATAGGCTGTACAAAGATGGACTCGCTCGCGACATCCTTCTGCCTTTGCCAGTCAGCGGAGGAGAAAATTTAATGTTCCGCACTCGTCTCTTTTAACTCTCACTCCAGGGTTATACTGCGGACGAGATTTGCAGCATGAAAGTGAAAGCGTGCTTCTTCTTTCACAGTCATGTTGAAGCATTATGCTGTTGATTGAGTAAGCCACACATTAGCCGGAGCCTTATTTTTGTGTCATTTTGTCCTTAAGGCTGTAGCAAAGTCACTGCCAGAGCATGGACCACTCAGGAGTTTGCATTAGCTTTCGGTGCACATCATATTACATGTCGAAAAGGATTGACAATAAGTGCTATTCCAGTAGACACGCATAGCTGGGTAATACTGTTTTTCATTCGCTAATTAAAGTGAAACACAAGACAGGGCTCTTTCAATCGGACACACGGCTCACCGAAACATTAGCTCTCCTGTGGCAAGGAGACCCCAGTAACTAAGATTCCAGCCCTGACAAGTCTGGCTGTTGGGGCTGCTGTCTCCGTTCATCTGTCAAAAAGTCTGTAACATGAGTAGCGTCTGTAAAGTGCCTGTCTGCATCTCTTCTATGCAGTTTGGACCTCATCCACTGCTCCCAGGATTGCACCGATTCCTGGCCCCCCTTGGGTCTGATTGGGTGTGGGACTACCAAATAACGTTTTAGGGGCTTGGCGGAGATTTCCATTGCTGAATATTTCTTTCTGGAATAAAAGCTTTGCTGAAAAAAGAAGACTTTGTGGACTTGTGCCTGTAATGGTAGGCCGCAAGAATAATGGTGGCGGCATTTCGGAGCTGACCTTGGAGGGTTCAGGCAAAAGCCTTGTCAGCACAAGTGAGGGATGAAGGATTATAGGTGTATGTGTACACAGGGGTGGGGGGGCATAACTCGGACTCTTGCATAGGGCAGGAACTTGTCCTCTCTCCCTCCCCCTTCCCCGCAGTCACCTTATTCCCCAATCGGTCCACTGACAGCCCTCGCTCCCTCTGTCTGAAGGAAAGGGGTTTTTAAGAATAAATGACTTCCTGCTGGCCAGAAGCAGGGCTGCGGGGGAGGAAGGGGCTGCTCCGTTTATCTCCTCCTGCAGGGCTCCATTAGGAGAGCATGAAAGCCTCGGCACCTCCACGCTTTTTTTTACGAGCCTCTCCGCCGCAGGCTTGGCACACGCTCCCCTCAGAGGCCACATCCCTGCATCCTGCCATGGCAGAGACCATAAAGGAAGGCTGTCGTAAAAGACGCAGCAGTCACCCGTCGGCATCTGACAGGTCACTGGGACAGGAAACCTACTGGCCCAAGGCTTCTTATTCATCTCGGTTAAATGTTGCCCTCTCAAAGCGAGGGCCTCTCAAAGCAAACTGGGCTTTGTCCCAAACAAGTCATGTGGATCACTGTCTCCCGGTTTTGTAACAAGACCTTCTTGTCTACCCGCTGATCCCGCTGCTTCCTCTGCCAACACTCTCTGCCACCCTTGACTCCCTCCTTGTCCTCATGTTGGGCAGTGCTAAGTGAAGGGTCCCCATCTCCCACACAGGATGGAGATTGCTTCCTGTCTCCTGACATGAAGCTAGGTTTCAATCCCTGGCAGATATATGGGTCACACTGTTTGTTCAGACCGTCAAGCTATTTGGTCTTTCAGAGGAAACCCTGGAAAGGGATATCATTGTTTGCACAGATACTGGGTTCCTTCAGGAGGGCACATGCAAGAATGGCTGCATTCCCTATTAGAAAGTCTTTCATTTGCGGTGGAAACAAGCTAATCTATTTGCCCGAGCGATGTTGCTGAAACAGAGCCGATTCACGGCTGGCTCTGAGCACCTGACTCGATAGCGCTCCAATATCTAATAATTCCACTAACTGAACCGCTTAAATCTGCATTGAGTTTGTCGGCTCGGGTAGACGGCCGGCCCAGAGGGTCTGCCGAATGTTATTAAGCCGTACTCCGATGTCTCGGAGAGCGCAATGAATTAATTGGAGCAGGTTAAACGCAGACAGCCGGTATAGCAGAGACAGCTTTCGACACAATGAGAGCATGGTGAGAAGGGGAGTGCATCTGCTGTGCAGTACAGCACCAATTCAACACACCCTTATTTAACCCTTCATGAGCCAGATGAGTAATTAGGGCAAGTTGTGCGTTAGATACAAGCTGAGACATGTTCAACATGTTAATCATTGCGTCCTTTAAGTACAAAGGAAATGTGAGACAAGTGGAGGCACAACCAGTGAAGTCTACTGTACATAAAGTTTGCTTTCACATATCAACACGAGTGATTACTCAGTGCTGATCAAATAGTCACCCACCATTTCAGGGTATGAGAAATTGGAGGAGGCGTGTTGACCTTTATTTCATGATCTCTATGTTTCATCCTCAGGGTCTCCCCCTTTCCATATACCCTTAGTGGTGCTGTCTCCTGAGACCAGCGGTGTGGTATATAACTAGCCCTAAGTTGAATACGTAAGTGGGTCATGCACGGAGATGGCGATATACGGCACAGGTAACATGCAGATTCGATTCTGAGAATTTCAATGAATTTCAAAATCTCCCTTGATGTTTCAGATGTCGCAGGTGTTCTTTGCTTACAAACAGTGGCACGGTGCCCCATCCACCACAAACCATCCCTTTCCACTGTATAAAACTACAGAATGCCTTACTGTGTTTTGGTTGTGCTTGCCGTGGGTGTGGTTTCTCTGTTTCTGTGTTCTTTTGCTCTTTTTGACATGCACGCGTTCACAAAGACTGTGGGAGAACCCATCAGTGCAGCAGTAGGGCCTCTGATTGCCACTGACATCATTTCTCCCACATCAAAAAATGAGCAGCTCCTGAACCTGCTACTGCTAGGTACACTCATACACGTACACACAGGCGCATACTCGCAGACGCTGGATAGATGGGGTTGCTCAACCAAGATTTATCAGTACCAGAGGGTAGCCTGAAAATCGTCGTTATCATGCCGCATGTTGCTCCTTGTTTGTCTTGTTTCGGTTTAGCTCGTAAAACTGCTTCATTGCTGGAAATTTCTTGCATTTGTGCACCCGTTTAAGGACAGGCTCATGTACATAAAGATCACCAAACCAACATATTTGACCATTTCTTTTTAAGCACAGGACAAAGGCATGTTGAGAAATGTACTGAACACAGTGCATTATTAGACACCGAGCAGTCAGTCCTTTTTTGGATTGTTTACAACAAGATTACAGTGTCATTCCTGTAATCTGTTGCGTATCAAACCGCACTGTGTAGGATGGTGCTGTGGTGCTCGTTCCCAGCCGGTCAGTGACATATTCCCACATGCTGAAATCGACACTCCTCTTACAGTATACGATGTGTCATAAGCATGCACTCCTACTACACCGCAGCTGAACTGCACTCAGCTGTACCGGTGTCTACTAAAACCATCTCGTATTGACAACCGAACACTCCTCATTTTCCTTGCTATGTAGATACCACTAGAACTAGACTTGTATTCACTGCATGCAGACTGTTGCAGCACCTTCACTGACTGCAACACTGCTGCTAAACTTTCATTCAGCACATTTCACCCACTTCAGGTTTTTCTGCCTACAGCATAGAGAGAGTAAACCTACATCTCTCAGCTTGCTCTGTGTTGCACTCTGTGTGAGTGATTGTGAGAGGTGTGTTTGTATGTGAGGAGCCTGACTGGTATCAGTGACCTTCTGCCACCCACAGTCAGAGGAAGTGATGCAATCGCGGCCTCATCTCTTCACAGCTCTCCTTCGCGTGGTTAGAGCCGCAGCGAAACGGCGAGACAAACAGCATGCTCTTGAACCGTTTATCATGGTTTCAGCTCTACCTAGTTCCAAAGCATGTGACAGGGAGTGAGAGAGACAGAGAGAGATAGACAGCGAGGGATCCAACTGATTTTGACAGACATGCTAAGTATACGTATAAATATATATTAAAAAAATATAAAAATATATATATACACATGCATATTCATTATATATATATATATATAATGAATATGCATGTNCACTCTGTGTGAGTGATTGTGAGAGGTGTGTTTGTATGTGAGGAGCCTGACTGGTATCAGTGACCTTCTGCCACCCACAGTCAGAGGAAGTGATGCAATCGCGGCCTCATCTCTTCACAGCTCTCCTTCGCGTGGTTAGAGCCGCAGCGAAACGGCGAGACAAACAGCATGCTCTTGAACCGTTTATCATGGTTTCAGCTCTACCTAGTTCCAAAGCATGTGACAGGGAGTGAGAGAGACAGAGAGAGATAGACAGCGAGGGATCCAACTGATTTTGACAGACATGCTAAGTATACGTATAAATATATATTAAAAATATATAAAAATATATATATACACATGCATATTCATTATATATATGTATATATATACACATGCATATTCTATATATATATATATATATATATATATATATAAATATAAATATATATTTTTTTCTTTTCTTTTTTTTCTTGTATTCTATGAGTTAAAATAGAAATGCATCTGCAGCTCCTGTCACAAACAGCAAAGTATTTCTTTATAAAGATAAATTAAAATAGCTCTGGCAATGCTGCCATTTCCACTTTCTCTAGCCATGCAGTTCAAGTCTGCAGAGTAGCACGGGAGCAGCATAGATCTAGTGCCTGCATCTAAACATTGCGATAAGAGTCCCATGTGCACTCACTCTGGGTTTCAAATTGGTGTGAAAGCCACAACCTCGAAAAGACAGAGAAAGAAAAACAGTGGAGACCCTTGTATTGACTACAGGAGCAGGTAGACAGAAATAGCAGTAGATAATAAAGATAACAGAAACATGGCTTAGCCCATTATGGCCATGCATTTGCGAATAAATCTACTAAAAGTCCTTTTTTGTTCAAAGGACTGTGGCTGTCAGGGTTAATCTCTCTGTTCCAGCCTGAGGCAAGGGCTGCAGACTGCAGGAACAAAGTTAACGCAGCTCAAAACGGCCTACTGGGACGATGGACTTTACTGTTAGCAGCCTTGTATGGTATACAGCAAAACCCTGCATTAAAAAAAGAGCTCAGAATAGGTTTTGCATTGTTTGTTATTACTGTGTTACTGTACCTTCTATACTTTCACGTCTGTGCTTCTATGTGGTAGATATTGTCCCGCAATGTAATGTTCCTGACGTGTCTGAGTTCCTCAGGCATGTAATTTCAGAAAGAAACAAGGAACATAGATTAACTGCTAGTAAAAATAAACATCGGCCAAGGGCTTATTATAATCATTTTTGATGTCCTCAGTGTGGTTTTAGCCACAAGATGTACCATATGTTGCTGTGGGTGTAATACATCTGCCCTCCATGATATACCAGCATCGCACTTAGCCACTGTGGTTTATTCACATGTTTTCGCATTCACATGTTTGTTATATGCTCTCATGCATGTGATCAGATGTGTGACCATGCTTCTGTTGTATACACACAGACCATTACTTACATACCCTAGTGTATATGGATCATTCTGCCCAGTTGGTCCAAAGTCAGTGTTACAAAATAGAGTTTAGACCAAAATCCTCTTGCTTTGAAATACCCTATACCTTAATGATGTTTACTTCATCAAAACAAATGAATAAACAAACAAAACAAGACTACTGAAACTTTACCCAGTGTTTCGATACTGTTCTCTTACCAGAAGGACACACTCTAACACGCCACCACCACACCAGTCACTGGTGGTGCTAACAATGATCCACCACCCAAATAGTATCTGCTCTGTGGTGGTCCTGCGGGGGTCCTGACCATTGAAGAATGGGATAAAAGGGGGCTAACAAAGTGTGCAATTACAGTCTGCAAACATAGAACTACAAGGTGCACCTATATGTTAACTGGAGCTGATAAAATGAACAATGAGTGTAGATACAAGGAGGATATATATATATATATATACATATTATGAATACTTGATCATTTTGGCTTGATTGTGGGATCACAGTAAATTAGAAGAATGTCCCATGTTATACTGTGTGTGCACATTAGTATAATGTCAAATGGTGACATGAAACCGTGCCGTGGCTCATGCACCTTAACCAGGTGCCCCAGGGTGACACCGTAAAACACCTGACTACACAAAATGTCCTTCCTAATAAAAATGCTCTGGAAGTACAGTATATATGTGCTGTTTGACCTTTATATTGTCGCAATCCAAAGAAAAATATGGATCTCCATGTTTTGTTGATTTTTACTTTTGTGCATCATTTGAACACAGCAGCTGCTGTTTACATTGCATGAAAATTTCATGATGAATGGAACAGGAATGAGACAAAATTGCTTGGAAAAAGGTCTGGTTCCCTTGACTTTAATGTTTGAATTAATGTTTGCCCTCTCCTGTAAAGTTTCCATTTTGGAGATACTTGTTTGTCTTTGGGACAGTGACGATATTTGAATACAGCTGACGATCTTTGGAATAAGTCATTGTAAACATCTATGTAGATTTATATTGGCTGTCTTGTCGCCTTATGAATGCTGCCCTTCAGTAAAGTATTAGTGACATTGCACTGTAATTCAAACTTGACAGAAAAATCTGTTTTTTATATGCACATTTTTGCTTTGTGTAAAGAGAAACCATCATTTTCAGCAAATTTTTGTAATTTCTTGACGTTAAGGCAAACAGAATATGAATATGATTTGTCATGTAACTATGTAATTGCTAATGTAATTACATTTAAATTGCTCTTGTGTATATGTCTCAAACAGAGGTGGACAAAGTACACAAACCATGTAGTTGAGTTAAAGTAGAGATACTTAAGGTAAAACATTCCTCCAGTAAAAGTAGAAGTTCCTCCCTTTAGACCTCCACTTGAGTAAAAGTACCAAAGTATTTACCTTTAAATGTACTGAAGTATGGAAAGTACAGTAGCATGATTTATTATGGCTCTAATGACCTATTATCATTACTGGAACAAGACTCTTAATCAACTCATTTTAGGTGGAGAGACTCTAGTGTCACTCTCACTAGGTCATTAATTAGTCTGACACTGATGTCTATTCAAATGATCATAAGCACAAAACACTGAAAGAGAACAGTTTCCATTGGCAAGAACCAAGCTCTGTCCAACAGCTCAAAACGGGCAAAGTGGCCGCTGTGCCCTAATTGGTGGGCTCGCTTCACACTTCTTTCGTTTGGACATGTTACGTTTTTATGCTCACATAAGCCAAAATGAAGGACAGATTTGGCCAAAATGTAGTGGAGTAAACAGTAAGATATTAGACTCTGAATTGTAGTGGAGTTACAGTAAAAAGTCCCCCAGAATGTAAACACTACACTAACACATTACATTTACTGCATTACTGCATTATACTACTGGTCTCAACATACTGTCACTGTCCTAACAAAACCAGGGGAACTTTACTAGAGCAGTCAGAAAGTTCTTAACTGACCTGTAAGTTAGTGTGGCAAGATATTAGTCCAAGTAAGACGGTCCACTGCTCATGTAATGTTCACACAATGTAAACTGCTGCGTTGGTGTACATGTTGCATTACAAATGGAGATGAGTAGTTTTGATACATCTGTGATATAATATTAATAACTGAATAATTAATAAGAGAACCAACAGACATGTCTACTACTAAGGTTAATGTGAGATTCACTGACATCAAAGGCATTCCTGCTTAACTAACTCCACTTGATTACAGAAGACTCAAGTACAGAGCTGTGCTAATGTCCTGCAAATGCTAGGCTAACAGGTGAAAGAATCAAGGTTGCTGTTCAGCTTTGTAGATCTAGTTTAGAGAGCAAACATTTTTATGGTCCTGGAAGCACATAAACGGGAAGGGTTCCTCATGTGCCTCTTCAATGTGTCTCCAGCCTGGAACAATAGCCCTGCATCCTGTGCTAAGTGTTAGCAGCCCCGCGCGCTGACTGACAGCTCTCGAACAGGGATAATGTGTCGTCTCTCGGTGCCAGCACAGCCAGAAGTGATAAACACCAGCAATCCGAGCCAGAGCGGGAGGCCAGCAGCCAGCCTGAGAGAGGCCTGAGGACGCACACTTAATGCACCCCGCTTCCAAACACATGCACCATCAAATATTAACACCACCACATCCTTGTTTCTCTGTGCAATAGACTTTTAGATGTCTTCGAAAGCAGTGCAGAATTCCTTCTTTAAATATGTCCATTCTGCCGCATGTGGAACTTCCAGATTTTTTTTTTCTTTCTTTTTTTTGTCCAGCCTGGCATGTTTATTGACAGTTTATCTCGCTTTATTATTATTTTATTTAGAACGCATGACAGGGTAAATAGGCTCCTCGCAGGCCCTGGTTCCTGGCCCAGCTGTAATGGTAATGTAAACATGACTGGGTAATTTGAATTCTAACAAAGTGAAGATTAGCTGTTGACTGGGGCTGGCGTGACGATTATTTCTAAAATAATCCTGTTTTGATATGCATCGATGTCCTGGCAGGAATTTTCAATTTGTTTTCCCATTGCTGCATGTAAACAGGCTTCAGTGTCTCCTTATCACGCCGAGGCACGGTCGCCGAATAGACATGCATAAGCCCCCGTTAGCCCTTCACACCGCCACCACCAACCACCCCCCCTCCTTCGCCTGGCTCTGCGACGGCCGCCTCCGCCAGCTCCGGAGTGTTGCTTGTCTGAGTTTCAACAAGTCTCCCTTTATCATGGCCGAGGAAGAGGGGTTTTATGTATGTACCTGCAAATCATTTGCAAACATGAAGTTCCTCACAAGTGCACGTTCTCTGAATATGTTCTGCATGAGGAGTTTTCACCCATTCCGCCGACTGAATAGGCAAATGTGCAGGCTGTCAAAATCAAAATGGCCTCCTGCGACCAAAATAATCAGGCCCCATCCAGGGCCCTGCAGCTGGTGATAAATGTTTACCCCCGCTGATTGTCAGACATATGGCCGGAAGAGAATTACCCATTTCAAAAATATCTCGTACAACACAGCTAACTCCAAATGAAAGTTTCGGGAGAAATGCTGTTGGGGCTTTAGCGCTGCTATCCATGGTCTCATATCTCTTGCAATGGCTTGCTGCTAGTGCATTGTCGCTCCTGCAAACTATTTAGGCTGTGATGAGTCATTTTATAAAGCGGAAATCCAGGCCACAGAACGCGCTGGCCAAAAGAAATGACGAGATGTTGTCTGTTTGTCGTTCGCTGATTGATTGTTTATGAATGTCGCTCAGTGTTCATGTAAAACACGAGTGTTTACCCGCCTTATATAAATACGTGGAAGGCAGTCGTGGGCATGGGCTGAGATATTTTTGTCTGACGTCCAGCAAACATAGGCTAAACAATTTTGCTTCACTTGAAGCTCCGCTCAGGAATTGCTTTGGGTAGGTTTAACTTGCCCTCTCTTGGTAAACTCACCTCTAATCTTGTAGCGCCCTTGATGTTATTTCAGGGTTTTAATGGAGCATTGGCTCAAACAGCCACATTCAGCAATGCTGCCTGGCCAGACCGGGTGGGTCATCTTAGTTTGAACTAGTGGGGGCAGTTTTGATTAGAGGTGACCAGCAAGACGAGACTGCGGTCACTTGAATTACAAAACCCACACATGATACGATACCAAGGTTGATGTCCAGTTAGTGCTGACAGTTTAAATCGATTCTGGCCAGATCACTTACCACATCAATCGTTATGGCCGATGTGATGCTGGCAGTAGTATTTTCAGGAAGGTGAGCGTTTCAAGGTGTGCCTTTAGTGGGTCAAAACCAAGAAGAAAGGTGGATTTATCCCAAAGATGACCAAGCTGAGTTGTGGCTATTGTTGTGGCATTATAGCGGATATAGATTCCTCTTTCTTTGTGGTCAGTTTGAAACTTCACAAATGCTGGTTACTGGTTTCCCGTCAGTCATGTCTTCACTTATTGACCTCAGATTGGATGTCGAATCAGAGGCAATTGACCAGAGGAGGACAGGGAAAATGTTGGTTGTTTCACAAGTGAGGTTAGTCAGCTGTCTCAGAAGACTTCAAAGCCATCCTGTGGTTCAATATCACAGAGCACTGGCAAGCTCTACAGAGCCCCCAGTAAATATTGATTACACTGTAAAGCATTATTAGGCCAGAAGGCCTTTATTACTGTAACTGGCTATATTGCAATAATAAAACCTCTCTGTGTATCATTTCGATTTCATCTGGGATCAACAAAATACAATGTGATATACTTCTAGAGTTATGTACAGTCGAGTCCCTGGAGAATACTCTCTTTCTCTCTGCACCGTTTCTGTCAAGCACTGTCTATTTGGGTTAGCGAAGGAACACACAGTAATGTCTCTATTGACTTTTTCTTCATCCGCCATCCAGACCTCCATGTGGCCTCCTCGGCTGAAGTGCCCCGTTAAAGAAACAGAATGAAATATGGCACTCCGTACAGCGTGCCATTTTTAGTATTCATTTTGGAGGCCTGAATGCAGCCGTTGGAAAAGAAGCGCAAATGTGTGTCATGAGGAATGGTGTGAATTATGCCCACAATACAAATCTATGTGGCTAAATTGGCAGAGTGAATTACCTTTTGATACACCCCTCATTAATCTAGTCTAATACAGCTACAGACGAGCATGAAAATCTCAGGCAAGTGTGTGCATTAATGATTAGACTGCAGAGTGAAATCATTACTACCTTTAATGTTCCCAATCTAATTGAGACATTAATTAAAGCCGAAGACTCAGCTGAGTAGTGTTTATAACCGCATTTAAATTCAGCTGAAATCATTTGAGAAGATACAGTGGCATGTGAGGACTACTGAGTGGCTAAAAGAGGAGCTAAACGTTCACTGTAATACTTAGAGATGAGCGATACATCAAAAATACTTTTCACTATACTCAGTATAGTATATATACACTCATCATCAAAACTATAGTTGCACTCTGGAAGTGTCAGATGGCAGTGCTATTGGGAAGGAAGATAAAGGTTACCATATGATGATAAATTTAGACTGATATGGGCAATATTTATTAAGCTACATATACTAGTAGTATATGTAGTAGTGTCTCTCAGTATGGTGTCAGTCTCCATGTTGTTAATGCAACATGCATACGTTTTGGTATGCAATTCTAGAGGTTCCTAATGGTGTCCTGCGATAATCCATCCCATGCAGCTTGAATATTCTCACACAGTTCCTGCAGATTTTGCGGTAGGGGTGGAGGTACAGTGACACCAGGCCTTCTGGATAAGGGAGGTGTGACAACAAACCGGTTATCTTGGCGCTGACCATGGTGCCTCCATATACGCATTCATGGGTCGTCTCCACCAAGACAAAGGTGGGACTCGTCACTGAAGATGACCCGCTGTCATTCTGAGTCACTCCATGACAGTCTGGCATGACATGTGGGATTAAGGGCAGTTGTTGTAACGGCCTGCATGCATGTTGGACAGTTCATCAGCTCTCTCTCTCTGTGGTTTGTGTAGGTCTTCCAGATGCTTCATGTCACTAGTGCATGGCTTCTTCTGTCCACTGCTGCCAACAGCGCGCTATGGTAGTATCCACACAACCTCAATACTTTCTATGTCAGGGTTTTTTTTTTCATTTTCAGCAAAAAACATCTTTTATTCCAGCTTTGTTCTTTTCAGGAGACTTGAATTCAGTCTTTCAAAGGAATGTGCAGAAATATTTTTCCACGCCTCTAGTCTTAGAAGATTTTTGATTCTCTAGGTCCTAATGAACCACATTGTTGTTGTGGTCTGGACTCTGGGGTGGTCAGTCCAATGTTATGAGACACCAGCAAACCTCTGTTTTCTTAGTAACAGTTTCTTGATCCTTTCAGACCCAAAGCATTGAGTTGTCTTCTCATAGTGGAGAGATGGAGGATTTTTTCTGATTTTCGATTTTTCTCTCTCAGAGATTATAGCTTTAAGTGGGACTGCTTATCTTTAGGTACTGTTTATCCTTCAGTGGCTGGGTAGTCTTATATATAAACTCCTCAGGAACGTCTCCTGAAAAATGAATCACTTGGTCATTTTGGCTGCACATTAAATGAATTCATGGTGGTCACTTTTGCACAGTACTGTAATTTGTTAAAATGACAATAAAATACTGTCATATTACCCAACTCTAGTAAAAACTGCATTTGCCTTATTGCTATTTTCTTGCTCTAATAAATGATATACAGTCATATACAAGCGGTTGGGCATCCCTGGTCAAATCCCACCTTCTGTTGATTTTCTAAGTAAAAATAAGTAAATACATTTTTATGTGCATTGTATTGTACAAATTAATTACATTAACATACTTAATTTAGCATATGGGGGGAGATAAAATGTGGTATGTGCAAAAGATATGGCATATAAGCAAATAAATAGATATTATGCAATAGAATTTGCACTAAAGCTGGAGACAGTGAAGGCGGTTTCTTGTTCTGACAGCAACAATATGCACTTTCTGTACCTTCTGTTGTGTTTGGGTGAGTGTGGGCATTTGCCTGTCAAATTCCATTGACCTGGTCGTATAAGATTGTTATTTTAAGGCCAATCCAGATTCCTAAATATCAGTTCCTCCTTAGCAAGCCTTGTCCCTGTTTATGGTTTAATCATTTAGAAGAGACACAGCCTTAGAAGCTCATTAGAAACCAAAACACAAATCTAATGGGTGTTTAAAAATGAGTGAATATTTCCAGTTCCAAAATAGCACAAGCAGGTAAGTTTAAATTAATCATTAGTACACCAATGCACAGTCCTTGGTGGCCCCGTCCCAATGACAAAGACACATATGTAGTCCCCTATGGCCAAACGTGTCTCACATGGCAAGCCATCTGGAACACTGAGCAGTGACACAAATAGGGCCTACATGCCAAAGCTAGCAGCTTGCCATCTGGTTTGGCATGGGCAGTGTCATTAACACTGGACATTCCTTCAAGGAGAAGATGGGGGACAGAAATCCAGGGATTAGGAAATGAAAAGCAGGTGAATTCCTTTAAAGCCAGGGAATAAAATTCTTCTATCTACATTCAGGAAACTAGGTTTTTGAGTTGGCGTTGCTGACAGCTAATGAAATATGTCGTTCATAGTACTATTTAATCTAGAAGACCCCTAATGAAATCTCGAAGAACTTACCAGTGTCTAATTTCTGTATTAGACACTTTTTTTATTGAGCATTGTATGTAAAAGTAACTTTCATCAGGGCTGAAGAACAGTGGCAGCGGAAGCTGATGACGGAGGTAGGGATTTCGTTTGTTTTCTGTCTGTCAAAGCCAGGCTCGCAGTGGTCTGGCTGCAGCCGTGGGCGCTCACCTCCCCGTCTGTTTGTCCTGACCTCTTCCTCAACCTGCTTACACACACACCCACCCCACACACACACGTGGCTGCGGTGGGCTCCCTATGTCCTCAGGTCCACAGACAGAGGAGACGAGGTATCCAGTGTCCCTTAATATTTTATTGTTTCCTTCAAAGGGGCCTAGCAGCTTCTCCTGAGCTAGGCGTTTCTGCTTGGCACGAAAGCTTCAGACTTCCCGCCCGTTTCCTGGACCCGTATAGCATTACGCTGCTGCCCCATCTCCACTGATGCTGCGCTATCGCTTCTATCTAACCCCCGCCATTGATCGCGCATGAAACGGCCCTTTAAGCACGACAGAAAATGCAGTCAACTTCCATCACGGTCTGTGGTCAGCGAGCGTCTGCCGGCGGGGAGACGGCCAGCGGCGCGGGCCGACAGATCGGATCAAGCCCATGGTCGGGGCTACATTCCTGGGGTTAGGAAGTGCTTTGCTTTACAAAGGTCCCAGGAGCTCCCCCAGAGAACATTTGCATTTGCAGAGGGAGGGGTGGGGGGGCTTACACAAGTGCAAACAAACATAAATAACTTTAAAAAGACAGTTGATTCACCACAAGTCTCCAATTACCAGTGTGAAAACGAACAGAGCGGATGGACGTTTGGACGAGGGGTGAAAAAGCAGAGCTTGGACTTCAAAGCTATTAAAAGGGTATAAAGTTCCCTAAGTCTTCATGAATATTGCAATGTTCTAAAGTCACTACCCGATTTGAAAAGGGAACTTCTAAAGATTTTTTTTTCTTCTTCATGCAATATAGGCCTCATGCATTAACTATTTAAGTGCGCATGGGGCTTCACGCAGAAGTGGACAGCATGTTAATGAAAGGCAGAATGGTGGTCTAGTCCTTTCAACTTTCTGTCTTTAAACATGGCCGAGTGTTATTTACTTTTGTTTTTATTTGCATATCTCTCCAACAGAGGCACATTCCTGTGGTACGCTTCACGTTTCCATTGCCTCAGTTGCAGAAATCTTTGAACACAGGTTTGTAGCTCTTATATGGACGTGATTTTACTGAAGAGGAAAGAGTGCATGTTCTAACCACCTCAGAAAAGGTACTAGACTTTACCTCTGGATATTATCACTGTCACTTGGGTGGCACCCTCAAGGGTACATTTTCTACATTTTCAATGCTTTTAGTCGGGATGAAATGTAGAAATATGCATCTTTTCTCCTTAGAAAGCAGGTGTGGTGCACCTTACGCACTCATTCAAGGTACACAGTTTGGACTGAATGATCATTTAGAGATTAATTTGTGTTTATTGAAATATACAGCACTGTGTAAAAGTCACCTTTCATTTATCTAATTTCCAGTCAAAATTACAGTCTATTACAGATTTTTACAGACTTTTCTTCAGGTTCAAGTGTGTTGCAGTCTTAGATGTTGGTTGCATTTTCTGATTCTTATGTAATCCCATTAGAATATTGAGGCTCATCAGTCAAATAATCTTTGCTCCACATCTCAGATGTCCAAAAACATGTTGGTTTTGAGTTTGGAAGGATTAAAAGTTAAGAAAGTAATGAAATGAGAGACATTAATGCAATTAACCTGATAGATTGGATATAATGCTTAGTGTTAAAGATTTTTGTGTAAAATATTTTTATGATACAAAATAAACAAAACGGGGTCTCCAACTTTTGCACGGTATAGGGCTGCAGCTACTGAGTATTTTAACAGCTAGTCCACTGATTAATAAAGTAATAGTAAAATAATGCAGCAATAGTAAAAGAAAACGGGTCTCTTAAAATGAGCTAATTGTTTCCAAAGTTTCCTTTTTAGAGAAATCAGCACTTATATTGCCTAAATTACATTTAATCATTTTATTTGTCAAAACTAAACCCATTTAGTGCATCTATTGGGTGCCATATTACATTCTGAGTAAATGTACATTTGTTTACAATGTTAAGGGGCTGCGCAACACCTGCTGACCCGAATCTGTGACAGTCAGTCTTAACTTAATACACACCTGCTTTCTTGTATTGGTGGATTTTAGGCTTGATTTACAACTTACACCACCTGATGTTTTACTTTCTGGGGTATTTTATACATCACTGTGAGGGGAGTAGGTGTGTGTGGCTGTGAGTGTGAGTGTTGCTCGTTCTTGTGTGTGTGTATGTGTGTGTGTGCGTGTGTGTGTGCGTGTGTGTGTATGTGTGTGTGTGCGTGTGTGTGTGTGTGTGAACAATACATATAGCCATAATTAACGTACATTCTTTACTAGCCTTCATCTCAACTAGCAATCATATTGATTTATGTCAAATGCTATTGTTAATGTTACCTTGTGACAGGTCCGCTCCACCGGCTGGGTGTAGAGACTGGGTGCTTTCCGACGTGGTGCTGAACCACTGGCATCATGCTGTTGTGGCAGGCTAGTTTGGCTTTAAAATAGACACACTGTACAGAGTTGAAATTAGATGAATCATAGACACTCCATGCCATCAAGTCACATCTTCTTCACATCACAAGCCCACAGCGTGAGTGCATGGTACAGTGTTAATAAACCTCCTTGCAAACACAGTGAGCTGGATATAGTCATGCAGATTAAAGAAAGCACCTGCAACAAAAGTTATGATTTTTTGTGGTTGAGTTACTTGAGTTTCTTGAGGAATGATTTCAGACCTAGTACTGTACCTTTAGAGAATAATGATTGAATCTCAGGTGCTTTGGGCCCCTGTGTGCATTTCTGAGCCTGGAGTGCGGAGCGAGGAGTGTGTGTAGGGTATGTGGGAACTGTCTGTCAGACTTTATTTTGGTTGCCTTTCCTAATTAGCGAGAAAAGGTCAGAACATTGTTTAACGGGTGCGTGAACGACTTGTTTCTGGCAGCAGCCCTACATGGTCGCGCTTTGCACGGTCAAGGTCAAGATGCAAATTTAGAGCCTTCTGCTGCCAATGACAAATGCACAAACACGCTCGGAGGAAGATGTGTGGCCTAGCGCGGTTAGTCATAGTTTTTGGTGTGAGACATTTTTATAAGTGGTTCAGATGGTCATATATTCAGTGTAGTAAACTGTTAATAATAAAGGTGCTAGCAATGCAATAGAAGAACCGCTTTTGGTCCCCTGTTAACTTGTCAATGTAAGGTTCTCTGCAGAACCATTATTGTAAATGAAATGTGCAACGTCTTTTTTTAGAAAGTTAAAGGCTCCATATCCTTTGATTTTCTTTTACTTGATTTTCTTCCCCTGAAGTTCACTTAAAGACTTTCTATCATGATACATTTTTACATGACCATATCCCAACCTCTCTTTATCTCTTAGAATTAAACTGTCTGTTTTAGTTACTGTGCCTTTAAAACTGATATAAAACTGTAAATGACCTAAGTTCTGACTGGCTGATCTACATTCAAAAAGCAGTCTTGGCCAAGGCACTCTTTATAACATCAGTGTGAATGGGTGGGGCTAAACCTCTGAAGTGGGTGTTCGTAAATATGTTTGTTTTAGTGACTCATAAAAAGCATGTTTCCATATATGATGCATTTTGGAACTTAGAACATGTTTATGGCATGGGTGTAGGCATGCTTATAGATGGTAAGGACATGTCCCTACCAATATTTGACAAGGTCAGTATTGTCCCTACCAATATTTGAATGAAATTGTTTGAATTATCTTTAGAGTGAAGTCATGTTAATTCATTCCCATGACTCTTCCCAGAGGCTATGTCTCCAATACGACCACTTCAGGCATGCTAGCATTTGATTGGCTTATCAGAGCTGATCAGTGAGCTGATTGTAACTATCAGTCCACATACCTCAAGCATTAGTCTTTCCGATGACTTGCACAGCACACACAACATAATTCTACCCTTACAGCATGTTTTATAGTCTATAGATATCGTGCCAAAATTGAGAAGGGACATTAGAAGCTTTTTCACCACCCAGAATAAAGCTAATAGGTAACGAATTGACTAGTCAGTAGCCGCATTTATTTAAAATGACACCTGCTACCTAACATCACCTGATTTCTACCATGTGGTCTACTGCTGTTAACCATTTTAGCTAGTGTTAACTAGCAAGGTGACCCTGGCATCTATCATCTGTAGGCTAGCAATCAGGCAACAAACAATACTTACTCACGCACCTTCTAAACTCCTTTATTCTTCTGGATCATGGGGGGTGCTGGAACCTATCCCAGCGTTTATTGGAAGGAAGATAGGAAACACTTTGGACAGGCTGCCAGCCCATCACAGGGCAGACACACAGACATGCACTTTCACTCACACCTAGGGGCGAACTTAGCATCTCCAATTCACCTGACTGCAAACAGTAGTAAACATAAAAGGGGTGAATATATTGAATTTTGAGATGAGTTTCAGTCTAGATCATCAGCACAACATTTAGTCTTAGGATGTTCAGCAAATATAAAATATGCATTTTTGGCAAAGCATCATTTAATCACACATAGAAGTTAGGAAATCAATCAGGCTGGCATATTATGACCCTACCATACCACCAAACCTATGTCCATAGGTTATACAGCACATAAAAAAGCAGGGAAATGTTGTTTTTCATGTAATATGGATCCTTTGACTAAATACTACATAGTGAAGAGGTTCTATAACCATTTAAGAACTTTTATTTTGGTTTAGGAGAAGTTTGCTGTAGTGAGGGAGGGTTGTTTGTGAAATATCTGCCACAAGAACAATGCGCAATAAATCACTTCAACAACGATTAACAAAAATGAGAGTGGACAGGAGAAAAAAGGCCTGTAAGTGTTGAACATCATGAACTTTTCGTGTGAACCGGATAGCCTTGCCTCAGCTTTCAGTCAGCAGTGTAAATCAGAGCCTACATCATTCCCCCTCTCGCTCTCTCGATTTCCAACACATCCTAAATATCTTCACCTTCCTTATCTGTCTGCATGCACTGTGTTCCGCGTCTGTCTTCCTCTGAAAGACAAACACTCAGCGCGTCTCAGGAAGCCATTTAAAGCACATAAGCGCGCTGTTGTTCCAGCCTGCTCCTCTGCTGAACTTGCGTATTGTGGTATTGTGCGTGTGCACCCTGCTGAGGGACAGCGAGAGGTGCCCTAAATGTCCGATGCTGCATAGAATCACCCTGCACACCCACAACCCCCCACCACCCC